>JAVXUP010000175.1:0-695293 GCA_033070095.1 Escallonia herrerae | reverse complement strand
TAATAACAATCCTATAATGTACATTTTATTTTATTAAAATATTTCAACACTTTTGTGGTCCATGCAAGAACAGAATCCTGTTCCAGACTCAAGGAACTCTTGTAGCTTCGTGGGACTACCGCTCCCTAGGGAACTCTGGATTCTGGATTTTGTTTCCGAAGGTCTCAAGGTTGACTGTTAGCGGAGGAACCGTTGATGGAAGAGGAGCTGGCTTCTGGGCATGCCGCAGGACTGGAAGCAACTGTCCCTATGGAACAAGGGTACGTTTGATGCGTGTTTGTGTGTCTTTTGGCTCCATACCATTATGTATACCTATAAGTTTCCACTGTGTTTGTGCAGTCAGTAACGTTCCTGTTGTCAGTGGCTTAACGTCGATCAAGAGCCAGTTAAGTCATACTGCGGTTGCCCGGTGCAATAATCTGAGGATCCAAAATGTGAGGGTTATAGCCCCTAGTAACAGCCCAAACACAGACGGCATCAACGTGCCAGACTCGACAGGCGTTACCATCTCCCACTGCATAATCAGTACCATAGACGATTGCATTACCATTGGTCACAATACCAAGAATGTCTGGATTGAGCGGATCGGCTGCGGCCCTGACATGGCATGAGGTAAACACCTAGCATCCTGTTTGTTGCCAAAAAATCATTACCAACAAAAGACGTGACATTAGTTTGTCGTTTTAAGTTATTTATTGCCTTTTAATTAAGTGACATTGGCTCAATTTTTTGTCCCTACAAATGTTTCGCGAGACATTAGCAGCACTTTGCTGTTACTGAACAATGTGGACTCGCCTAGTTAATCTTATTTTTATTCGTCTTACAGCATAGGTAGCCTGGGCAACGGTTTAAACGAAAATGGGGTCCAGAATGTGACACACACAAACTCCGTTTTCACTAAAACTGATAACGGGGTACGGATAAAATCACGGGCAAGAGCGAGCAACAATTATGCGACAAATATCAATTTCAGGAATCTTATCATGAGGAACATTGCCAATCCAATCTTGATTGATCAAACCTACTGCCCCAGCAATCAATGCCCTCATCAGGTATGTGTTATAACTATCCCTAGTTTCTTCAATATCTTGAATTTCATGTGCGTATTGACCAAAACATTGAGATGACCCCCATCCTCAAACCTTTTTATAGAGTTCTGGAGTAAAAATAAGTCGGTGACATACGTACACATCAGAGGAACATCAAGAACAGAGGCGGCGGTGAGATTTGATTGTAGTTCAAGTAATCCATGTAGAGATCAAATTGCAGGACATAACACTTTCCACAGCTTACAGAGCAACAGCGGCAACCTGTACGTAACAATGCTGGTGGGTATAGTAGTGGCATTGTCATCCCAGGAAGTCGTTTGGGGAGGTAGACGCAATAAACTCACGAGAGAGTTGAACGTAAAAAGGATCCAATTGTCTTGTATGGATATGATTTCGAGTGTTTATAACAAATAAAGACAAAAAGTATTACTATTTTCTACTTGATTTTATTGAAATATAAAATAGAATTTCATTCATGCAATTTTGGTTGAGTACAAGCACCTATATATATAGAGGTAAAGAAGACAATTCAAATCTATATATCAATACCTCAACCTAACATTATTAACTCTAAAGATAACTAATGACTTCTTATCTAAAACTTAAACTTAACATATCTAGATTGGCTACAAAAGTTAACCCATGGTATTTTGAATGAAAATTCCAGGTGTTTGGCTACAAAAGTTACCCAAAGATAGAATAAAAAACACAATTGAAAGCAAGCCAGTTATTTCTTTTTAGGACCAAATTTTCAACACCATGTGCACATGTAGAGAAGAAGTGCAAAAGCACAAAAAGGTGTGAGCTTGAAGAGAATGGCTCTTTGAAAACCTTGAGATACTTAGTAGATTTAGAAACTAAAAAGAGAACGACAAATTATAAAAAGAATGAAGAAAGAGATTTTCAACTATTTAGAAAGAAGGGTAAAGAAAAACAGACTGAGATAGACATATATGTTGGAGACACAATCTATAAGTATGAAAGGGGTTATATACACTTTAGTGGTGGAGTACCATAAAGTAAAGAAATGTAGTTCGCAAAAATATTTTTGAGTTTAAAATTTCGTGAGTGATCGAATAATTGATTAGACCAAACCAAAAATCTAGAAACACCATACCTAAAATCTAGAAACTAGAGAAACTAGAAACTTCATATCATAGTTTATTGCACCTAGGCAATCAAGAAAAGCGAAAAAGGCAAAAAAATAGAGAAAAACGTGTGTGGCCAGTCGAACGGCGAGAGGCCTTTGCCTATATGCGGAAACACTTCAAGGAGACTCTTAAAATAGGGATCTTCCTGCTTTTGATACCATATTGCTAACATGGTACCATGGTATCAGAGCTCTGATTTAGCAAGGTCTTGGGTTCAATTTTTCCTGCTTGCATATTTGGTCCCCTTTATCATACTACTCACTTCATTTCTAACTTGATTTGTCTCTTCACGTGCAATTGAGGGGCTTATTGGTGAGGGGAAGTGTTAAGCATGATAACATTGTTGGGGCCATTCTCTAACAGCTTAAACTTTTAAAGTAGATGGTAACTTAACAAATTTCAATGTTAGTATTATTTTTCAAAGGACAATATATTAAGATAAAATGCAAGTAGTATAAAGCACTACTTTGCAGAGGGATGAACAAACCATGAGGAGACAGTCGCATTCAAGAGATATGTCTCTGTTGAATAACAATTAATGCGCTACCACGTAACACGTAGTGGGTTTGGAAACATACCGTATGAAGTCTCTGAATATTCTGACGATGGATCCTTGTTGTTACGAGCCTACAACACGCTTGATCTTTTCGCAGGTACGAAAACGACAACTAGAGTCGAGTTCTTCGTCCACAAACCAAATCCTAGATCTTGGTGATTGCTCTAGAGAGAGTGCTATAGAGAGAGGGATTGTCTTACGACTTATTGTCTATCACCTTGGTAATTTCTTGGGATATCTCTAACCTTTATATAGAGATATTATTTAGAGACAGACTTTACCTCAAACACTTTTGAGATAAAGATGTATTTATCTCAAACACCTATGAGATAAATATTGTATTTATCTCAAACACTTAGGAGATAAATATCTCTAAATAACTGTAATTATCCAGACTAACAAATACACATTATCTGTTAGTGGGCGGATAATGGGTCCACTGACCCAATTTATTAACAGCTCCCACTCGCCCACACACAGGGCAAATAAATCGTGCAGTCCCTCCTTATCTCTTGTTCACTCATCTCCTCATACAGGAAATGGAACGTGCGACCTACGAGAAAGGATGTCCAGTTGAGGAGTATTGTATTAAGTTATCACCAAACTAACACAATACATCACTCCAAAAAATCTCGTATGTACCCCAGATAGTTCAATTACACCAGATTAAACACTCTCAAATCCCTCATAGTGAGCAGTGTTAAACCTCTCATATGTTATGTATTCATGACTCATATCGAAACAAAAATCGACAAAGTCGCCCGGGCTATGAATCACACAACATGCATGGTAATATTGAACTTTCTTCCCAAAGCCCTCATGTCATTCCAATTAGACCCAACCGCTTTCCTAGACATGCCCCGCGAGACCGCATCATCCATGATCCAAGGGTACATGCTAAAGTAGCGACATTGAGTATCCTCTTCATGACATAGTCTAAGGTGAAAAGGGTACCATATAGGATCAAAAATATTTTGATCCAAGTGGCTCACACAGTGACGAAGCAGGGATTCATTCGTCACTCCCACTGTCAGTCTGCATTTAGCACATGCAGTATGATTTGCATGCTATGGCGTAACCCGCAAGGGCGTGTCACATAAATGTATAATAAAATACGCCATACGAATCTGGGTCTAGTCGTTGTACAAGCGCCTAACCTGAGTTTTTCAGCCCAGTCACTCATAGTGCCTGCCTGAAATCTCACATTCGGCTGTAAACAGGCTACATAGAGTTGTGGAGATACTCTATGATCGACCTAACTTTATAGGTCTCATCTTAGCTCCAACTAAGGCGACATGTTTGCTTTATAAGCTGTATCATCTTATTCGCCCTCTTGGCGCCTAAGACAATTATGTCTCATCTTGCTCGCTATCTTAGCGCCAAGGTGAATTACCCGTGTGAGTGGGTCAATTCCAGCCTGGTGACACTCTCAACAAGGATGTATATGTAATCACAAAGATTATCCATTCATTCCAAAATAAACTCAAATCAAGGAATGAAAATTTAATGTAATAAATAATGTCAAGTACATGAGATGCCATAAACATATCAAACCCTACGTAGTCCCATACTCCTAATGTGAGAAAGGAAAACATCTCTAGCAATAGGCTTGGTCAAAGGATCAGCCACCATTCTGCCAGTAGGTATATGTTTCATGGTCACCTCTCCTTGCGCAACTAAAGTTCTAATGAAGTGATAACGAAGGCCTATGTGTTTGGCCTTCCCATGATATTTGGGGTCCTTTACAAAATCTAGGGCAGTTGTATTGTCACAGTGAATAGTGACAGACTCGTCTGCATGAGCTGTAACCCCTAGAGCCTGTAAGAATGACCTCAACCAAACAGCTTCCTAGACTGCTGCTGAACAAGCAACACACTCTGATTCCATCGTGGATAGGGCGATGCAAGTCTGTTTCTTGCTGCACCAAGATTCTAATGAGCGGGTGCAGGATTACTTTAATAATGACTCACCATTCCAACGGCAAAGCAGATGTCTGAATGCGTACACAACATAGCGTACATCAGACTCCCAAATGCAGCAGCGTAAAGCACTTTGGACATCCGATTCTTTTCCTCATCATTCTTTAGGCATTGGTCTGTGGTTAAAGTACATGCCTTGTCCATTGCAGTGTCTATGGGTTTTGAGTTATGCATAAAAAATCGTTCAATGACCTTCTTGATATGTCTCTTGAGACTAACCGAGAAGTCTCTTTGGACGATCACGTATGATTTTAACCCCGAGCACATAATTAGCTTATCTCATGTCCTTCATCTCAAAAGTTGAGGGCAGCCACTGCTTAGTGGCGACAATGGAACTCATGTCATTCCCAGCTAAAAGAATGTCATCCACATACAAAGAAAGGATCAGAATATTTTTCTTGGATCGTTTTACGTAAACGCAATGGTCTTGTTCAATCATTTCAAAACCTATAGAGGTAATGGCATGATGAAACCTAAAGTACCACTGCCTAGACGATTGTTTGAGACCATATATAGAACGTTTGAGCTGGCAAACTTTGCGCTCATGTCCTTGACCTCAAAACCCTCAGGTTGAGCCATATAAATCTCTTCGTCTAGTTTTCCATTGAGAAACGCAATCTTAACATCCATATGAAAAAGTTCTAAATCCTGCTGGGAGACAATAGCTAGGATCAAGCGAATTGAAGCAAATCTCACCACTGGGGGGAATGTGTCTTCATAGTCCACACCCCGTTGTTGGGTATAGCCTTTCGCCATTAGACAAGCCTTATATTTGTCAATTGACCCATCTGCCTTGCGCTTGACTTTTAAAACCCACTTGTTTCCAATAGTCTTGTGCCCTAGCGGAAGGTCAACCAACTCTCAGACCTGATTCCTCTCCATTGAGAAACGCAGTCTTAACATCTATATAAAAAAGTTCTAAATCCTACTGGGCGACAATACCTAGGATCAGGCAAATTGAAGCAAATCTCACCACTGGCGAGAATGTGTCTTCATAGTCCACAGCCCACTGTTGGGTATAGCCTTTCGCCACAAGATGTGCCTTATACTTGTCAATTGACCCATCTGCCTTGCGCTTGACTTTTAAAACCCACTTGTTTCCAACAGTCTTGCGCCCTAGCAGAAGGTCAACCAACTCCCAGACCTAATTCTTCTCCATTGAGCTCAACTCATCTTTCATTGCAGCCATCCACTCATTACTAGCAGGTGAAGATAAGGCTTCTTCCACAAAAGTGGGCTCATCTTTATCAGTTGGAGTGCACATAAGAATTTCACCGTCAATCTCAAAACGACGACGTGAAACTCTTCCTCGTGCACCTCTACGCAGTTGAGAATCTTGTTGAACTGATGGTCCTGATGGTGTGCTCCCACTGTCTAGGATGCTCCCATTAGGTTGAAGATCACTTATACTAACTTCAGTGACAACAGGATGAGGAACTAGTTCCCCACCTTCGCTTGGAGATGGTAAAGTGGCTTCAACTTCCTCTAACTCATAGAGGTCAAGATTCTTACTTGCGTCTCCAATGCTAGGAAAATCACTCTCTATGAAATTGACATCACAAGACTCTATTTCAGTCTTTCCACCATTTGGATGTTCACCATACATCACATAGCCTTTAGAGTTTTCAGAATACCTCAAGAAGATACTATTTTTAGCTCTAGGCCCTAGTTTCCCATACTTATGAGATGTACTGTGAACATAACCTGCTGAGCCCCATGGGCGCAAGTTATCCAAATTTGACTTTTGGCCATTCCAAAGCTCATATGGGATGGATTTGACTGATTGTGAAGGCACTCGATTAAGTATATAGGCTGCAGTCAAAAGAGCACCCCCCAAAAAGATATTGGGAGGTTTGCTTGTGCCATCATAGACCTAATCATGTCTAACAATGTTCTATTCCTTCTTTCCGCAACACCATTTTGTTGTGGAGTATTAGGAATAGTAAGTTGCCTGCGTATCTCTTTTTCCTCACAAAACTTCTTGAAGTGATCGGACAAATATTCGCGTCCTCGATCAGTGCGAACAGTTTTTAAACTCTTATCTTTCTGATTCTCAACCTCTACTACAAAACGTTGGAAACAATTCCAAGCTTCATAGCAGTGAGATATCAGATACACGTAACCATATCGCGTATAATCGTCTATCAGTGTAAGAACATAAGAGGCGACATGGTGTGCCTTTACACTCATAGGTCCATATATGTCAGAGTGAACTAGCACAAGTGGCCGAGTTGCTCTCACAGCCTTTCCAAAAGGCTTCCTGCATGCTTTACCGGCCAAACAACCCTCACATGCTTGTAAATTGACTCTTGCGAGTGGGCCCAAAAGGCCTTCTCTAACCGAACGAGTCATTCTATCTTGTCCTATATGGCCCAGTCTTGCATGCCAGGTGGTAGAATCATTTACAATATTATCATTCACCACATCTATATATATATATAAAAAGCTGAAACCTTCGCTTAGAATCGCGACACGTAGGATTTTTAAAGCTCTCTAATTACGCCACGTGAGATTTTTGGAACTCATTGTTACTTGCCACATATGATTCAACTTTCATTCTTAGAGTCCTTCTCACGTAAAACTCCTTCACAGATTTTTGCAACTTTCAGTCTCCTTCTCGGAGAAAACTTCTTCACGCTGCCAAAAACAGAGTACTCTGTATACACTCTATGAAACCCAGAAACACAAAACTCTTGCGCTCCCTGCTTGGAGTTCTGCTCTTCCTGAAATTGCCTTCCCGGGATGCCCAGATTCTCCCAGACTTTGGTTTGAAGCAATTTCGATCAAAGAGAGGACGGTCCTGTTTAACAAAGAAGACTTCCACGTTTTAATCAAAGAGAGAAGGAAGGCTTCCAGATTGTGGTTTGAATCACGATTTAATCAAAGAGAGAAGGCTCTTAACAGGTAACCCCTCTCCTTTAATCAATTGCATGTGTTTTTCTGTGTTTCCGTGTTTTCCTGTGTTTTGTGAAACCCATCAACAGAGCTCTTGAGAAGGCTCTCAATCAAAATCTGGGAGGCTCTACCAGAATACCCATCTCCTTTAATAAAAAAATACACTTCCATGCATGGATTGATATCCAACAGTTTCTTGCTCAATCCATCAATCTGCTTTTCCTCAAATACATTATCTTTCTCCTCCGCCCAGCGCTTTATGTCATGCTTGCAAATATCTATGCCAGTGCTGGCAGATGGGAAGAGGTCGTAACTGTTAGGAAACTTATGCGAGACAATGGACTAAAAAAGAAACCAGGTTGTAGTTGGGTGGAGGTGAACAAGAGGGTGCACGTATTTGTGGCCGAAGATAGTTCACACCGAATGATGAAAGAGATCTTCATGTTCTGGCGTCCACTCTTCATCGGATGGATCTTCATTAGGCATCAGATTTCTTGCAATGGTAGGCCTGTTTGGGAAATAACCTGCATAAGCGTATTGACCAAAGTTTACAGCTGAGTGGTGACCAGATGCAACCCATATTATTGTCGTCAGAATCCCAATTAGGTCTTCAGGTTCCAGATTTAGGATGGGCTTTAGTTAAGGACATGGAACAGGGGAAAGAGAAAAGGAGATAAGGTTAAGACATCAGAGTGAGAAGCTGGCAGTTGCTTTCGGACTGCTATGAACTAAAGATAGAGATCATATTCTTGTGGTGAAGAATCTGAGAATATGTGGGGATTGTCAAATATTCTTTCAGACTGGGAGGGAGATTACTATAAGTGTCTTAGTAAGTGTCTCAAATTGTAACTCTACTACAGTGTCACCATCTGCTATGTCACCATCTTAGCTATAATATTAGTTGATTCATAGTAGCAGTTGAAGTTGAAGTCCATTTTTGCTTGCTCTCTCATGATCTTTTCAAGCATGTGATTATATTGCTCAAGCTGATTTGCACATTACCCAACAGATAGCCAGCATGTGATTATATTGCACTGGGCATGTGATTAGTTGATTCGTATTGATTATTTTGCACTGCTATGTCACCATCATAGTGATTGATACATTAGTTGATTCATAGTGATTATCTTAGCCATCATGTGATTATATTGCAAATTATTAATGCGTAAACTAACCTTCAAAATCTAGATGAGGTTTTTATAATAAAATGTACCTGATTTTAGTTTGAACCAACTTTGTCAATTGTGTTATTTTATTCCATTGTGTTAATTTAATGATTTTAAGTAGTAGTGGTAAATGGTTTTTGTAGCAACTTTTAATATTATTTTTTGGGATATTAGTTGTGACCAGAGCAATTGTGCACGTGACACTTGTAATGTCATGGTAGTTGTTTAACTGGTACTTGGTCGCCGGTAGTAAGTTTTGTAACAATTTTCATTCTTGGACAAACATTGTTATTAGTGTTGGCGTGTAGTGCTATAGTTGTGGTGGTAGTACCTGCACCAAAAACACAGTGGAGTTATGGTATATGTGATCGTTCTCACAATCATACCCACATCAAATTGCACAGCACTATACTGAAAAGAATTACAATCACAACGAACTACCCCAAGTGTTTCCTTTTGTACAACTTTAGCTCCGTCACTACCTAAAGTCCTTGATTTGGTGTTGTGCAATTTCTCTCATATATTCTTAACTATGAACAAGTCCTGCATATCTCCTATATCAGTTTTGCGCTCCTCTGTCAAGAGAAGTCGGCCCTTTTTGGTATAGCTTTGGCTAAGTATAACATGAACAACACAGACTGGGACGTCAGGTTTATGTAACTATGAGTACCAATGGTATGCCTTTTTTTTCTTTTATTTGTTCCCTGCTTTCTTGCTTGCTTTTGTAATATTGTTGTCATGTAAATGTTATTTCCCTTGAGTTTTTATTATGCTGGACTATACGTAAAATGCTTACAAGACTTGGAAGAAGGACAAAGAGAATAGACTATATACAATATATTACCAATACAATATTACTTAGCATATTCAATTGATGTCTACTTTTGCAAAAAATGTAGACAATTAGTGGTGTATATCGAGGGTTAAACATTTGTTCCTTTAAACCCATGGGAGGTAACTAAAAAAGAAAGAACTATTTACAAAGACATTATCTTTGGGAGATATTTATCAGATGTGCTTGGTAAATCATTCTGTAAGTAACTTAACCATTTAGCCTTAATTTGGAACCATTTCTTTTCAAAATTAAATAGCAAGAGGCTAATCGTAATGACTGGGGAGTAGGTGGCCACAAATTTCAAATGAGTTTGAAGAATAAAGGAAAATGAAAGGTAAATAAGGTTTAGGACTGATTTAACTTTATGATAATAATGGCTAGGGTTGTACTTGAGGTGGTTGCGGTTGACACTACTGCTGTAGTATAGGCAAATGCTTGTGGAGGTAAGCCGAAAGTGATGATGGTTGCGGTAGTGGCACAGTAGTGGCGACTGCAGATATGGTGACACTGGTATTGGTCAGTGACAGTAACGACACTTATGGTAAAGAAAATGGTAGCACTAAAGTGTTGGGGTATTAGTATAGTAGGGTGGATAACTATTGTTAAGAACTTGAATTGGACAAAAGGTGAACTTGGTTAACTAAAAGTGGTGATTCTGGGATTAGTACCTTGAGAAAACTTAGACATTTTAGAAATTATATCCTTGGATTAGGAAATTTTTTACGAAGTTGTATTTGGGACCAACATGATCCTAACAATACCATGATCCTAACAAGTCTGAACAATTTCTCGGTGGTGTTTTTAATAGGCCATGTTGTCTACCTTTAATCGCTTAAACCTAGATAAAGTCATGTATTAAGGAATGGTAAAAAAAGCACATGGAATAAAGTAAGTCTCATGAAGAAAGATATAAGGTAACTATCAGACATTCATGGATTTTCTATGTTATGTTAATAAAAAGATTGGGTGACACTAATTCAAATCCTTCTTTGCCCAACTAACACACTTTTATTACTAAAATATACAATGTATCAAGCCTATCTCACTATCAATATGTAAACATTTTGTATTGATAGATACAAAGATCGAAGAGGATAGAAAAGACTATAGAAAAAACATTTTGTTGCTGAATTCTATCGTAACATTTTTTTTTCTTCTGAATAGCAGTTATAGATGATAGAATAGTAGAACCGAAAATAGGATCTCTATGTCTTAAACAAATATCATCAATATGATTGTTCTTATCCAAGAGAGTGGGCTGATTTGTTTGAGAAACTCATATACTTGATTGCACTATGCTGAAGTATATGTTACAATAAAATCGAATTGCATCGCGTCCCGTGCATTTGCACGGGTCCATTAGCTAGTAAGAATAAGAGGACAGAGAATCAATTAAATCCAATTGAAAAAGACTATCCATGCGAAAACCATGTTCGAACAAAATATTATCCAAAAAGATGTCCAACTTATTACCCCTAAAAATAAAGGAAAAACCACTGTCTAATAAAGCAGTAACTGAAAGTAGATTAAGCCGAACAATGGGTGCATATCGCACATCCTCAACAATCAATGTGCGCCCAGTGCGCAACTTGAGCTGGTAAGAACCAACCCCTAGCACCTCTTCGGAGCTATTGTTTCCCATGAAGATATGTTTGCTTCTCGCTGGAATCCGGTGATAATCTACGAACCCCTCTCTGTTAACAGTTAAAGCATTTAACTTTAGACAAATCATTTTTCCCACCACGTTTTCCTCTCTTGCGCTTCTTCATTTTTCCTTCCTTTGGCGCAGAAGTGCTAGCGTCGCTTTTCTTGCCTTTCTTAATTTGTCTTCCGCGCTTGCCATCTGCATTGCGCGATCCCTCTTGGGCGACATAAGTAAGGGTCTTATCAGCATCTCGAGTCTCGGCCTCAAGGATGACATGTTGTGAAGCATCATAAAAGTTCTTGATGTTTTCACTATAGGTCAATATCTGTTTCATAGTGGCCCATGAGGCAGGAAGGGACCTTATGACAGCTCTGACTTGCTGCTCATCTGTGAGCGCATGGCCAGCATCCCTCAGCTTACCAATCATATTGGACATCATCCTTAGATGTTCATTCATAGTATGCTTAGGGTCTTTTGTATACTCCTCAAACTTAATCACAAGGCTACGAAGCCGCGTAGTTGAGGTTCCACCAAAAGAGAACTTGAGCTGATCCCATAAAGCTTTGCAAGTTGGAAGTTCATCATACGGCCCGATTAGATCATTTTGCAAGCTGCTCAACAAGGTGTAGCACGCACTACGATCTTTCTGATTCCATTTCTGGTAGGCAGTGTGGTCTCTTAGGAGTTGCCCCTCAGTGGGCGCGACCATCTCTTTGGTCAAGTGTTCTTCGAGCTCTTGTTCGTTTAGCATGAATTTTATCTTTTTGTGCCAAACGTCATAATTATCTCCGTTAAGTTTCTCACCTTTAACGAGATCAGCTATGACATTCTTGGTGGTCATTCTATTCACTACATTAGTTTGCGCAAAGAAAAAAGACATTAATTATATATCCTTCTATTTATTTCAAAAAATTCAAATGAAAAACATAATCCTTCCTCACATCATGAAATCAAAAATTTGCTAAGCTCATAATCATCTTCCATGTATGTGAGTTGGGAAAATACTTTCCAAGTAATTTTTCGCAATAAATTTCATCATCATATAAGCCACAATGTAATAAATCATCCACATGATAATTTAGAACAATATAATTGCACAATACAATAAAGTGTGCAAGGACTTCATTGAGCCCTATTAGCATTCTAATAACTTATGCTAAGAAAATTCTGGCTAGAATAATTTGCGTGCCAAATTACATCCCCGTACAAGGCTTTCTGGAAATATACAGGAAAATAGCAGAATACAACATCTTTGAGAATCCTACTACAAACTACTTCAATAAAACAAATGGAGATGCCGCACAACACATTATTCTCAAAAGAATTTTCTTAAAAGAAGAGTAAACACATTAAACATAAGTTTCTTTAGAATGCCAATCTAATATCCACCCATTTAACCTAAAACTAGCATGCTTTAATAACAAGTTAAAGGGTAATTAAATGGATGAATAGGCCACATTATCCTTCCAAGGAAAATGGGCGTGAAGGCCTTGAAATTGGGTTTGAAAAGGGTGGGCTTACCAAAGCCCAACAAATAGCTCAACAAAAGTATATTTAAACCATAACTCTCATCAAGGGAAGTAAATAAAACACAATTTATCTATGTCATATAGCTCTCCAAAAAATATTTATTTTTGCCCACGAAGTGCAAAAATTAATATTTACACATTATTCATATTTTTTGGACAACATAAGTACCACAAAATATTTCCAAATGGCAAAAAAATGAGAGATAAATTCTTAAAATTGGCAAACAGTAAATTTATCCCTAATATACCCTCTGCAATTAAAGAAAAAATTATGTGTGTATAAAACAAAATTTTAAAGCTAATTTCAATAGAAAAAGTCGTTTAAAAATTAAACAAAATACACACAAAGGGTATAAAGGTAAGTTTTAACACCATAGAAAGAATCAGTGGGTCAAGATAGAGCTCCACTCGCCGACGGTTGGGAAAAACGGCCCAAAAAATAGCCCTCACGCGCCGCCGTGCACGTGGGGCAGCGTATGGCATTTTTTGTGAACTGGCGCGTGTGTACACGCTGGCGCATGGAAGCTGCAACACGAGGAACGCGTGTGGCAAGTGCAAGCGTGTAGTGGTAGCCACGGTTGGCGCGTGGGAGCGTGTGGCGGCGTGACATGGCGCGCGTGTGTTGTGTGCGGCTGACTTCGCGTGTGGCGCTCGTCCTTGGTGCGTGGGCGCGGCTGCGGCTCGGCTTTAGCGCGTGGCGTGCACTATTCATCTTCTTCGTTGAAAAACCCTAATTTTCAGCCGCCGTCATGCTGCGATGCCAACTTTCGAAGGCCATATCTCTCTCGTTTTTAAGCCAAATAATCCGTGCAATATATCGTTGGAAAGCTTATACAACATAGATCAATTATGTATCAACTGATCATGATTAAAATTTAATATCATGCTCCGAATTTGAGTCCCAAAACTCAAAAAAATCACAGTTTTCTTGAAAAATAAAATCGTGATTTCTCACAAACCATGCATCCAAAAATCAAAAAATTTTATGAAGTTCATCCTCAACCATAGGAGAACAAAACCATATAATTATTTTTCAGCAAAACATGCTCAAAAAATTTCAAATTTTAATAATGGGTCTCATTCATGTATCCGGAAAAAATCGCAACATGCACATAATTTATTCTAGCATGTTAAAGGTGAATTAACAAGTAATCATGCTCTGATGCCAATGTTGAATAACAATTAATGCGCTACCACGTAACACATAGTGGGTTCGAAAACATACTGTATGAAGTCTCCGAATATTTCGACGATGGATCCTTGTTGTTACGAGCCTCCAACACGCTAGATCTTTTTCGCAGGTACGAAAACGGCTACTAGAGTCGAGTTCTTCATCCACGAACCAAATCCTAAAGCTTGGTGATTGTTCTAGAGAGAGTGCTATAGAGAAAGGGATTGTCTTGTGACTTATTATCTGTCACCTTGGTAATTTCTTGGGATGTCTCTAGCCTTTATATAGAGATATTATTTAGAGACAGACTTTACCTCAAACACTTAATAGATAAAGATGTATTTATTTCAAACACCTATGAGATAAATATTATATTTATCTCAAATATTTAGGAGATAAATATTCTCTAAATAACTGTAATTATCAGACTAACAAATACACATTATCTGTTAGTGGGCGGATAATGGGTCCACTGACCCAATGTATTAACAGTCTCAAATAATAGTGGTAAAAGTATATATCATGCCTTCAACAAAAATCATCTTTACTCGATCAAGTCATAACTTTCCTGGTCACCAAAGGAGTAGGCAAAGAAACCAGAGCCAGCGACACAAACTCATGAAACGATCCCGTCAGCTACCATTGGAGAACGATCAAAAGAAGTCGAAACTCTTACAAAAAGGAAGAAACTCCTCGACAAGAGGAAAACACTGGGAATGAACAAGGGTGAGAAAAGTGGATCAAAATTTTTTGAAGCAAAGAGAAGTGTAGAGTAAGAGAAGGGAGGGGAAAGGCCCTTTTCTTCAGAGAAGAGACACTTAGACAAGGTAAATGGGTACTCGCTAGTCACATATGAGTAATTAATTCATTGTGGATACGAGTAAGATTTACGTTGACTTTTACACTGAACATTTTTCCTGGATCCATGTCCGACCTACCTCGGGTCGATTATTTCCGTGGGTGACTCAATGAGGTGTTGCGATGCTGACATTTCCGACAAGTGGAAGTGGTGTTGCGATGCTGACACCACATGAGGATGGAGATGGTCCTAACGAGCATGCCGACGGTGCTCATTGTCAATATATGTGCCCCCAACCGCAATCTCTATCTACCTCGCTGCGGTCAACCTTGATCTACCATGTCACCTTCATAACTAAGCTCAGTTTTTAGGGCTTTTATTTTCAGATCTAGATCTCTGTTGTTGATTATGGTTGTGGTGGTGACAGTAGTTGGTTGGCTGATTGTTGTTTTTTTTTTTTAGTAAAAGGTCCTTTATTTACCTAATAAAACTTCAATGTCATCTTACATCCAAATCAATTGACTACAAATTTACAAGAAGAAAAAACATTTTTGGCTTATTGATGTTGTTGTGGCGACGGTAAGTGTAATTAGGTTGCAATTTGATGTGGTGGGCAAAGGTGAATGAAATGGACCGGTCGGAGTAGCTTGGCAGAGCATATGCTAGTGTTACTACCGTGGAAAGCTGAGCTAGGACATGATGGGAAAAGTTACAAAGGAAAATTGTAAACGTACATGAAGTGGTTCAAAAAAGTAACTATAAATGAAAATAGTAAACATTCACAAACAACAGAGAAAAGTACCTAGGAAAAAGGTGGCGAAAATAATAAAGTACGTGATGAAATATCCTAACTGGATACAAAAATGATTTAAAAATTTTAAAAACACAAAATAAAATAGAAAACAGTGATGCTAAACATACAGACCAGATTTCACACAATTCCTCATTGACCTCATGCGCATGTAATTCAGCATATGTTTGTCGCAAAATTTTTATCTTTAGCACGGATCTTTATATGATCATACTACACCTACTCGTCAAAAATGTCAATATGGTTCTATGTTGATAAATCTAAGTTTGTAGCAGCCACATGCAAAACTTAGTACATGCAATAGTCGGTCTGCCATAAAAAAAGATAAAAAAAAGAACATGATAATACGCGAATTTAGGAACGGTTCTCTAAAGAGTAGTAAAAGTTAAAGTGTTCATTGTATCGATTTCTATGTAGGCAAATTTCAAACTTTTTTTTTAATATCACCTAAATATGATTCAAACATCTTCTCAGTTCCTAACTTTTGTCTCACATGTCTTATATATACCACATAGAATTATATTAGAAAATATTGGACAACTCCAGGATAAATACTAGGGAAAAGATAACGGACATTAGGATTAAATGTAGCTTTAGATAAATTGTACTTAAAAATTGTTACATATGCCAGACAAAATTGAAACAGGATGAATTACGGATTTTACTCAAAGTACTAAATGATGATATGTTGAACTTTTGTAGATATGCTGTAAGACCCCCAAATAACTAGTAATTAAATTATTATTATGTTTAGGGCATCTTTGCAAATTTAATTATTTTTGGGATATTTTGAAATAAGTAATGAATATTTAGGGGTCTTTTAATTATTTACCAATCTTAGAGACTTTTAAGGGTTAGCCAAGTCTGTTTACGATATATTCAGTTTTGGTTACAGAGAAATAGAAGAAGGAGAAAACTAGGGTTTTGGAGGATTACAATCTTCTGTGCACAATTGGTAAGATTCTTGAACCCACTTTTGATTATAAGGATGAATTAGATGATATTAGAATTGTGGTTGTTAAGATTTTAACGTAAGTGGGTTAATTATAATATCTAGGTTTTGAGGTTTTCGGAAGCGATCGCAATTTGGTGAAGACTATTATATAGATTTGAGGTAAGGGTTTCATACACAATATCTACCTCTTTTGATCGACAGTGGTGTCAAATTCGTATTAGTTATTGGTTTGGAATTTCTGTTGTGGTTATTGGATTTCTACGGTGCTCATTGAATTACGTGCAAAACATACTGCCAGGCGTCTTTTTGTCCTGTTCTTTTCTATTTCAGATTCTCAGCTTATGTGAATTTGTTGCATGAACAGTTCATCTGCTTATCTCTTTTCTTCTCTGATTCAAAAGTTAGTTATTGGTCCTTTGTCCTTTTTATATTTTCATTCAATGTTTCTTGATTACCGTGCTTAAAAGCATGGTGAAATCCGTTCTCCTTCAACCTTCCGGCCTTTCCTAGGCGTGTGGATCTGCCAACGTGGCAGGCCACATGTCACTTTTCCATTGGATCTTGGTTGTTTAATTCTTTTCGGTACTCGGTTTCTTTATTTGCTTGTATCGGCATCATATGGTCTCGGATTCAACCGATTCTGCTTTCGTTGAATTTGTCTCTCCATCCTCTTCGATTTCCCATATTGAGTATTTTCTGAAATTATTTAGTCATTCTTTTTTAAATTCGACGTTGAGATACTTTGTGGGTTCGATACTTTTGAGATTATTTGATGTTCATTGGACTCCCATTGAATTGAACTAATATTTAGAACCTTCACGTGCTTAGGTTAACGTGATGCCATGACATGATATGGCAATTACTATCGGTATGCAACTTTGAACTTAGAACCTCCGCGTGCTTAGGTTAACGTGCTTTACAGTCACGTGTTACGTGATTGTATTGTTTTGATTATTAGTTCACTTATTTGACTATGACCTTTTGACTTTGATTTAATCTTTGATGGGTTAATATCCCGTAATGAGATTTGTCGTGCCAAGATTAACTATCGTCTTTGCACCTTGTTTTCATATGTTTCGTTTTGATTCAACTACATATTATTGGATACCTGCGTTGTATTATGTGATCTTTGCTGGGCTTTGTGCTCACCCCCCTTTCTCCTCCCATTTCAGGTAATTAAGCTGAGACATTAGTAAAGGAGTTATCTATAAGCATGAGTCAAAGTTGTTCTTTAATTGTAGACTCTTTTTAGTGACTTGAAAATAAGAACTTGTAATAGTTTGATTAAGTAGCTTTTGGTAATCCCAATATTTTGGAAGTGACTATTGTTATTAGATTTTCGCTGCATTTATTAGACTTTGAGGATAAATACAAATGCTTTTGATTTGGGATACATTTAGAGCTTTGATTATCATTTTGAGGTTATGTTCTTGGTAATTTTTTGGGTATTATTTTTTGGTAAGCAGGAATATTTGAAAATAGTATGTGTAGGTCCGCCTCTGGGTCGGGGCGTGACATATGCAAGCCGGAAAAAAGGCCGGCCAAAGCTTTAAAACTAAAACGTAGAAAATTTAGGAAGATTCTTGAAAACTACATCTTGCCTAAGCAATTGAGCTTTTGTATGTGCCCTGTTAGGTCTCTTAAGTTCATTTAATTTTTTGGTTTTAAAGGTACGGAATTTAAACTCATAAGTCATTTTGTGTTCTACAAAATTGTTATACATATATATTAATTCTTACTGCTTCACATAAGACGCTTTACTTTTTATGATCCTTTTTGGGTTACAAAAGTTAAACTTTCTTTTAATATCACCTAAATATAATTCAAACATCTTCTCAGTTCCTAATTTTTATCTCACATGACTTATATATATAGTACTATATTCAAAGAGATTAGACAACTCCTACATATATACACTTCAAATTACATTTTATGTGTGTCAAGTTGGCTCTAGAACACTTTCTTCACTTTTATTACAAAAATGCCGATCTTATAGTGTTAGGTAAAAATTAAATTTTTGGGGAAGATGTTTCAAATTGATTAGGACAAGATGTAATACTGAATAATCAGGATTTTCTTTAGTGACAGCGCGGGAGGAAACAACTAAAAGAAACAAGTATAATAAATAGTGACAAATATTATTGGTAATTGGCATTAGCAATTCCCATTTAAATGTAACACTGTGTTTTTTGCAATTAACTTTTCATGCTTTGGGTCCTTCATTATGAGTTTATAAATGATTCAGCTATTACGAATTAGTTAAATAGTCGTAGTAATTAAGTTTTAATTGCATTTTTCATTTACGTATATAATATTTTGATTTCAAATCATTAAGCAAATGTGATCCTTATAAGTATTCTAAATGCCGCGATCCATTTCTGTTTTGTTTTGGTAAACAGGGGGATCCATTTCTGTAGACATGCGGTTCACAGAAGTAATGTAGAGTCCACTGTTGAGCCTCACATGGATCTCGCCTTTTTCTTTTCAGCAACATAAATGAAGTAAAAGGGATTCATGAATGATTAGTATTTTACAGGCACTAAACTTGCGGTTAAAGGGAACAAAATGGATAGAAAGTGGCCTGATCCATGAACGATTAGTATTTTACAAATAAAGGCCGTCGATGCTTTCCAAAGTTAGAATGTTGAGTCACTGTTCATACCCTATTCTGGTCGCACCCCGAGACCCGCTAAGGGACCCACTTTGCACGACACATCACCCAGTCAGCGGTCAACTTTTCAACACTCGAGGGCCGGTCAAAGCAACGCATGCTCAAGTCACGTGAACCATTCGTGAAGCGACTTCGGCGTGCCTTCCACCCTTGGGGGTCGGCCACCCTCCTCCCTTGGGGGTCGGCCACCCCAAGGGTCGGCCTCCCTTGGGGGTCGGCCACCCCAAGGGGTCGGCCACCCTCGGGGGTCGGCCACCCCAAAGGGTCGGCCTCCCTCTAGGTTCGGCCACCCCAAGGGTCGGCCACCCTCGGGGGTCGGCCACCCCAAGGGGTCGGCCTCCCTCTGGGTTCGGCCACCCCAAGGGTCGGCCTCCCTTGGGGCTCGGCCACCCCAAGGGGTCGGCCACCCCAAGGGGTCGGCGACCCTTGGGGGTCGGCCACCTGCCTTGAATACCGACGCCGTCACCTTTGACCGTGCTCCGTTGTCACGACGACCGTCGCTCGCGGCCGTGCTCCGCCATAGTCGCGACGACCGTCGCTCTCGGCCGTGCTCCTTCGTCGCGATGACCGTCGCTCGTAGTCTCGATGACCGTCACTTGTGGCCGCTCTGTCGCCATGACAACCGTCGCTCACGGTCGCGCGCCATCCACGCAACGACCCTTGTCGCTCGGAGATCACTCTGCGACCCTCGTCGCCCGCACTCAACCGCGCCCCATGCGCTGCAATCATGTTATATGCTCACGGGATAGGCTACTCCTCCAGGACACTATCTCCGCCGGGTGCCTGCGTGACTGGCCTACGTGCTCTGGCACTGGGGGCTCGCGTCGGCACCCCTAAGGACTATGACCCCCGGGTCACTCCGAGATGGGAGCAGGTCTTCGGAAGGGCATCTTGCCTAGTCCACCTGGCAGCTGGGCGTCGGGTCTTCCCCACCGCTGCCAGGACCGTGGGATTCAGTAAGGGCTTGGACTGGAGGCTGGGGCAACGGGCTACTCTGACCATGCTACCGCGGCATGATCAGTCTCCTCAGACAGGCAGAGAGACGTCGCAAGGGCAGGGCAGCACGAACTTAGGGACCGGCAGTCCAACGAAGGGTCAGTGCGTTGGCCCCCTGGCGACGTGTCGTTCCCAGGGGGCGACACATGTCAACTTATGACACATGCACATTTTTGCCTATAAATAGTGGACTTTGGAGCTTTTTCAAGGATCTTTTTCTCATTTGGACTTTTCACTTTCTCTCTCTAAAAGAAACATTCTCTCTGGAATTCTAGTGAGAGAAATATACTTGAACTCCCGTCTACGGACCCTGGACGCCATACCCTCATCACGGACTGTAGACTGTCGGTCCTGTTCATCGTCACCCTGCCTGCGCAGCACTGCCAGCCCTCACGACCTGTCTGGGGAGCCTTGTCCTCGGCCCTTGCGCCGTCCTTGCTGTCTCCCACGTTGCCTACCTGGAAGCCAACTCAGACCGCATCCTTTGTGGCACCTCCACGTATCATCGAACCATTTTCGGCACCATCAGTCACCAAAACGAACTTCTTTTTTCTTCATTATTTCAGTTGCTTCCCTACGTCTCTAAAGTTCATGCACTTTTAGCCAAAGTAGCATCAAGATCATTTGTGCAAGTTTCGGCCCATGTTGCTGCTTCAACTCAAATTGGCTGGTACATAGAAGTACCAGAGATATTATGCACCCAAAACCTCTATAAATATCAATCTAAACATCTTCAACTCCTCACCAAGCCCTAACACAAACTCATACCCCCCCCCCCCCACCCCCCTCTTTCTCTCTTGGACGTAAGGAATATATATGGCGAAACACATTAGTTTCCTTGTTATTGCGCTTGTCCTCAACTTCTTCAATACATCATTAGCAATTCCGGTAACGTATAACGTTTAGGAGCCAAACCAGACGGCAAGACAGACTCAACCAAGTCATTTCTTAGTGCATGGGCTGCAGCTTGCGGCTCGCCAAGACCAGCAACGGTATATGTGCCGTCAGGAAGGTACTTGGTTCAGGAGGTACATTTTCGTGGTGCCTGCCAGAATAATGCCATCACGATTCGTATCGATGGCACCCTTCTGGCTCCTTCCGATTAAAATGTACCCGGGAGTGTTGGAAACTGGATCCTATTCGAGGGTGTCAATTGAGTAACCATTAGCGGTGGCATTCTTGACGGTCAAGGCACTGGTCTATGGGCATGCAAAGCCTCCAGCAAGCTTTGCCCGAGTGGAGCTACGGTATGCCAAATGCATCAACTGTTATTTCTAGTCTCAAGATATATGAAACCGTTTCTTCTTTGCCTTAGTGTACTCGATATTGGTCATGCCACAGTTTACTGAAAAAAAGAATTCGGTCATGCCGTAAAAGTATAATTTTTTCGATATAGAAACATATGGACTTACTACATTAGTCTGCTTCGAAATTGTCAACTGTCTTGAACAACGTTATTATACTAGGAAAATTTTTCCTTTTCCTAAAGCAATGTCCTAATATTTTGTTGTCAGTCAAACCTGGAATTTCACACTCACCATGTGCATTTGCAGACACTGGACTTTGACAACTCGAACAACATCGTAATTAGTGGCTTAACTTCACTAAACAGCCAAATGTTTCACATTGTGATCAATGGTTGCCGAAACGTGAAGATGCAGGGAGTGAAAGTCTTGGCATCAGGCACTAGCCCCAACACGGACGGCATTCATGTACAACTATCATCAGGAGTCGCAATTTTGAGATCAAAGATCAGTACAGGAGATGACTGTGTCTCCATTGGCCCTGGAACTGCCAATTTGTGGATAGAAAATGTTGTTTGCTGTCCTGGGCACGGCATTAGGTGAGTATATCATTACTGTCATTAAAATGGTGTGTAGTAGATCACGAGACTCTGGCAATTAAAGATAAATCCTTTAACAATTTGCAAGAAGCTGGTGTGCAGGACGTGACGATTAAAACAGTTACTTTTAAGGGTACACAGAATGGTTTGAGGATAAAGGCATGGGGTCGACCTAGCTCTGGATTTGTTCAGGGCGTTCTTTTCCAGCATGCTGTCATGATTAATGTCCAAAAACCCTATCGTTATCGACCAAAATTACTGCCCTCACAACTTAAATTGCCCTGGTCAGGTATGACTCTACCAAGAATACTCTTAATTTACACAGATTACACACAGCTCAACGTGAAATATATGTTGATTGGATTGGCTTTTCCGCCTATTCTCACAGGTTTCGGGTGTAAAAGTTAGAGATGTAACCTACCAGGACATCCACGGAACATCAGCAACACAAGTTGCAGTGAAATTTGACTGTAGTAGGAACAATCCATGCACCGGCATAAGGTTGGAAGATGTAAAGCTCACATACCAGAATCAGCCAGCCGCAGCATCCTGCGCCAATGCCGGAGGAACTAGTTCTGGCTTAGTTGAGCCTACAAGCTGTCTGTAGCGGAGATGAACAGTTAAAGTCACTAGCATAGTTTGAATCTCCAGCCTGTGGCTGTATCAACCCGTTGGGCTCGCTTGGCCATGCACAGTGGTTGTTGGTGTACTAATATTTTGTACATAAGATTATAGTTTAGGATTAGTGTAATCGTTGTAATATTATAGAAAGATTATTTTTGGTATCACATTCAGATTGGAACACAACAATACCGTTTTCTTTTTTCCGGGAATATCGATGCTATTGCAACACATTTAGACAAATGTTGAATGTCCTTTTTGTGAAGATTAATTTTATTTATCCTAGTATCATCTAAAGTAGTTTGCGGATATTTTTAAAATTCACTCAAAAATGTACTTGTTCGCCTATATTTGTGCTACTCATGAGAGAGAATTTAGCAAATTTGTCCACTTGTGTAGTAAAAATAATATATTCCTTTTAAAACATCCTTTGACGTTGCCTTCCTCTTTTATTGACACGGCTTATAACAAGATTTTTCCCCCCCTTATTGCTACTATTCTAGAGATAGCAATAAACTCTCGAATAATTATAGTTAATGATCATTATATCTAGTTACTGGTATTTTTTGTTAATATTTTTAACAAAAATTCTTAAGAAATTATTTGAACTTTATTAAATAAGAGCCATTATAAATATTTAATGATCATTAGTAGCCTTTATATTAGAGGTTGTAACTGTTTTCCGAAAATCAGGATAGCAACCAAAGTCCATTTCAAAAAAAAAAGGATAGCGGCCAAAGTTTTTTCATGCCAGGAGATACGGAGAACCTGGATAGAAGGAGAAAAAATTTTAACTGCTACCCGGCCTGTAAGAAAATACTTAGAATCTCCTATAAAACGAAAAATACTTGTCGATAAATATTTTTAGTGACTTTTGTTTAATGATGTTAAAAATTATTGTAAAAAATTATCGTTAAAAATATTAATTAAAAAATTATTGAAAATATTTAAGATTCTTAATTGTCGCTGTAGAACGAGGTATACAACAAGCTGGGTAGGGAGCAAAAATTTGTCGGGTGAAGAAAGGCAGAAAAGTCTCCTTGGTCTTTGTGTGGAATGGAAAGGCAGAAAAATATGACCCGTACCCTTTGGTTTAAGAAGTAAACTCCTCGAAATTCCGCTAGTTATTCCTTGCTGGTTATGGCTGTTCTGTACAACTGAAAGGGCGCATAATCCAAGATATCCTACCCTTGTTACCCATGCCTTGGTCTTCATTTTGCTGTGTACTAATGGTCGTAGCGACGATGTAGGCTGCTTAAAAGCCGTTAAGGATTCCTTGGAAGACCCTCTCAATTACTTAAGCTCTTCTTGGGATTTCGGCAACCGCACCGAAGGTTTTATCTGCCGGTTTGATGGCGTCGAATGCTGGCGTCCAGACGAAAACAAGGTGTTGAACGTCCGGCTTTCAGGCACGGGACTCAAAGGCGGCTTCCCGCGAGGGTTAGAAATGTGTTGAAGTCTGAAAGGTCAAGACGTTTCAGGCAACGCGCTCTTTGGATCAATCCCGTCCGACATCTCAGAAATGATCCCATACGTTACGTATCTTGATCTATCGCACAACGATATCTCCGGTGAAATACCCAGAACCGTCGGAAAGTTAAGGTACCTCAATGTCCTCAAACTTGAAAACAATCGGTTAGAGGGTCATATTCCACAAGAAGTCGGTATGCTTGGTAGGATCAGTACATTCAGTGTTGCTAACAACAGCTTATCAGGTCCCGTACCCACGTTTTCTGCTCATGTTACAATCACCGCAGAAAACTATACAAATAATCTGGGACTCTGTGGGTATCCTTTAAAACGCTGCAAGCGAAACACTGATTATCATGATTCTTTTGTAAGGGGGATGCTGGTTGGCTGCGCAGTCGCTACAGTCTTGGCGTTTGCAGTTACTTGGTTTATTTTGCCCACTGTTTTTGTAAAGAAGATGATAATCGGGATGAAGAAGAAAATGAAACAAGAGAAAAGTCAGAGAAGCCGACAGCCAACAAGCGTGGAGGATAATAAGGCAAACACTCTCTCCCATGTATATATGTATAGCGACATGTATATTAGTATATATGTATATAGACATGTATATATGATATGCATTTATTTATATATATATATGAGAGCTGATCCATTTTTAACGTTATAATTATCTAGCTCCTCATCTAACTGCTATACTTAGTAGCGGTTAGGCTTCGTGGACCCCTACCCGCTACTAAGTATAGTGGTTAGTGTAAAAAAAATCAAATCTAAGTCGTCCACAACTTGTAGTGGACGGCCAGATTACAGTTAGAAAAATAATTATTTTTTCACTAATAGATGTGAATCGGCCCCCATATGTATATATGTAAATACATATAGGGACATGATCCTCTTTTTCCACGCACGCAACTTAAGCCAAGTATCTCCGGTGCCTCAGCAGCGATTTTTATGTAATATGCGTAGTAGACTGTCACTCCCCAATCCACCCTCCCCTGATGCATGCAAGATAGGAACGAGAATTCCACATCCGATTTTGTTACAGGCATGAATAGGATTCCCCTGACTACATAACAAGTTAATTTTCCCATCTTTGTATGTAACTTGGTCTTTATTACGTCATGGAACCATTTCTAGTCTAACATGCCTCAACGTTCCGAGCTTTTGTATCTCCTGATGAGACTTGAACCTTGAACCAGGAGGACGTTTCACTAAATACAAGACTAGGTTGACATCTTCATCTTGGTTTATTGAAGTCTAGATACTACTAATTTTTATTTTTTTTTCATCCGCATGAATCGTTCGTACTTTGAGAACCGACAACAATAAACTGGGTACATTGATAGCAGATCTATTTGCTGGAGAAGTTTGCAACCAGAATTCAGTTTGCAGAGCTTGAGAAGGCAACCAACGATTTCAATGAAGCAAATAGGATAGGAAAATTGGGCACCATGTACAAGGTGTCGCTCCCAAATGGTTGGATCCTAGCCGTCAAGAGGTTCAATAAATCGAAACGCTCAGAAAAAAAAGTTCAACTCAGAGGTAATGACATTAGGGAGGTTAAGGCATAGCAATTTGATGCCATTGATAGGTTTCTCCATCCACTTGAAAGAGAGACTCTTGGTTTATAAATATATGCAAAACGGTAACCTGCATGAGTGGCTACATCCAGTAGAGGGTCACACGAAAATCATGGAATGGCCTGTGAGAGTTAAAATTGCAGTCGGGCTAGCTAGAGGCCTCGCATGGCTCCATAATAACAACAATCTTCGGGTAGTACATCAAAACATTAGCTCAGAATGTATCTTGCTTGATAATAGTTTTGAGACAAAGCTATCAAATTTCGGGGAGGCTACCATCATGAGCTCAAATTCCACTGTTTCAACTCTGGGAAGTGGAGAAACTTGGGTTTTGGGTTGTGATAAGAAGGACGTATACGGATTCGGAATCGTGCTTCTTGAGTTGGTTACAAGAGAGGAACCTAATAAACTGATTCTTTTATGCAATAACTCTGGTGGTACTTTCGGTAACTTTGCGGGTTTATACGATGCAATCGACGATTGCTTGGGCAGGGATTTGAAGATGAGATCACTCAGTTCCTCGTGATTGCCTGCAAATGCGTCCAGTCCTCTCTAGATCAGAGGCCATCCATGTTCGACGTGTACAACAAAATGAGGACCATTGCTGGGGAGAGGTATGGCCCCATAAGTGACTCTCAGATGATAATGCAATAAGAAATTGGTGCTGCTGATGGGTTAGATGATTAACTTATGTTTCAGGGCCCTTTGCAAAGGGGTGCTGAAAGTTACTTTCATTGTCATCTTTCAGCTTTAGTAAATTGGTAGTATTCTTGTACTGAGAAATGTAAACTGGTTCATGTTCGTTTAATATCCTAGAGGACTTATTTTAGCGCTAACCTAGGTGGTAGCATGCCGCTATGACCGCTCAATCCGTCCATATAGTGACAAACAGTGATCACTAAATATATGATTGTAACACTCCCTATTAGATACAAATTTGTGGGTACATTGTCTCTGCTCAAGCAGGGGCGGACCTACCTTTGTACAAGGGGGGGCTAACGTACCCCCTCAACTTTCAGGAAAAAAATTTACATTTCACCTCTGCGACAGACGTGCGGCAACTCTCTCTCTCTCTCTCTCTCTCTCTGCGACTTGTCTCTCAGTCTCTCACCCACTCTCAAACCGAAGACGGCAGACATCACCCCGACGACGACACGCTCACACGCCGACACAGCAGCCGGTAGGGGCTTTGGCGTCCTCCAGTCGACTCTCTCTGTTGAGTAGAGCTCAGATCTGGACTGAGTGGCCGGAGTGGAGCCGTGGAAGGAGACGACAAGTCGACCTGTGAGGAGTCTTCTTCTGTTCGACGAACCTAGAAGTATCAGTGACCGGCGAGTGGCAACGGCGAGGCGAGAACTCCACCGGCCAAGAACCCACTACCGGCGACGATGCGTCGATGACCGGTGACCCGTGAACAGTCAATTAATCAACTGCCTTCATCATGTTCAGATTTAGGTAAACATTTCAGATTGTTAATTGATTACTTGCTTTCCCAATTGAGCATTTTAGATTGTTGATTGAGGTCATTGAGCATTTCAGAATGTTGATTGAGCATTTCTTGTTAATTGAGCTTTTAGATTGTTCATCAACGTTGCTGTCCTAATAAGGTCCATGATTTTGTTTCTGCTTATTGATGTTGTTTTTAGAAAGACTCTGAAGGCCTACAAAGTTATCCAATCTTTTGGACTTAGTAGGAAATGGAAGCAGAAAACGAAGTAGTTAACGTATGACAAGCTGATGAAAAACTGAAACAGAAACAAATAAAAAAAAATGAGATGTCCAAACGGGCAACTGCAACTGTATTTTGCACGGTTGTGCAGGTGAAGCCTCGTTCATTGATGAACAAGCCACCATAATATATTTCAAACACACTAAAATTGCCCAGATAGCAAAGAAAAGAAAACAAATTTGGTAAATTATCCGCTGCTAAATTGAGTACAATGGTTACACTTTATCAGATCTTTGATTTCTAGGCTTATTGTGCAGTTACAATGGTTACACAATACTGCGGTTGTTTAGATGACGGGGTGCAGTTTTGTAGTGGTTGTCCACCAATTTAGTGTAGATATCCATTAACAAATAGAAAAGTATTCAGGTCACAAGTTTGTTTTGAATTCTATTGAGGCTGTGATGGCTCTCTTAAACATTACATTGCTATGCTTTCTCATTGGTTATCTGAAATTTAAGAAAAAAATATATGAATCAGTCACTTGGTACAAGTTTGTGTTCAATGTTACAAATGATATGGGTTATTATCAATGAGCATTTTCCTTTTCTATGATCCATTTGTTGTCCATCACCACTTCAAATAAAAAAGGGAAATTGAAACTAGTCTAAGGAAACCCAGAGAGGGGGATCAGAAGGAAAGGTATTCATATGAAATAGAACAACCAGTAGCCCAAGCTTTCTCCATTGAGTACTTTAGCCATGCTGCATCCTTTCTTGAACTTTTTCAGATTTCAAATGAAATCATTGCCTATAAAAGAAATCAGTTATTACTGTTAACAGCTTTCGTAAAATGAAAATTTTTCACTTCAATAGCCAATTTACCTTCATTCTTGAAATTATTTAGAAGCCGATAAATTCCATCAAACATATGCAATCAATCACACTGTTATCAATTGATAAAGGTTATACTGATTCAAGATACTATCTTTCTCAATTTGAGTATTGTGATGTGTGTGAGCATTCTAGGCTATATGTCTTCATTTTTATTAGGATTTTATTTTTGTTAGTACTTCGCGTGGAACTACTTGCTTGAAATCCAGAATGAATGGCTGAACTCGGAATTGCTGTTGATACTTGACAATGTAAGACTATTAAGATTTTTGTTGAAAATTCTTCTCATTCGACTGTAATTTGAATGGGTAAGTTAATATGAATGTCTTAGAATCAGGACTTATGAAATTTGGAAAATGAGTAGATAGAAAATATAAGTATATAAATATAAGAAATATAGGTTAGTGTTCAAACTTGCCACTAGAATCAGGATTTCTGTGTAGTATTTTACTTATAAACAAATTTAGTGACTTCAATATATTTTTAGCACCCCCTGGAGTGAAATCCTGGTTCCGCCACTGTGCTCAAGACAACTGTCCACTAAGAGCATTTGCTACACCCATGGTTCTCCTAAAGAGGCTAAAAACCCCATTTATCAAGAACCATTTTGTCAATTTATAATAGTGATAAGTCAAATCCTTACCACAGCAAAAATATAAGAAATTCCTTATGTTATACGAGCAATTCGGCAACGGCAAATCCCAATGCAGCTGTGACGCGATTTGCTCTCGTGCAAAACCCAATGTCAAAGGCCAAAAAGAAAAACTCTAGGGTTTAATCAAACCTCCGAAAATGGTACAAATTTAAATTACTGGTTACATATGTATTGATTTGAGGTAATAACCTCACTAAAGCAACGGGATTTTTACATAACGTACTTATTCAAAGCCCACTCAAACTTTTTGCTATTACAGAAGGGGCATAAACTCAAGCAGCAACTTATTTGCATCACTAAACATTTGTCACGAACCATAACTAGCAACAATTAAATATTTGTCAAAATGGGGTTGTAACGTTTAAGCCATGTCTGTGGTGGTTGTGCCTTTTGATGGCATGAGTGGTGGAACCGGCATGAATATTACAGAACCGGCATGATCGGACACTAGCTAGTAAGGTTGTGAAAACTTGCAACTGTGTTATTGTGGTCGTAATCAAGATGTGCGTGCCCATGTGTGTGCGGTGCTTGGAGTCAAAGTTTTTATATCCTTGGTTCTACATTGAATACGCCGCAGCTGCACTCTCGCCTGTGTCTTCGTTTGCCATTGAGGAGTCACGTGCCACTACTAATGTGCACAAAAATGGCAAGTTGTTGCTGCCAATCCGCCACCAATATTTTGAAAAAAATTATCTAAATTATTTCAAGTAACAATGGTAGATTTACCTCTAAGATTGTTATAAGAAGTAACAATGGCAGATTTGCCTCTAAGATTGTTATAAGAAGTACCATCGACTTTTTTTCCCCTTGTAGTGGATCAATTTGCTACAACGTACCTTTAGTGACAATTCTTTGATCATTTATACTATATATAAAGAAAAATTTTCTTTTTGTGTAACACCTCTTTGGTGTTATATCTAAAATGGTGGCAAGTGGCATTCTAATAATTTTTTTAAAAAATAACACAAAATATAAATATTAAATTATAAATACTACCTGTAAAGACATTTGGATTTCATAATTTAAGCTTTGCTAAAAAAATATAGTTAAAATAAATTATAAAGCCCAAACTTGATATAAAAAAAATATCATATTGCTAACTTTATCTTTACATACGTTTGGTTTTAACAATTTCAAATTCATAAAAAACTTAGTTAAAATTAAATCTAAGTTTTCTATGATGATAATATTTTGCTCACTAATTTTGCCACACGCATGATTAATATTTTTTTCTGCAATTTAAGATTCATTTTTACCAAATGTAACAATAAGCACTTATATGTGATGCTTGATTTTTTAACAAAATTGATGTTATCAACTTTATTTTTACACACGCATCGCATGTAGCCATGCTGACTTGTGTCTTATGAAGCTAAAAACTCGTTCAAAACTTGTGACTCAAAGAGCTTTCACAAGTACCCCTAGATATATCTTCCCACTCTTTTCACATGCAGTGATGAGATTGGATCTCATATACCAAAAATAAAAGGGTTCTAATACTGCTTCAAGATTGGTTGTAGCAAAAAGTCCAAGCCCCTCACCCTACCCCTCTCCCCCCACCCAAAACCCAAGCTCTGTAGCATACGTGAATACCTTATTCGGGTGACTTAAAGATGCCACATGCTTGCCTGGGGTGGTGAGAGCACACAGATATATTTTGATGCGGTGTTCATGGATCTTATTGTGTTTACACTTTACACCCTTACCAAGAATTCATCACAACTACGCCGTACATTTTGAGTACATGACGTAGGCGTAACATTTATGTTCACTTGTTTTAGATTCCATCAATTCATACTAGACAACCTCGACTGTATAAATACTTCATCAGTTCTTTCAGTTTTTAGAATCGAAGTACTATCTGGGAAGATGTTTAAGCTCATGCCAGCTTGTGTAGTTTTACTTCTCTCAATAGCTTCATTGCCATCTCCTATTGCAGCCTATAATGTAGTCAGTTTTGGAGCCAAACCAGATGGTCAATCCGACTCGACCCTACCATTCTTTCGGGCTTGGATGGCTGCATGCAACTCGGTTGCACCGGCCATGGTGTACGTTCCTCGAGGCACTTTTTTTTTTTATCAAGAATGCAGTTTTTAGTGGTCCATGCAAGAACAGAATCCTGTTCCAGATTCAAGGAACTCTTGTAGCTCCGTGGGACTACCGCTCCCTGGGGAACTCTGGGTTCTGGATTTTGTTTCAGAAGGTCTCAAGATTGACTGTTAGCGGAGGAACCGTTGATGGAAGAGGAGCTGGCTTCTGGGCCTGCCGCAGAACCGGAAGTAATTGTCCCTATGGAACAAGGGTACGCGTCATGTGTGTGTTTGTGTGTGTGTTTTTTGGCTCCGTACTGATATGTGTGCCTATAATTCTCCACCGTGTTTGTGTAGTCAATAACGTTCCTGTGGTGCAATAACATTGTGGTCAGTGGCTTAACGTCGATCAAAAGCCAGTTAAGTCATTTTGCGGTTGCCCGGTGCAATCATCTGAGGATCCAAAATGTGAGGATTATAGCCCCTAGTAACAGCCCAAACACAGACGGCGTCAACGTGCAGGACTCCACGGGCATTACCATCTCCCGCAGCATAATCAGGACCGGAGACGATTGCATTGCCATTGGTCCCAACACCAAGAATGTCTGGATTGAGCGGATCGGATGCGGCCCTGGACATGGCATCAGGTAAACACCTAGCATTCTGTTTGTTGCCAAACAATCATTACCAATGAAAGACAGACGTGACATTTGTTTGTCGTTATTAGTGATTTATTGCCTTCTAATTAAGTGACATTGTCGTTTTTTGTCGCTAAAAATGTTTGCAAGAATTAGCAGCACCTTGTTGTTACTTAACAATGGGGACTTACCTAGCTAATCTTATTTTTATTCGTCTTACAGCATAGGTAGCCTGGGCAACGGATTAAACGAAAATGGGGTCCAGAAGTGACGGTCACAAACTCCGTTTTCACGAAAACTGATAACGGGGTACGAATAAAATCATGGGCAAGAGCGAGCAGCAGTTATGCCACAAATATCAATTCAGGAATCTTATCATGAGGAACGTTGCCAATCCAATCTTGATTGATCAAACTTACTGCCCCAACAATCAATGCCCTCATCAGGTAAATGTTGTAACTATTCCCATATTCAATATCTTAAGCTTCATGTGCATATTCATCGATGCATTGAGCTGATCCTCATCCTCAAACCTTTTTCTAGAGTTCTGGCGTAAAAATAAGTCAGGTGACATACAAAAACATTAGAGGAACATCAAGAACGGAGGCGGCAATGATATTTGATTGTAGTTCAAGTAATCCACGCAGAGGAATCAGATTGCAGGACATAATACTTTCGACAGCTTACAGAGCTACAACGGCAACCTGTAACAATGCAGGTGGGTATAGTAGCGGCATTGCCATCGCGGGAAGTTGTTTGGGGAGGTAGATACAATAAACTCATGAGAGAGTTGTGTGTAGAAGGGATCCAATTATCTTGTACGGACATAATTGTGAGTGTTTGTACCCAGTAAACACGAAAAGGAAACCTATGTTCTTCTCGATTTCAATTTTCTTATTTTTCAAACAACGATATATATCAAGATAAAACGCAACAAGTGTAAAGCAGTACTTCGTAAAGGGATCAACGAACCGAGGAGAGAATCACATTGCAGCGAAAAGTCTCAAATACTAGAAGTAAAACTAAATTAAATATCATGTCTTCGCCAAAGATCATCTTTACCGGATCAGACCATAACTTTCCAGGCCACTAAAGCCACCAAAGGAGTAGGCAAAGAAACCAGATCCAGTAGCACAATCAATCCCCTAGGAAACACTGGTATAGTAAAGAACAACACATAAACCACAAGAAAACACCAGTATAATAAAGAAAAATTTTTGGCTGATATCCGAGTTGTACGAATCTTCCCTTAATCCCGTATACAGTGACAATCAATAGTAATTATTAAATGTTTCTAGTGACTTTTCTGCTAACACTTTTACTGACAATTCTTAACCATAATTTTTTAGCGTTATTAAATAAAAGTTACTAAAAATATTTAGCAACCATTAACTGTCACTATATAGGGGTGAAGAAGATTCATGCATGCAACTTTCATAATAAAAGGGTGATAAAAGTGGATTGAAAGCATTAAAGCAAAGGGAGGTGTATATATATGGAGTAAGAGAAGGGAGGGGAAAGGCCCTTTTCTTCGAACAAGAGGCTAATTGTAAGGTCCTTACCAGTTTGGCGACAACTTCCCCACAGCAGCCTTCGGGTCTGAAACTTCCAATTTTTTGAGGACTAGATCCCCAACTCTAAATATCCTCATTCGAACCCTTTGATTGTAGAATCGAGCAACTCGTTGTTTCGTTGAAATCATCCGATCTAAGGCTTGGGCTCGCACATCATCTAACAAATCCAGATTTCCTCTAAGATTCTCCTTGTTTTCTGCCTCTGAAAATTACAACAGTCGAACCGTGGGGAGGCCCACTTCTACGGGCAGCAGCGCCTCTGTCCCGAAACACAGCAGAAATGGTGTCTCGCCTGTCACCGAATGGGGTGTTGTGCGGTATGCCCAAAGTACCTTCGGAAGTTCATCAACCCATGCCCCCTTAGCATCGTCCAGCTTTCTCTTCAACCCTTGAAGGATTGAGCGATTCATATTCTCTGTTTGTCCATTGGATTGGGGATAAGCGACTGATGTAAAACGGAGACTGATAGAAAGACCTTCGCAAAAGCTTTGAAAGTTAGAATTATCGAATTGCTTCCCATTATCGGTGATCAGGATCTTTGGAACCCCAAAGCGACAGACAACGTTCTTCCAGAAGAACTCTTCACATTTCGACGTCGTTATGGTAGCCAAAGTTTCGGCCTCAGTCCATTTTGTGAAGTAGTCGATGGCGACTATCACAAATCGCCTTTGCCCGGTAGCCATCGAAAAGGGGCCCAAAATATCCATCCCCCACATTGCAAACGGAATTGGGGAAGTTAAGATACTAAGGGGCGCTGCCGGTGTGTGTGTGTGTAAGGGGAGCAAATTTTTGACATCGGTCACACCTTTTCGTGAACTTTATCACATCTCTCTGCATCCCTGGCTAGTAATAGCCTTGCCTCAAGATTTTGTGCGCTAGATTTCTTCCACCCAAGTGTTGTCTGCAAATACCTTCATGAACCTCCTGTAACGCATAATCTGCCTCTTTAGTGGTCAGGCACTTTAGGTATGGCAGGCTAAAAGACTTCTTGTATAGCACACCATCTACAAGGGCAAACCGAGCAGCTTTAGCACCTAAATTACGTGCTTCGCTTCTTTCTATAGGTAACGCCCCCGAGGCGAGGTATTGAATAATTGGGTCCATCCAGCACGGTTCATACTCTATCACATCCACTTCATTTGAGAGCTGGATACTTCTTTCTTGGAGGAACTCAATGTAAATTGCACGTGAGAACTCCGAAATGTCTTCGGAAGTCAGTCTTGACAGTGAGTCTGCTTGGGCATTTTGGTCTCGCGGTATGTGGCGGATGGCGAAATTCTTGAACTTAGCGGCTTCCGTCTTCACGGCCTGGAGATATTGGGCCATTCTATCATCTTTCGCTCCATACTCTCCCAATATATGATTCACAACTAATTGAGAATCGTTGTGTACAGAAAGAGAGTCGACTTTCAGAGAGTGTGCCAACCTTATTCCTGCTAATAGCGCTTCGTACTCTGCTTCATTATTTGATGCCTGAAAGTTGAAGCGAAGGGCATACTCAATCTTGAACTTTTCAGGGCTGATCAGTATAAGCTCGGCTCTGCTATTTCCAACCTTGGAAGAACCGTCGACATAAAGAAGCCAAGGATCCAAAACTTCTGAAAAAATCAACTGCTGGGGGTCTTCCGGTATTGTGCACTCAACAACAAAATCTGATAAGGCTTGAGCCTTAATTGCTGTACGGGGTTGGTACTTGATATCAAATTCACCCAGTTCCACCGACCAGTTTACCAATCTCCCCGATGTATCAGGATTTTGGATAACTTTCCCCAATGGCTGATCAGTCAACACAATGATGGTGTGCGACTGGAAATATGGTCTCAGTTTTTTAGCCGATGTGACAAGGGCAAGGGCCACTTTGTCTATTCAAGGGTATCTGGTCTCCACGTCTTGCAGGACCTTGCTTATGTAATAAATAGGTCTTTGCTTGCCTTCTTCTTCTCTGATCAAGACCGTGCTCACCGCTACCTCACTGATCGATAGGTATAGGAACAAGTCTTCACCAGTAACTGGCTTTGTAAGTAGCGGCGGGGACGATAAATAACGCTTCAATTCCTCGAACGACTTTTGGCATTCTTCTATCCACTCAAAATCTTTCGCCTTCCTGATAGCCTTAAAGAAGGGAAGGCATTTTTTCGCTGATTTGGACATGAACCTTCCTAAAGTAGCTACTCTTCTTGTAAGTTCCTGAACCTGCTTGATTGTCTTAGGCGACTTCATGGCATGAATAGCGCCTATCGTCTCTGGGTTGGTTTCAATACCCCACTGAGATACCATGAATCCTAAGAACTTCCCCAACGCTACGCCAAACGCACACTTGAGTGGGTTTAGCTTCATGTTATAAGCTCTCAAGATGTCAAAGGTTTCTTTGAGGTCTTTCACATGAGCCTCCGCTTTTACACTCTTCACCAGCATGTCATCCACGTATACCTCCATATTTTTCTCGATTGAATCGTGGAAGATCATGTTAACAAGGCGCTAATAAGTTGCCCCTGCGTTCTTTAGTCCGAAGGGCATGACTTTGTAGCAATATAATCCCCGTTCTGTAATTAAGGCGGTTTTGGGAATATCGTCTACGTACATCTTGATCTGGTTGTAACCAGAATACGCATCCATAAAGCTCAACAGCTCATGACCCAAAGTTGCATCAATCAAGATATCAATTCGTGGTAGCGGGTAACTGTCCTTTGGACAGGCCTTGTTGAGGTCAGTGAAGTCGATGCATATTCGCCAACGGTCGCTCGACTTGGGTACCATCACGACATTGGCGATCCAATCAGGGTATGATATCTCCTCGATGAATCCGACTGCCAACAACTTGTCAACTTCTTCCTCGATTTTTACCTGTCTTTCTGGAGCGAACGTTCTCTTCTTTTGCTTGACCGGCTTCTTGAGCGGGTCCACATTCAATTTATGGGTGATCACTTCCGGATCAATCCTGGGCATATCCGATGCCATCCAAGGGAAGATATCTGAGTAGCTCCGCAATAAGTCCACAAGCTTGAGCTTGAGGTCGTCTGACAATCTTGTCCCTACCCTTACTGTTTTCTCTTAGTTTCCTAAGTATAGCTCGATATCGAAGAGGTCTTCAACGGGCGTACCTCTTTCGACTTTGGTCTCATCCCTCAAATCTTCAATCATAAGGGTTTCATTGGCTCTGTTTCGGCATGACGCCATGTAGCACTGCCGAGCCACCACCTGGTCTCCCTTGACTTCCCCAACTCCATTCTCGGTGGGGAATTTCATTTTCATGTGGTATGTTGATACCACCGCCCTTAACTGGTTTAATGCTGTTCGGCCCAAAATTACATTATAGGCCGAAGGAACACGTACCACCACGAAATCTAGCATCAGCTTAGCTTGGTTCGGAGGGCACCTACAGTCACTGGTAATGCAATAATTCCCTCGCAAACAACATGGTGGTTAGAGAAACCGTATAGAGGCGTATCTATCTTCCGTAAGCGGTCGGATGGGATGTTCATTCTTTGAAACGCCTCATAAAAGAGTACTTCCACCGAGCTTCCATTATCTACGAGGATTCTTTTCACGTCGAAGTTTCCTACCCTAAGTGTAACTACCAAGGGGTCGTCATGAGGTGTTCTTGTGTCTCCCACATCGTCATCAGAGAAGGATATTGTTGGGGTCGGTTCTTTCTTCTGCTTTTTAGTCGACGGTCCCACAGTTGTGAGGACTTCCCTCACGTAAGCTTTTTGTCCTTGTCTGGAAGAGCCTCCTGCGGCAATTCCTCCCGAGATAGTATTGATGACGCCCATATTTTCTCTCACTTCCTCTCTTCCTGCTAAGGGGGTGGCTTCCCTCTTTTCGCTTCTTCGATTGACATACCCTCGCAGGTGTCCCCATTTGATAAGAGCCTCTATTGCACGCTTAAGCGATTCACACTTGTCGGTAGTATGACCATGGTCATTGTGGTAATGGCACCACAAATTCCTATCTCTCTGACTGGGCGCTGACCTCATCTTGTCTAGTCTTTCTAATATCTCTTTATCCTTTATCTCATGGAGAATCTGCGATGGTCTAGCATTCAATGGCGTCAGATTCTTCATGTCGAACATTTCTTTGGGGCGCCTTTCGTCCCTCCTTGAACACTTAGAACCCCGTCCACCTCTTGGACTATCTTCTCGAGCTCTCTTTTCTTGTCCTTGCCCATTGTCTCCTCTGTGTTCTTTATGGGTTTTTAAGTATTCTTCGGCCTGGATGTACTTGTTGGCTTTATCCAACAAGCCGCTCATGTTTCCAGGTGGGCTCTTATTTACTGCAAATGCAAACTTGGTTGTAGGACGAAGCCCGCGCATAAAAGCTATACTGACTCATCCAGGTTATCTATTTCTAATGTCGTCGCGTTGAAGCGTCCCAAATACCGCGACAAGGATTCGTTCCTTTCTTGGACTACGTTGAGGAGACTAGCTGAATTCTTCCTCCGAGTTTGGCTGTTCACAAAATATTTTTGAAACAAGTCAGACAGCTGGGCGAAGGAATGGATGGACCTAGGTAGTAGAGACTTAAACCACGCATGCGCCGCCTTCCTCAAAGTGGTTGGGAATGCCCGGCACATGACGACATCTGAGACCTGGAGGAGCAACATATTTGTTTGAAACTGGTAGACGTGCTCTCCGGGGTCTCCGCTCCCATCATATAAATCGCACTGCGGCATCCGAAAATTAGGAGGGAGTTTTGCCTTCTCAATTGCTTTGGATAGGGGGTATCCAGAATCCTCCCTTAGAGGAGTGAATTCCTCCGGGCATGGCCCGGAGATGGGTTTGCGAGAAGTTTGCCCTTAGGGAAGCACTTTTCATCTGGAGCCATGAATTCGTCCTTGGGGACAATGCCTTTGGTCCGCGCAGCGTCGTCCTCGAATTTTGCCGCTTACCACGAGAGGTGAATTCGTGATGTCCTCTATTGACTTCTCTCGTCGGAGATACGATTCACTTTTGGTGACATGTTTCTCGGTTGCTTGTTCTGGCTGATAGCTGGGATCAGTCTCTAATTTATGACTTCGACCATAGCTGGACCTTGAGGTCAATCTAAGGCGAAGGTCGCTGGGATCTAGACGTGTCTGGTTAGTAGAAATCGTCGGGGCCACCGCTTCAAGCTTTTTCTGTAAGGTAGTTACCACGCCCTTATGTTCGTGGACTTCTCTGGTCAGATCTGCGTTCGGAGTATCAAACAGCTTTCGGGTCAGGCGATGGTGCAAATCTCCCCTCTTTAGAAGAGGGGTCAGGGAACGAGTTCCCTGGGAACCTTCAGTCGTATTCGGGGTGACTGAAGTCACATTAATCCAGTCGTTACTGGAATGCTGTTGTCTTCGGCGTGAGCCGCTCGATCTTGCTCGCTGATTTTGGACGGAGCGACTGGCTGGAGAAGTGTCTGAAGGTGATTGCCTCGCCATGTTCCCTGTCGGTCCCACGGATGGCGCCAAAATGTTGCTGTTAGAATATTGATCGGGAACCACGGCTGGAAAATGGACCTGCAAAATAGAACACATAGTGACCACCGGGGATGTTCCGGTGGAGGATGCTCCAATGCTAAAGTCAGAACGTCGCTACTAGGGTAGAGCTCTGAATAGCAGAAAATGCACTGGGTGCTTGTGTGTGAACTTGTCCGTGTACCTAAAGATTTTTCCATTATATAGGCCATTTCCAGACTCCTCTCTCCTTTAGGACTCTTTTCTCACTGATCTTTAACGTATTAGAGCCATATTAGGACTATCCTTTTAATAGTTGAGTCCTAAACGGGTTCTATCATCTCTCTCAGACTATGTCCCGATACAGATCCCTTAATCCGCTCAAAGTCATCCATGCCACGTGTCATCAGTCGGTTAGGTAGATATTTTAGCTATATCAAAATCCATTTTCAATTCCTCGCAAGACCCTCTCCAATTACTTAGATCTTCTTGGGATTTTAGCAACGGCACCGAAGGTTTTATCTGCCGGTTTACTGAAGTCGAATGCTGGCATCCAGACGAAAGCAGGGTGTTGAACCTCCGGCTTTCAAGCATGGGACTCAAAGGCCGTTTCCCGCGAGGCTTAGAAATGTGTTCAACTCTGACAGGTTTAGACCTTTCAGAAAACGCGCTCTTTGGAGCAATCCTGTCCGACATCTCAGAATTGATCCCATACGTTACATACCTTGATCTCTTGTAGAATACTATCTCCGGTGAAATACCCATAAGCATTGGAAATTTGTCGCTCCTCAATGTCCTCAAACTTGAAAACAATCGGTTAGATGGTCATATTCTACAGGAAGTCGGTTTGCTTGGTTGGATCAGGACATTCAATGTTGCTAACAACCACTTATCAGGTCCCGTACCCACGTTTTCTGCTGATATTCCAATCGCCGCAGAAAACTATACAAAAAATCTGGGACTCTATGGGTATCCTTGAAAACGCTGCAAGCGAAACACTGATTATCATGATTCTTTTGTAAGGGGGATGCTGGTTGGCTGCGCAGTCGCTACAGTCTTGGCATTTGCAGTTACTTGGTATATTTTGTCCACTGTTTTTGTAAAGAAGATGATAATCCGGATGAAGAAGAAAATGAAACAAGAGAAAAGTCAGAGAAGCCGGCGGCCAACTAAGATAGAGACAAGCGTGGAGGATAATAAGGCAATCCCCTCCCCCCTCTCTCTCTCCCTCCCTCCCTTTCTCTCTCTCTTGGTGAAAAACATAATTTAAGTTAATTAATACAATCATTATAATTAAATTATAATAAATAGATCAGTTATTAACTGTTAATCAAAGACTTAAAGTAGCAAAAAGTTCATTACACAAGATATGGTCTTATTTTCAAATCTGAATTATTCATGTCAATTATCACCAATATTTATAGCATACTTATTCTTTCGTTACATCAAGTTGCCGCTAAAAAAATCCTGATTGTTTTATACTATATCTTGTTATGCAAGGTACTGTAATCAGTTTCAAACATTTTTCACAAATATATAACTCTTATGGAATACTACAAGTTTGACAATATAGTTATAAAGGTGAAAAACAATTAACGTGAAGTAAGCGTGTGTGTGTGTGTGTGTGTCTGTGTTAAAGTTATCAAATTTCTTGTAACGTGCTTCTATGGCATGTATATAAGTTTGAATTACAACAGTGATACTAACAAAAGTTCAAAAATTTGTCCAAAAGAGATTGTTGAAAATAAAGTGTCTAACTTTAAGGAGTTATGACTAATAAATGTACAACAAAGTTCATAATTAAAACGAAATGAATTAGGAGCCTAAGTTTTGCATCTTTAATATCCAGAATCAAATGAACTCGATCTAGTATGGCACATCTGAAGACTCAATTGTTTAGGTAACAAATCTAGTAGCTATAGCTTTTAAAAATCTTTTAAACTTTTCTATCGTTCACTTTCAGATATTTAGTCATTTTTCCTGTAAAAATCACCACTAAAGTTCCAAATGTCATCACTTAGGACTTTTAATATTATTCATTATTCATTTTGTTTCTTTATAGTGATGGTCATTTCTTTTGATATTGATCTTGTCTATTGAAGTATAATTTTCGTGTATCTCTTATATGGAGATTAAAGAACCGAGTAAGTCCTTTTCAATTTTTTCTAGCTGAAGTTTCAAATTTCGAGTAGAACTCGTCTAAAATTACACTTAACCTTAACGTTACCTTTTTTTTTTTCCTACTTTCCGGTTGAAAATTTTATAGTTTACTATAAATTTTAGTCATTTAATCTCTTAAGATTATTTTATGTGTTGAGGCCAGATCCTCATTCATTTTGGTTGTATTCATACTACTTTATCACTAAAAGATGTATTATTGAACTGTTAACCTCTTTGACTACAAAATATCTAGAGTTAGCGAAAAAGGTTATAATTTAGCGTCAACATTTTAAAAGTTATAAGCACTCTCACTATTTAGAAACCTTTTAAACTTAAATAACATATTTTAAGAAAATAATGTTCAGTCATTTAACCCTTTGCGCGTCAAAACTCGAGAATTTTTAGGTTAAGAAAATATTAGTAATATAAATTGAAGTCATTATCAATTGCGTTTTACCAAATCCTATCACTTAAAAGAGTGAGATATACAAAGACCATAGTCATATGAAGAACATGTTATCATGAAAGTATATAGTATTTCGGGTTACAGTGAACCATATAAATATAATAAGCATATGAAGAATATGTTATCATATAATAAGGATATTCCAATTACTCTAATATGAACATAATATTATTTACTTGTCATAAACTCAAATTATAATTAGGAGTAGAATAGTATGATGTATCAATTCTTATGCATTTAAAAATTGCTAATTAAACTCAAGTTTTATGATAGTTTTCTTACACCAATATATCTGTATTTAAAAATAATGTCAAGGAAAGTGGGTTCACAGTCGACGTGGAGGTGTCATAAGAAATGCACTCCGGGTCAGATGCCAAGTAGGTTGATGTGAGACACAGCAAAGGTGGAGCAAGGGCAGAGACCAAGGGCTTCTCAGACAGAGCCTGAGGGTGGCAGTGCTGCGAGGGCGATGGCGCAGGGTGAATACACGACGAGTGTCACGGTCCGATGCTTAGGTCTAGAGTCAAGGTCCTGTATGTTTTTCTCTCTAGAATTCTGGAGAGAGAAAGTGAGAGTGAATTCTGAGAATTTGAAAATCTGAAGTCCTACAAATGAATTCTCAAGACCTCTATTTATCAAGCTTGAGACGATGATGTCATCATGAGACACGTGGTGCTCCCTAGGAGTGACACGTCATCGAAGGGTCCACAGCTATCGGTGCTCCACGGACTGTCAAATCGCATATTCACATGGACTGCCCCCGCACAGCGTCGCTCTGTCTGTCTGGAAAGATTGGCTCCCACATCGTCGATGTGGCCAAAGAACCCCTTGTTGTAGCCACCAATCCAAGCCCTTATAGAGTCCCACAGGCCTGGCAGTGGTGGGGAAGACTCGATGCCCAACTTTCAGGCGGACTAACCGCGATGCCCTTCAAAGACCTGCTTCCATCTCAAAGTGACCCGGGGGTCATAATCCCTAAGGTGCCGATGCAAGCCCCCAGTGCCGGAGCACGTGGGCCAGTCACGCAGGCACCCTGGCGAAGATAGTATCCTAAAAGAGTCGCCTATCCCACGGGTGAGTCCTTATGCTGGAGTGCTCAGAGCGCGTCAAGGTAGCATCCCGGAGGAGTCGTCTACCTGGCAAAAAGGGAGTTGAAAATCCCCCTGATGGAGATAGTGTCATAGAGAGCAAGCCTATCCCTCCGGTGAGTCCTTGTGCTGGAGCACTCGGAGCGCATCGAGGTAACATCTCGGAGGAGCCGTCTACCTGACGGGTCGAGGTAGCATCCTGGCAGAATCATTTACCTGGTGGAAGGGGAGTTAAAAAGCTCCCTGGCAGAGATAGTGTCCCGGAGGAGTCACCTATCCTCGCGGGTGAGTCCTTGTGGCGAAGCACTCGGAGCCGTCGAGGTAACATCCCAAATGAGCCGTCTACCTGACGGGCAGAGTTAGTATCCCGGAAGAGCTGTCTACCTGGCAGAAGGGGAGTTGAAAATCTCCCTGACGGAGATAGTGTCCCGGAGGAGTGGGTCGAATCATGTTCCACGTCCATGGCGGAGGCGCATAGTGTGGTGAATGAGTGTGGTGCCTGTAGGGCGTGTAACATGATTACGGCATTGTGACAGAGAGCCTAGGGGCACGACTATATCAGCGGCACGGCAGAGTGTATAGCGTCATGGATACGGTAGTGTGATAGATAGCTAGGGGCACGGCTATATCAGCGGCACAGCGCATGGGCGCGGCGGAGTATGTATGGTGACGGCGCGCGGGGCGACGGTGGTTGTGGAGACAGCGCACAAGTAGGGGCAACAAGCGTCACAGAGATGGCGTGCCGATGCAGGTGACAGGCATTACCGATATGACACTCATGGGCGACGGGCGACTAGGGTCGCAAAATCGGCACCCGGGCAACGAGCGACGGAGGTCATGGAAACGTCGCGTGGGTGATGGGCTTGGTGGAGATGGCGCGCGGCGACGGGTGTCGCGAACGATGCATGGTCCCTTGAAGAGAAGTGAAGGGATGGGGTCAACCCCTTGAAGGGGATGGTGGCCGACCCCCCCTAGGGGGAACGCACACCAAGGTTGTTTCACGAGCAATTCACATGACTTGAGTAAATGTCGCTTTGACCGGCTTGTGAGCGTTAAAAAATTGATTGTTGAATATCTGGCATGTCACGCAAAACGGGACCCCTGGTGGGCCCTTGGGTGCTACCAAAGTAGGTTGGGAACATAAGCCCCCTGCATGTGGTGTGCGCGGAGGGGCAACCCGTGCAGGCCCCGCATGCATAAACCTTTGTTCATACTTAGAAGTATTTTTTAGGTCTGTTGGTCTGAGAGTCATGGACGTTGTCGCTGCATGATGAGGATGTAGAGTATGTGGCTCGAGCTACCCCGCGCACCACCTTCTAAAGCCTGAGTATGGTTGGGCGTCTTCATACTAACACGATGATGGGCACGAGGGCGCGGACGACGGGCTTTAAACAATGAACGAGAGGAGTAGGTGGTTCGAGCACCACCTACGTACCAAGGACTAATGTTGGAGGACATCGCGATGGTGGGTGCAGCAAGGGTGTGGTGACGGGCATGGGCTTGCGGTTGATGCGAGTTTAGCCAAAGTTGCAAAAAAAAATTAAGTATGAAAAAGTGATGAAATAGGTTGAGGAGGGAGTGCCGTGAATGGTGGCATACTGGTGCGCGTTGTGTTCGCGCGTAATTTTTTATTTTTTATGTGCAATGCTTGTGAGAATGGTGGCGATGGTGGTTGGTGATGTTGATGTTGTTCGACCGACGTGGATGGAGGCCTTGGTGTGAAGGTGGTTGTGTTCGTGGGATGGGTAAGGGCCGAAGGGAGTGGCCGATGGTGGTCTAGGTGCGAGCGAGGCCGAAGTAGGTAGGGGGCCGAGGGCAAAGGTGGTGGGCCGAAGTGGTGTGACCTAAGAATATGGGAGTGAAGGAGAGGCGGGGCTATCGCAGTGAGGAGGGGCTGCCACGGCGACGCAGGGTATGTGGGCTTGTGAGGGGGTCGTGGGGTAAGGGTAGGCCAGGGGTGGGGCAGCGTGGGGTGGGGTGAGGGTATGGGGCTTTGGTGAAGGAGGGGGAAAAAGAGGAAAAGCAGCACTACCGCGCGCTATCGGCGAGGGGAGGTAGGAAAAATGAAAGGAAAAGAGGGAAGTGGGGGTCGACAGGGTGAGAGGGTCAGCGGGTGTGTGAAAGGGTCGGGGGGTCAAAGCTTGAGGAGAAAAAATAGGAAGAAGAAAGGGCAGCGATGGTAATGGGGCTGCCGCAGGGTAGGTTCGGCCGACAGGGTAGAGGGGAGGTTGGCGAGGTGGGGGGTGGGGGGGTTGGCGTCGGTAAAAGGCATAAAGGTGCGACGACGTGAGGTAAGAGAGAAAGAGTGTTATGGTTTTTTTTGGGGGGGGGGGGAATTAGGGTTTGGCTAATACGGATAAGGGTTCGGGTAAATAGGCGGGCAGGTAGACCCGCTGTAAGCTGATTAAAGAGAAGGAGAGATGGGTTGGGGCGGTCGCAGGTCAGGTCCTCGCGGGTAGGTTCTGCCCATTTGGTGTGTTTTTTATTTTGAATTTCGACTTTTATTTTTTTTTTGGTAAACCCCATTGAAAATTTTCAATATGTATATAAAGAGCATGAGGGGTAAAGAAAATTTCAAAGTGACAGGAAGAGAATGGGAGGGGGTTAGGGTATGGAAAAATTTTGAAAATTTTTTTCTAAGTGAGAGGGTGAAGGGTGTATGAAAATTTTTTGTAAAATTTTTTTCTAAATGTTGTGAAAGAGTATTGGAGGGTGAAAATTTTTCTAAATATAGAACGAGGATGAGAGTGTGGTGACCCGACCCCTAGTAGGCAGGGTGAGAGGGCGGAGGGGGTGAAATGTTTTTTATTTGAAAATTTTCTAAGTGTTAGGAAAAATTTCCAAGTGTTGGAAGGAGCATAAAATGGAGGGGGTGAAAAAATTTTGTTGACAAGTTTTCTAAGTGTTGAAAAGAGCATGGGAGGGGTTGGGGATGGAAAAATTTTGAAAATTTTGCTTAAGTCCCAGAAAAGGGAGAGTGGAGCTCGGGCAAGAGTGCCGAGGGAGGCCACAGGGGGTGGTGACCCGATTGCGAAAAATGAAGAATTTTGTCTAAGTGTTGAAAGAAAAAAGAAATGGATATGGAGTGGTAATGCGACCATGACCACGAGGGGTTGAGATGAGAGGGAAGGGTGACTTAGGATGGCGGGCTGGCATAAACGTCTGGCTGAGTCACAGAGGCGACAGGTAGCGTGGCTTGAGCCACCCCGCGCACCACCTACCAAGTCATTGGGGAATATGAGGTAGGGGAGGGAGGGAGGGAACCTGGCCTGCGTTAGGTAAGGAAGGGGTGAAGCCCCCAAGAGAGTAGGTGATGGCGTCAAGGGTGGTGTCAGTAGGCTTCTGCAAGAGTAATTGTGACTTGAAAAAAATTTTAAGTCTAGAAGATGTAACTTCATTGATAACAAAAGGGAGGCAACATGCCTTGGTACAAGGGGAGTGAGCACATTGAAACTTGCAAAATGAAGGAACGAAATTACAAGTGTAAAAAATGCACTAGGTTAGGCTAGGGCTTGGGCGGGTGGGGCACAGGTCACACACTTAGAGTTTGAGCTCGCCAGACGCAATCTTGTCAGCGAAAGCGAACTTGAGGCCCCTGCACCACTTGAGGCCACGCTGACTTTTCGATGATAAGGGCAGTAGTTGGGATGAGCTAGGTCTTTCAGGGCAGGTCATTTGGCATCAGGCAGGGTTATGGAGTTCTCGTTGATCCAGGTCTCGAGGAAAGCCTTGACTGTCTTCCAGTCGCATGGGTATTCTTAGGCAGGCGTTGGCTGCCTTCTCTTATCAGGGCACATGTCCCGTCCTTGGGATCGGCACTTGTAGGTGTTGTCATCATTACTGGCTGCTTCCACTATCGTGGTCAGGGCAAGTTGAGTTTGGGGTTTTGGGGTCTTTGACGGACCAACTGAGTCGTAGGTGCTTCGTGCAGCTTCCTTAAGGTGTCCCCAAGATCGTGGTTAGAGGTTTTCAAGGTAGACCATGTAGGTGTCTTTCATGTTCTTGATGCAAATGGGTACAAGGGTCTCATCCTTACTGAAGTCAATACATTCCAAGCACTTATGATAAAATCATATTACATAGGCGTTGAGGTCTTCACCAGGGTTCTGGTGGATTTCGACAATGTCAACGATGGTCACACTCTCTATTTCATAATGAAACTTGTCAAGGAAGAGTTGGACCATGTCAGACCAAGAGTAGATACTACCGTCGAGGATCTGGTGGTACCAAGAGTAGTCGAGGCCAGTCAGGGATTTGTGAAATTCACGATGCTTCAAAGTGTCGTCCTCCCTATAGTGCTCCAGAGAGCCAGCAAAATGAGTAAGGTGCTCGCGGGCATCACTCTCTTTGCCGTTAAACAGGGTGAAAACATGTTGCTTATACTTGACAGTGTAGGGCTTGGTAGGGAGGCTACCGGAGTAGGGAGAATGCCTAACAGCTTAAAGGGGGAGTGTGGTAAGGATGACTGTTTGAGACGATAGAGGATGGCGTCAAGGTCATGTTTGGTGACATATGAAGCATGTGAGGGTTTGTGCCTTGTCGGGATGATCCTGGCACCAGAGCCCCTAGATGGGGCGACCTGAGGCATTGCGGGAAGACAATGGTAGAGAAGGGTTGGTGTTGGGGAGCAGCCTCTTAGGGTGTGTATTGTATAGGGGTAGTACCAGCGGTAGGAGGCTGACCGTCAGGAAGGGTCGACTGGTGTAATTGGGGGGATCGCTTGTATTTAGGTTTTGGGTGGTTATGTTAGGGTTAGGCTCCATCTCAATTGAGTCATGAGTCTCTGAAGTACAACGAGCAAGGGTGAGTCGGGTTGCTGCGAGCTGAGGTGCCGCGAGTCCTACTACCGAGGGCCTGGAGGACCAAGGCAGCAGTGGTCACGACACTGGGGCCTGGGGCAGTGTCCATAACTAACCCAGGCCCTAAAGGATGGATTTAAGCAGGAGCGGCCAACCCCAGAGCTTGGGATGAAACGGGGTGAGCAGCGGGCACAAGGTGGGGAGCTCTGACGCCTTGAGAAGTCGGCGACTGTGAAGTCAAGACTTGGATTGATTTTTGCATTTCTAAGATGATAGCCATGAGAGAATATTGAGAGTCTTGGAGTTCGGTGATGGTAGGAGTAAGGTGTTGGATTGTGGCGTTGACGATTGCGGCCACATTAGGTGCATATATCCCGGGGAGAGGCCAGAGTTGGTTGTGGCTGGTCTCTTCTTAGTCCTTGGGGTGATGCTCCTCTTGGATGGCTGGGTTGAGGCTTTGGCTAGTTGTCTTGGTAGCCCTACATTGCTGAGGCATGGTTGCTTGGGTGTGCCCGGCAAGGGGCGAACTGCACTGCGATGCTCACCTCCCCTAGTGGAGTCACCAAAATGATGCTAAGGAAAGTGGTTTCACAGTAGATGTGGAAGTGCCACAAGGAATGCAGTCAGAGTCAGATGCCAAGTAGGTTGATGTGGGACACAGCAAGGGTGGAGCAAGGGCAGAGACCAAGGGCTTCCCAGACAGAGCCTGAGGGTGGCAGTGCTGTGAGGGCGATGGCGTAGGGTGAATACACGACGACTGTCATGGTCCGATGCTTAGATCCAGAGTCAAGGTCCTGTATGTTTCTCTCTCTAGAATTATAGAGAGAGAAAGTGAAAGTGAGAGTGAATTCTAAGAATCTGAAGTCGTCCAAATAAATTCTCAAGATCTTTATTTATAGAGGTTGAGATGATGATGTCATCACACGACACGTGGCGCTCCCCGGGAATGACATGTCACCGAAGGGTCCACAGCTGCTGGTGCTCGACGGACTGTCGAATCGCATATTCACCCGGTCTATCCCACACAACATCACTATGTCTGTCTGGAAAGACTGGCTCCCACAGCGTCGGTGTGACAAGAGAACCCCTTTGATCTCGCCACTAATCCAAGCCCTTTGTAGAGTACCACAAGCCTGGCAGTGGTGGAGAAAACCCGATGCCTAACTGCAAGGCGGACTGGGCACGATGCCTTCCAAAGACTTGCTCCCGTCTCGGAGTGACCCGGGGGTCATAGTCCTTAGGGGTGCCGATGCAAACCCCCAGTGCCGAAACACGTAGGCCAGTCACGCAGGCACCTTGGCAAATATAGTGTCTTGGAGGAGTCGCCTATCCCCTAGGTGAGTCCTTGTGCCAGAGCACTCCGAGCGCATCAAGGTAGCATCCCGGAGGAGCCGTCTACTTGGTGGAAAGGGACTTGAAAAGCTCCCTGGCGGAGATAGTGTCTTAGATAATGAGCCTATCCCGCAGGTAAGTCATTGTGCCGGAGCACTCGGAACGCATCGAGGTAGCATCCTGGAGGAGCCGTCTACCTGACGGGCTGAGGTAGTATCCCAGAGGAGCCGTCTACCTGGCAGAAAAGGAGTTGAAAAACTCCCTGGCAGAGATAGTGTCATGGAGGAGTCGCCTATCCCCGCGGGATGCTGCACACTCCGAAGAGTGGGTCGAAGCATGTTCCACGTCCATGGTAGGGGTGCATGGTGTGGTGCCTACGGGGCATGTAACATGATTGTGGCTTATGACAGAGAGCCTGGGGAGGGCCTGTATCAGTGGCACGGTGCATTGGCGCTGGCAGGGTGTATGGCGTCGTGGACACAATAGTGTGACAGAGAGCCAGGGGCACGGCTATATCAGCAGCATGGCGCATGGGCGCGACAGAGTATGTATAAAGACGGCACGCGGGGCGACAGTGGTCTCGAAGACGGCGCATGAGCAAGGGCAACGGGCGTCTCAAAGACGACACGCGGGGACAGGCGACTGGTGTCATAGAGACAGGGAGCGGGGGCGACGAGCGACCAGGGTCGCAGAGACGATGCCCTGTTGATGACGGAGGTCTCGAAGACGATGCGCTGCCGACGGGCGTCATGGAGAAGGCTCGCAGGCAACAGGTGTCGCGGACGATGCATGGTCCCATGAAGAGAAGTGAAGGGAGGTGGCCGTCCCCTTGAAGGGGAAGGTGGCCGACCCCCTAAGGTTGCCAACCCCCTTAAGGGGGAAGGCACGCCAAGGTTGTTTCACGAGCAATTCACGTGACTTGAGTATGTGTAGCTTTGACCGGATTGTGAGCGTTGAAAAACTGACCGTTGAATATGTTACATGTTGCGCAAAACGGGACCATTGGTGGGCCCTTGGGTGTGACCAAAGTAGGTTGGGAACAAAAATCTAGAATTAAACTTCAAGTTTACAATTGTATCAATGTAATAATATGTTTGCATTGAAATCTAAGTATGTGCACAGTAATTCAAATATGTAGAATATGTATCAACAAACAAATATAAAATACAAAATTAAAAAAGTATTGAGTTTCTGACTAAATATTAATTCAGTTTAGGTATATATTATTTCTTCTATGGCTATAAAAATGTGCAAGTTGTTTTCTTTAATCGAACTTGATGGAGAGATGAAGTTTTAACGTGAATGCTGGCGGTAGATTTTGTTAGTAATTTCTTTCAGTAATAAAAGAGCATGTAAGTGTTTAATGGTATCTTATAGGATTTTCATATGCTCTCTCTCTCTCTCTCTTAGTAAAAGTTAAAATAATACTTAGCTCTAACAAAAACATATATTTTAATAAATGTATTTTCATGAAAGAGGTTTGATATCTTATGAGAAGTCAAAAATATCTTCAAATTTAATAACACTCTAATTTGAAAAAGGTTTCTGATGGGAAAAATAAGTTTAAAACAAATAGAGGTGTCAAAGGACCGGGCTTGGGCTGGCCCAGCCCGGGCCAAGAGGGCCAGAAAAAGGGCCTAGCCATTTAGGGCTTCGGGCCTCGAAAACCGGGCTAGGCCCAAATCTAGGAAATGGAGGCCCTGTCCAGGCCCAAGCCCTAGGCCCTAACTTTAGGGCCTGGCCAAGGGTCGGTCCAGGCCCTTATATATATATATATATATATATATATATATATATATATATATATATATATTCCTGTTTTGTGTTGGAAAAATATTAACACACGAAATAAATTTTTTGATAAGCTTTCCTCCTTTTATCCGGGCTTGAGACCGACTGCATGTAAATGTAGAAAAACAATAATGATTAGCAGTGAAGAGAGGTAGTCCACGCCCGTGCACCTACTTGCAGGCTGAAATTTAGTGGGGATTGGTGAGTAGTGAGTGTCCGGTAGCTGACTTGGAGGCAAAGGGACGATCTTACTATATAAAACATTTGCAAAAAAATGTTATCGTTATAAAGAACGCGTGATATTTAACGAGTTGAAGAGATTAGCGAGCCGTGATTCAAAATTTTGGCTACTGCTGTTATAAAGATGGGAATTCGTTACAATATCGAGAATGCTTCAATCGCAATGCATTTTGGTTAACCTGTTGTGTAAGAAACAAATGTTTCTCTCTGCCATTTGAGAAATTGATTTCCAAGAAAGAATTTTTCCTTATGGGTTGTATCTTATTAAAATATTCATGCATTCCTCTTATGAGCAAACTTATTTAATTATCATATTTTTAAAATTGAAGCGGATTTTTGGAACCCCCCACCCTTCTGGTATTCAGCCGCTTGTGAACCTTATTGTTATCCCATAGGGGAAATGCATCCAAACAGGCCAAACAGAAGGTTTGGAGGTTTGAGTGTGACATTTTTGGTTCAAAATACCCAAACTTTTGAAATTGTTTAGAAGAAAAAAATTAAGAATATCAAATACATGTAATAATTTTATTAATATGAAAGAGAAAAAAAGAACTTAGGAAACTTACATGTTAAAATGCAAACATTGACAAAATTACAATTAGATATTGTTAACATAAGCAATCATTTAATAAGACTAATGATGGTGTGCATTTAAGGATTTTCCAAGTGAGAGATAAAAGAGAGAGATATATTAGAAATGGAAGCGAGGATCGGGCCAGAAAAGGGCCAAAAGCTGGCCGGGCCAGCCCTAGAAACCTAGGCCAGGCCCTAAAAAACAGGCCGGTTTCGGGCCAACCCGTTTTTTAGGGCCTAACCCGGGCTTTTTAGAACCAGGTCGGGCCTGGATAAAATGCCCAAAAAATAGGCTTGGCCCTAGCCTTGGCCCAAGGCCCTAAGGGTTAGGGCCTACACTGTTCATGGTTAGAGCCGAGCAAATTTAAGAAGAGTATCTTAAGGCAAAAAAGATTAGCCATTAAGCTCATCCTTACTTTTATCTATGTATAGATATAAATATTGATAATATCACCTATGGCATAAGGTTTTGAGACTTAAAGAAATAACAACAAACAACTATATTACCAAACACAAAATAACAGATAAATTTATCATAAAAGTTGAAGGCCTAGTCAAACTTGTAGGTATCAGACTTGTTCCTATGTCAGTAGATTTAAATTTGAAGTTGTATGTAAAAGTTAGTAGATGCCATAGCCAGTCCATCTTAAAAATATGTATATGTGTATTTATATACACAAAAAAAACATAATAAGGTGTTCATTTCATCAATTTGAAGTTGATAATTTTAAGGTTAGGTTTTGATAGGATTTTCTTTAAAGATGAATAGAGAACTTTTAATCTCTTAAGTGACCAAATGTTAAAATGAGCCCAAAAATGTTGTAATTTTGCTTCGCCCTTTTTGAAATTGAAAAATGTCGTTAATTTTTTGCACATTGTATATGTTTAAAAATGGTACTTTTAAAGAAAAATATTTAGCCATTTAATCCATTGGGATCATTTTTATAAAGTGAAGTTAGGTCCATACTTGTTTTTGTTAAATCAATATATTTTTGTCCCTTAAAGATGCATTAGTGAACTTTAACCTTTTTAGTAGTAAATTGTTACTCCAATTTAGCCAAAAATATTGTAGTTTAGCCTAACTTTTTTAGAAGTCAAAAATACTATTTTCGTAAACCTTTTATTTTTAAAAAAAGATATCTTTAATGAAATTTTTTTAGTCATTTAATCCCTTGAGATTCTTTTTTGTGTTGGGCCAAATCCTCTTCCGTTTTGGTTATATTTATTATTTCTTATCACCAAAAGATATATTAGTGTGAACTCTAAACCTCTTCAGCGACAAAATATTCAAAGTTAAAAAAAAGTTGTAATTTAGTATCATCTTCTTAAATGTCACATGCACCTTCACTATTTAGAAACCTTTTAAACTTACAAAGATAATTTTTTAAAAAATAGTGTTGTCATATTATCCTTTGTGAATCAAAACTCGAGAGTTTTCATGTTAAAAAAATAATTGATAATTTAAGCTCAAATAAACTGGAGTCATTATCAATAGTGTTCTACCTAATCCCATCACTTATAAGAGTGGAAAATATGATAATAGACGTATGAAGAACATGCTATTACGTAGATATTCTGGGCTACAGTGAACAATAGAAAGACAATAACCATATGAAGAATATGATGTTATGTAAATAAGGATATTGATTATTCTAATATGAAAATAGGATTATTTACTTGTCATAAACTCAAATTATGTATAGGAGCAAAATAGGATGATGTAGCAATTATTATGCATTTGAAAATTTCTATAAAAAAAAATCAAGTTTTATGATAGCTTTCTCATACCAATATATCCGTATGTAAAATCTAGAATTAAACTTTAGATTTACGATTGTATAAATGTACTAATATGTTTATATTGAAATCTACATATATGCACAATAATTTAATATGTAGAATATGCATCAACATATAAATATAAAATACAAAATTAAAAAATGATTGAGTTTTTGACAAAATATTCAATTTAGTTGAGGTGTATTTTATTTCTTCTAAAAGACTATAGAAATCTGCAAGTTATTTTCTTTCTTACTCGAATTTGATGGAAAAGATGAGGTAGCTCTAAGGTAGTTTAGTTTTAATGTGAAGGGAGGTGGTAGGTTTTTTTAGGAATTTTTTCAGTAATGAGAAAGTATGCATGAGTTCAACAATGATTTTATTATAAGATTCTCATAGGGGTTTTTTTTTCACAGTAAAAGTCAAAACAACCTTTAACTTTGGAGGGGTGGAATCAGAAATTTTTTCAGGAGGTACAAAAATTATATCGAATTCACCAAAAAATTTTATTAAAATAATATTAAAAACAAAGTGCACTTAAAAAACATACAAAAAGTATTATTAAGTTTCACGAGAGCCATTAAAGACTCTTTACAAGTACAACAGAAAAAAAAAAAGGAAAATACAAATTATACTTGAAGTGTTTACAAACGGAATTACTAAAAGGGTTGATAAGGGTGACATTTATATATGCTTTTACAATGCAAGGGAAGGTAAATCGGGGGGTAGTGTGTCCAGTCCCATGAAAACTATTTGAATATGCTCTTTACACTTTTTTTTTTATTCTTGGAGCATTATGTTACGCATTAAATGATTGATAATCCGATTATATTCTTTACCATATCAAATGAACTCTTACAAGATAACAATTAACAATTCATTTTTCTTTTTACCTAGTAGTATCTCATATCTGTCTTTGCACATAGAATTCACATGACATACGCCCAATCGCCCATACCGGCCATACGCCCATACATGACTGATGACACATGACACATCACACATTAAAGTCTAAAGACCCACCACCTCGTGTAGTCTTGTTTGAGTTGCTTGAACTGAACATGTAAGACCCACACACAGGCCACAACCCACAGGCCACAGCAGTAGCAGCCTCGTCAGTCGTGAGCGGCGATGGTGAGTCGTCGGACTTCGGAGTTCGGATTAGCAGATCTCAAGTGGAGAGGCCAGATCTCGTCGCTGCCATCGCAACTTCGATGCGTCGCCTGATCTGGTGCGTTGGAGCGACTGTGGGTTGCCTGATCTGATGCGTCACCGGCAAATCTTGATTTGGTCGGAGACTCAGAGTAGCCTCCTGCCCTCGTCAGTCGTCACAGCCTGCCAACTACCTGAGCTCAGTCATCGGCGGTCACTGGCCAGTCACTCACGGTCTATCGGTGAGAGAGAGAGAGAGTGCCGAGTATGGGTCTCAGGGAACGGGGTATCAGAGATTGGCGTCTCGGGGAACGGGATCTCGGGAACGGGGTCGAGTTGCGATTCTTGAAAAAAATAAATTTTTCCCCCAAAAGTCAGGGGTGCTTCAGCCCCCCTTGTCACAACGTAGGTCCGCCCCGGCTAAGAAGGTTATTTTAAGGAAAGAGTGTTAATATCCTTTAAGAAGTAAAAAAACAACCTTATTTTTTGAATAACACTCTAATTCAAAAATGGGTATTTAATGGGAAAAAATTTGGTCAAAAATACCTTTAATCACTACTAATGTTTCGTGAAGATTCCAATTTATGAAGGGTAGCTTAAGGAAGAAAAAAAAAGATTAGTCGTTTAAACTCATACTTGCTAAAAGTCAAAACAACCCTTAACTTTAACAAAAACATATATTCTAATAAAAGTACTTTAAGGAAAGAGACTTAATATCATATGAGAATTGAAAAATACCCACATTTTTTAAAAACACTCTAATTCAAAAGGAGTATTTAATGGGGGGAAAAAAGATTTCAGACAAAAATACCCTCAATCACTAGTAATCTTTTATGAAGATTATAATTTAAGAAGGGTCTCTTAATTAAGTAAGAAAAAAGATTAGATATTTAAGTCCACGTGTGTTTATATATATATATATATATATATATATATATATATATATATATATATATATATATATATAAGGTTTATATCACACACGCACATAAACAAGCACAAACGCAAATAAAATGGTTCAATTAGTCCAGTGTTACTGTACTCTTCAGCAAATACTAGCCTTATAAATGTTTTTAAACTCTAAAGTATCTCCGGTGCCTCAGCAGCGAATTTTTGTAATATACGCAGTCGACTGTCACTCCCCAATCCACATTCCCCTGATGCATTCAAGATAGGGACCAGAATTCCACATCTGATTTTGTTCCAGGCATGAATACTGAGTAGGATTCCCCTGACTATATAACCTGAGTACATAACAAGTTAAAATTTCCAGGCATGAATACTGAGTAGGATTCCCCTGACTACATAACCTGACAACATAACAAGTTAAAATTTCCATCTTTGTATGTAACTTGGTCTTTATTACGTCATGGAACCATTTCTAGTCTAACTTGCCTCAACGTCCCGAACTTTTGTATCTACTGATGAAACTTGAGCCTTGAACCAGGAGGACGTATCACTAAATACAAGACTAAGTTGGCATCTTCGTCTTTCTTTATTGAAGTCTTAGATAGTACTATTTTTTTTCCCCCCGCATGAATAGGGTGTACTTACTTTGAAAACTGACAACAATAAACTGGGTATATTGATAGCACATCTATTTGCTGGAGAAGTTTGCAACGAGAATGCAGTTTGCAGAGCTCGAGAAGGCAACCAACGATTTCAATGAAGCAAATAGGATAGGAAAACAGGGCACCGTGTACAAGGCGTCGCTCCCAAATGGTTGGATCCTAGCCGTCAAGAGGTTCAATGAATCGATACGCTCAGAAAAAAAGTTCTTCTCAGAGGTAATGACATTAGGGAGGTTAAGACATAGCAATTTGATTCCATTGATAGGTTTCTGCATCCACTTGAAAGAGAGACTTTTGGTTTATAAATATATGCATAACGGTAACCTCCATGAGTGGCTACATCCAGTGGAGGGTGACACGAAAGTCATGGAATGGCCTGTGAGAGTTAAAATTGCGGTCGGGCTAGCTAGATGACTCGCATGGCTCCATAATAACAAAAATCTTCGGGTAGTTGATCAAAAAATCAGCTCAGAATGTATATTACTGGATCATAGTTTTGAGACAAAGTTATCAAATTTCGGGTAGGCTACCATCATGAGCTCAAATTCCACTGTTTCAAGTAGAACACTTCTGGGAAGTGGAGAAACTTGGGTTTTGGTTTGTGATAGGAAGGATGTATACGGATTCGGCATCGTGCTTCTTGAGTTGGTTACAAGAGAGGATCCTATTAAACTGATTCTTTTATGCAACAACTCTGGTGGTACTTCCAGTAACTTCACGAGTCTATACGATGCAATCGACGAGTCTTTGCTTGGACAGGGATTTGAAGATGAGATCAATCAGTTCCTCGTGATTGCCTGCAAATGCGTCCAGTCCTCTCTAGATCAGAGGCCATCCATGTTCGACGTGTACAACGAAATGAGGACCATTGCTGGGGAGACGTATGGCCTCATAAGTGACTCTCAGATGTTAATGCAAAATGAAACTGGTGCTCCTGGGTTAGATGATTAACTTATGTTTCAAGGCCCTTTGCAAAGGGGTGCTGAAAGTTACTATCTTTGTCATCTTTCAGCTTTAGTCAATTGGAAGTATTCTTGTACTGAGAATGTAAACTGGTTCATGTTCGTTTTGAATATCCTAACGAACTAATTTTAGAGGTAACCAAGGTTGTAGCATGCTGCTGTGACCGCTCAGTCTGTCCATATAGTAAGAGGCAATGGTCGCTAAATATATGATTCTAACAACTCCTACTAGATACATTTTCTCTGTTCAAGACAACTGTTCACTAAGAGCATTTGCGACACCTTTGGTTCTCGTAAAGTAAAGACGCTAAAAACCCCATTTATCGACAAACTTTTTGTCAATTGATAGTAGTGAACAAGTCAAATCCTTACCATAGCAAAAATATAAGAAATTCCTTGTGTTATACAAGCAATTCGGCAATGCTAAATCCCAACGCAACTGTGATGCGATCTGCACTCATGCAAAACCTAACACGAAAAGTTAAAAAAAAAAAAAGGCTAGGTCTTAATCAAACCTCCAAAATACTACATAATGAAATAGACGACTACTACCGACGAATACTTAACTCGTACTGAAGTAGGAGATTGGAAATCTGACTGAGGTGCGTGCCCTAGAAAAGAGCAGCAAGGAGGCTGCTGAAGAGAAGAACAACCCACTTAATCAAGCCCTAAAGTGGCAAAATACACATAGTCCCCTTACTTAAGGTAATTATTCAAATGCACCAAAACAAATTTAATATTAAGAAAAGGGTACAAATATAGTTTATTGATTACATTTACATATGTATTTATTTGAGGTAATAATCTCACCAAAGTAACGGGATGTTTACATAACGTATTTATTCAAAGCCCACCCAAACTTTCTACTATTACATAAAGGGCGTAAACTCGAGCAACGCCTTTTTTGCTTCACTGAACATTTGCCACGAACCATAACTAGCAACAGTTATTTGTCAAAATGGGGTTCGCAGCCCATGATGGTTGTAGCAAAAACTTAGGCTCTGTTTGACAAAACTTTTTTTTTTTGCATGGACCACTAAAAACTGCATTCTTGATCAAAAAAGTGCCGCGAGGAACATACACCATGGCCGGTGCAACCAAGTTGCATGCAGCCATCCAAGCCCGAAGGAAAGGTAGGGTCGAGTCAGATTGACCATCTAGTTTGGCTCCAAAACTGACTACATTATAGGCTGCGTTGGTAGATGGCAACGAAGCGCTGGAGGTTGCCGCCGGCAGTCGCTGACGATGGTCGCCGGATGTGGCTGCCAGCTAGCGGTGGTCGCCGGAGGTGGGGGCCTGCTGCCTGCGGTGGCTGCCGGCGGTGGGAGGATGGTGGTGGTCTAAAAAAAACTCATTTTTGGAGTTTTTAAAAATAGCCTTGATTTAAAAACTGATTTTTTAAAGGGGGGGGGGGGAAATGGTTACCAAACGCTCTTATTTTTTCCAGTTTTCAAAGCTAAAAAAAAGCAGGGGCCTTAGTTGTACACATACTGTTTAAGCCAGGGCTGTGGTGATTGTGGCTTTTGATGGCATGAGTGGTGGCAATGGTTTGAATAATAGCGCTGGTGGCAAGATCATAGCTAGTGATTGGGCACTAGTAAGGTTGTGAAAACTTGCATCTGTGTTAGTGTGGTCGTAATCCAGGATGTGCGTGCCCGTGTTTGCAGTGCTTGGAGTCAAAGTTCTTACATCCTTGGTTCTACATTGAATACGACGCAGATACACTCTCGCCTGTGTCTTCGATTGCCATTGAGGAGTCACGTGCGACTACTAATGTGCACAAAAATGGCAAGCTCTTGCTGCGAATCCGCCACCAAGATTTGAAAAAAAATTATTAGAAGTATTTCAAGTAACAATGGCGGATTTACCTCTTAGATTGTTATAAGAAGTACCATCGATTTTTTTTTTCATTGTACTGGACCAATTCGCTACAACTTACCTTTAGTGACACTTCTTTGATCATCTCTTATAAAGCTAAAAGTTCCATTAAAACTTGTCACTCAAAGAGCTATCACAAGTACCCCTAAAGATATCATCAATTGCCACTCCTTTTCACTCGCAGTAATGGGATTGGATCTTATATACCAAAACATTATTCGGGTGAATACCTTATTCGGGTGGCTTAAAGATGTCACATGCTTGCCTGGGGTGGTGAGAGCACACAAATATATTTTGATGCGGTGTTCATGGATCTTATTGTGTTTACACCCTTACCAAGAATTCATCACAACTCCGCCGTACATTTTTGAGTACATGACGTAGGCCTAACATTTATGTTCACTTGCTTTAGATTCGGATCAATTAATACTAGACAACCTTGACTGTATAAATATTTCATCTATTCTTTCAGTTTTTAGAATCAAACTACTATCTAGGAAGATGTTTAAGCTCATGCCAACTTGTGTGATTTTACTTTTCTCAATAGCTTCGTTGCCATCTACCAACGCAGCCTATAATGTAGTCAGTTTTGGAGCCAAACTAGATGGTCAATCCGACTCGACTCTACCTTTCCTTCGGGCTTGGATGGCTGCATGCAACTCGGTTGCACCGGCCATGGTGTATGTTCCTCGAGGTACTTTTTTGATCAAGAATGCAATTTTTAGTGGTCCATGCAAGAACAGAATCCTGTTCCAGATTCAAGGAACTCTTGTAGCTCCGTGGGACTACCGCTCCCTAGGGAACTCTGGGTTCTGGATTTTGTTTCAGAAGGTCTCAAGGTTGACTGTTAGCGGAGGAGGAACCGTTGATGGAAGAGGAGCTGGCTTCTGGGCCTGCCGCAGGACCGGAAGTAATTGTCCCTATGGAACAAGGGTATGCGTAATGTGCGTGTTTATGTGTGTGTGTGTTTTTGGCTTCATACCGATATGTGTGCCTATAATTTTCCAGTGTTTTTGCAGTCAATAACGTTCCTGTGGTGCAATAACATTGTGGTCAGTGGCTTAACGTCGATCAAGAGCCAGTTAAGTCATTTTGCGGTTGCCCGGTGCAACAATCTGAGGATCCAAAATGTGAGGATTATAGCGCCTAGTAACAGCCCAAACACAGACGGCATAATCGTGCAGGACTCCACTGGCGTTACCATCTCCCGCAGCATAATCAGGACCGGAGACGATTGCATTGCCATTGGCCCCAACACGAAGAATGTCTGGATTGAGCGGATCGGATGCGGCCCCGGACATGGCATCAGGTAAACACCTAGCATCCTGTTTGTTGCCAAACAATCATTAACAATGAAAGACGTGACATAAGTTTGTCGTTATTGGTGATTTATTGCCTTCTAATTAAGTGACATTGACGTTTTTTGTCGCTAAAAATGTTTGGCTAGAAATTAGCGGCACCTTGTTGTTACTTAACAATGTGGACTCACCTAGCTAATCTTATTTTTATTCGTCTTACAGCATAGGTAGCCTGGGCAACAGTCTAAACGAAAATGGGGTCCAGAATGTGACGGTCACAAACTCCGTTTTCACAAAAACTGATAACGGGGTACGGATAAAATCATGGGCAAGAGCGAGCAACAGTTATGCCACAAATATCAATTTCAGGAATCTTATCATGAGGAACGTTGCCAATCCAATCTTGATTGATCAAACTTACTGCCCCAACAATCAATGCCCTCATCAGGTAAATGTTGCAACTATTCCCAGGTTATTCAATATCTTAAGCTTCATGTGCATATTCATCAATGCATTGTGCTGACCCTCGTCCTCAAACCTTCTTCTAGAGTTCTGGCGTAAAAATAAGTCAGGTGACATACAAAAACATCAGAGGAACATCAAGAACGGAGGCAGCGGTGATATTTGATTGTAGTTCAAGTAATCCATGCAGAGGAATCAGATTGCAGGACATAAAACTTTCAAAAGCTTACAGAGCTACAACGGCAACCTGTAAACATGCAGGTGGGTATAGTAGCGGCATTGTCATCCCGGGAAGTTGTTTGGGGAGGTAGATACAATAAACTCATGAGAGAGTTGTGTGTAGAAGGGATCCAATTATCTTGTACGGACATAATTGTGAGTGTTTATACCCAGTAAACACGAAAAGGAAACCTATGTTCTTCTCGATTTCAATTTTCTTATTTTTCAAACAACGATATATATCAAGATAAAACGCAACAAGTGTATAGCAGTAATTCGAAAAGGGATCAACAAACCGTGGGGAGACAATCACAATGCAGCGAAAAGTCTCAAATACTAGAAGTAAAAGTAAATTAAATATCATGTCGTCACCAAAGATCATCTTTACCGGATCAGACCGTAACTTTCCAGGCCACTAAAGCCACCAAAGGAGTAGGCAAAGAAACCAGATCCAGTAGCACAATCAATCCCCTGAAACACCGGTATAATAAAGAACAACACATAAACCACAGGAAAACACCAGTATAATAAAGAACAAATTTTGGTTGTCATCCGGGTTGTACGAATCTTCCTCTAATTCCGTATACAGTGACAATCAATAGTAATTAAATGTTTCTAATGATTTTTCTGCTAACACTTTTACCGACAATTCTTAACCATATTTTTTTAGCTTCATTAAATAAAAGCTAATAAAAATATTTAGTAACCATTAACTGTCACTATATAGGGGTGAAGAAGATTCTTGCATGCAACCCAATGGCCGCCAAAAATATTCCATAATAAAAGGGTGATAAAAGTGGATTGAAAGCATTAAAGCAAAGGGAGGTGTATATATATATATGGAGTAAGAGAAGGGAGGGGAAACGCCCTTTTCTTCGAACAAGAGGCTAATTGTGCATTGCCACTTATAAAGTCCCAACTTAAAACTACCTTAGCTAGTTATACTGCAACCATTCAAATGTTGGACCGGATGTACTCAATATCGAAATGCAATCATGTATTGAGAAATTCCTCTTGAATCTTTACAATTCTGGACTTGATTTACAGAGTTTGTTAAAGTCAAACAGTCTAATTGTCCGATTGAGCCAAATCCTATAATTTGTTTTCATTTCATTTTCTTACCTTGCTAATATTAAAGTCAAACCATTTAATTTGGCGATTTAACCCAAATTCAAAGTCGTGTCACGCAATGTTTCACTCAATTGCTTAAAGTGTAAATAAAATTATGTTTTTTGACCAAAATCACTTGATTAGGTCAGTTTCAAGGTTAATCCATCTAATTATGTAAAATTAAGTCAAATTTTCCTGAAATATCATTGAAATATAATATCAATTGCTAGAATTTTTGAAGGAATAATTGAAGTATAAAACTTAAACTATACTAAAGTGAAAATAAAGGGGCTAGTTAAAAACTTGTAGCTCAAAGCTACCCCCTAATCCTGATTAGATGGAGCTTGTAGGTGAACCACTGAGTGGTTTAGTGACAATGCATCAAGAGAGTTTGTAGAATAAGAGAGAGAGTAGTGCATTGTGACTTAAGTGTGAAACAAATTTGTAGGAATGATTCAATTATGATAGATTTCAAGCCTCGCAAATGACTAAATCAACCCATCTCTCCCTCCCCCCCCCCCCCCCCACCCCAACCGCCCAAAGAAAGTTGTCCAAGTATTAGTAGACAGTCATACCCCTCAAACTAGCTATTACATAGTTGTTGGTTAAGGAGGGTACGTTGGGGGGTTTTTCCTTTTTCTTTTTTGGAAGGGGGGTGCAAAAATGCAAAAATATGACTGTTAGAGGGAGGCAAGGGTAAGATTTTAACGGTATGGTCGAGCCGGACTTGGGCTTGGGCTACATATGGCCTGGCCTTTGGGTTGGGCTGGGCATTTATAGGGTTGGGCTTAGCCCGGCCATGGGCCACCTAGCCATTTTGACACCTCTGTGACATGGAACCCTATCTCATCCAAACATAAGGGTTGCACCAACATTTTCTAGCATTTCTAGCAAGGCTCCTCAGACAGGCCATGAGGGCTGGCAGTGCTGTGCAGACAAGATGAAGACGAATAGGGTCGGCGACCGACAATCCAAGCTAGGGTCAGCGTCAGGGGTGCAGCGTCAAGAGTCCGATGTTAGGGGTCCGAATGTGTTTTCTCTCTAGAATTCCAGAGAGAATGAGTTTTAGAGAGAGAGAGCGAAAATGAAAAATGAGAGAGTTCTCTTTTTAAAATGAAATCAAAAGTCCCCTATTTATAGGGAAAAGTGTGCTGGTGTCATCAATGTGTCATCAGCTGACACGTGTCACCCCTAGGAGTGACACGTCACCAAGGGGGTCCACAAATATAGGTTCTTCGTCAGACTGCCGGTTCCTAAATTCGTACTGCCTTGCCCCACACAACATCTTTTTACCTATCTGAGAAGACTGAAGACACCATGATGGCATGATCAGAGTAAGCTCGTTGCCCCAGCCACCGGTCCAAGCGCTTACTGAATTTCACGAGTGCGTCAAGAGACGCGTAGAGAACTTGACAGTGGCAAGAGTTGCCCCTATGACCAACTGCCAGGCGGACTAGGAGCGATGCCCTCCAAAGACTTGTTCCCGTCCCAGAGTGACCCGGGGGTCATCGTCCTGGGGGCACCGATGATCACCAGTAACGTGAGGGACATGGTTGCAGCTCAGTAACTAGTGTCATGCAAGTCATAGCTTTGTGGTAACGAGCCTATCTCGCTGCGAAAGGGTCTTCGTGCAGGAGCACTACGAGCGGAGCCCCCCGTGATTGTGACGGCGATGGCTTTCAGGTTGTGAGTTCATCCCACTACAAGGGGTCCTCATGCTAGAGCCCCCCGTGATTGTGACGGCGATGGCTTTAAGGTTGTGAGCCCATCCCGTGGCGGCGATGACTTTAAGGTTGTGAGTCCATCCCGCTGCGAGGGGTCCTCGTGCCGGAGCCCCCCGTGATTGTGACGGCGATGGCTTTAATGTTGTGAGCCCACCCCGTGGCAACGATGACTTTAAGGTTGTGAGTCCATCCCGCTACGAGGGGTCCTCGTGCCAGAGCCCCCCGTGATTGTGACGGCGATGGCTTTAAGGTTATGTGCCCATCCCGTGGCGGCGATGACTTTAAGGTTGTGAGTCCATCCCGCTATGAGGGGTCCTCGTGTTGGAGCCCCCAGTGATTGTGACGGCGATGGCTTTAAGGTTGTGAGCCCATCCCGTAGCGGCGATGACTTTAAGGTTGTGAGTCCATCCCGCTGCGAGGGGTCCTCGTGCCGGAGCAATGCGAGTGGAGCCCTCCGGAATGCTGCACACTCATGAGAGTGGGTCGAAGCATGTTCCACGTCTATGGCGGGGGCGCATGGTGTGGTGAATAAGTGTGATGCCCGGAGGCCTGTAACATGATTGTGGCATATGGGAAAGGTGCCTACAGTACGAGACATTGATTGTGGCTCATGGACGCGGTGACGACTATCGCCAGACCATTCCTGGTGCCAGGGGCACATGTCATAAAAGTGGTGCACGGGCACGGCGACGACTATCGCTAGAGCATACCTGGTGCTGGAGACACATGTCATGAAAGTGGCGTATGGGCGTGGAGACGACCGTCGCGAGACCATACCTGGTGCCGGGGCACATGTCATGGAAGTGATGCAGGGGCACGACGATGACAGTCGCGGAGACGGGGTGAGGGCGACGGGAGTTCTGGAGCTGGCGCACTGGCGACGGGAGTCGCCGAGCTATTAAGCAGACACGGGCGACGAAGACGGTGCACTGGTGACTAGAGTAGCTGAGCTGGTGCACAGGGGACGGGAGTTGTGGAGCTATTGCCCGAACGCGGGCGACGAAGGTCGCAGAGACGGCGTACGGACGACGAGAGTCACGGAGCTGGAGCGCGGGCAACGGGAGTCGCGAAGCTATCCTGTGAAGGCGGGCGATGAAGGTCCCGGAGACGGCACGCTGGCGACGGGAGTTACGGAGCTGGCACGTGAGCGACTGGAGTCGCAGAGCTGGCGCACGGGCGACAGGAGTCGCGGAGCTATCTCGATGACGTGGGCGACGAAGGTCGCAAAGACGGCGTGCAGGAGACAAGAGTTGCGGAGCTGGCGCTCAGGCGACGGAGTCGCGGAGCTATCGTGCGGACATGGGCGACGAAGGTCTCGGAGATGGCGTACGGGCGACGGCAAGCGTAGTATGGACGGTGCGCGGCAGCGAGCGACCGTCGTCGCGACGACGGATCGCGGCGACGAGCGACCGTCGTCGCGACAACGGAGCGCGGAGGCGACCGACGGTCATCTCGGCTACAGCCAGCGACCGCGAACGACGGTAGTCGGTCGTCAAGGTAGGTGGCCGACCTCCAGGGTGGCCGACCCCCTCGGGTGGTCAACCCCTTAAGGGGGAAGGCACACCAAGGTTGCTTCTCAAAGGGAAAATGCATGTGACTTGATAATGTGATGCTTTGACCGGCCTGTGAGCGTTAAAAAGTTGACCGTTGAATATGCCAACGTGTCATGAGAATTGAGACCCCCAGTGGACCTATAGGTGTAGCCAAGATAGGTTGGGAATAGTACATAACCACAACGTTACTTATGATGAATCATTTGTACAACATATTCTACAGTTCTTGTCAGTGCAATCGGAGGCTCTTTTATATGAATGAAGAAAACTACCCATCTTAGTCAAAATGGACCTTTCTTCTCCTCTTTCGTCTTTGTCGACCATAAACATTTAATGTACCAACTAGTCAACCATTCAACACTGTCTCAAGAGCACTCGTTTTCACTCGAGCTTCCACAGCAACCATAACCCATATAATCACAGATCTCAAAACCTTTAATCCACCACTCGTTTTTGCTCAAAATTTTCACGTCAAGACAATAGCCAAATAACATAAATATTATATGTTATCGCAGTTGCAAAATCCTACTTCCTACTTTTCCTTCATCAAACTCGAGCTTTTGATCCTGAGCCTTTTTTTTTTGTGGTTTGCATTTTCATTTGGTCAAAGGGATTTGGATCCTTTGTTGTAGCTAGAGCTACAGCAGAGGTGCTGTACCTTTAACCCTGGCTCTTATCCATAGACACTTACGTGCCACGTCAACAGCACGATGAGACATAGGAGGACAAACGTTTGTTCTCCTTTTTCTCTCATCTTTTCTCTCTGTAATTTTCCATGTCCTCTCTCTGGCTTCTCATTATATCTCTAACGCTCATCTCCCGATAGAACTCCCATTACTCCATCGCCAGTCACCCACCATGGTCCCATTTTCAGTCCAAAGGTTTGATCATCAAATTAGCATAACACCATCCTTGACCGCCTTCGTCGTCGACTTTTGAAGTTTAACCAAAAAAATATATAAAGCATTCAATGTGTGCTTCCATGGCTTCAATGGGGATCTAGGGCTCATCACCCAAAATGTCAAACGTTATATATTGGATCAGTATCATTTGCTGGGAAGAATTTCAGAGCCAAGCCACATAACTGTTGTTAAGTTATCATCTACTCTAAAAGCTTAAGCTATTAGATAATGGGACCAATAATGTTATTATGCTTAACACTTCCCCTCACGTGCAAGCTCCTGATTGCACGTGGAGAGATAGACCAAGACAAAAATAAATAGATTTCACATGGAGAGACAAACCAAGTCAGAAATAAACTAAAAGGGACCTGATATGCAAGCAGGAAGAATTGAACCCAAGACCTTACTAAATCAGAGCTCTGATACCATATTAAGTTATCATATGCTCTAAAAGCTTTATTTATATCTATATATATATATATATATATATATATATATATATATATATATATATATATTAATCTGGCAATTACCTTTTTTCTATTGTTCTATGTCTAGAACATTCTAGAATTCTCCCAACTTATATAGGATTTTCTTTTCTGTTTCTGATATGATAGTTTTTTCTTGCCTATATAAAGTCCTCATTATACTCAGTTTTATAATACCCTCTAATAAAATTATCTTTCCCTTTCCCTTCATCTTTTCTATCATGGTATCAAGGTCATACAATCTGCCAGTTTGAGAGTCTTTAAACTTTTTTCGTAAACTCTAGCGGACGGCCTTCTGTCGTTCGCCCGGCCAACTCACGTGCTTTTGTTTCTTTTCGTGCTCTTCATTTCTTCCTGGGTTCAGAGTTTTGGTATCAGAATTTTGATATTTCTTTCTTCCCCTTTCTTTACAGTGATATTCGCTTATGCCGAAACCCTAGCCATCGTCCACCGTTATGTCCATCAAACCTAGCTTGCTCACAAAAAAATAACAAAATAAAATAAATTGTTTCCTTTTTTTGTTACCTCTGTCGATTTCCTTTAGACCAAACCCTGATCCAACACCACCATAAGATTTCGTTCCCTCCACTGATCACAACAACCATGCCACCATGCCTCTCGTTCGGTTCCTACAATGAATCATACTCTTGTCTTGTTTTGACTCCTACGCTGTTCTTAGTTGCCGACCTTACCTCGAGACCTTTATGGTTGTCGGACCTCGCCCCGGGACTCTTATCTGTTCTTAATCTACGGATCTCGTTCTGGGACTCCAATCTTGTTCTTAGTCGTTGGACCTCATCCCGAGACCTTTACGGTCGTCGGACCTCGCCCCGTGACTCCTGCTCTGTTCTTAGTCTGCAGACCTCACTTTAGGACTTCTGCCTTGTTCTTGGTCGCCGAACCTCACCCCGAGACCTTTATGGTCGTCGAACCTTGCCCCGGGACTCCTGCTCTGTTTTTAGTCTGCAGACCTCACTCTGAGACTTCTACCTTATTCTTAGTCGCCGGACCTCACCCCCAAGACCTTTATGTAGGAAAGAGTGAATGTGATTTCAGGGAATGTGTTGCGCAGACGGGGGTAGTTTTGTCCGCTCGTATTAGAAGTTTAATTAAATGTCATCTTCGAGAAAAGTTGATATTATTAAAACTACAAATTCTACAATGGCCTCAAGGGGCGGGAGAAGTAGCACAAGCCTTGAGGATAACCCCAAGGTCGCTGCTCCAATCTTGATACCAAATACCAACTGGTCATAACTAATATGTTTCTTCATAGCAAAATAAATGACTCGTTGCCTAATTCAGACTAGCTGTCACCCACACGCACGCACTGTGTGTGCAGCAAAATATGAAAATGTATGTCATTACCTTGTCGTAAAAAGTTGACATAATACTTTTAAGTAGCCTACAAAAATCCTTATGACGTAACTTAAGGTAGATTCAAGGTGGCTTTTTCGTTCCCTCGCCTCGCCTATAACTGTTTTTCTTTTTCACTTTATGTTTTTCGTTACAGCAACAAATCCATAATGAAAGCTAATAGTGTAATCCCACCTTTGCCCTTCTCTTCTAATTACGTTACTGGTTCGTTATCATTTTAATATTTCTTAAAGGTGCGAGGAGGCCAACAATAATAGATGATGGAGGTACGTCTGGGACTAGCTCCCGAACCGGCGAACATTCCGGCGGTATGCTCTGCGGCATAGCTCCCACGTGTCACGTGATCAAACTTGCCTTGACGTATGCTCTCATGTCATGCAGAAAGCTTACAAGTCTCCTCTTTGCATATGACGTTGACTCTAAGGGGAACTGAACAGTCCGTACGAATAGCAAAGGAGATGCCTAGTTCAGCCTTCACGTTCATGCATTAATGTGTCCTCTTGTTACGTATTGGCTCCGTATTAACCGTACCTCCTCTCATCCACACATGGGCGCCTCTTATTCCAAAGCAAGTGGATTCACGTTACAAAAGTCCAGGGCCACGAATTATTATTTTTTTTCCAATTCATAGCAATCCCAAATGCACATATAGGAAGATGAAATTTATTAGTTTTATAGTAGTTGGCCAATAGCGTTCTTCTGAATCCAAAGCCCCCCTACCCTTGTTTGTTTTTCTCTGTAGTTTCTACCTAATTATATGTTCTATGTTGGCTTCTTCTGAAGTCATGATACAGGTGTGTTACGGCATTGGGGTACACGTCTTGGGTTCACTTAACCCTAAGGGGTGGTGGAGTGGTAAAGGGCCTTGAGGAATGACCTCAAGGTTCTATGTTCGAATCCTCGTACCGACGGGCCATATGAATTGCAGTTCTTACTATTTCAAAAAAAAAATGTTGGGTTCACTCGTAATAATAAGTTCTATCAAACTTGATACATTTTAACTTTTCGCGAAAGGGCGGATATGTCCTAAGAAGACTACGACAGTCAAGATGCGTAAATAAAATACAAGAAGTAAAACTAAAAACAACACTGGATGGTTATGCACATGAATTGTGACCACTTGGGCTAGGTACTGCCTTGATTAATTTCAAATGATTTGCAACTTCTATTATTTCTTGGGGGTGAAGGAAGTTTGGACTTTTGGACCCCCACATGCATGAGATCATGCAAACATACATACATACCCTGCGTTGTTATTCCTAGCTTATCACATGCCGCCGTACATATCAAATCATTACCTTAAGTTGAAGTAGGCGACGACGTGCAGAGTAAATTTGATTTCTTTATCAACAGGAAGCAAACCGAAATACAGTTATGTTCAAAGTAACCACTTCACTATATGTATATATAGAGCACCAACTTGAAGAAACTTCACAAACATCCCAGAGTAAAGAATTAGAATAGCCGAAAAAATAATTAGAATAGACGAAGATGGCTGATCAGCGGGTTGTTTCTTGGGCAGTAATGTTGCCAATTGCTTTAGCAGCCTTGCTGTGGAATGCAAATGCAGCCACCTACAACGTAATCACTTTTGGTGCGAAACCAGACGGCCGGGCCGACTCGACGCGGCCATTCCTTCAGGCGTGGGCAGCCGCGTGTGGCTCGGCCCAGGCGGCCACAATTTCTGTACCTCGGGGACGTTATTTGCTCGGGAACGCGGTGTTCAGAGGCCCGTGTAAGAACAGAATCACGTTCCAGATCAGTGGGACGCTCGTGGCTCCGGCTGATTACCGTGCCCTCGGCAACACTGGGTACTGGATACTGTTCATTCAGGTCAACAGGATTACGGTTGTTGGTGGAAGTCTTGACGCAAAGGGTGCCGGATTTTGGGCTTGCCGGAGGTCTGGGAGTAATTGTCCAGTTGGAGCAAGGGTATGTTCAATCAACAGAAATTAAGATTCTTCAAGAAATATACGTACTTATTTGTGTTGTTATGCGATCAAAAAGTGTACATGGTAACAAAGAGTTGTGATTGCAGTCAATAACATTCAACTGGGCAAACGACGTTGTAGTAAGCGGCTTAACATCGATCAACAGCCAGCTTAGCCACCTCGTAATTAACAGCTGCAACAACGTGAGGGTTAGCAATGTGAGACTTATAGCTCCGGACCAAAGCCCCAACACCGACGGCATTCACGTGCAAGGTTCAACCGGAGTCACCATCACCGGAAGTAGCATCAAAACTGGGGATGATTGCATATCAATCGGTCCTGGCACCAAGAACCTGTGGATGGAGCGCATCACTTGTGGCCCTGGGCATGGTGTCAGGTATTAATCTTCAGCACAAGTTCCGCATAATGCATTTTGCAAATATTCTGGCAATCTCTTGTATGTTTGGATCCTCTAAAGTTGGGAAATTAACTTCATTTTAGCGCTAAAGATATCTGTTAGTTCGACCCATCAAGTATGAGCAGATTTTTTGGTACTTAAATGACGGTGTCTCGTCATATAACCAAACGAGTACAATAAGTGGAACGCATGAGCTGTCCGTTCTCAGGTTGGGCAATTAGGGTTGGAAAAGGACAGTTAGAATTCTTATTGTAATGTGTGACTACTTGCCGCGGGGATTCACTACAAATACTAGCTTAAATCAACGTTCCTGACACAATTAGTTCCAAACGCTTTTCACAATCGGAATGTAGAAATCGAGAACAATCGGATGAACCCCACCGACGGAGTTATGCTCCTAATACTGGAGGATCCATTCTTTGATGGGCTACTCCAGAATTTATAAAAGACCAAAACACATGTCTAGGCCCAAGCAATGCAGTCCAGTAATCTAAATAAATGATTTCTCTATGTCAGCATTGGAAGTTTGGGCAAGGTGCTGAATGAAGCTGGTGTTCAGAATGTGACCTTAACAAACTCCGTTTTTAGCGGGTCGGACAATGGGCTGCGGATCAAATCATGGGCAAGGCCCAGCAATGGCTTTGTTACCAACATCCTTTATCAGAACATTGTTATGAAGAATGTTGAGAACCCCATCATCATCGACCAGAACTACTGCCCAAACAATCAGGGTTGCCCAGGCCAGGTACCATTCAACTTCTGTGTTTATTTTTCCTTATTTCTCTTCAACTTTAGACTAACTTTTTCAGTAAGACTGGTAGCTTAAGTAGCGAAGGTCTTGACACTTATACTTGAATTCTAGCTAGTTTAGACCAACTTGGTATGATGCGCGATGACTGATATACAATTCTAGCTGATGTTAGACAAAATAAAAAATGGCAGTTAAAAAGAGCTCAACAAGTGCTCAGTTAGTCAACCTAGACAGAGTCAAGCAAGTTTTGAAGCTTCTGTGTTAATTCGACTCTTTAGTGAACAGTTTTAGGTACTCTTTGGACTTTGAGAAACGAGTTAATAATAACCATTGTCCGAATTTCAAAAAAGTTGTCGGTCCGCGCCTTACAGCGACACTAACTTTTTTAATTTTAATAATCAAACATGAAACTCTCACGCAAAGCAGCTTCATAAACTTTTCACGTATATAACTCAGTACTTGAACATGCAGACTTCTGGGGTGAAGATTAGTCAAGTAACATACAGAAACATACGAGGGACCTCGGCAACGCCCACTGCGATGACATTCGATTGCAGCCCCAGCAACCCATGCAGGGGGATCAGATTGGAAGGAATAAATCTTAGTTACATGAATAGACTGGCGCAATCGTTGTGTAACAACATAGGTGGTACCACTAGCGGAGTTATCATGCCAAATAGTTGTTTATAGCTGCTGTTTACCGTTTCCTGCAATATATAAATATACTAGCTAAGGGACCCGTACAATGCACGGGATATTATCTAAAAGAGTGATCCATTTGACTTTGCACGTTATTAAGGATTTTGGTTATATATTGTGTGTCTTTTCCATTTTACCCTTTAGAGAGAGGGGAAGAGAGTGGGCCATAAGAGAGAAAATTGGTTGGTAGAGTGTTAAATGTGGATATCGAAATAAAATAAAAAGTGTAAAGTGGTGGGCCAGGAGAGAGAAAATGAGTTGGTAGAGAATTAAATGTGGTGAGAGAAAAAAAATAAAAAAATATAAAAAGGGTAAATATGTAAAAATACCTACAGAATCTTTACTCATTTGAAAGTGATCAATTTTTGTGGGACGGCCCAAAAAAAAATACGATCAGTTTTTTAGGGACGGAGGGAGTATAAATTTTCCTAATTTTCTCAAAGTATTTTTCAAAATATGTTTTTATAGATTGTTTATCATTGTTATTGTTTGAATTGCCGGTAATAAATATATTATGTAGAAGATTGCGTCTGAGTAGAACTTTTAGAAAAGTAGCATTACAATAGTGTATTTGAGAAACAAAGGCAAAATGCATGATTTAGTATGATCACTTTTTACTCACAAATGATATGGAAACATTATAATTACGAAAAATTATCTTATAAACTCAGGATGTCTTTTCATTGACGTTTATGTTATTTAAGTTCATCGATTGTCTACTTAAGATTCTAGGCATAAACGATCCATCAATACGTATGACACTAACACTAACTCCAAATACCTTAGCGCTATCATTGCCATTACGAATGCAGTTACAGTCGCCATAGCCATGACTTTTGCCCATCAGTTCATTTTCATGTTTCTACCGTCAGCTTTTTTAGGTTCATCACTTGTTCAATTAATATTTAGATCATAATTTATCAATCAGTACTACAATATATATATATATTAATGTTACCTCGAAACATCTTAGTGCAACCAGTACAACAACTCTAACAACAACTATTATCTCTTGCACTACCACCATTTTGTTTCGACTATCACTACCACAAGCATGAGCAGAGCATACTACACGCCAACACCACCACAACCACTTGTTGTCACAACTATTACAAATCTCGGTACCAGCACTCCAGTTCTACCATAACAATCACTTCGTAATTAGCATGGCTGTTGACCTGCATAATTGCATATATTACCACCTTCATACTCTCACATTTAGCACCGACATTTCAATACTACCATTACCACCCTAGGGCGACCCAGACTTCCCCCTTTTTGTAGTTGTCTATAAAGGGTAAATGATTCTTATTATAATAAATTTACCTTTTTGTCTCTTTTATGCTTACAAACTTATTCTCAGTCTGTCACAAATTATTCTTCAATCGATTATAGTTTTTTTGTAAAAAAATCCAATTTACTTGGTTTTGAACATTTTGTTCATATTGTGCGTAACATGTTAGATTTTAAGAAGATCAGTACAAACGACTAAAGTTAAAATAAAGCTTATGGAGAAATAAGATTTTCTTTAAAACTTAAGCGATCTCAAAGAGAAAATTTTGCTAAGTTTTAAATCCTTCATAAGTTTTAGAGTGTCCAACATAAATATTAAGATTAGACAACGAATTAGGTATGTACAATAATTACATTAAAGAGTAAAAAATCAAATATGTCTTTAAAATAAAATACCCCTATTAACCAAGGTTACCCAGGTGAAACCACGTAAATATGATAAATCTTCATGAATTTGACGATTATGTTACACATTTGCTATTTTGAAAAAGTACTTGTTATCAATTAAACTCGACAATTGATCGACTGCACCAGACAAACCTCCATTTAATTGCATGTTACATTAGGAGACTTTAACATGAATCGGAAGGCATTGCTTTCTTATCATCTGAAGTTAACACATCATAATAACTCGTGCAATATTGCGAGGGTTTATGCTTATATGTAGCAAAAAGAGTATATTGGGACATTTCAAATTATCAAAAATAACTCTTAAGAGTGTGTGCAAATAGGAAATAAGAATATCTTACCAAAAAGGGTATCTCAAGCTGCTGATTGTCCTCCCTCGTGAAATTTAATAAACGGGTGCATATACGAACTCTTCCACTTCTATCGAGCCCATAAAGCTTCATAGTCAAAGAATACGTACTAAACTATTGCATAATTACAACTATGACTTTGGATGGAAAAAAAGGCTAATATACATACACCACCCTAGCGGTTTGCCGCTGAAGTATGGTGAGAATTTCAGCTTTAGCATTAACTTGTTGTGTTTAAACATGTGCAAACGCTAAAAGAATATTCGACCCAAAAAGTTATCTTTATTTTTGCCCATTATCAAGGTTCGAGAGATTTCACATGCAATAATACATGAATAAAATTTCACTTCTCACTTAGCACATTAAAGCTTAAGATACATGAATAAAGTTCAAATACATAAAAGCTTAAGATGCCATCACCTTGTAGTGTGTTATTTGCAACAATTACAGATTTAGCCACAAATAACTTTCATAATAGTGTGCAAACATTAAAAAAAAGTCTTACCCGTACTCGTGCATGGAAAATTTAAGCTCGATCCAAGTCTGAGTACCATTTAAGAAATTATTGTCACTACTAACCAGCAATAAAACATCCCGCCCCAGTCTTCCAAATTGTTTAACGTAGTACTCGCGTTACATAATCAATACATAAATCGATTAGCATATGAAACTTACTTAAATGATGGAAGATCGATAGTTGTCCCCTTTCCTCTGCACCTTCAGTCTAGCTCTAATAAAATGCAAGAGAAAATTTGAGCCCAGATAAGAAAAGCTTGAAGAGGAAAAGACATCCAAAGAAAAGTATATATATATATATATATAGGCATGGTGAGAGTATCATTATCACCGAATCAGTCTTTAGTTCTTTTGTCTCATTTCATGAAAAACACCAAGAATTTTGCACAACATTTTCTAGGCTAGATATTTAGGATATATATAGATTAACCCACTTCCAAATTTTGGTCCTACAAAGAAATGGAAAAGCGTGTACATAATAATAGACATCACTACAGTGCTCAATGTCAACCAAAATTATGTAGTGATATGAAGCAAAAACTACGATTAATCATGTAATTTAAGAACCTAAGAATAGTCCTCCATTCTAAGAATCCTCCATAAGCAACAAAGAAATGGAATAATAATAATAATAATAAACACTGGGTCTAGAAAACATTATGGGTGTCAATATCAACCAAGCTTTATGCACTTGTATAAAATAAAAAATTACTATTAATCATGTAATTTAAGAACCTAATAATAGTCCTCCATTCTCAAAATCCTCCATAAGCAGAAAATTTGTTGAAAGATATGGTAAAGCCATTTTACTTGTTCTTAGGAAGTTGATAATCTATACTTCTCTTGCAAACATTTTTTACTTTAAGATTGTCGCTAAATGTTTACGTACTCTGACCTTAGTAATTTTCAATATTACCGATCGGCATCAAGAAAGATATTTTTCATAAGCTTGAGAATTTAAGTTCTTTCTTTTCGGTTATTTTAAACGAAAAGATCATGGTAAAGCCAAAAAGTTTGGTTGCAAAAGAACTGGTTATTATAGTAATGTATTCCTCTAAAGTCACCTTGAGAAATCTGAGAATATCAAAAGCTCCACCACTTTAAATTATTAGGTCGGTCTATCAAGTTTGATCACCAATGGGATTAAATACTGGATGGCATGCTTACCTCTGAGGAGTGGGTCTTCTGTCTTCATATCCACCATTTGCCATGGAGAACAGAACTGGAGCATGTCTCATTTTGCCAACAACATACCAATTTTCCCTCATGTCTGGACTGAGATGGCAAAATAGGCATGTTTGATCGCCTGTGGCAGATGCAGCACATTGAGCATCTCTTCTCTGTTTTTTGAATTCTCTTGGACGGAGGCTAGGCTAGAGGTGCCTTTTGTGCGACTGAAAGGAATTAAGAGACAGTAAGAGTTTAAGAGTTTAATTTTTATTAGGACTATAACCTTGCAGGATAAGTTTTACAGCACCTTAATTTGATAGTCATTTAGTTAAGAGTCCAACTGAGTTGGAGACTCTCTCAAGATAAAGTTAAAGCTTACATGGCAAAAGGAGAATGCTCCTAAAATCCAATGTGTCGTAAGTATAAGAGCTCCAAAAATCCTATGTGTCGCAAAGATAAGAGCTTTGAAAATCCTACTTGTCGCAATTAGAAGAGAAGTCTTCAGCTTTTTATATATATATAAATTGTTAATTTTCTGTAGGCCTCAACTTTATAATCTTAGGCCATGTTTGACGCGGTTTTTTTTTCTTTTTTTTTTTTCAGTTTTGAAACTTGGAAAAAAAAAGTGCGTTAGGTAACAATTTTTTTTTCTTTCTCCAATTAAAAAAAACAGTTTTTAAACTGAAGAGTAAAAAAAAACTCCAAAAACTGGTTTTTTTTTTTTTCACTTTTGGTTTTTTTTTTTGAGACCACCACCCTCCCACCGCCGGCCGCCGACAGCCACCTCTGGCCGCCGGCGACTGTCGGTAGCCACCGCCTGCAGCCACCTCTGGCCGCAGGGGACTGCCGGCAGCCACCTTCGGCCCCCGGCGACCACCGCCGGCAGCCGATAGCCTCCTCCGGCCGCCGGTGACCACCGCCGGCAACCACCAGTCACCACCGGCCACCACCACCGTCGACCAATCCTACGTCCCACCACCGCCACCGCAAACCACCCAAAAAAAAAGTTAAAATAAAAAGGGTTACCAAACACCAAAAAAAAAAAAAACTAAAAAAAATAAGGGTTATCAAAACACCCACTTGTTTTTGGAAATAAAAAATTAAGCTGCTCTTTAAAAACTGAAAACTAAAAAAAAAGTTTTGTCAAACCAACCCTTAATTTTTGCACCAAGCTGAGAGCCCCGTTTTGGGCAACAAGGTTACCGATCTAACCTGCTCCTAATTTAGAGGAAGGGAGAAGGATGTTGGATGCTCTGACACTCATAGCTCTATGGGTAGGTTTGACACTCTTTTTTTGTCTCTTTTTTTTCAGTTTTAAAAATTGAAAAAAAAGGAGCGTTTGGTAACCATTTTTTTTTTCAATTTAAAAAATCAGTTTTTAAACTCAAAAGTAAAAAAAAACTCCAAAAACTGGTTTTTTTTTTTAGACCACCACCACCACCCTCCCACCACCGGCACCCACCTCAGGCGACCACCGCCGGAGACTGCCAGCAGCCACCACCGGCCGCCGGCGACCACCGCCGGAGATTGCCGGCAACCACCTCCGGCCGCTGGCAGCCACCGCCGGAGATTGCCAGCAGCCACCTCCGGCCGCTGGCGACCACCGCCAGAAACTGCCGGTAGCCACCTCCGGCTGCCGGCGACCACCGCCGGAGACTGCCGGCAGCCACCTCTAGCGACGGCCACCGGCCACCACCGCCGGTGACTGCCGGCAGCCACCTTCGGCCGTCGGCCACCACCACCACCACCGTCGACCACCGCTACGCCCCACCACCGCCACCGCCACCGCCACCGCTACCGCAAACCACAAAAAAAAAGTCAAAATAAAAATGTTACCAAACACCAAAAAAAAAAAACCTCAAAAAAAAAGGGGTTATCAAACACCCACTTGTTTTTATAAAAAAAAAAATTAAGTTGTTCTTTAAAAACTGAAAATCAAAAAAAAATTTTGTCAAACAAACCCTAAGATGGGTGATAAGGATGCGTGAATAACGCAGCTTAAACGCTACCTAAACCCTTGATGATTGACAAAGACTAGCTAACTAATTAATAAGGAAACTTTGGCTTTCTTAGACAAAATTGTGATTGTTTATTAATACAAGTCAAACAAAATCCTTGGCAAGTTAAATAAAGAAAAGGTCATATGGGTTATGCTATTTCCAAACTGTAATAAGATAATCCAGCCCGCTCCGTTGAATGCGACTAGCTAAAATGTTTATCACTTTTTAATATAGTACATTTTCAATGTAAAAAAGGGAGTAGAAAAACAAATAAAGAGATGGTAATAGCAGTTCCGTGTTCATCTAAGTAGGTAGCTATTCTAATATTTAAAATCTCTTTTTAGATGAAATTTGAAGCGGGTAATCTTACTGGCTTCATTTTAGTTAGAGTAATGCTGGCAAGACCCAAGAGAGAAACTTGAACTAAATTTACACATAGTCCCAAGAAAGGGTAATTTGTTACTCCCTCCGTTTCACATAATTTGATCAACTTTTCTCGTTTCACAAAAATTGTTCATTTTCAAATTAAGAACAATTCTGTATGTATTTTTACATATTTATTTTTTATATATTTTTTTAATTTTATTTCTCTCTACGTTTAAATTTTTGTTAACTCATTTTCTTTCTCTCCTGACTCACTTTCTTAATTTTTTTTTATTCATTTCTCTCTCCTAACCCACTTTCTTTTCATCCTCTCTCTCTAAAGGATAAAATGAAAAACACAAAGTATATCACTTAAATTTTTAATCTGCGTAAAGAAAAGTTGGTCAAATTATGCAGGACGGAATGAGTAAAAAAAAAGAAAAAAAAATCAAGGTTTCTATGAGCTATGGTGGCATTCCATAGTCATGCCACAAACTAGCTACCATATGGAAGCATGGACTGGCCTAATCATTCAGTGTGCTCAGTCAACAAGGCACTGAAGGTTTGTTTGACTCGGAAGTCAGAACTCACCAAGATGGAAATTTCAAAGCATATTTATGAGTACCGTTTTCAACATAAACAACAAGGATCATCCCATGAACGTTGTTCTCGTGGCCGGCTACCCTATATATGTGTGTGTGTGTGTGTGTGTGGACATTTTTGCCTCTCAGTGGAGGTATTAGCCTATTAGGTACGTCATACTAGAATGCCCCAATTTCAAGCATCCATCTTCTCTCTTCAACGAATTTCGTCTTCACCTATACAACAAATGATACCTATGTCTATATCCCCTTTTTCGTACTTTGCAGTGGTGCAAAAAGTTCAAAACGTAAGAGCGTCAAAAGCTTATTATTTGATTTTTCACTCCATTACCAGCTCTACTCCCATGTGTTAACTGCAATTGCTAAAAAATAAGATGGAGACAAGTACTGTCGAGAAGGCGAACATAATCGAGGATAGAACCAACTTGATCAGAAGCTTAACTCAAATGGTCTAGGGTTACCCTAAACACGCCACAACTAAACAATTTTCTCTCGAGAAGTTTACTCTGTCAAAGCTTGCACTCAAGTCATACTCAATCAAGAACCATCGTTTTTCTAAGAGCTAGCCATCAACACAAGATAAGCCCTCTGATACCAAATGTGTGGGAGATAATAGGAAGTCAAGCGTCGTAAAAAAGACTCACATATATGGAAGAAAGCTCAACTTAGGCTTAAAGCTTAAGGCAACTAGTATTGGTACATCCATGTGTCCGCATAATACTTAACACCCTTTTTTCGTCGGCCAAGAGAAATAGCAAACATTCTCCGCAGAGGATCAAGAACCAAATTATGGAGAATTAGCACATTATACCGATTTGCCTCCCTTGTCAAAACTGAAACTACTTTTCTCAAATTAAACTTTCATACTAAAATTCAACACAATCTTTTTCATAACTCTCAAAAGCGATGTATAATGACAATATTTTTTTTCTCAAATCATCTCCTTGGTTACCAAAGGAGATAAACAAACTACTCTCCGGATGAGAGAAAGCAACCATGCTTAAAGAGAGACTAATTAAGCCCGGGTCCTAAGATCTGTTAGAGCGAAATTAACAACTCTAAAAAAGAGTGGCTTAAATTTAAGCAAAGTGGGCAAAAATCCTAAATCTAAGCTAATATGTGGACCTATAGCAAGGAGATGAAAGAATAGGAGAAAAGAAAAGGGGAGAGGGGGCGGATCAATTAGCATTAACTAAGAATTTTTGTGCCGATAGAGAGAGATGGGATCCCAAGCTAAAGAATGAGCGAAAGATATTATTTTCAAAAAGGGTACGCACATATATTTTCACACACTAACAATACTTCCATGCACACCTTAATATCAATCGTGAGATCTTTTTGTATTTATCTCATGCCTTAATCGTAATACATCCGCATATGCCTCCTTCACAATGGAGACCCAACGTGCACTTTTGATTCATCTAAGGAGACTATTTTGACTCCTAACAAACTATTCCGTATTTCATATACTTATATTTTTATGTATTTTTATCGATTAAAAAGGAATAAAAAAATATGATAATTTAACCCGTATAAACCCAATTTAGATGCTTGGCCAAACTTGCCAAGTCGAATTTGCAACGCACACTTGACCAAGTTCATCAATCAGCCACGAGGGTCAATGTTTTTAGATTCTGCGTGTCCAGTGTGAAACCGTCCATGTTTCCTCGTCACTTGTTTTCTTCTGCAACTTTTTCCTCTTCTGTTTGGAGCCATTTGATCCTGTTGAAGGTGCCCCTCCACATTGTGGGCCCAACACTTTGGTGCAGTGTGTCGCCACCACCACCCACTCATCATCTACAAAACGGCAACGGCCATCGCTCTCTTGGCCTTGTTTGTTTAGTGTGATGTTAACATCAATGGCGGCTACTGTTGCACGTTAACTAATTGTTAATCTTTTTTTTTTCTTTTTTAACATCACCCTTTTTGAGATAATAATCATATCATATACTGTGAACTTCAGAGCACCGGACACAAGAAAAAGTAACGAGCAATCAAACAACTCCATTTTTTCATAAACTATATATATGGTACTAGATTTTATGTACACCACATGTGACTGGTGTCCTTTGCTTTTTGATCTTTCTAGGGTTGAGCGAAAGTGGGTGTTGTTCGTTTTGGGGTATCTTCGTCTTTGAACTGATAAACTTGATGGGTTTGGTCTGATATCGAGATTCTCGAAATAATTTGCTTGTGGGTGTTGCTAAATTCATCTTTGGAGCTCCCCATCTGGTGAAATTCAGATTTCTGGTGGGTGATTTCTGGTAAAGCTTGGACTGGAAAGATGGGTTTTTTTTATTAGGATGACTTTGCAAGGATACAGATTTCATCTGCATATCAAAATCAAGGTATTTGGGGATCTATAGTTCCCGTTTCAAAGCTATTATTTTGAGCTACATGAAGCTGTCACCTGAAAAAAAAAAAAGTATTAAAGTGAATCGGGTAATGATCAATTTGAGCAAGTGCACTTTGATTTGGGAATTTTGGGAGGAAGAAGTGATATTTGTCTTGATTTCTGTATAAACTGTATCTGATAATGACGAAAAATGACTAGCTTCTTAGCTCTCAGGTCATAAACAATATTGGGCTTCTTGATTGAAGAAAGTTTACTTCGTCAGGATTGGTAACCTTTCTGTTAGATTTGTGTATTCTCATGGAGAAACAGGTGAGTTTTCGGATGGGAACAATGGAAAAGCAGCAAAGTTTCAAGGGGGTAATGGAGAAGCAGAAGAGCTTTCACGGGTTAGTGGAGAAACAAAAGAGTTTTCGCTTAGCAATGGAGAGGCAGCTCAGTTTTGGGGGTGAGAGGAAGAAGAGCAAGGAGTCACCTGGAAAACGAGGCGACTTGCCCCTTCATTTGGCTGCTAGAGGAGGGAATTTAGGTAAGGTGAAGGAAATATTTCAGAAGCTTGATGAGGAGGGAATCAAAGAACTGCTATCGAAGAAAAACCGGGAGGGAGAGACTGCTCTGTATGTTGCAACTGAGAATGGGCATTCCATGGTGGTTGGAGAGTTTTTAAAACATTTAGACCTTCAGACAGCCTCTATTGCTGCCAATAATGGGTATGATCCATGTCATGTTGCGGCGAAGCAGGGTCATCTTGGTAAGATTTAAATCTGCTTTGTATTTATGGTGCCAACATTTTTTTTTTTTGGGCTGAATTTTATTACTCGAGTTCATGGTCAAATTAGGGAAAAATTAAATGCTAAATTGATAAGGGAAAAGCCACATTTGATGTATTTGAGTTCTACGTTTCTGTAGGATGAGGGGGCTTGCATCTATAATCTAAAGTTCTTTTAGCTTTTGTGTATATTATTATTATTTTAACTTGGATAGAACTTGAGATGTGTTGCTGGAAGAGTGAAGTCCACAATAATGTTAGTCAGATTATTTGCCTTATTGAGTTTTGATGGCTTTACATGATGCCATACCTGGACAATGAGAGTGTTTTGCCGAGTAGCAACCTCTTAAAATACAACTCCATAGCCTTCAGCAAAAAACCTCCTTCATTGATCACGGTCATTGCAGAGAATGTGAGACTGTGTTCAACTGCATATGCTTGGAGCATTATCAAGTTGCAGCTGTGCATGACCAGACTATCCCCTCATAATACATATCCACGAGCACAGTTTAACACATCCTAATTTGCTTATGTGCCACCTTTCAAAAGTTTTGCCAATTGAATGACACATATGCAGCTAAGCCCAATAATGGAATATCTGTAAGCTTGTCTGTGGGATCCCTCTCTTTTGTTGTGCAAGGGGAACTTTATTCTCCATGAAAGAAATATAGGAAAATGAACACTAAAAGGTTCTTTAATTGCCCTTCAAGGCCCTTAGTTGCACAAAGCGGGAGTGGGGGCGGGAACGGGGCGGGGGAGCGTAGGCACCTGAAAGAATCTAAGTTTGGGAGCGGCTTGAATAAATAAATGCGTAAAAGAGTATTACCATTTGCTGAATATAGTTTACAAGAGAGAGAGAGAGAGAGCAGTGATTGACAAACTCTGCTCTCTCGAGGAGGGTAGTCAGCAACAACAAACAAGGAGGCTTTATGGAGTTGAAGGAAGAGAGAAACAAGGAATTGAGTTGAAAACGACTTGATTTTCAGGTACTCTCTCACTTGTTCCATGCATCTCTGTCCAGCTGACAGGATCGAGTTCCTATATGAGCTTGGGACGAGATCCCATGGAGCTCCTAACTTGGGATTGCAAAAGCAAGTTTCTGAGAGAGAAGCGTCACCATATGAGGAGTTTCCTGCAACTAAGGGTGTGCCCTAATGAGAATACGCTGGCAACAAAGACTGAAAGAGGTGCTTGGTTTTGGTTGAGACAGGGAGTTGGGAGCAAGAAAGACTTTAAGAATCCAAGGTTCCTATATTTCTTTCCTTCCCGTTTCCATGAATATTGACACTTCGATCAGAAGATCATCTTGAACTTCACTTGTTCCAAACACCTCCTTGTACTACGCCCTGTTACCATTTACTCCCTCCGTTTGTTTTCCCTGTTAAGTTCAGGGCTAAATTGGTCATTTCATGCCTTTAAGGCAAACATGGCACATGCCATGCACGTGACGCCACTTCGCTGCTGCATCCGCCACTGCAACCACTGCTGCCTCGCTATCACCTCACTGCTAAAAATTCACCACGCCATCACTACCTCCACAGCCATCACCTCCCTCTGCCTCCCAACTAGCACCATCTAACACTACCACCCATTACAATGCCTCCACACCCCCCCTCCCCTCCCAAACATCGCCATCAAACACCACCACCCATCACACTGCCTCCATACCCCTAACCCCCCTACACGTCACAACAGTCGCCATCTATCGTCACCACCCATCACACTGCCTCCATACCCATCACCACATACCCCTCCTAACCGTAACCATCAACACCACCGCCAAACCAATCCGCCAACACTAGCACCAGGATCTCACCGCCGCCAACACCAGAACTACCAATGCGCTGCTGCCAACACCGTACTCACCAAATAGAAAAGGAAAATAACCAACTGAAAGAAAAACCAACAAAGGAGGAAGGAGGGCAATGGTGAAGTGGTGTGTAGCTGGCGCCAATGGTGGCGGATTCGGCAGCTTCACTATCTGGATCTGTTGTTGTGGTTGCAGCAGCAGTGAGGGTTGAACGGTGGAGGGTTTATTAGTGGTGGTGGTGGTGGTGAGTGATGGTGGCGGCAGTGGTAGGGGCTGATGGTGGACAGATGGTGTTGTTTGGCACGGCGGCGGAGTGGTTATTGGCTTGGTGGTGGGTATCAATGGTGGCGGCAAAGTGGTGGTGGGGTCGGGGTGGTGGCTGTGAGGATGCAAAAGAGAGGGAAGAGAGAAGGGGGGAAAGGCAGAAGAGAAGAAAAGGGAAGAGAGATGTGGATGGCTTTTAGGCGGCTAATACTCCCAAGTTTATAACAAAAATGCTAACGGAGGGCTAAATTGATGACGGGCATAATGCCAAGAGTCGTTTCAAGGGTTTGGAAGTAAAGGGACTGAAAGTAAAAAAACGAACAAAATGTGAGGGTGAAAAATGAAAATAACCAAGTGATTAACTAGTTACAAATAAACAATTCACTGGTTGAAGAAGCAATATAACAGACTAAGTTAATCCCTCAACGACTTGAAATAGACAAGACCACCCATCTTTAACTTGAGAGTGCATCCCAAACTGCATAATGGTGAACTTTTTTCCAAGAAGAACAGAACGTGACTCAAGAAAAAGCTGTAAATTTGCCTCCCAGGGAAAACAACAACAAAGAAAAATAGGAACACTCAAAATTGGAAGGGAAATCTTGTGGTATATTGAAGTAAAGATGCACAATGAGCTCTTGCTCTGGTTTGTATAGCAGAGTTAAAGATCAATACATACAGGTTCAAGTCTCTGTATGAAGTTCTTTTATCACTTGGATAGGAAACACTCACACAAGACCATAGATTACCCTGAAAAGATTCGAGAAGGCAACAGACTTCGTTCATATGCTTCAAGAAAACAATCGGCTGTTATGTTAAAATGAAATACTTGCAAAAATTTTCTTAGCAAATAGAATGTGCTTGTTTGAAGAATAATGTGATGACTTGTAAACTTCGACAGAAGATTTAAAATAACGAAAGAGAAGTTATGCAGTGACATCGGAAGCAATGATAATTTGCTGGTACTTTACTGATTGCAGCTGGCGTTAGTGGGAAAGTTATGTTGGCGATAGTGACGGCGACTAGTGGCAACAGTAGTTAATTGCACAGTAGCCATGCGACGCTTGCTGAACTGGAACTTTATTGGAATTTGTCTTTCGTTTACCATTCGAATAATGTGCTCTAAGGATTCTTTCTTTCTCTGCTTTATGCGTTGAGGTATGCTGCACCTGACACATTTTTTAATTTCTTTTGGTTTCTGGCAGAGGTCCTGATGGAACTTTTGCATTCTTTCCCCAACCTGGTGATGACCACTGATTCGACCAATTCTACAGCCTTACATACTGCTGCAGCTCAAGGACACACTGAAGTAGTCAATCTGCTTCTGAATGCTGATTCAAACCTCGCTAAGATAGCCCGTAATAATGGTAAGACAGTCCTTCACACAGCTGCAAGGATGGGCCACTTGGAAGTGGCAAAATCCTTACTAAGCAAAGATCCAAGTATAGGTTTTAGGACTGACAAGAAAGGCCAAACTGCACTACACATGGCGGTAAAGGGGCAAAACACGGAAATAGTGCTTGAACTGATCAAACCTGACCCTTCAGTAATTAGCTTGGAAGATAACAAGGGCAACACGGCATTGCATATTGCAACAAGAAAGGGACGCATTCAGGTCACCCCTGTTTCTACTTTCTTTGTTATATATATATATATATATATCTTTGGACAACCCTGAAAAAGCTGGTGTTTATTTGGTGTTCATGTGTGGTTGATATGTTTGGAAGATTATAGCGAGTACCAATAACATGTTTGTTGAAGGTCATGAAATTCAAAACTCAAAGCAAGCTCCTAGATTTATGTGCGGTAGACGGAAATAATCTGCTGTCCTCTCTTTTCAGGAAGCCTTTAGCCTCTGATCTCCACTGTAGGGCGAATTTTGTGTCTTTTGTTCCCTTACTGCATTCTGACACTCCGTTTATAGCATAGAGTAATCAAGATGGAACGTCGTTAGATCTACTCAAGGTTCCTTGTCCACGTGTTGTTGCAACTTTGTAACAACCAGGTCCACGGCCACACCGTAGGGCAACACCTCCCTCAAAATTTCTAGCCAGGTAGGCACTTTTAAATTCATGGTTAGGTTCTTATAAGGCCGATCACAAAATCTTTCCCATTCAATGGTGGATAACACAAACTTAAGTTTCCGTCTCTAGGTTATTACACTAGGCAAGCGGCAAGCCTACAAGTGGCTCGAGCATCCTCCTGTTTGATGGTTTTTCCCAAACAAGTAAGCCTTGTGAGATGTAAGCAAGTAGTCCTAGGTACTAACTCTACCCCAATGGTGGTTCCCGTAGCTGGAAATCTTCTATACCAACCTGGTTAGGCTCACTGGTGCTTGTCTGCACTTTAGTGTCTCGTAATGTACATATTTACAATGAGACATGCTACTGCAAACTTGCTAATTTTGCCTTTTATTCACACCCTGAGTTGTAGGATTTTGCTGTCTGGCCCTGAAACGTAAAAGTCGATAATGGAACAAGAATGTAGAAATCTCAATGTTAGCTACAAAACTGGAACTTCATTACTTGTAAGGACTTAGCCAAGAGGACTATTTTATCTGGCTGGAAAATGGGGTTTAAATTTTTCTCAGTTGTGGGGATTCCATTGGCTGTGTCACTTCGATACCTATATTGACACATCGCCTCCTGTATGGCAGATTGTACAGTGCTTACTGTCAGTTGAGGGCATAAACATCAATGCAATTAACAAGACTGGGGAGACCCCTCTTGATATTGCAGACAAGTTCGGACCTCCAGAACTTTTTAAAATCTTAAAGGATGCAGGGGCCACACATTCCAAAGATCATGGAAAACCACCTAGTGCAGCAAAGCAACTCAAGCAAACCGTCAGTGACATAAAACACGACGTCCACTCTCAAATTCAACAAACCCGTCAAACAGGATTCAGGGTACGGAAAATTGCTAAGAAGGTAAAGAAGCTCCACATTAGTGGTCTCAACAACGCCATAAACTCAGCCACTGTTGTTGCTGTCCTTATAGCTACAGTCGCTTTTGCTGCCATCTTCACAGTACCAGGCCAGTATGTCGAGGACAAAACAAAGGGGGTTTCTCTTGGACAAGCCAACATAGCAAATAGTGCAGCATTTATAATCTTCTTTCTATTCGACAGTATGTCCTTATTCATCTCCCTGGCGGTGGTTGTAGTTCAGACGTCGATTGTGGTGATAGAAGAGAAGGCAAAGAAGCAACTCATGTTTGTAATAAACAAGCTTATGTGGTGTGCTTGCCTCTTCATATCAATTGCCTTCATTTCTCTTACTTACGTGGTGGTTGGGTCCCATGAAAGATGGCTTGCAGTGTATGCGACAGTTATTGGTAGCTCGATCATGCTCACTACAATTGGCTCCATGTGTTTTTGTGTTGTTCGGCATAGGATCGAGGACTCGAAAATGAGGAACATAAGAAGAGCTGAGACCCTTTCTCGATCTTTTTCAATGTCCATGGCATCAGATCCAGAGATTTACAGCGACAAGTATAAGAGGATGTATGCAGTTTAAGAGCGAAGGAAACCTAAAACCACCTTCTGCTCTGGTATCAGCATCTATAAATTATTATTGATTGTTCGGTATCTCAGTACTCAATTGCTACGTTTTCCAGAGCGACAAGTCGAACAGAAGCTCAAGTGTGTGTGAAGTATTAACAGTTGCACGGTTTCCGTCAACTTCTCGGAATTTCACGGTATTGATATTATTCAGGAGGTCAGATTGACCAAGTTGATGGACTGCAACAACTTCCAGATAAGATTGAAACTGGAGGAACAAGGCAATCCCTGATGCTTACGCCATAGGTAATCCCTTGGAATGTAATAACAAATGACTATGTTTGTATATATAGTTGAGCATAGCTTATCGTGTTATTTTCTTGCTGCTTTTGCGTCCGAATATGTTTTAGTTCGACTTTTCAGCTGGTAAGCCACGCTGTAATTTGACTGTTTTTACACTTCACCTAGATCAAATTACAGCCTTGTATGTGGAGGATATGATTATCATCAGCATATAAACTACGCACTCCCAAAGCTTGCCCTTCACAGCTTTTTGCGGATTGGTCTGGTCATTTGAAAGAGTGAAGTCGTTATCTGCCAAACATGACAGCTGTTCGGCTTGTAGGGAGGCTGGGATGTTGGGAGGACTTGTCAACAAATAGGCTTGAACGTGGCCTCAACTTTGACCGAATTTCCGATAGAGAAACCTTCTATAGAACCTTTCTCATTCCTATCACAGTGCCTTTGAGGCTGAAAATTACATCCTCTGGCCTAACTCCCTTGACATTATCTCACCCGGTTCTATACTTGAAAAACCATGTACTAGCTTGAAAATCAACTCACTGTCCTGCTGCTATCTTCTACTTGCATCTTTGAACAAGTCAATTGTCCATGAAAAATTACAATATGCTTCGACTAATCAGCTTTTCTGGGAAATAACCCTATTAAAGAATCTTGGAATTGAGACTAGAGTATAACGATTGATGATGATAGAAAATGAAGACTATTCCGAAGATTCTTGAATTGGAGAGCTGCTCCAAATGCCCAATAGTATTTACATCAAGAAGCTAACTAGAGTCGTCGATCTCTGATCAGAGAGAATTCTCCCCTACGGTGCCTAGGTTGAGCATCCATTTCCGCTATATATTTATCCAGAGTGACCATGCAAACTTCGATGTTCATCAACCGTGTTGGAGGCACTGCAAACTTGCCGAGCCCTAGACCGTTGGTGGGCACTGCCCTGGTATTTTTTGGAATTATTACCTTTTGAGTCAATGCGGACTGTCTTGGCTGAGAAGCAGTGACGCACATGAACTCGGTGACTTCTTGTCTCGGTCGAGCAACTGCCTCTTACAATCACCACCAAGGCCACTTGCTTATCTCGAGTGTCTTCAGACCACCAGCTCTGCGGGATCCCGTCAACAAACTCTTCTAAAGTGTGGAACTCTTCGTGGCGAACTGAGACCTCTGCAACTTGGTCAGGCTTAATTATGGCAGCAGCCGGTGTAACCTAAACCATAAAAGCAAAAGAATTAGGTCAGCTTGAACGGGCAATTATTGAAACTACGGTGGATCAAGCATTTGCTTAATCTAATATGAGTAATGTAGTTATATCAATTCTTTTCAACGTTGGTATGTTCACTGTGACGTAGTATGTCAGGGGTTCGAAAGAGGGAGGTAGTCTCTCCACAATATTTGGAGTAACCAGGTATGGCTGCGCATATCAACCCTCCCAGACGCAATGATGGTGGGAGCCTTGTGCGCTAGGGCCGGCCCTTTTTGAAACAAGAATCCGTACAGCACAGAATCTTCAACCAAGCAATCTTGGGATGGCTGTCATAGGTAATTTTATGGGATCAATCTTCCTTGGTGCATGATCAGAAAGATTATTTCATGCACCCCCCAAACACAAATAGAGAAAAAGGTGTTTGTTGTGTCTTCTCCAAACTGTTTGGCTTATTTTCGATATAATTGGTTAAATCTCGACTCCTGTTGACACTACTCAAAAACCCGAAAATGTCCAAGGAAAAAGGGAACAGTTACGAACAAATTAATGGTTAGCCATACTCTTTGGATTTTACACATCAAGGTTTTCTTTTTCATGCATACATTGTACTTTCCGGGTATGCGTACTTCAACTTGAAACTCTAGACCTCAATGCCTACTGAAGGTTTATAGTCTACTGTAGTTTGGTCACTCACCGCAATGGTGTGCTGGAGCTGGTTGGAAGGTACGCAAAAGAATAAAAGACAAAGGTAGAGTATCGATGAATCAAAAGCACATGAAGCACAAGATGAAATAGTGTTGGCATCCAGAACAACCATCAAAATTTACCTGTAGCCAGCGGGGAAATCCAAATGAACCTCTCGGACGGTAATCAGATGCTTGTTCGTCCTCCCCGATAGTTGACTGACCTTCACATATGATTTGGAATATAGCCTCGTCTTTTGCACTTCTGTTGGTGATTCTTAGACTGCAAGTCTCTTGATTTTTGAGAACTATCCTGTTGGTATTAACAATTGTTTGCGGGACATAACGTAACTCATCTCGAAGAGACCGTATCTTATCATCTGATAGAAAGATCTTCCCAAGCTCTTCTCTCCTTATGGATCTATCAACATGGGCAATTTCAACATGTAATTTGCAGCGCACTGGTTTGTGATCACTTTCTGTCACATCCATGCAAGCCTCGTACCTGTCAAATAAGAGAAAAGTTTACAAGGGACAGAAGCAGGGCTAACAACAAACAGATTCCCCATGAAACATACTGCAAAATTGAAGTGACTATGGGGCACTCTAAACTGCACTCTGATATTGGAGAAGATCGGTTATCTCGATATAGTATCCTATCACACCAGGCAGGAATACGCTTCTTCTCCCCAGAATCATATCCTGGAAGAGAAAAACAGATAATGTTAAGCCTTTCATGTTGTACGGCATGCCATTGAGTATTGAAACAATCCCAAATGCAATTCGAATCTGGTCCTTGTAAAATGAATTGTCAGATTATACCATTAACACACTGTCATACCTCCTAAACCTGCTTTTCCTCTCTCAAACTTGTAAGTGGGAGGAAATCTGATGAGTGCCTCCCTCATTCCTTGGAAAACCTTAGCAGCTTTCATCTCTGCTCTCAGCTGATCCTTCTCACGAAGCCAATCAAAGCTTCTTTGGGAAACGAAGTCCCGTGCTTCATCATATGATATTCCAAACAGCCGATAGTTAAAATCTCCGCAAAAAATAACCATATCAGCTTCAGCTAAATCAGGCCTCCCTTCTTCCAGATTGTTTCCCGCAGCCTTTTAAAGAAAAACACACATTGTAACTCAGATCTAGTGACCGAAATATAGGGGGGCTAAAATTAATGTCAGTATTAACATCATACGTTTGTACCACGAAGCATCTGAGCCGCAGATGAGACACCAGCTGCAACAGAGAAGACCCATGGCAAGCCAGAAGAATAAAGCAGCCAAAATAAATATGTTGACAAGGCAAGAGAGCAAGACAAAAACAGGTATGGCACCATACCAGAAGCATTATTGAGGTTGGAGGACCGGCTGAAAGCCATTGTTCTATAGATATGATCAAAATCAGCATTGCGACGATTGACTGCTTCCAAATGTGCAGCCAAGTGACAGTTTACGAAGCAAATTAGGCGGTCATATACTCGCAGCCTCAAACCGACACCCCCCTGCAACGAGAAACGCAGTCATGTTAAATGTAGTTTCAAAGAAGAACAAGGCAGTAGTAACGAACTGATCTATCTATTAGGCATAAAACTCCTGAGCAGAAGCCACGGATGGGGAGGAGGTGGTTCTTTTCCACCCCGAAGTCTAGATCAAAGTACCTTAATTGTAACAGAAATTCCCAAGACTCACTGGGACAAAAATCTCTTAGGAGGTTCCGCTCATTGTTAACAATTTCATATGCATTTTTGGCCTACTAACATACAGCAGTAATCAAGATCCACACTGCTCGCTTTCTAACCCATAGCTAAACCCAACAACTAAAACTTGAACAACATTCAGCACATGAGGGCAATCAAACCACTAAAGTTGTTGATTTACCTCGATAACCGCTGGCATATATATATGACTACTGTCGATACTACCTGGATGTCACTTTTCAAAAGAAAATTAAAAGACGGAAATTAGGGCTTTTTAGCTCTTTCGCTCAGCCCCAAGTCGAATGATGATCAGGAAGTCTATAGCTTATGGGCAGCATTTGAGCTACTATCCGGTGTTCCGCCCAGGACAAAGAAGGCTGTTTCGTGCACCATTACTTTGCGCACTGTAGCAGTAGCAGACTCCGAAGCATGACTATGAGCAGTTTAGACAACAGGGGAATAAAAATTTGTAATTCCTAATCTTCCGAACTGTGGGTGGAAAACTGAAGAATGAGAATGGGAGAAGACCCCCAGAGCTAGTCACTTCCTAATTTCAATATTTAAATCAAGGAATTGCTAGAAGACAGGAAAATAGCTATTGAAGGGTTACAAAACCAAATTTATAGTTCAGGAAATTAAGAAATTTCAACAAAAAAACTGATGATCATGATCAAGCATCACTAAGATTTGAGAACTTATCAGCAAACCAGCAATGAGGCTCGGCTGCCAGCTCTAGACAGTTTCATGTTATAAATGTACTCCATATAGATCCCCAAACTTCTACTTTCCCATTTTTTTCAGTGCCAAAAAACTGACGTAGGTTTTCCATGCTATAAGAATGAGCCCCATGAAGAAAAACTGAGATACCTTATTACCAATTGCACGACCTAAGCCGCATGCAACTGCTGAAACATCAAGGTCCCCAACATGCGTCCTAAGAGTCTTTCGCACCCTGTACAGGTAATATCAACCAATAAAGCAGCATGACTAAGCACAAGCTATAGATATATCATTCAAGGCAGAACAGAACAAGAAGTGGCTTATGAGAGAGATTTAGAGAAGAACAGAGATGTTAACTACATCAGGCATGTAGAAAGCAGTAAGGAAAATCAAACACTTGGGGAACTTTATATGATATGTTCTCACCAGATAGCTATTAGCAAGCCTGCCAGCTGCCTAGATCCCACACGTTCAAACGTTGTTCCTTCATCCAAGGCCTTTCCTATTGTGTCCTGCCATGATTGTCCAATAGAGCTCCCTTCAAGTCCTACCTACAGTAGACATAAAAGGGGCAACTTATAAGGTCGAAAATTGTAAAGTATAAGAACTAAGATTCCATATCGACTTGAAAGTTACAGATAAATATGATTCTGTGCAAGAATTGCCTATTCATGGAAACAGAAGACAGAGACACCATCCATATGACCATGATGGTAAGGATTTTTAGTAAGGTACTCTGGTACTTCTTGCAGTTAATGAATAAAGTTGTAATCTGGCGGTTGAACAAGGGACTTCTATGTTATCCAACCTTTCTTAGGTTTTTACTTCTTTAGTTTTGTAATTGTATAAAATCTGGGACCCAAAAAATTAACTCCCAAGTAGAATTAATGTGGGCTTGATTCTCACATGAAGAAGGCTCAATGGAAAGTTAAGATAAATTTTCAGAAATGGAGTCACTAGCATTATGTTTCCTAACTATTGGACGAGACGTAGGTTACAGAAACTTTATTTGACATATTTTGTCAAATCATGGATGCTGATGAACCATCCCAGTTAATGATGACCATTGGATTTCTTTCTTACCAATTTATCTTAATGTAATAGACCTACAAATATTGCCATGTGATGCACACTGGAAAACACTAGAAACTATTGTTATGGCCCGTCTGATTGCATTCTACTGCCAAAGAAAGTTTCAACCCCTAACAAGTAGTAGTCAATCTTAGCCAGAAAAGTTTCACCGACTGTAACCGCAAAAAATACTAGAGTTTATACATGCTTCTGAATTCCTATTTCTTCTTTTCAGGAAATCAAAAAACAAGGGAGTTCTACAAAATAATCACAATGGACCTATGTACAGAATTTCAACATATGTGATGAACGTGAATAGAATCTTACAGTTTCTTTTGCTGCAGACATAGCAAGAAAACCGGCACCCATTTCCACTTCCTGCAACCCAACAACCAGAATACCAACATCTGAAACCGCAGAACCCAGCCATGACATTAGTGCTACGTGGGAGGCCCTCCCTTGGCCAACATTCCATGTGCCAACTAAAATTCTAATGTTTTCTCGTCTCGTATACATATGTTCCTTTTTGGCTAATTTTGGACGTAAAATGTTGTCGATAGGTCCAGGGGAGGCAATGTTCCATCCACGTATACCACCATGAGTAGCCAAGCTGAAGACACGGCCATCCGCAACTGCCAGTTTTATAACAGGACTACTATGAGCAACCCAACCTGCAATCAAATTGCCCTCAAGATCCAGCACCTGGACCATACCACTCACATAACCAACCCACAGACGTGACCCACAGGTACAAAAGCATAGGACAGCGCAAGGATGGTGATGGAACTCTTGCAAACGATTTCCACTTTCATCCCACTGGACAAGTAAACCATTTGAACATCCACTCCAAATCATGCCATCTGCAGTGAGCACTAGTGCTTCTGTTTTCTTAGTCTCCTCGACAAATGCCCCAGCGCCCTTTGTTGCAACTCGACGAACAGCATCTGCAGCTCCCATTATAGCATTACGTGACCGTTGCAGAAAGCTACTTCCTTGGGATTTTTCCTTTTTTGATTTGGAAACGAACTTTACATTCATCTCATCTTCGACCGATTGCTCTTGGACGGATGACATATCGGCACGATTCTCAATCTGACCATCTACATTATAAACTTTCAACAGTTCCCTCGTACGAGCATCCCTGCAAAATTCCAACTATCAGGATAATTAAGATGGACTGATGAAATGAAAATTTCTTCTGGAAGCAAAGCAGTAAAATGTTATGCTTTCTTCTTACAAACTTTAACCAGCTATAACAAACATCTTTAAGAAGGCTGATGTACTTCTTTAGGACATACGAAAGTTCAGCCATGAATAAACTTCCGGAAGACAATGGGTAGAGTGTGAAATGTACCAGAGCGAAAAGGATAGAGACCCAGCTGCCCACACTTTAGCTCTAACGTTATCAGATATAAAGCACTTCACATCTGATGAAGATATATTACAGACACCATTAACGGTAACTTGGCTCCTGAGGTCAACAAATGACCTCTCTACTAGTAAAGCAGCCATATGTCTTTCCTCTGGTGAAAGAGAGAGAGATTTTTCAATTGCTTCCCACGGCCAAACCTTTATCACACCGCCCTCATGACCTGACCATAAATCACCTGGATCGAAGCAACGAAGTTAAAGTTTGAACCGGTGATATGATGCAGCAAAGTTTCTCTTCCATATTGTACATTTGTATGATAATCCTAACAAAACTGAAATAAAAACACAGGTAAAAATCTGATGGAAGTAATTAACTTTGAGATACCTGATTGGCCACTGCAATACAAGCAAAACGAAGTTTAGAAAGATAGAGTTGGAGATTGAAGGCAGAAACTGTCTTTCATGCTAACCGTCAGTGACTTGCATAATAGTCATTGAACAGAATTTTTAATCAAATTATTATTTATGTTAGCCAAATCTGTCCAGTCAATAATTGTAATCTCATTTAATGGGCCAGGTGGGATGAACCTACCCTCTGTTAGCACCCCCACAAATATAAGACAATGGCCCTATGTCCCATATATTTACCAAGAGATCAAATTCAAGCAGACTATGGTTACTGGTAGACTGATCTTCAAATGCAGCTACAGAAACTTTCACCTTATACTAACTTACTGAAATTCAGAACAAGGAAACCTCAAATTAGGTAATCTTTTTGTCTAGCTCTTGCTGCAATAGATGTCTTCGGTTCATTTTTTTGCTGATCGTTCATCAGGGTAAGTGTAACTTTGCTTTAATTCCCAGTTGGTATATTTCTCGAAATTTCTCCCACATTGGCTATTGCAAACAACACAAACTCCCAAATACGGAGCGATTTTAAACACGTGTTTGCCTCAGTTGCAAAGGTCATTTTCGTTCAATTCGAAGCCTGAAGGTCAAACTGGATACACATCTTGGGACATGATTGGCATTCAAGTAATATGCAAGCAATCGAAGTTCAACAACTCATCAGAGTATTGATTGGGGAAGAGGAGTTTACCATAACAGGAAATCACCATGGACAGAACCGGACTGCGATGAGCCTGCCAAGACAGGCCTTCCTTGAAAGGATTGTCATCCAAAGTCTGATCCATCCTCCAAGACCGAATCTTACCATCCTTGTGCCCACTCCAAACCAACTTACTCCCAGCATCAACCATCAAACACATGGTGGGCGAAGTGTTGGCGGACTCGTAAAACGGCGCCGCGTCCTCGTCCCCCCTCCTGGCCCTACCGCCGATCCCAATCCCCGGCTCGAACTCGTCACAAAAGTTCCAAACCCTAACCCCATTCTCCTGACCAGCCCACAGCTGTGTGTCCGTACAGGCAATGGTCCTTAGGAACTTCCCCACCTGGGTCTCCCTCAGCGGGTGCGGCCTCAGCTCGAGGCAGGGAGGTCTGCTCGGGTGCACGGCGGCCCGGGACGGGACCTTGAAGATCCCGTCTCCAGCGCCATTCGCAATGAACTCCGGCAAGGGCTGCTGTTGCTGTAAATGCTGGATTTCGTCGGCACCCTCCACGATGCAGGCACTCTGATCCACCCCATCTGAGCTGTCACGGCGGACCGGCTCTGCCCGGTCGCCACCACCCGCATTGGGATTTTCCACGTTGGTGGCGTACGGGTAAAACTCGTCGTCAGACGAGTCGTAGTAACGGTCTATGTTGGTCGTGATGCGGTTCTCGTCGAGGCTGTGCTTGCGGAGCTGCTGGTAGCGCTTGATCTGGGTGCCGGTGTTGGTGCGGAGTTGCTGGCCGTAGGAGTGAGCTTTGCGGTGCGGCGGCGCGTTGCAAAGCGCCTCCAACGCGTCCATGTCATCGCCTTCGAACCTGTCGTCCATCATAACTCGATCAAAGCTTCATGCATGTGATTGTCACTAGCAAAACGAATGTGAAAAATGGGGGGGAGAGGAGAGAGAGAGAGAGAGAGAGAAGGCGAATGAAGGACGGGGAAAGGGTCAAAACGAGGGAGAGAAAGGGGGAGGGAAATGGGTGGCCGGGGGAAGTGCATGCGATGCGAGGAAGAAGGCGAAGGTTGCTGAGAGCGTACGGACGGGAGTGTGCGTTTCGGTTTTGCATGCAGGGTGTTGCGAGCTACAACGAGGCATCGGCGCAACGTTAGCTAGCTGCTTTAATTTGATGACATTCTAACATGTAAGCCTTCGTGTGTCACCCACCTTTACAAGTGCATGCTCGGGAAGTGCTTTGACGCAGAGCAACTGGACAAGTGGGATCTAGCTAGCTAGCGAGATCAAAAGTTTCTCAGAGTTAATGTTTATTAATTATTCTCTTATCTTAACGGTTGATTACAACACGTCATCGCAACAATCAAATTATAGAGCACGTTCAATATTTTTATCACGGTTAGTAAGGATTGAAGTGGACTGATTCAGTTGTCACCGTTATTGGTTGATCAGTTTGTATATTTGCTTCAGTTAGAAATTAGAGTTTTTAATTAGTACACAATGGTTTCTCTTATTTTACCTTGAACTTGTCTGTGTTAGTATAAATCTTGCCTACAGACCAAAGTTTTCTTTCAAAAACAATGATCATCTATATCAGTAGCTTATGAGGCCAAGCTCCAACTTCATGACATATTCGTGCCAAATATCTAACTACGGTTTTCTCCGCTGCAGATTTGTTAACTTGCAGAAGCTGTAGATCGAGCAACATCATCTTCAAGAAAATGGCTTCGTGCAAGATTTTAGCAAAATATGGTTCATCGTCAACACCAACTTCGGTTGCACGACTACTTGAATCATTCAAGTAGTCGTGCAACCGAAGTTGGTGTTGATGATACTAATTCCACCACTCTCTGCATAAAGGTTGCAGCTCCTCCAATTCCTTTGATGCCTTGGAATTTTATAGACCCTGTCATGGTCTCGGAGGTGAGGCCGTGTGGTAGTCAAGGCACAAGGCCTCAGCGGTTCTTTGGTGAGCAAGTGCCCTCTCTTTTTCTATTTTGACTTTGTGGGCTTGCTTTGACTTTATTTGCTTTCAGAACTCAAAAGGATTCTTTTTAAAATGTAGAGGTAGAGACTATTGATCTAAGCTTAGCAACACCAGTAGCTAGGGAGGAGTCGTGCAGTGCATTCGATGATGTTGGGGACACCAGAGTGCATCGTGAGCGACGAGAACTAACAGAGTTAGTGAACATATACACATTTGAAATGTAATTCTTTGAAATAACTACAGTAAATGTACCATACGGTCAATTAAGATGCTGGATGAATGGAACAAGGCTGCACCGTGCAAACATTTGTAGGACTTAGCTCACAACAAGGATTCATTATGGGTGAAGTGGTGTCATATATGCATAATAAAGAATAAGCATTTATGAACGTTCAAGCCACATGTAGTTATGTCCTGGACATGGGGCAAATTAATAAAAATCAGAGAGCAATGCCAGAAATTCATTCAATATCAAGTGAGGGATGGGCATAGTACTGGGTTGTGGAAGGATATATATGGCTCACTGAACAACCTCTACTGGAACAATTTGGACAAAGAGTAATATATGACGCAGGAATACAGAGTAATGCAAGGGTGTGTGAACTCATTCAAGATAGAAGCTGGACAAATATGCTAAACAGATCAAGGGAGCTGAGAATGATAAATTCAATGTTGTCTACATTACAATCCCCTGATGTTGAGTCACCTGATAAAATTGAATGGAAGCTGAATCATAGTGGACAATTCACAATAAAATCTGCATGGGAAGAGATAAGATCTCATGGGCATTATGATCCTCTATGGAAACTAATTTAGTTTACAGGGAACATTCCTAGATGCTCAGTGATGCTTTGGTTATTATGTAAAGGGGGACTCAGGACTAAGGCAAAGCTCAAAAAGTGGAATGTTATCCCAGATGATCAGTGTGCTTGTGTATGAGGCATGCTAAAACTGAAGACCATCTGTTTGCCCAATGCTCTTATGCCATTGAAATGTGGAAATTGACTTTTGAGAGAATGCAGGCACAACTACAGTTGGTGTCATGGACACAATTTAGTGGCTATACTGCAAAGCTATTTAGAGGGAAAAATTTTCAAGCCAAACTGGGATGACTAGCAGTGGCCAGTACAGTTTATGGTATATGGCAGGAAAGAAACTCAAGGGCTTTTGAAAGAAAAGGTTCCAATGAGGAAGGATGTATGCATGTAATCCAACAGTGGATTAGGCATAGAACATATAGTTGGAAACCTACTCCACCAACAGCTCTGAATATTGCACTATGTCAAGCATGGGGGTTAGAGGAAGCTATTTTGATGACCAAGAATTGAAGACAGCAAATGTATAGAATGGAGTTTTGTTTAAATCTTGAATGTTTTGCATAGATTGTAAAGGTGTGAATGAACTGTAAATAGTAGGCGAGATAGAAAGAAAGATGTAAATGTAAAGATGTATGCACTTATTGGAATAAAAAGGATCTTTTATAAAAATATATATACATACACCATACGGTCAATGTGACACTACCGGTAATATATATACAAAAGTGACAACTCGGATGATGCCTCGTGTAATTACAAAGTTAGTAATCTTGACTTAAAGGCCTTAAATGAAAGATGCACTCGCAAGCCACGAGAAAGACCGTCTGCTACTGATCTTCAAAATTAGACAAGACAACAATGTACGGGAAGGATTTGAAGCGCACAATATAGATATATACTAGTAAAGATCACGTGCTTTGCACGTTATATAGTGATTTGAAAGAAAAATATTATAATTAATACGACTATTACAATTAAATCGTGATAAGTAAATCAGATGTTAACTGCTAATCAAAATATAGTCTTATTCTTATATTCGAATCATTAATGTCAACTATAACCACTATTTATCATACTTATTTCTTTTGTCACATCAAGTTGCCGCTAAAGAAATTTTTGACTGTTTCATATTATATCATGTTGTCCACGGTACACTAACATCAGTTTCAAACATAGTCAATAAATAAGTAATTCTCACGAAACACTACAACTTTAACATTGCAGTAATAAAAGTGAAGAAGGTATTATAAAGACAATTAATACCAAGTGTGTATATTGGAGTTGTCCAACTTCTTATAATACAGTCAAAAAGAAGTTATGATAAAGAAATATTGTTAACCCTACGGTTATTTAACCTAGGATTATATTTGATTTTGATGATAACTAACATTAATGTTTATGTTGTCTAACATGCATTGAGTTGATAAAACAATATGAACAATCTCATACTCATGCAAACGGACAATTAGACGAGCAAATCGTTCAAAGACTCTAAACGGAACACATCAAAGAAGGAATTCGTCGATTGAGTTTTACAATACTTTTATTTCCTTCTTTGTAAACTAGACATAGAGAGATGATCGTATCGATGACTGTATCCTAGAACTTACCCATAGGTTTCCCTTACATGCATAAAGATTTTCATTCTTTGAAAACAAGGAAACTGCATTTTCAGGAATGCAGTCGACTGCAAGATGGGCAGAGAGGTATTACAGTCGACTGCATTGGAATACAGTCGACTGCAATACTTCCAGTAGCCTATTACAGTCGACTGCAAGTTGAAAATTTTGAATTTCCAATGGCTACTTTGGGAATACAGTCGACTGCAATGGCACATTGCAGTCACATTACAGTCGACTGCATTTACCGTCGTCTGGCGCATTTAATGCTCCACCTAACTCCAAACGGTCATATTAATTCCCAACCCTATATATACTCATCTTGGGCATAGTTTTCATTCATCAATTATATTCAAAGCTCTCTTCTCTTTCATATACTCAAAGATCAAAGCAATTGTTCAATCTCTCTTGTTTTTCATTGATTTCTCATCCATTTCAAGAGAGCATTTATTGTGAGCTTACATTTGAGAGATATACACTTTCATAAGTCATCATACACTCAACTCTCTTGTTCTAGTGCTTAAACTTGTACTCATCTACTTCTTGAGAGTGAAATCTTGTACATAATTCTTCAGCTAAAGTTTCTTGTATCAAATCTTGGAGTTGTCAAAGCTTGGGATTGATGTGGGTATAGCATCAAGGGATTATAAGAGGTTCGATCTTGACCCGTAAGAAAGATCATACTAGTGGATTCTAGGGCCTTTCAAGGGACTTCCTTGAAGGGGTGGACGTAGGCTTGAGGGTATTTCAAGCCGAACCATTTAAATCTCCTTGTCAAGTATCTCTAAACCCTTCTTTCTTTACATTATCGTTTTATACTTGTGTTGAGATTGGTTAGTTTGCTTATTTGAGATATTGTGTTTGAGGTTTGTTGTTTGTAACTTTTCAAGTATTATTCATAACTTCTCTAAGTTTGTAGTAATTACTTGTTATTTTTTTAAAGTAGTCTTCAAAACCTATTCACCCCCCCCTAGGGTTATCTTTTTTGGCTTCTAGTGGTATCAGAGCCTCGGCTCTTGTTATATTGGGTAACGCCAAGAAAGTTAATCGATCATGGCTTACATCAGGGGAATGGAGGGTAGTTCTACCACTAGGCCTCTATTGTTTAATGGGACCAATTATAGTGTGTGGAAAGTTAAGATGAAAATCTACTTAGAGTCTCAAGACTATGAGATGTGGGATATTGTTGAGAATGGCCCATTCGTTCCGATAAAGGTAGTTGACAAGGTTGAAGAGCCTAAATCCAAATGGGAGTATAGTGATCATGATAAGAAGATGATTTGTATGAATGCTAGAGCGAAAAATTATCTTATTTGTGCTTTAGACACTAATGAACTCAATAGAGTCATTATGTGTAATTCCACTAAGAGTATTTGGGATACTCTACAAGTTACGCATGAAGGAACTTCACTTCTTAGAGATTCCAAGATGAACTTATTGTTTAGAGCTTATGAGTTATTCCATATGCTTCCAAATGAATCTGTTACGGATATGAATACTCGTTTTACTAACATTGTGAATCCTTTGAAGCAATTGGGCAAGGAATTCACTAATAGTGATCTTGTAAGAAAGGTGATTAGGTGCTTACCAAGAGCTTGGGATGCAAAGATCACCGCCATTCAAGAATCAAAGAATCTTAATATCTTTCCTTTTGATGAATTGATGTGCTCACTTATGACGTACGAAATGCAACTCAAGACCTTTGATCAAGAAGACGTCAAGAAGAAGCCAACATCAATTGCTCTTAAAGCTTCATCTTCAAACCTTGAGTCAAGTGATGATGAAGAAGAACTTGATGAAGAGGATGTTGCAATGGTTGCAAAGAACTTCAAAAAATTCTTAAGGTTTAGAAGAAATGGTGGGAGAAGACAACAAAATGCTAGTAATTAAGAGAAGCTTTGTTACAAATGCCACAAGCCGGGACACATGAAGATGGATTGTCCCATATACAAAAGGGAAAAGAAGGAAAGAAGAGATGTATGGGAAAGAGTTAAGAAGAGACAACTATCTAAGAAAGAGAACAAAGAGAAAGAAAAAACAATGAATGCCGAACATACTCCAACATGGAGTGACTTCGATTCAAGTGATGAAGACAATGAGAAGAATGAACAAGCAAATGTGTGCTTCATGGCAAATGATGAGGTAAGTTCTTCTTCTAGTAGTGGTAGTGATGGTGAAAGCTTTGAAGATGCTTATGATAACTTATATGAGGAATCCAAGAAAATTTACAAGAAAAACATTATTTTGTCAAAGAAATTCCTTGAAGCTAATAAGCAAATAGAGAAGTTGAGAATGCAAAATAATGAGTTGAATGCAAAGAATGAATGCATTTCCAACCATTTATATGTGAAACATGTGAATAATGACTTGGTTGAATTAATTGTTAATACTCCTAACTAAAAACAAATCTCTTGCAAAAATATGGCTCTAGAGAAACAAAATGAAGTTTTAAAACTTGAGATTTGTGATTTGAAAAAATGTCTTGAAAATTTTGTTGATGGTCAAAATAATTTGGATGTCATGCTTTGACGCCAAAGAATTGGCCTAAACAAAGGTGGTCTTGAATTAGATCCCATGGCCATGCCTCCTAAAATTTTGCAACAACAAGCTAGGTTGAATATTCTTATAAAACAACCAAAGAACTATTACACACCATTTACACATTGCGGTTGGTGCAACAAGAAAGGACATACGACTAATTATTGTCCTTGTAGAATTATTTATGTTAGAGGTAGAAAGAAAATGTGGGTTGTGAAAGGTCAAGAATACAAATGTAAGACTAACACCCAAGGACCCAAGAAAATTTGGGTACCAAAAGTCACTACTTTATTTGTGTTTATAGGTATGTCTCAAAGCAAAATCTAGTAGCAAGAAGTGGATTCTTGATAGTGGATGCTCAAGACATATGACCGGCAACATATCTCTTTTCACCTCGATCGATCTTAAAGGAGGAAAGGTGTCCTTTGGTGACAATGCTCAAGCTAAAATCAAAGGTAAAGGAACTATTGGTAAGGAACCACATTCAATTGAGAATGTGTTATATGTTGAAGGTCTGAAGCATAATTTGCTAAGTATAAGTCAATTTAGTGATAAAGGTTTTAAAGTTACCTTTGAGGCTTCTCATTGCACTATACAATCTTTGAAAAATAATGAAACTATTTTGGTAGGAAGTAAAGATGACAATGTTTACTTCATACAATTAAATGATTTAGCTAACCAAGATGTTAAGTGTCTTAGTGCTATTAGTGAGACATCTTGGCTTTGACATCGAAGACTTGGTCACATACATATGGAGCATTTGAAGGATATTTCAAGCAAAGAACTTGTGAGGGGACTCCCAAAAATCAAGTTTGAGAAAGACAAAGTATGTGATACTTGTCAAATGGGTAAGCAAAAGAAAGTCTCTCACAAACCGAAGAAAATGGTATCTACTTCTAGACCCTTGTAATTACTTCATATGGACTTGTTTGGACCAATCCCTACTACTAGTCTTGGTGGTAAATCATATTGTTTTGTTATTGTTGATGACTATTCTCGCTATACTTGGACTTTCTTTTTGGCTACCAAAGATGAATCTCTAATTGTGTTCACTTCATTTGCAAAACGTGTTCAAAATCAAAAAGGATATTTGATAACCAACATTCAAAGTGATCATGGTAGAGAATTTGAAAATTCAAAAATAAGAGCCTTGTGTGATGACTTTGGTATATCACATAATTTTTCGGCTCCTAGAACTCCTCAACAAAATGGTGTTGCCGAAAGAAAGAATAGGTCATTGCAAGAAGCGGCAAGAACAATGCTTAATGAATATGGTTTACCTAAGTACTTTTGGGTGGAGGCGGTCAATTGTGCTTGTTTTGTTCTTAATAAAGTTATCTTGAGAAATTTTTTGTTAAAAACCTCTTATGAGCTTTTTAATAATAAGAAACCTAAGGGGTGAGATTTTTTAGAGTCTTTGGATGCAAATGTTTTGTTTTAAATACTAAGGATCGCCTTAGCAAATTTGATTCCAAAACCTTTGAGGGAATTTTTCTTGGTTACTCTAATAATAGTATGGCACATAGAGTTTATAATAAAAGTACTTCGGTTGTGGAAGAATCCATTAATGTTACTTTTGATGAGACTAATCATTTTCTTCGGAGGACTAACATTGTTAATGTAGATGACATGGACAATGACTTGAGAAATTTGGACATAAGTGAAACACTACAAGGCAACCCCAAAGAAATTGATCTAAGGGAGCAATAATCAAGCTCTCAAGAGGGAAACGAGGAAGCAATCAATGATGCTTCAAACTTGGACAACTCTTAAGCATTACCAAAAGATTGGAATTACAAAAAGGATCATCCAAGCGATCAAATCTTAGGTAATCCTTCGAGTGGGGTAAGAACTCGACACTCTCTTCAACAACATGTTAATTTAGCTTTTCTTTCCCAAATTGAACCCAAAAACTTCTCGGAAGCTCTACATCATGAATCTTGGATGCTTGCTATGCAAGAAGAGCTAGTTCAATTTGAAAGAAATCAAGTTTGGACCCTTGTGCCTAAACCTCAAAACTTTAAGATTATAGGCACAAAATGGATTTTTAGAAACAAACTTGATGAATCCTGAGTCGTGGTTATAAACAAGGCTAGATTAGTGGCCCAAGGTTATAACCAAGAGGAAGAAATTGATTTTGATGAGACTTATGCACCGGTAGCTAGACTTGAATCTATTAGAATACTATTAGCTTTTGCTTGCTATAGAGATTTTAAACTCTTTCAAATGGATGTCAAGAGTGCTTTTCTAAATGGTTTTATTTCGGAGGAGGTTTATGTGGCTCAACCTCCCGGCTTTGAGCATGAAAAATTTCCAAACCATGTTTTCAAGCTTAGCAAAGCTCTTTATGGTTTAAAACAAGCTCCTAGAGCTTGGTATGAAAGGCTAAGTAGTTTTCTTTTAGAAAATGGTCTTTCAAGCGGAAAACTTGACACCACTCTTTTTATAAAATCTAAGGGTAAGGACTTATTGTTGGTGCAAATTTATGTTGATGATATTATATTTGGTGCTACTAATGGATCCTTGTGCGAAGAGTTTGCTTCTTGTATGAGTAAGGAGTTTGAAATGAGCATGATGGGAGAACTCACCTTCTTCCTGGGATTGCAAATCAAACAAAGCAAGGATGGAATCTTTATTAGCCAAGCCAAATACACCAAAGAGCTACGCAAGAGATTTGACATGGAAGCATCAAATACTTTTGACACTCCAATGAGCTCTTCATTAAAGCTTGATAAAGATGAAAAGGGTAAGGATGTTGATATTAAGCGCTATCGAGGTATGATCGGATTACTCCTTTACCTTACCACAAGTAGACCCGATATAATGTTTAGTGTTTGTTTATGTGCTTGTCTTCAAGAGAATCCTTAGATATCTTAAGGGCACTCACGATTTAGGGTTATGGTTTCCTAGAAACACATCTTATTTTGACCTAGTTGGTTACTCTGACGCCGACTATGCCGGTTGTAAAACCGAGCGGAAAAGCACTAGTGGAAGTTGCCAATTCCTAGGTCACTCTCTTGTTTCTTGGAGTTCCAAAAAGCAAAACTTGGTTGCACTCTCTACCACCGAAGCGAATATATGGCGGTTGGTGCTTGTTGTGCACAAATTCTTTGGATGAAACAAACCCTTTTAGATTTTGGACTCAAGTATGATCACATACCTATCTTATGCGATAACACTAGTACCATTGACTTGAGCAAAAATCTCATCCAACATTCACGCACTAAGCACATAGAAATCAAACACCATTTTATCCATGATCATGTGCAAAAAGGTGATATTGTTCTAGATTTTGTGGACACAAATCACCAATTAGCGGATATCTTCACTAAACCTTTAGATTCGAAGAGGTTTACCGCTCTTAGAAGAGAACTTGGCATGTCTTCACCTATGTGACTAAATGTTATATCTCTTGTGCATAATCATGCAAGTTGCACTTCACATGCTTGAGCATTATTTCGTATGCTTATAGCATGCTTTGGTTGATTTTTCTCTTTCCAAAATTATTGATTTTGTTGATATTCATTTAATCTCATTTGTCTAAATTGATTTGCACACACTTATATTATTGCACATCTAATTCTTTACACTTCCTTTTTATGTGCTATTTTTGTAAAATGTGCTTGGTACACCTTTTGATGGGTATTCAAGTACTTATGTTTTCTTGTTTGAATGCCATTGTTGGCTATATTGATTATCCATGCATGGATACATATGTTGATCACTTTCACACACACCCTTGATCTTTTTCACTGATGTCAAAAGGGGGAGAAAAATATTGTTGATTCATACTTGTGTAGATTTGATATGAGCTTATATTATTTGAGATAAGGGAGCCTATTTTGCTTAAGATAGGGGGAGCTTATCGTCATGATTCTTCTTTTAACCCCTTATGGTTTATAAATGACATTGTCATGCTTCTTTACGTTTATTATCTTATATATCTCATATTATTTGAATCAATATTTGCCATCATAAAAAAGGGAGAGATTGTTAACCCTACGGTTATTTAACCTAGGATTATATTTGGTTTTGATGATAACTAACATTGATGTTTATATTGTCTAACATGCATTGAGTTGATGAAGCAATAGGAACAATCTCATACTCTTGCAAACGGACAATTAGACGAGCAAATCGTTCAAAGACTCTCAACGGAACACATCAAAGAAGGAATTCATTGATTGATTTTTACAATGCTTTTATTTCCTTCTTTGTAAACTAGACATAGAGAGATGATCGTATCGATGACTGTATCCTAGAACTTGCCCATAGGTTTCCCTTGCATGCCTAAAAGATTTTCGTTCTTTGAAAACAAGGAAACTGTATTTTTAGGAATGCAGTCGACTGCAAGTTGGGCAGAAAGGTATTACAGTCGACTGCATTAGAATACAGTCAACTGCGAGTTGGAAATTTTGAATTTCCAATGGCTACTTTGGGACTACAGTCGACTGCAATGGCACATTGCAGTCGACTGCATTTATCGTTTGGTGCATTTAATGCTCCACCTAACTCCAAATGGTCATATTAATTTCCAACCTTATATATACTCATCTTGGGCATAGTTTTCATTCATCAATTGCATTCAAAGCTCTCTTATCTTTCATATACTCAAAGATCAAAGCAATTGTTCAATCTCTCTTGTTTTTCATTGATTTCTCATCCATTTCAAGAGAGCATTTATCGTGAGCTTACATTTGAGAGATATACACTTTCATAAGTCATCATACACTCATCTTTCTTGTTCTAGTGCTTAAACTTGTACTTATCTACTTCTTAAGAGTGAAATCTTGTACACAATTCTTCATCTAAAGTTTCTTGTATCAAAGCTTGGGGTTGTCAAAGCTTGGGATTGTCAAAGCTTGTTCTTGATGTGGGTATAGCATCAAGGGATTGTAAGAGGTTCGATCTTGACCCGTAAGAAAGATCATACTAGTGGATTCTAGGGCCTTTCAAGGGACTTCCTTGAAGGGATGGACGTAGATTTGAGGGTATTTCAAGCCGAACCATTTAAATCTCATTGTCAAGTATTTCTAGACCCTTCTCTCTTTACATTATCATTTTATACTTGTGTTGAGATTGGTTAGTTTGCTTATTTGAGATATTGTGTTTGAGGTTTGTTGTTTGTAGCTTTTCAAGTATTATTCATAACTTCTCTAAGTTTGTAGTAATTACTTGTTATTTTTTAAAGTAGTCTTAAAACCCTATTCACCCCCCCTAGGGTTATCTTTTTGGTGTCAAATACATATAAAATTTTGTAAAACAAAGGAGTTAGGAGCTTAAATGTAGCATCTTTAAAATCAAGAATCAAATGAACTCAAAAAACCTAGCAAGCATCATCACTAAAGTTCAAAATATCATCACTTAGAACTTTTAGTATCATTCATGTGATTATCATTTCTTATAGCGATGATTGTTGGGGGTCAAAGTAGCCTCTGCATTTTATTTTCTTTTGATAATTATCTAGTCTATTATAGTTTTTTGTATCATTTATTTGAAGATTAACATACAGAGAAGTCCTTTTCCAATTTTTTTCTAGCTTAAGTTTAAAATTTTGAGTACAATTTGTCTAAAACTGCGATTAATCTTAATGTTTCTTTCTTTTTTCTACTTTTCAATTAAAAAGTCTATAGTGTACTTTGAAACGCTCTTTTATTTTTACCTAACATGATATTGTTCATCTTTCTAGTATAATTAGGCTATTATGTTAGTTGTGCGTGTAATTTAACATATATTTGCCATATTATTTTTAATAATGATTTATATGATAATACCACACCAACTCATATATAAAATCATTGTGTGTGTGTGTGTGTCTCGTTTTGAAGTGTATACTACCAAATAAATGTGTGAAGTTGATATGAGATAATGGTAATGAACGAAATAATTATAATAATGTTTGAAAATCTAAACTTTTCACCTTCAAAATCAAGAATAATTTCTAACCCAGATCATATATTGGATAATAAGGCTTGTATCATCAAAATAAAAAGAGAAAAAAAATAACTATTGCATAAGGTTATTAGAGTTAAGAAAATCATAACAACCTAATATTTTACCAAATACAAAATAACACATATATTCATCATAAAAGTTGAGAAAAAAAAAAGGCGTAGTCAAACTTGTGATATTCTCACTTGTATCTATATCGGTAAGTTTAAATTTGCAGTCATATACAAAAGTTAGTAGGTGCAATAGTCGATCCACCTTTAAAAAATACTGTATATATATGAAGAGCACAATAATACCTAAACTTAGGAGCAGTTCTCTAATAAGCAGTGAAAATTAATGTGTTCATTTTATTGATTTTGATGTGGGTGTCAAGGTAAGGTTTTGATAGGTTTTCTTCAAAACTTGAACGGAGACTTAGAATCATATATATACAATTGGGTTAAGTCTAGTCCCGCTTTGGTTGAATTCAATTCTTTTGTCACTAAAAGATACATTAGTGAATTTATACCTCTTCAGCTACTAAATACTAAAATTTACCCAGAATGTGTAATTTCTTCTCAATTTTTTAAAATAAAATTTTAAAATTTAAAAGGGTATTTCTAAGAAAAAAAAAGGTTTAGCATTTAAGCCCTTGGAATCCTTTTTATACGGTTTTAGTTATATTCATTCAATCTTTGTCAGTAAAGATGCATTAGTGAGCTTTTAACATCTTTTAGCATTAAATTATTTAGATTTAGCCAAAATATTGTAATTTAGCCATATCTTTTTAAAATTCAAAAATACCCTAAATATTTATAAATTTAAAATGGGTATTTTTTAACTAAAGATTATTTGTCAGTTTTCCTTATATTCATAGTCATTTTTCACTAAAGGACACATTAGCCAACTTAAAGGAGTAATTCAAGAAAAAAAAGTTTAGTCATTTAATCACTTACGTATTAAACTTGAGAGTTTCAAACTAAAACAAAATGTTAATAATTTGAACTCATATAAATTGGAATCTTTATAAATTCGGTTTCACGTTCCTATCACTTATAATAGTGAAATATACAAAGATAATAGTGATATGAAGAACATGTTGTCATGCAAATATGGGTATTCTAATAACTCTAATACCAACATAGAATTATTTACTTGCCACGAGCTCAAATTATATTTAGGAGCACAGTTAAAATTTTCTAAAAGTTGTAGTTTAACGATAGTTTTCATAAACCAAAATGTCCGTATTTTAAAATCTGGAATTAAACTTTTGTTTTATGTTAGTTTCAATGTACTAATATTTTTTGCATTTAAATATATATTCATACATAATAATTCAAATGTGTAGCATACGCATCGACATACAAATATAAAATACAAAATTAAAAAAATTGAATTTCTAACAAAATATCACATTTCTTCTAAAAGGTTATAAAAAACTTTGTTATCCACAAATTGTTTTCTTTAATCGAATTTGATGGTTAAGATGTAGTAGCTCTGGGGCACTTTATTTTTTACGTGAATGGAGGTGGTAGGTGGATAGAAAATTATTCCGTAGTCAGAAAGCATTCAGGAGTTCAAGAGTGATTTTATAAGATTTTCTAAGGAATTTTTTTCTTTTTTAAAAGTAATGGTCAAAACAATCTTTAACTCTAACAAAAGCATATATTCTAATAAGGGTATTTTAGGAGAAGAGACTTGATATCCTAAAAAAAAGTCAAAAACATTTTAACAACACTCTAACTGAAAATATGTATTTAATGACAAAAAATTATTTTAAGTTAAAAACACCCATAATTACCACTATTGTTCATGAAGACTTCAATTTAAAACGGCATCCTAAGGAAAAAAAAAAAGATTAACCAGTTAACCCCAATCAGGATTTCATATGCATTTAAAAAATCTTAAAAAATCTCCAATTTTAAGATATTTTTCTTACATCAGTTCGAAATCTAGAATTAAACTTCGGGTTTACAGTAGTTTCAATGTACTAATATGTTTGTATTGAAATCTGTATACATGCACAACAATTCAAATCTGTAGTATACGCATCAAAATACAAATATGAAATACAAAATTAAAAAAGATTGAGTTTCTTACAAAATATTCAATTTAGTTTAGGTATATTATATTTCTCCTAAAAGACTAAAGAATGCTTTGTTCTCTACAATTTTTTTTTATCGAATTTGATGGAAAATATAATAACTCTAAGGTAGTTTAGTTTTAACGTGAATGGAGACTAGTTTTCATTGAATTTTTTTAAGTAATCAGAGAGCATGCCCAAGTCCAATGGTGATTTTATGGGATTTTCATAAGGGCTCTTTTCCTCTTTTTCTTAATAAAAGTAAGAACAACCATTAAATTCATATATTCTAATAAGGGTATTTTATGGAAAGAGACTTGATATCCTAAGAGAAGTCAAAAGTACTCTCTAACACTATAATTCAAAATGAGTATTTAATGAAATAAATAAGTTTTAAGTGAAAAACAACCCTAATCAGCACTAATCTTTTATGAAGATTTCAATTTAGAAAAAGCATATTAAGAAAAAAATAATAATTAGTCATATTACCCTAGTCAATATTACATATGTATTTAGAAAAATCTTAAAAAAACTCTAATTTTACGATAGCTTCCTTACACCAATATGTACATATTCAACATCTAGAATTAAACTTCAAGTTTATGATAGTTTCCATGTACTAATATGCTTTTGAAATCTACATATTTAAAAAATAATTCAAATGTGTAGAATACGTATCAATATACATTATGAAATGTAAATTTTTCAAAAAGGTTGAATTTTTGATAAAATAACCAATTCAGTATAGATATATTACATTTATCCTAAAAGACTATAGAAACTTTTATTCTCTACAAGTTATTTTTTATTATTGTTGTTGTTGTTGTTGTTATTAAAATTAATGGAAAGATGTAATAGATCTAAGGTAGTTTAGTTTTAATGTGGATGGAGGTGATATGTTTTGATAGAAATTTTTCAGTAATCATGGAGCATGCAAGAGTTCAATGATGTTTTTACAAATTTTAATACGTTTTTTTCTTTTTCTTTAAAAGTCAAAACGATCCTTAACTTTAACAAAAACATATATTCCAATAAGGATATTTTAAGAAAAAAGACTTGATTTTCTAGAAAAGTTAAAGATACCTTTATTTTTTAATAGCACACCTTTTTAAAAAGGTTTAATGAAAAAAAGAAGTTTTAAGTCAAAATTCAATTTAGTTTAGGTATATTATATTTCTCCTAAAAGACTAAAGAATGCTTTGTTCTCTGCAATTTTTTTTTATCGAATTTGATGGAAAAATATAATAACTTTAAGGTAGTTTAGTTTTAACGTGAATGGAGGCGATAGGTTTTCATGAATTTTTCTTTTAGTAATCAGAGAGCATACCCGAGTGCAATGGTGATTTTATGGGATTTTCATAGGGGCTCTTTTCCTCTTTTCCTTAATAAAAGTCAGAACAACCATTAAATTCATATATTCAAATAAGGGTATTTTATGGAAAGAGACTTGATATCCTAAGAGAAATCAAAAATACTCTCTAACACTATAATTCAAAATGAGTATTTAATGAACTAAATAAGTTTTAAGTGAAAAATACCCATAATCAACACTAATCTTTTATGAAGATTTCAATTTAGAAAAACCATATTAAGAAAAAATAATAATTAGTCATATAACCCTAGTCAATATTACATATGCATTTAGAAAAATCTTAAAAACCTCCAATTTTACGATAGCTTCCTTACACTAGGGATGGCAATTTAAATCCGATCCGGCGGATATCTGCCCTACTCCGCGCTATTAGGAGCGGGTTTTTTGTACTTTGACCGGGTTATAGGGCGGGTATGATATTAATATTAAAAACCCGCAGCGAGTATGGGTCGGATTTGGTATTATCTCGTACCCGCCCCTGTTTAATATAATACTAATTCTAAATTATGTGTAATCATAGCCGTCCATCTAGTAGTACTTCTCTCCCCCACTCCCTTCAGTCGCGACCCCTCTTCTTTTCCCCACACCATCACCTCCATCTCACCACCAAACACCATCCTCACTGTCACCCCCACGGCCACAAGCCACCAAATATCGTTCTCACTACACTGCCCCCATGTCCACCGTGATTTTTGATTCATCATGATTCGAGATGAGAGGCACTGGATATGGATTCGCAATGAGAGGCACTAGATCTAGATTCGAAATTAGCTCTTTCATTTCCTTTTTTTTTTGTTAGCTGAATTTGCTCATTTCATTGGGTAAGATTTCTCAGTTTTACTTGAAGGTTAGTCACTATTGAAAATTTCGACCCAACCCTACTTCTACATGGTAAATTACCACAATAAATTATCGACTCTCTCAAATGTGGGTAATTTTGTGCAATCAATCTCTTTTTGTAGATTCCATCATTTTATCTTCATAATGGTTTTGGTAAAGGAATATCTTCCATCACGAGTTGTCTATGTCTGGGATTTAGCTTGTAGCATTCCATGCTTTTGTGTTATTAAGATATAGCAAATGGTTGCTTGTATACCTTGGATGCACCCTCAGATATCATCTGAACATTGACTCCATTGGTGCTGAGAACATAAAATGCGCAATAAGGCCAGGGAAATGTAAAAATAAGTGAAGACCATTATTTCAATCCCAAAGACGAAGATGGATTTGGTATACACTATACGGATAGGTACTGTATGCAGAGTGCAAGTCTGTGTTGATTGGTGAAAATTGGTGTTCCCAACCCATTCTGGTCACACCCAAAGGCCCACTAGGGTTCCCACTTCGGGCAAACACGTCGACAGATTCAATGGTCAAACTTCCAACGCATCAAACCAGTCAGCGTGCGCACGCTCATGTGACGTGCATTTTGCGCTCCGCGCGCGCACTTTTCGCTCCACGCACTCCTGGTGCGAGACTTAGACAACTTATTCTGCAATAGCGTGACCCACGAGAGCACGACTGTTGCACCAAAACCACCCGAACACCTTTTCAACAAAAACTTCAATTGACGGCGCAACCGGAGCGACGGGGTCAAGGGGCAAAGGCCTTGGCCAACCCTTTGGGGTCGGCCTCGGCCTCTCCCAAGGCCATGGGGTTGGCCTCGGCCTCCCATGGGGGGTTGGCCTTGGCCGTACGCCAACACATGGCCATGGGGTCGGCCTCGGCCTTTCCCAACACTCAGCTCAAATCCCATCTTCGGGACACCCGACGCATGCCCGTGCGCCGTCTCGGCGACGTTCGTCGCCGCGCCCGTGCGCCATCTTCATGATACGTGCCCCCGGCACCGAGTATAGCTTCGCGACGTTCGTCGCCGCGCCCGTGAGCCATTCTCATCATGCGTGCCCCCGGCACCAACTATAGCTTCACGACCTTCGTCGCCGCGCCCGTGTTCCATCTTCATGATACGTGCCCCGGCACCAAGTATAGCTCCGCGACGTTCGTCGCCGAGCCCGTGCGCCATTCTCATCATGCGTGCCCCTGGCACCAACTATAGCTCCACGACGTTCGTCGCCTCGCCCGTGCGCCATTCTCAACATGTGTGCCCCCGGCACCAAGTATTGCTCCGCGACGTTCGTCGCAGCGCCCTTGTGCCATTCTCATCATGCGTGCCCCCAGCACCAACTATAGCTCCACGACGTTCGTCGCAGCGCCCGTGCGCCATCTTCATGATATGTGTCCCAGGCACCAAGTATTGCTTCGCGACATTCGTCGACGCGCCACTCTCATGACATGTACTCCGGCACCAAGTATTGTCTTCGCGACGTTTGTCGCTGCGTCCATGCGCCACAATCTTGGTACAGGCCTTCGGGCATCACACTTATTCATCACACCATGAGCCCCCGCCATGGACGTGGAACATGCTTCGACCCACTCTCCGGAGTGTGCAGCATCACTGGGGGCTCCGTTAGTAGTGCTCTGGCACGAGGACCCCTCGCAACGGGATGGGCTCACAACCTTGAAGCCATCGCTGGCACAATCAACTACGGGATGGGCTCATAACCTTGAAGCCATCGCCGGCACAATCAACTACGGGATGGGCTCACAACCTCAAAGCCATCGCCGGCACAATCAACTACGGGATGGGCTCACAACCTTAAAGCCATCGCCGGCACAATCAACTACGGGATGGGCTCACAACCTTGAAGCCATCGCCGTCACCGTCACGGGGGCTTCGGTACTAGGACCCCTCCCCACGGACCCTGAACACTGAGCTGCAAGCATGTCCACTCACGTTACCATTGATCGTCGACACTGCCAGGGCGATGACCCCCGGGTCACTCCGGGACGGGAGCAGGTCCTTGGAATGCATGGCGCCTAGTCCGCCTGACAGTTGGCTACAGGGGCAATCCTCGCCACTGTCAGGTTCTCCGCGCTTTTTTGACGTACTTCGTGGGATTCAGTAAGGGCTTGGATCGGTGGCTGGGGCAACGGGCTTGCTCTGATCATGCCGTCATGGTGTGGTTAGTCTTCTCAGACAGGTAGAGCGATGCGAAGTGGGCAACGCAAATTTGGGAACCGGCAGTCCAACGGAGAACCGGTATTTTGGGACCCCTGGTGACATGTCACTCCCAGGGGATGACATGTGGCATTTTATGACATAAGCACACTGTTTCCTATAAATAGTGAACTTTACAACTCAAAAAAGGACTTTTGATTCATTCTTATAAAATCACTCTCTCACTCTAGAATTTGGGGAGCTCTTGGATTCTAGTGAGGGAAACATAACTTTGGACTGTAACATTAAACCTCGACTTGGACCCTGACTTGGATTGTCGACTGCCGGCCCTGTTCGTCACGTCCTCGTCTCTGCAGCACTGCCACTCCTCAAGGCCTGTCTGGGAAGCCTTGCTCTCAGCCCTTACTCCGTTCTTGCTGTCTCTCATCTTGAACACTTGGAAGCTGACTCGGACTACAGCCTTTGTGGCACCTCCACATAGGTACGAACCCACATTCCTTGGCATCATTTTGGCGACTCCGCTGGGGAGGTGAGCATCGTACTGCAGTCTGCCCATCCGCTACACTTAGGCACATGCCTCCACGACGAAGAGTTACGAGGGCTACCAGCTAAGGCCTCATCCACATCGAGCAAGAGGAGGATCAACTCGGTGAACAAGAAGGGACTAGTGCCATGCGCCCCAAAGACCCGCCACTAGCCGTCATGCCCGACATATAAGTTGCAGTCAATGCAGCCATCCAACAGTTCACGCCCGCTATAGCCAACCTTCAGGACTCGCAGGCTACTCTTATGACAGTCATCATGGAAATGCAAAAATCCATGCAGGCGATGTCCCCCAACAAACCCTTGCACCTGTCCAACCTCACGGACCTGGGTTGGCTCTTGACGCCGCTCAGGCCCCAGTGCCGCGACCACCGCCGCCACAATCATCTAGACCTTTGGTGGTAGGACTTGCGACATCTTTGCCTCCTGCGGCTGATGTGCTGCGTCCTGTCAGGCCATCACGAAGACCTCAGGTAGACCTTGGACCCGTACTGCGACAGATTCACCCTATCACGACCCCCCAGCCCATGCCGACACGAAGTTCATCTGAAACCCATGACTCCATTGAGATGGAACCGAACCCTTACATAACCGAACAACGTCAAACCACCGGTCAGGCAGTGGACATGTCTCGCCCACTCAACCACGCCCATATACAACTCCCACCGCAAACCCCTGTCATATATCAACCCTCCGTTGTACCTGCCCATCAAGTTGCTCCTTCTGGGGGCTCGGGGGCTCGCGGCATCCCAGCCAGCCACCACCCTTTGACCGTCCAAGACGACCCGTCTCCCGACTATGTCTCCAAGCTAGATTTTGATGCACTCATCCACCTCTTGACATAAAATTCTACACCTAATCCCTCTGCCCACCTGACAGGCCATGCCCCATATGCCAATGATATTGCCGCCATACCCTATCCCACGAAGTACAAATAACCTGCTTTTGTGCTCTTCAACGGACGTGAGGGCAACGCCCGTGAGCACTTGACGAGATTTGCGGGCTCATTGGAGCAGTATGGTCCGGGGGATAGCTTGAAGTTGAGGGAATTCCACAAGTCCCTTACAGGCTTGGCTTACACTTGGTATCACCAAATCCCCGCGGGGACTGTCCACGCATGGAACGACATGGTCCAGTTGTTCTTAGATAAATTCCATTATGAGGCCAAACGTGAGACTATTGTTGACATTGCTAGCATTCGCCAGAACCAAGGGGAAGCTTGAATAAGTACGTGCATCGCTTCCATCTCAAATGCCTTGAGTGCACGGACTTTAGCAAGGACGAAATGTTGGTTCCCATATGCATCAAAAATATGACTGACATCTACCGGGTGCATATCGAGAACCTACAGTTGAGGTCTTGGGGACACCTCAAGGAGACAGCCCGCCGTACTTACGAGACGGTCGGTCCTATCAAGCCGTGGAAGCTGCGACCGCAAAATGCACTATTGTCTTCAGCAGGCGCACCCACCACTCAGTGTAACAACCACAGCCCCAACAACAGTAACAGCAACTACACTGGCTTCAAGCGTCAGTTCCCAGGTGAGGACCAACGCTTTGACAAGCGAAGGCAACAGGTGCTTGCACCTGACTACCCATGTGATTTGAATACAGTGAAGGAACTCTTGGCGGAGTGGGTGACACATGACAAAAACTTCCAACTGCCACCAATGCGGAACAACATCACGAACGAAGAAAGGACCAGACCCAATTACTGTCCTTTCCATCAAGCCCTTGGCCATGGCAACAACAATGATGTCCGTAAAGAGCCTTACCCACACCATGGCAACAACAATCGAGAGCATCAGGTGCTCATGGCTGCCACTGACCACATCGAGCCTCTAGTCCCCGAAGCTCCTACGGAGGTCCTTCCCATGGTCGCACCGTGTGTACTCCCCACTCCTCAGCCGGCGTCCTCAGTCGGAAAAATGTCAAAAATCAAAAGTTTTTTTGATGAAATGGGGTTTTCGCCCGCGGCACGGACTTACCTCTCGAACTGTCTAATCGAGGTCACCATAGGCCTCGGTCCCGAATGCTTCGCTGCCCAAGCCGAACTCAGACACGTCTCTTCTACCGCATTCATTTTCTCAGACGAGGACTCACCACCGATTGAACACCACAACTGACCGTTGTACCTTGAATGCACAGTTAATGGCACAGGCTTCCGTCGCGCCTTGGTAGACTGTGGCGCCTCAATCAATATCATACCACTCATCACCTTGCAACGAGCCGGTATCCCCCCAAGAAAAATCATTCGTGACCCCATCAAGATTACTGGCTTCGGGCAAGGCCCCCAGTCCACCCTCGGCCATATCACTGTCGACCTCATGGTAGGAACTGTCCATCGAGACACTACTTTTCACGTAATAGACAGCGAGTCTTCCTTCCACCTCCTGCTTGGCCGACCTTGGATTCATGTCAACAAGGTTGTTCCCTCAACGTACCACCAGTGTGTGAAACTGATGGCCGATTCTGCGGGACGTGAGGTAGCAATGACAATCCCCCAACCAAAGCCCCCTTTGAATGTGCCGAATCTTACTTCGCCGAAGCCTCTTTCTTCACGGAGCTTGCCGAGGACAGTGAGAATGCTACTCATATACATTCCACCAAGCTGCCAAATTGGGACGAGCTGTGTGGAAACAAGCCTCCTAAGCCCAAGACCAAAAGAGGTACCAAGAACAAGGGATCGGCCTCAATGCCTCCGCCTGCTGCCACAACCAACTCCACCCCTTCATCCCCCAAGTCCAAGAAGCACAAGCACAAGCCAACCTTCCAACGCATCGTCAAGGACGGTAAAGTGATCTACCAGTTATGACGGTGTGCGGGGGCTTCAGGTGGTCCCTCATCTGACCCCCTCGACCCCGACCCACTTGAGGAGACTGAATGGTGCTGCACGACCGAGCATTGCCCACCAGATCCTGACCTCACCCCCGGCACAGCACCACCTTGCTATGAAGACGGCCCTCGGCCACAAGCTGAAGATCTTGAAGAAATCAACCTGGCTGACCCAGGCGAGGAACCACGGCACACTTACATTGGCACAAAACTCGCCCCCGGCCGAAGAGAGGAATTGGTTTCCCTCCTGCGCGAATATCGCAACGTCTTGGCATGGAGTTACAATGATATGCCCGGACTGGATCCTGCCTTAGTCACACACCATCTCAACATTGCTACCGGATCCATCCCTGTCCGACAACACCCTCAGACATTTCGCCCCGAGCTCGAGTTGAAGATCAAACAAGAGATTGAACACCTTCTGCAGGCAGGCTTCATTGAACCTATCACTCACTCAATTTGGCTGGCCAATGTTGTCCCTGTGCAGAAAAAGAATGGCCAAGTCCGTGTTTGTATTGACTTTCGGGACTTGAACATGGCATGCCCTAAAGACGAGTTCTCATTACCCAACATCGACATGCTTACGGAGGCAGCCGCCGGACACGAAACCTTATCTTTCATGGATGGTTTCGCGGGCTACAATCAAATTCGGATGAACCCCGATGACTGCGCCAAGACAGCCTTCCGCACTCCTATGGGTAACTTTTGTTGGAAAGTCATGCCCTTCGGCCTTAAGAACGCGGGTGCAACGTATCAAAGAGCAATGACAGCAATCTTCCACGACATGATCCACCGCACAGTAGAAGACTACGTTGACGATCTTATCATCAAATCTAAAAAGGAAAGTGATCATCTCACGGACCTTCGAGCAGTCTTCGATCGCTGTCGACAGTACAACATGCAAATGAATCCATTGAAATGTGCCTTTGGGGTCTCCTCCGGTAAATTCCTCGGCTTTTTAGTCAGCCGACAGGGCATCGACGTTGACCCTTCCAAGGCCGCCTCCATCCAAGAAATGCCCCTGCCTAAAAGCACCAAACAGTTCAAGAGCTTCCTCGGCAAGGTTTCTTACCTCCCCCGATTCATCCCCGCCTTGGCCGATCTTATCACATCATTCCAGCATTTGACACGCAAGAGCGCACCATGGAATTGGGGTGTGCCCCAACAACAAGCATTCGAACAAATCAAGGCGGTCCTCATGTCACCGCAGACCATGGTCGTACCACAACGAGGTATTCCTCTCTTGCTTTACTTGACCTCCACGCCCAGGTCCATAGGGGCATTACTTGCCCAAGAGGTAGATAGAGTGGAGCGCCCAGTTTATTATCTTAGTCGATCGATAAGGGGCCCCAAAGCCAATTACTCCGAGCTCGAGAAGCATTGCTTAGCCTTGGTCTACGCCTCACAGAAATTCAGACACTACTTCTTATCGCACCAGATCACACTTGTCACCAAGGCTGATCCACTCCGATACATGCTCACACGCCCTGCCTTATCTGGTTGACTTACCCGTTGGTTGCAGACCTCTTGGCTTTCTTCCCACGCCAACAATACGAACCGACCTCAGACCAATTGCCTGAGGAGGAGACGGCTCTGATCTCTAACATCGATGAACTGTGGACGCTCGAGTTTGATGGCTCAGCCACCACCAAAGGCCCCAATGGAGCCATCCTCCACCAAGGGGGTGCCAGTGTAGTCCTTCTCAATCCAGAGGGTGTTACCACATCCCTATCCTTCAAGCTTGCATTCCCGGTATCTAACAACGAAGCCAAGTATGAGGCACTTGTCATTGGCCTTATGTTGACTATCAGCATGGGGGCTAAGTCAGTATGCGTGAAAGGAGACTCAAACTTGATCATGAAGCAGGCTGATGGGGAGTTCGCAGTCAAAGAGCCCGCCTTAGCACCTTATCGTGCCTTGGTTCAACACTTGGAAGCAAGATTTGGCCATGTACAATATGAACATCACAACAGGTGCCACAACAGACATGCGGACAGCTTGGCTACCATCGCGTCAAAGATAGAAGTCGACGGTGAACAACGAATGCTAACCATCATCAAGAGGGCCAAACCTTGCATAGCCATGAACTTGATCCCGAGGGACACTACCGCCGATGATTGGAGACAGCCGATCATCGACCAACTTAAAGCACCATCCCTTGCATTCGCATCTACTCTCACAGACTACTTAATGCTAGAGGATGTCTTATACAAGCGATGCCCCGGGGGCACTCTCGCTAGATGTTTGGCGCCGGAAGAAATAAAGCATAAGCTCAGACTTGGCCATCAGAAGTGTTGTGGCCTCGACAGTCCCCCTCTATACCGTCGCCTCCAGCGTATGGGTCTTTATTGGCCATCCATGGCCAAGGATGCCTCAAATATACAAAGGGACTGTCCCGAGTGCTTGTATGCACCGGACAATGCGGAAGCTCTTGCCATTGACGTCGAAGGTGACTGGCGCCAACCTTTCATCCAGTACTTATCCCACGGAGTCCTACCGCCAGACCGCAGCTCAGCACGATCTATCAAATGGAAGTCGGTCAAATATTTCGTGACGGAAGGAGAGTTATTTTGCAAGGGAATTTTGGGACGCACCCTGCGATGCTTGCAGGGTACCCAAGCAGTCGAGGTGGTTAACGAAGTGCACAATGGTGATTGTGGTGAGCATCAAGGCTCTCAGAAGCTGTATGCGGAGTTGCTAAGGTTGGGATACTACTGGCCGACTATGGAATCTGACGCGATCTCTCATGTCCGACACTGCCAACCCTGCCAGAGACACGCTGACAGAATGCACACACCAGCGTCCGACCTCCGCATGATCTTAGCCCCATGGCCATTTCACTCTTGGGCTCTCGACCTCATAGGCCCCATCCACCCCACATCACGAGGCCACGCTTGGATTATGGTCGCCACAGAACATTTCACAAAGTGGGTAGAAGCCGTACCTCTACGACGAGCCACGGGGGGCGCCGTTGCTAACTTCTTGTGCGATCACATCGTTTGCCGCTTTGGTATTCCCCGGTGCATCATATCTGACAACGGCACTCCATTCATCAACAGGGATGTTCGAGCTTTCATGGAAGGATACAACATCAACCACGCTACATCCACCCCTTACTACCCACAAGGGAACGGTCAAGCCGAAGCTTCTAACAAGACCTTATTGCGGGTATTGTCACGCATGGCCCACGATGCAAGCGGTTCATGGTCTGAAAAACTAAGCCTTGCAATTTGGGCTTATAGGACCTCCAAGCACACAGCAACAAAGGCCACACCCTTTTCCCTTGTCTACGGGGACGAGTGTGTGGTCCCAGCCGAGATTGCAGTCGCATCAGCCAGACTCGCCCTAAGCAGTGGGCTTGAGGAAGAAGAAACCAGAATGACTGCTCTTGAAGGACTTGATGAAAGAAGAGCCAATGCCTTACGCCGTATGAAGAAGTACCACGAGCAGCTCACTGAGGCATACGGAAAGACTGTGAAGCCACGGACATTTGTCAAGGGCGACCTTGTTCTCCAGGCCGCCAAACATGTGCGCGCCAACATGCCAGCCCCCAAGTTCACACCGAATTGGGAAGGACCACTTCAAATACATGAAGCCAGAGATAACGGCTCCTACCTCCTGCTCAACATGGAAGATGGACAAACCACGGCCCCTATCAACGGCCGCTATTTGAAGAAGTATTATGCGTGACCGATGCGGCTTGTCTCCCCAGCCCCGCCCGCCAAAAGCTTAGAGCATTTACACACATAGCTTTCTTTTTGTATAGGCACACATGTTTATGACTTGTAACTTTTGCTGACTATTACAAGTGCTTACTTTACCCATGTAATGGCATTTTGGCCTAACTACTATCAATGCAAAGACCACTTACTCGACTCAATTATTGTATGTAATGCACTCTCTCACTTACGCGTCGTTCACTAAGTCACTTGCTATGGGCGGGGAGGGGGGAACCACAACGGAAAGACACCACATGCCAGACATACAAGCACATCAGCAGCTAAGCCTCATCTCACAACCAACACAGGTACAAAATAACCATATGACTGTCATATCAATATCAACAAAATGCGTACAGGTCACAGGTTTACAGGCCACTACGGACCAACATATATATATATATATATATATATATATATATATATATATATATATATATACAAAGTACACAACGTCTACTGTAAAGAAATAAGCAATGCACCAATAGAATCAGAAGTGTAAGCCTCCAAAGCCCGTCGCTGCATCTGTAAATCGGACCATCTATCATCCCACTCAGCCCGCTGTCTCTCTATCTCTGTCTGTCGGGCCTCCGCCTCGGCAAGTCGGACCCGCAACTCGGCCACCTCCCAGGTCACATCTGTCAATGCTGCGTCAAGCACTCGCCTACGACCCTGCCAAACCACCTCCTGGGCCCCTATAGCGGTCAGTCCAGCCATAGCCTCTGCACTCTGTCCCCTCGCTCTAATATAGTCGGCCAACCAGTCCAATTGGAAACCAAATGATACGAAAGGCTCGAGCTCCGACATAAAATCAGATATGACCTCCGAAGTCCAAGCTGAGGCTGGCACCGCACCAAGTGTCGCCAACCAATCCACGAGCGCGGTGTGCAACGCCCTCGTCAATGCAGCGCCACGCATGGTCCTAGGCCCAGCAAATGTCTGCTGTGTCGCCCTGATCATCTCCAACCGGCAGACTACCGCATCAGACAACCCGACACCCTCCCACGGTGCACCATCCACCTGTCCGACTGAAGACCCGCCACTAGCATCACCCACTCCTGTCACTCCGTCACCCGCTGACCGCACGCCAACGGTAGCAGCATGCATCGCCAACAGGGCATCACCCGCATCTACGGCCGATCCCGACAACGTATCCACCACAGGCTCCACGACATGCGAACCAGGTACCTCCTGTCGCGGCAACAAGTCTCTAACCATCCCATGTGTAGCCCGCGACCCGTCATGTGTTCCCATCGGAACATCTGGCTCTCTACTGGTCCACCAATCATCCGCCTCGAACGTATGACCCATCGGGCCACTGAACACCTCCTCAACTAAGACCGGCGATGGACTCGGATGACTGGCCGGCTCGACCGGCTCCACAATGTAGGCTGCTGCCTGCTCCGCCGTCGCGGCCTCCTCAACGGCCGCACTGTCCATCGGCTCACACTCATCGGCCGCCTCGGCCTCCATCTCCTCGACCTCGTCGGTCGCCTCAACATCTACCTCCTCGTCCTCCTCAGCTGCCTCAGCATCCATCCCCCCAGTATCATCATTGACGGCCTCAGCATACACCGCCATATCGTCGGGCTCTACATCAATGGCATCATCTGCATCATCAAGTCCCTGTCAAAAAAAGAGAGAACAAGAGAAGAAGCTTAGAACACACTCCACATGATAATCAACAACGGTGTAACGAAAACAAACGGTAGCACTAACCTCAGAGTCTGACTCCTGAAGCACCTCCCACGGCCTCTTCGGCCTGTGTCTACCCCCTGCCGATGAACCCGCACCCGCCTGCAGTGCACTCTCCATCATACCCACCCTCAATGATGAAATAGGACCCTTGCCGGCACCCGGCACCCGCGACGTGCGTACTGGCACCGACAAATCTGATACACCTGTAAGTAATATCCACATGCCTGACTGCCTCGTAACCTGTGCTGATATCAGCCCCAGTCCTCTGTCACCGGCAAAGACGTCGACCTGCTGCCTGTTGCACCTGCGACATCCACTCCGACCACGTCGACCGCACTCGCGCCCACCATTGTGCATACTCGACTGTCATCACCCCCGTCGACAATGTCCCGGGCCTCCTCCACACCTCTGTCGGTACCGGCCACCTCCGTGCCTCCTCTAGGATCGTATACCCAAAGGCCCTCCTCACATCCCACGGCCTAGCATAGCCACATGGGGGCTCCAAGTCATAACCAAAGCTCATGGATAGGCGGTCAGGGTTGTACCTCGCCACGTAATACCGGTTAATAGCCGGCTTCCCGCCGTCATCAGTCAATACAGGAAGCCACCCCAGAAAATAGGCCACTAGCAAGGCCACCGCCATGTCTGTCAACTCATCTCGACTCTGCAGTCGCACAATACTGTCCTGCAGACCAATCCATGGAGGAATCCCGTACGAGCTATGCATGTTGGTATATGGACGAAGAATGCACTCATCTCGATCGTCAAATACGTCTGCCAACTCACACCCGGGCTTCTTCTCGCCGGCCCAAGCATATACCCGGCCCCCCGCGTACCAGGCTGACACCTCACGCGACCTGCCCGGCCGCGTCACTATCGTCCTCCTCGGCGATGGATGTACTAGAGGAAACCCCAGAGGCCGGTAGTCCACATAGATCTCAAACAGATACCGCTGTAAAAACATCCAATCTATGTATGTCACCACCTGATAGCGTCCATATGACCTCTGCACGTCATTGGAAAACTGATCCAGACACGAGTACAACGTGCCTAAGTAAATAGGGGCCAGCCCAACGCAACCACCCCCAGCCATCCGGACGACCAATTTGAATACCCTAGGGGAAACGCCATCCTCTGGCGTACCCTCCAATACAAACCTACAGTTATAGAACATACAACATCTATTACGACTACCCAACCCTGTTTAAATAATAAAATGCGATGCATGGCAGTATGACTACGTCGACCTCTTTTTTTTTCAAAGCATAAATCTTTTTTTTCTAAGTATAAGGCTCGGCTACAACGCATACAAGAGCAATTGAAGCACAACATGTAAGAGATGCTGAAACAAAGACAATCGAAGAGCATACCTCGACAAGAACATGGCAAGGAAACCCGCCAGCTCATATCTCTCGTCCTTGTAGTAAGGACCCATGCGAAAGCTGCTCTCCGATACCGACTTCTGCCCGGGTAGTGCGGTCGCCGTACCATAGAAGTGTTTGATCCACCCGCTATACGTCCCCTTCCGATGGCTCTTTATCTCACTCGCAACCCCCTACAACCCCTTCACAGTCAACCGTTCCGACGCTGTCAACTCCAATGCACAAGCATCCTCTGTCCCGTGCATCGTCAACCCGGTCAACATCATCACGTCCAGAAGTGTCGGCCCAATCTCCCCAAACTCCGTGATAAATGTATGAGTCTGCGAGCTCCACCTCGAAAGCAACAACGTCAAGCCCTTAAAATCTCTGACCAGATCAGTCACCTTGAACGTCGCCTCTATTGCAGCCACTAATCCCAACGCCTCCAACCTCTCCACCCAAGACGAACGCTCTAGCATGTACATGCACCAAAAGTTCCACCCTACTGGCATAGTGTTGTGGCCCTTGAACATCACCGGCGACCATGGTATATCTCCTCACTCCGCCAACAAACCCGGCACATACCTTGGCGACATCACCGGGGCAACCTCCCCACTCGGCGCGCAGACATACGGAGAGGGAACCATCGGACTCACCACCATTGACGAAGCACTCCACCCCCCTAGAAACACATCCGCAGCCACTCGCTGACTCAGCTCCTCCCATAGCTCTTTCGGCGGGCAACTGGGCACTGCTCCCTTCGCCGTCATCAACGCATTGCTTTGACTTGGTACTGGATCAAAGCTCCTCGCTCCACTATCAAAACTCAACGGCACCCCCGACATCTCCACCGGCCCGGCCTCATCATCCTCAAACATGTCGAACCGCGACACCCCCGATAGCCAGCTCGCTCCACCGCGACGTCGCGCACTCTGCTTCTTCCTCGTCTTTTTGGGCAAACCTCCGACATCTTCCCTCACTTCGGGCACGTCAACGCCATGCGCGGGAATGGCCTCGGCCGGCCGCCCCCTCTCTTTCCTTCTTTCTTCCCTCTCCCCTCTTCCCTCTTCCCTTCCCTCCCTCTTTGTCCTTCCCTTTTCCTTTTCCTTTTCCTCCTCCCTCTCCCCTTTCCCTCCCTCCTTCCCCGCCCGCGCCACCACCACCCTCAGCCTCAGCCGAGGCCGCCCCTTCCCTTCCCCTTTTTTCTTTTCCCCTTCCCTCTTCCTTCCCCTCTTTTTTCCTCCCCCATCCCCTCCTCACCCTCTCTCCCCCCTTCAACCACCTCAGCCTCGGCCTCACGGCCTTGGTCGGCCTCACGGCCTTGGTCGGCCTCGGCCATCCGCAGCCTTGGCCTCCCTTCCCCAACTCCCCTTCCATCATTCCCCCTTCCCCTCCTTCCCCCAAGCTCGGCCTCGGCCCGGCGGTGTCCCTCGGCCGCCGCCGCGGTTGGCCCTTGGGCACCCCTTCCCCCACTTCCTTCTCCTCTCTTACCTCCTTGCATCCTCTTGGCCTCTTGTGAAGTCCTCAACCTCATGTGGTCTTCAAGCTTTCCTCTTCTCCTTCTTCTTCTTCTCTTCTTTCTCTTCCTCTTTTCTCTCCTTTTTCTTCTAAGTGTAAATCTCCCTCTCTTTCTCTAAAGTCTTGAAAATGCAAGACTTCCCCACTTCCCCCCTTTTTCTAACAAGTCTTGCACTTCCCCCCAAAACTTCCCCCTCTTTTTTTTCATTCAAAATTCAACCTCAAATTTTCCCCCCAAAACTCCCAACAACTCTTTTTTTCAAACCGCTACACATTCTCATGCTAGCTTAAGTTTTTTTTGCGCTATCTTCGTCCAGAATAACGCTCCAACTTTTACGTACTTAATTTTACCATTATTATTTTTGCGGAAACCCACTTCCGGTTAAATTCTTTTTTTCGCGCTACCTGTCTTTTCACGCCAACACTAACGGATGCATACTCCGTCGCTCTCCTTTTTTTCTCTTTTTTTCTCACTCGATACCGCTATTAACGGATGCCCCTCCACGCCCACCACACGCAGGGGCTTATGTTCCCAACCCATTCTGGTCACACCCAAAGGCCCACTAGGATTCCCGCTTCCCGCAAACACATCGACAGATTCAACTATCAAACTTCCAACGCATCAAACCAGTCAGCGCGCGCACGCTCATGTGGCGTGCATTTTGCGCTCCGCGCAAGCACTTTTCACTCCACGCGCTCCTGGTGCGAGACTTAAACAACTTATTCCGCAATAGCGTGACCCACGAGAGCACAACCGTTGCACCAAAACCACCCGAACACCTTTTCACCAAAAACTTCAATTGACGGCGCAACTGGAGCGACGGGGTCAAGGGGCAAAGGCCTTGGCCAACCCCTTGGGGTCGGCCTCAGCCTCTCCCAACGCCATGGGGTCGGCCTCGGCCTCCCATGGAGGGTTGGCCTTGGCCTTCCCCCTCCCGGTTCTTCACTTTTCGCGCGCAGTCTCTTTCGCACTTTGTTCGCTTCGTACGCTTCGTACGTGACTTTAGCACCTTGTTCGTCATGTGAGTATGATTCGCGTCGACACGCTCGTCGCAACGCAACTTTCGGATTTTTTATTGCCCATCAAAACACATACCGTCGGCGTGCCCGAAGTACGCCAAAGGGGGAAGTGGCCTTGGGCTCCAAAAATGGAAGACCATTTGGCGTTGGCCAACCCCAGGGGGTCGGCCTCGGCCTCCAAGAGGGGTTGGCCTCAGCCACTTTCCCCCGGTGGTTCCCCTCCCCCCTTCAGGCATGCTCATTTTCGCACTTTTTCTGCTTTGTACGCTTCGTATGTAATTTTGACATCTTGATCATCACATAGATACGACTCATGTCGACGCACTCGTCATAACACAACTTATAGATTCAGCGTTGCTCATCAGAACACCGTCCGTCGGTGTGCCCGAAGGTCACCAAAAAGGGGGAGTGGCCTTGGCCTCCCTTCATGGGAGTTGGCCATTGGCCTTGGCCACCCCCTAGGGTCGGCCTCGGCCTCCCCAGGGGTGGTGGCCTTGGCCTTCCCCCAATCTTTGGCCTATGGCCTCCCCTCCCGCGCGAACTTGTTTTCTCAAGTCCATGCACCTCCGCGATGTTTACGAACGTTCGTACATCTACCTCGCGACGTCCGTCGTGCATCAACCTCGCGAAGTCCGTCGTCCGCGAACCTTGCGACGTCTGCCGTGCATCAACCTCGCAACGTCCGTCGTACATTAACCTCACGACGTTCGTCGTCCGCTACCGCGCACCGCTCCCACGACGTCCGTCGCCCAAAGTCGCGCACTACCACCGAATGACCTGTCACTGACGACCACATACCATCACTTCCAACTTTGTCATTACTACATGTTGCATTCATCATCTTGTTATGACAGGTACACTCAGCTCAAATCCCATCTTCGGGACACCCGACGCATGCCCGTGCGCCGTCTCCGCGACGTTCGTCGCCGCGCCCATGCGCCATCTTCATGATACGTGCCCCCGGCACCAAGTATAGCTCCGCGACGTTCGTCGCCGTACCCGTGCGCCATTCTCATCATGCGTGCCCTCGGCACCAACTATAGCTTCGCGACCTTCGTCGCCGCGCCCGTGCGCCATCTTCATGATACGTACCCCCAGCACCAAGTATAGCTCGGTGATGTTCGTCGCCTCGCCCGTGCGCCATTCTCAACATGCGTGCCCTCGGCACCAACTATAGCTTCTCGACCTTCGTCACCGCACCCGTGCGCCATTCTCAACATGCGTGCCCCCGGTACCAAGTATTGCTCCGCGACGTTCGTCGCAGCACCCGTGCGCCATTCTCATCATGTGTGCCCCCGGCACCAACTATAGCTCCACGACGTTCGTCGCCGCGCCCGTGCGCCATCTTCATGATATGTGCCCCCGGCACCAAGTATTGCTTCGCGACATTCGTCGCCGCGCCACTCTCATGACATGTACTCCGGCACCAAGTATTGTCTTCACGACGTTCGTCGCTGCGCCCATGCGCCACAATCATGATACAGGCCTTCGGGCATCACACTTATTCATCACACCATGCGCCCCCGCCATGGACGTGGAACATGCTTTGACCCACTCTCCGGAGTGTGCAGCATCACTGGGGGCTCCGTTAGTAGTGCTCCGGCACGAGGACCCCTCGCAACGGGATGGGCTCACAACCTTGAAGCCATCATCGGCACAATCAACTATGGGATGGGCTCACAACCTTAAAGCCATCGCCGGCACAATCAACTACGGGATGGGCTCACAACCTCAAAGCCATCGCCGGCACAATCAACTACGGGATGGGCTCACAACCTTAAAGCCATCGCCGGCACCATTAACTACGGGATGGGCTCACAACCTTGAAGCCATTGCCGTTACCGTCACGGGGGCTCCGGTACTAGGACCCCTCGCCACGGACCCTGAACACTGAGCTGCGAGCGTGTCCACTCATGTTACCATTGATCGTCGACACCGCCAGGGCGATGAACCCCAGGTCAGTCCGGGACGGGAGCAGGTCCTTGGAAGGCATGGCGCCTAGTCCGCCTGACAGTTGGCTACAGGGGCAATCCTCGCCACTGTCAGGTTCTCCGCGCTTTTTTGACGTACTTAGTGGGATTCAGTAAGGGCTTGGATCGGTGGCTAGGGCAACGGGCTTGCTCTGATCATGCCGTCATGGTGTGGTCAGTCTTCTCAGACAGGTAGAGCGATGCAAGGCAGGCAACGCGAATTTGGGAACCGGCAGTCCAACGGAGAACCAGTATTTTGGGACCCCTGGTGACATGTCACTCCCAGGGGATGACATGTGGCATTCTATGACATAAGCACAATGTTTCCTATAAATAGTGAACTTTACAACTCAAAAAAGGACTTTTGATTCATTCTTATAAAATCACTCTCTCACTCTAGAATTTAGGGAGCTCTTGGATTCTAGTGAGGGAAACATAACTTTGGACTGTAACATCAAACCTCGACTCGGACCTTGACTTGGATTGTCGACTGCCGGCCCTGTTCGTCACGTCCTCGTCTCTGCAGCACTGCCACTCCTCAAGGCCTGTCTGGGAAGCCTTGCTCTCAGCCCTTACTCCGTTCTTGCTGTCTCTCATCTTGAACACTTGGAAGCTGACTCGGACTGCAGCCTTTCTGGCACCTCCACATAGGTACGAACCCACATTCCTTGGCATCAATTGGTAACTTAATTGAATTTGCTAAAAAAATATATATTTTAAACCAGTTTAGGATCGAGTATGGTATTCTATTTATTTGACCAGGTGGCAGGGCGGGGTAGGATTTCAAGACTACCAGGGCGGGTATGGATTTTACAAGATCGGCATCCGACCCGCCCCATTGCCATTCCTACCTTACACTAATATGTACATATTCGACATCTAGAATTAAACTTCAGGTTTATGATAGTTTCCATGTACTACTATGCTTTTGAAATCTACATATATAAAAAAATAATTCAAATATGTAGAATATGTATCAATATACATTATGAAATGTAAATTTTTGAAAAAGATTGAATTTTTGATAAAATAATCAATTCAATATAGATATAATACATTTATCCTAAACGACTATAGAAACTTTTATTCTCTACAAGTTATTTATTATTATTATTATTATTATTATTATTATTATTATTATTATTATTATTATTATTATTATTATTATTATTATTATTGTTGTTGTTGTTGTTGTTGTTGTTGTTATTTTTACAGATTTTAATACGTTTTTTTCTTTTTCTTTTCCTAAAAGTCAAAACGACCCTTAGCTTTAACAAAAATATATATTCCAATAAGGATATTTTAAGAAAAAAGACTTGATTTTCTAGAAAAGTTAAAGACACCCTTATTTTTTAATAGCACACCTTTTTAAAAAGGTTTAATGAAAAAAAAAGATGTTTTAAGTCGAAAGTCAAAATAACTCTTAACTCTAACGAAAACATATATTTTAATAAGGGTATTTTAAGAAAGAAGTTTGATATCCTATGAGAAGTCAAAAACACACTCATTTTTAATAGCTCTATAATTCAGAAAGGGTATTTAATGCAAAAAAAATATTTTAAGTGAAAAGCATCCTTAATCTTGGAAAAAGACTTCAACTTAAAAAGGGATTAGTCATTTAAGCTCATAGTGCTTATATATATATATATATATATATATTGTTAATACCCTATTCCGGTCGCCCCCAGGACCCGCTAAGGGACCCACTTTGCGCGACACATCACCCAGTCAGCGGTCAACTTTTCAACGCTCAAGAGCGGGTCAAAGCAATGCATGCCCAAGTCACGTGAACCGCTCGTGAAGCGACCTTAGGGGTCGGCCATCCCAAGGGGTCGGCCACCCTTGGGGGTCGGCCATCCCAAGGGGTCGGCCACCCTTGGGGGTCGGCCATCCCAAAGGGGTCGGCCACCCTTGGGGGTCGGCCATCCCAAGGGGTCGGCCACCCTTGGGGGTCGGCCACCTGCCTTGACGATCGACGACCGACGACCGTCGTTCGTAACCTCGCTCCACCGTGGTCGCGACGACCGTCACTCTCGGCCGTGTTCCTTCGTCGTGATGACCGTCGCCCGCAGCCACGCTCCGCCATAATCACGACGACCGTCGCTCGCGGCCGCGCTCCGCCATAGTCACGACGACCGTCGCTCTCAGCCGTGCTCCGTCGTCGCGATGACCGTCGCTCGTAGTCACGACGACCGTCGCTTGTGGCCGCTCTGTCGCCATGACGACCGTCGCTCACAGTCACGCGCCATCCACGCAACGACCCCTGACGCTCTTTGTCACATTACAATACCCCGGCACCAGGTAAGGACTCGCGATAGTTGTCACAGCGCCCATGCGCCAATATTAATGTCTCGTGCTGTAGGCACCGCGCCTATGCGCCACAATCATGTTATATGCTTACGGGATAGGCGACTCCTCCAGGACACTATCTCCGCCAGGGTGCCTGCGTGACTGGCCTACGTGCTCTGGCACTGCGGGCTCGCGTCGGCACCCCTAAGGACTATGACCCCCGGGTCACTCCGAGATGGGAGCAGGTCTTCGGAAGGGCATCTTGCCTAGTCCACCTGGCAGCTGGGCGTCGGGTCTTCCCCACCGCTGCCAGGCCTGTGGGATTCAGTAAGGGCTTGGACTGGAGGCTGGGGCAACGGGCTACTCTGACCATGCTACCGCGGCATGATCAGTCTCCTCAGACAGGCAGAGAGATGTCGCAAGGGCAGGGCAGCACGAACTTAGGGACCGGCAGTCCCAACGGAGGATCAGTGCTTTGGCCCCCCTGGCGACGTGTCGTTCCCAGGGGGTGACACATGTCAACTTATGACACATGCACATTTTTGCCTATAAATAGTGGACTTTGGAGCTTTTTCAAGGATCTTTCTCTCATTTGAGCTTTTCACTTTCTCTCTCTAAAAAGACATTCTCTCTGGAATTCTAGTGAGAGAAACACACTTGGGCTCACGTCCACGAACCCTTGACGCTGCACCCTTTTCACGGACTGTAGACTGTCGTTCCTGTTCATCGTCACCCTGCCTGCGCAGCACTGCCAGCCCTCACGACCTGTCTGGGGAGCCTTGCCCTCAGCCCTTACGCCGTCCTTGCTGTCTCCCACGTTGCCTACCTGGAAGCTGACTCAAACTGCATCCTTTGTGGCACCTCCACGTTGCCTACTCTGCAAGATTCGCAGACCACTCTACTAGCCGCCATTATGGAGATGCAAAAATTCATACAAGCCCTGGCCTCGCAGCAGGCCACTCCATCAATCCAGCCTTCAGGACCGGGGCCAGCTTTTGACGTTGCCCCAGCCCCAGTGTTGCGACTACCGCCGCCTTGGATATCCAGACCCTTGGCGGTAGGGCTCGCGATACCCTCTCCACCAGTAGCTGACACATCTCCTTCTGTAGTGCCGCCCCGCAAGCTACACACGGATCTCGGGCCAGTCTTGCAGCAGATTCTCCCCGCTGTCACACCATCTCATGCGATGCCGGCAAGAAGCTCCTCTGAAACTCATGACTCCATCGAGATGGAACCTAATCTGTATCCACCTGAGCAACACCAAACCCCCGGCCAAGTGATAGACATGTCTCGCCAACCCACACTCGCCCCTGCACAGCTGCCCTTACCAGCACCTGTACTATATCAACCCTCCCATGTCCCCGTTCATCAAGCCGTACCATCTGGGGGCTCGGGGGCTCGCGACGCACCAGGCGGACATCACCCCTTGACCGGCAATGAGGCACCATCCTCCAACTATGTCACTCAGTCAGATTTGGAAGCCCTTGTCCGTCGCCTGTCGAGGAATTCCGAACCGGACTCCTCAACCTATCTGACCGGACACGCCCCGTACGCCAATGATATCGCCATCGCACCCTACCCCCTCAAGTACAAGCAACCAAACTTTGTGCTCTTCAACGGACGTGAGGGCAACGCCCGTGAGCACCTAACAAGATTCGCAGGCTCCTTGGAGCAGTATGGTACAGGAGGCAGCTTAAAGTTGAGAGAATTCCACAAATCCCTTACAGGCTTGGCTTACACTTGGTATCACCAGATCCCCGCAGGGACCGTCCACACCTGGAACGACATGGTCCAGCTGTTCTTAGACAAGTTTCATTACAAGACCGAGCGCGTGACTATCGTTGATATTGCTGGCATTTGCCAGAACCAGGGAGAAGACTTGAATAAATATGTGCATCGTTTTCATCTCAAGTGCCTTGAGTGCACGGATTTCAGCAAAGACGAAACGTTGGTTCCCATATGCATCAAAAATATGATTGACGTCTACCGAGTGCATATCGAGAACCTACAGTTGAGGTCATGGGGACACCTCAAGGAGACAGCCCGACGAACTTACGAGACAGTTGGTCCTGTCAAGTCATGGAAGCCTCGACCGCAAAGTACGCTGTTGGCCTCAACAGATACACCTATCACTCAGCGTAGCAACAACAGCAACAACTATGCAGGCTTCAAGCGTCAGCTTCCAGATGGGGACCAAGGCTCCGACAAGCGAAGGCAACAAAGGCCTGCACCTGACTATCCATGTGATCTGAATACAGTGAAGGAACTCTTGGCAGAATGGGTGGCGCATGACAAAAATTTCCAACTGCCACCAATGCGGACCAACATCACAGACGAAGAAAAGGCCAGACCCACCTACTGTCCTTTCCATCGAGCCCTTGGCCATCCGCTCAAAAATTGTAATGCACTGCGAACCATCTTTGCAAGGAAGGTAGCGTCGGGCGACCTACAGCTACGGAAGAACAACGATGTACGCAAAGATCCCTACCCACCGCATCGCAACAATAGGGAGCACCAGGTCCTTACGGCTGTCACTGACCATGTCGAGCCTGTAATCCCCGAAGCCCCGGTAGAGCCCATACTGACGAACGTGCCTCCTCCAGCTAAGCAGTCGATGTCTTCCTTTCGACAGATGACGAAGATCAAAAGTTTTTTTGATGAAATGGGGTTTTCACCCGCCGCCCGGACTTATCTTTCCAATTGCCTGCTCGAGGTCACCACCGGCCTCGGTCCCGAATGCTTCGCCGTCCAGGCTGAATTACGTCACATCCCCTCCACGGCCTTAGTCTTCTCGGATGAAGACTCGCCGCCGGTCGAGCATCACAATCGGCCGCTATTTTTAGAATGTACTGTTAATGGCACGGGCTTCCGTCGTGCCTTGGTTGATTGCGGCGCCTCGATCAACATCATACCTCTCATCACCCTGCAACAGGCCGGCATTCCCCCAAGGAAAATCATCCGTGACCCCGTCAAGATTACCGGCTTTGGACAGGGTCCTCAGTCGACCCTCGGCCATATCACTGTCGACCTCATGGTCGGAACTGTCCGTCGCGACACTACTTTTCACGTAATAGACAGCGAGTCTGCCTTTCACCTCCTGCTCGGGCGACCATGGATCCATGTTAACAAGGCCGTTCCCTCAACATACCACCAGTGTGTGAAGCTGGTAGCCGGTTCTACGGGGCATGAGGTAGCGATGACAATCCCTGCAACCAAAGCCCCCTTTGAATGCGCCGAATCTTATTTCGCCGAGGCCTCCTTCTTCACTAATTTTGCCGAGGATGGTGAGAATGCTACTCATATACATTCTACCAGGCTGCCAACTTGGGATGAGCTGTGCGGGGACAAGCCTCCCAAGGCCAAAACCGAGAAAAGTAACAAGAATAATGGATCAACCCCACCGCTTTCGCCTGCTGCCACGACCAATTCCCCCCTTCTTCCCCCAAGTCCAAGAAGCAAAAGGCTGAGCCGGCCTTTCAACGTATCGTCAAGGACGGCAAAATCATCTATCAATTATGACGGTATGCAGGGGCTCCAGGTGGTCCCTCATCAGACCCCCTCGACCCCGACCCCCTTGGAGAGACTGAATGGTGCTGCACGGCCGAGCATTGCCAGCCAGATCCTGACCTCACCCCCGGCGCGGCACCACCTTGCTATGAGGACGGCCCTCGACCACAGGCTGAAGATATTGAAGAAATCAACCTGGCCGACCCGGGCGAAGAACCGCGGCACACCTACATTGGCACAAAACTCGCCCCCGGCCGAAGAGAGGAATTGGTTTCCCTCCTGCATGAGTATCGTGATGTCTTGGCATGGAGCTACAATGAGATGCCCGGACTGGATCCTGCCTTAGTCACACACCATCTCAACATTGCTACCGGATTCGTCCCTATCCGACAACACCCGCGGACATTCCGCCCCGAGCTCGAATTGAAAATCAAGCAAGAGATTGAACGCCTTCTGCAGGCAGGCTTCATCGAACCTATCACTCACCCTATTTGGCTGGCTAATGTCGTCCCTGTACAAAAGAAAAATGGCCAAGTCCGTATCTGTATTGACTTTCGGGACTTGAATAAGGTGTGCCCCAAGGACGAGTTTCCACTACCCAATATCGACATGCTTACTGAGGCCGCCGCCGGATATGAAACTTTATCTTTCATGGATGGGTTCGCAGGTTATAATCAGACTCGCATGAACCCCGACGACAGTGCCAAGACAGCCTTCCGCATTCCTATGGGTATTGGCTGAATTCGGTTTATCTATCAAGAATCCTACAGCTCTGCGGAGCCAAGCACTTGCAGACCTCCTGGCCTTCTTCCCACCCCAACAATATGAACCGACCTCGGATCAACTGCCTGGGGAGGAGACAGCCCTGATCACCGACATCGATGAACTGTGGACACTTGAATTCGACGGCTCTGCCACTAGCAAAGGTCCCAATGGCACACCCCTTCGGCAAGGGGGTGCCGGTATAGTCCTCCGGGCCCCAGACGGTGTTGCCACTTCACTATCTTTCAAACTTGCATTCCCGGTGTCTAACAACGAAGCTGAATACGAGGCACTTGTCATTGGCCTCATGCTTGCCGTCAGTATGGGGGCTAAGGCGCTGTGTGTGAAAGGAGACTCAAATTTGGTCATGAAGCAGGCGGACGGAGAGTTCGCGGTCAAAGAACCAGCCTTGGCACCTTATCGTGCCTTGGTGCAACACTTGGAAGGAAGACTCGGCCATGTCCAGTATGAACATCACAATAGGTGCCACAACAGACATGCGGACAGCTTGGCCACGATCGCGTCAAAGATAGAAGTCGATGGTGAACAACGGATGCTAACCATCGTCAAGAGAATGGAACCATGCACAGCACTGAACCTAGTCCCGAGGGACGTTACTGCGGACGATTGGAGGCAACCGATTATCGACAAACTTAAAGCGCCATCTCTTGCTCATGCCTCCACCCTTACAGACTTTTCAATGATGGGAGATGTCTTATACAGGCGGTGTCCCGGAGGCACTCTAGCCAGATGTTTGGCCCCGGAAGAGGCAAAGCACAAATTACAGCTCGGCCACCAGAAGTGTTGTGGCCTCGACGGTCCCCCTCTATATCGTCGCCTCCAGCGTATGGGCCTATATTGGCCATCCATGGCCAAGGACGCCTCGGATATACAAAAGGACTGTCCCGAGTGCTTGTATGCACCTGACGGTGCAGAAGCTCTTGTCATTGACATCGAAGGTGACTGGCGCCAGCCTTTCATCCAGTATTTATCCCACGGGATTCTACCACCTGACCGCGGCTCAGCACGATCCATCAAGCGCAAGGCAGTCAAGTATTTTGTGACGGAAGGCGAGTTGTTTCGCAAGGGATTTTCGGGACGCACCCTGCGATGCTTGCAGGGTGCCCAAGTAGTCAAGGTAATTAACGAAGTACACAATGGTGATTGTGGTGAACATCAAGGCTCCCAGAAGCTGTATGCAGAATTACTAAGATTGGGGTATTATTGGCCGACTATGGAATCCGACTCCATCTCTCATGTCCGACGCTGCCAACCCTGCCAGCGGCACGCCGACAGGATACACACGCCAGCATCCGACTTGCGCATGATCTCAGCCCCGTGGCCATTTCATTCTTGGGCCCTCGACCTCATCGGCCCCATCCAGACGCCATTCCTGGATCATGGTTGCTACTGAACGCTTCACGAAGTGGGTCGAAGCCGTACCTCTGCGGAGAGCCACGGGAGGTGCCGTTTCTAACTTCTTACGTGACGTCATCTGTCGTTTCGGCATCCCTCGATGTATTATATCTGACAATGGCACGCCATTCATTAATCGAGAGGTTCGAGCTCTCATGGAAGGGTACAACATCAGCCATGCTACATCAACTCCCTATTACCCGCAAGGTAATGGTCAAGCTGAAGCTTCCAACAAGACTCTGCTCCGAGTATTATCGCGAATGGTGCATGACACCAACCGGTCATGGTCCGAACAACTGAATCTGGCACTCTGGGCCTACAGAACATCCCTGCACACAGCGACAAAGGCCACGCCCTTCTCTCTCGTCTACGGGGACGAGTGCGTGGTACCTGCCGAGATCGCAGTACCATCGGCTCGACTTTCTCTAAGCAGCGGTCTCGGAGATGAAACAGCCCGGCTGGCGACACTTGACGGCCTCGACGAACGACGAGCCACGGCCCTGCGCCGCATGAAGAAATATCATGAGCAGCTCACGAAAGCTTATGGGAAGACCGTCAAGCCACGCTCATTTATCGAGGGTGACCTTGTTCTTCAAGCCGCCAAACATGTACGAGCCAACATGTCAGCTCCTAAATTCACGCCAAACTGGGAGGGCCCTTTCACGGTGCACGAAGCCCGCACTAATGGCTCATACCTCCTGCTCAACCACGACAACGGTCAGATCTCGGCCCCCATCAACGGCCGCTACCTGAAGAAGTATTATGTTTAGTCACGGCAATGTTCCCCCAGCCCTATCCGCCCGCATCATAGTACTCGCTCTCATAGCATTTTTGTACATGCGACATTGCTTACAGACTTGTAATTTTTGTTGATCTGTATAGCATTCTACGCTACTCATGTAATGGCATTTTGTCCCACGTCCTATCAATACAAAGTCATGCTGTTACCTCAGCTTCTGCCTAGCTGACACTCATTTTCAACCTATGCTTCCTAAGTCACTTTCTACGGGCGGGAAAGGGGGAACATTCACAGGTGACCAAAATGCGCAAGACATTCAAACACAAAAAAAAAGAGCAACCGAACACAACATGCAATAAGCCAAGATCATCAAAATATATACATATACATCAAACGTTTACTAGCCATCGTTGAGCGCTACAACTACAGCAAAGTAACATACAAGCTATGAAAGTCTAGACAACAGTGATGCAACTGGGTGGGAGCTGAATGCCTGAAGTGCCTCCCGCTCTGCTTGTAGCTCTGACCATCCAGCATCAAGCTCGGCCTGTCGCCTCAACCGTTCTGACTCTCGCCCATCCACCTCACCTCGCCGCCTCTGTAGATCGGCCAACTGCCTCTGCAAGTCGACGAGCTGTCTCTCTATCTCTGCTACCTGCATGTCAATCCCGGCCAACTCTGCGGTAATCTCTGACCGCTCCGCCTCTAACCCTGTACGGCGCCGCTCCAGCAACATCTCCCGCATGACCACGACTGCGCGCCTCTCATCCATCTCATGGCTGCCGCTCCTCGACCTAAAGAAATCTGCTAGCCAGTCCAGCTGCATGCCTAGTGATGTGAACGGAGCGAACTCTGAAAGCGACCGAGCAACGAACTCTGCAGTCCAACCCGTCGACGGCACACTAGCAAACGGCAGCAACCACTCCATAAACCCGGCAGACACCCACATCCGTAGTACTGGGTTCTCTACCCCCACCCTCTCGAATGTCTGCGGGAACGCTGCCTTCACCAGTTCTAACCGGCGCACCGTCTCCGCCGGTAGCTGGAGGCCCCCCCAAGTCGCCACATCCACCTGACCGCTCGAAGACCCTCTACTCATCTCTCCGGCTGTCGCGCCACTGCCGCCCGCTGCAGAAATCTTCGACATTCCACCAGCCCTCTGCGCACCAATCGTGGCTGAATGCATCGCCAGTAGAGTAGCGCCAACCTCAACCACGGACTCCGGCAATGCGTCGTGCCGTCGCGCCACCCCAGCCTGAACCGGTGTCTCCTGCTCATGAACCGGGGCAGCAACAACAGGCTCAGGCTCCGCCGTATCACCACCATCACCTCCCACAACCTGTGTCTCCATGCCTGTCCACCAGTCCTCGTCAATATCAAACATCACTGTATCACTCCCCTCTCCGCCGTATAGGGCCCCCACCGTTTCCTCAGTAACAGGCGATGGACTCACCCTCCTCGTCACACCGGCCGCCAATGTCTCAACGGCCTCAGTCTCATCACTGTCAGCTGATCTGCCGGCCTCGGCTGCCATAGCCTCCTCTCCTTCGATTTCGGTCTCGGCCTCGCTACCCTCCTCGACCGCCTCTTCCTCGTCCCCCTGGCAAAACCGCTGTCAGTTCACAAATTATGATCAATATGCAAACCATATTCATACGACAAAAGAAGGGACAGAAGCAAACCTCAGAGTCTAGCTCCTCTAATGCGTCGCGCGGCCTCTTCGCCCCTGATGTGTGTGGGGCTGATGTACCGGCACTAGCCTGACGCGCTGTCTCCATCATCCCCACTCGCAATGCCGATAAAGGACCCTTGCCGGCCCCCGGCACCCTCGGCACCTCTGCAATAAGCTCCTCTCCGCGGTCCTCCCCTGGGGCAATGTCCCCCGGCTCTCCGGGATCCTCCTCCGCCTCCCTCTCCGAGCTCGGAACAGAGCTCCCGGTCACTAGTGACAGCATCCCGCACTGCCTCGCGACTGTGGCCGATATCAGACTCAGGGCTCGGTCGCATGCAAACACATCTACCTGTCGACGTGTGCCTGACGGCTGTGCCAGCCATCCGGCCCAGCTCCCTCGCAGCCGCTCCCACCAATGTGCATAATCCGCTGTCACCGCCCCTGCCACCTCTGTCCCTGGCTGCCTCCACTCTGTCGTCGGTGCCGGCCACTCGCGGGCTCTGTCATATCGTGTATACCCAAAAGCCGTCGCCACACTCCAAGGGCTGTCATAACCGCATGGGGGCTCTAAGTCATACCCGAATGCCAACGACAGACGGTCCGGGCTATACCTCGCCACGTAATAGCAGCACTCGGCGGGCTTCCCGCCATCATCTGTCAACACCGGGAGCCAGCCGGGAAAATACGCAACCAATAGCGCCAGCTGTCCTGGCACTAACTCGCCTCTCCTGCTCAGATCTGTCGTCACCTCCTGCACATGCAGCCATGGCGGCGTACCATATGACGCATGCATCTCCATATAGGGCCGTCGCTCGCATTCCTCCCGTTTGTCTAGAATCTGTGCCAACGGACACCCCGGCCTCCTGATGCCTGCCCAAGCAAACGCCCGAGACCCGCTGCACCATAACGCTACCTGCCGTGACCTGCCTGGACGGGTCACTGTCCCCATCGTCGGTGACGGATGTGCGAGTGGATATCCATCGGGCCGGTACCCTGGAAAGCACTCGTACAGATACCTCTGCAAGAACATCCAGTCCACGTACGTCGCCACCTGATACCGACCATATGACCGCTTCACGTCATTCACGAACTGATCTAGCCACGAATATAACGTGCCCAAATACACCGGAGCCAACCCGACCCGCCTGCCCTGCGCCATCCGAATGGCCAAGGGAAACACCCTCGGGGAAATGCCGTCCTCAGGTGTCCCCTCAAACACAAACCTGCAAGCAACGACCGGCAACATATATCAATTTGACGTTCTACATGGCAAGCATGACATACGATTTATTCACGCATAATCACATGACAGTACGAAAATTTACCTCGACAAGAACATAGCCAAAAACGCCACCAACTCGTACCGATCGTTGCCGTAATACGGCCCCACCACGAACTGGGCAGCATTGCCCAACCTCTGGCCTGTCCTCGCCTGCGGCGTACCATAGAACTGGCGCAGCCACCCACCGTACGTCCCCTTCCGGTGTTTCTTCGTCTCAGCCAGGATGTCTAGTAGCTGTGTCTGCAACAGCCGCTCCTCCCCACTCAATCGGGTCACCCGCGCATCCACCTCCCCGTGTATCGGCAGCCTTGTCAGCATCAGCACATCGAGTAACGTCGGCCCGATCTCTCCGGACTCGGTCACGAACGTATGCGACTGCGTGCTCCACCTTGCCAGCAATCGGGTCATCCCTGGTGTATCCCTATATAACTCCAGTCCCCTCGCCGTGATGTCGATCGCCGGCAACAGCCCCAGTGCCTGCAACATCTGCGCCCTCTCTGGCGTCTTCACCATATGCTCACACCAAAAGTCCCACCCTATTGGTATCGCACTATGGCCCTTGAACACCACGGGCGACCAAGGTATATCCTCTCTCTCAATCAACAATGTCGGTACATACCTCGGCGACATCACAGGCGCCGCCTCCCAACTCGCCGCGTGCAGATATGGTGACGACAACCGAGGCTCCTCTCCCATCGACGGACCACCCCACGGTGTCGTGAACGCTCCGTCGACCACCCGGATGGCCAACTCCCTCCACATCTCCGGTACGCACGGTACTACTCCCCTCACCCCCAGCAATGTGTTTGTCTTATCCGGCTCCGGATCGTAGGACCTCCTACCGCCATCGTCAAAGGTCAATGGCACTGCCGCCTCGCCGCCCGCTGCTGGTATGGCCTCATCGACTGGCGGCGCCAGCACAGGTACAGTCGTCATACCCCGCGGCGGTCGTGATGTACCCGCCGCAGCCCCTCGCGGCTTCGCCCACATCTTCTGCCGAACTTTCTTTGCTGCTGGCGTCACTCCGGGCTGTAAGGTTGGGACTTGTGCCTGTCGGACACCCTGCGTGGCCGACCCCCCTTGCGTGGCCGACCCCCCTTGCGCGGCCGACCCCCCTCGCGTGGCCGACCCCCCCTGTGCGGCCGACCCCCTCGGCGTGGCCGACCCCCCCTGTGCGGCGGCCGACCCCCCTTGTGCGGCCGACCCTCGATGACTGGCCGACCCCTCTTGTGCGGCCGACCCCCCATGACTGGCCGACCCCCCTCCCCTCGCTGAGCCACCGACCTCTCCTCTCAGCCGACCCCCTGGCCCCAACGACCCCTCGCCCCCTTCCGCTTCTCTCACCATCTCTTCTTCTCTCTCTCTCTCTCTCTCTCTCTCTCTGGCTTTTGTTGGCACAAATGGCGGTGCCTCCCCCTCCCCTTCCTCTCCTTATATAGGGGTGGGCCAAGATGCAATCTTGGCCCCTCATCTACCTTCCCGTCCTTTCGCGCTCCCTTTCTTTTTTTTCTTTCTTTTTTTCCTTTTTTTCTTTTTTTCTCTCTTTCTTTTCTTTTCTTTTTCTTTCTCTTTTCCTTTTTTTACGCTCCCGTCCACCGGCGCCTCGCCGCAGTTTGTCGCCCACGCACCGTCGCCACAATGACCGTCGTGCGCGCCCACGCGCCACCTCTACGGCCTTCATTGCACGCATTCACATGACAACTCCGAGACAGGCCCCGTCGCCAGCGTGCCATTTCCTCGATCCACGTCGCCCGTGTTAACTCATCGCGCTCTCTACAACGCGCGCTCAATGCCAATGGTCACTTGATGCTCGTCACCGACCGTACACAATTGCCATGACGACATCACTAAGTATAGCCTCGCGACGTTCGTCGCCGCGCCATCTTCATGATGCGTGCCCCCGGCACCAAGTATATGCTCCGCGACCTTCGTCGCCGCACCCATGCGCCATTCTTATTGCCTGTGCCCCGGCGCAAAGTATTGCTTCGCGACGTTCGTCGCCGCACCGCTTGCATGACATGTGCTCCGGCACCGAGTATTGTCCCCGCGACGTTCGTCGCCGCTCTCATGCGCAACAATCATGATACAGCCCCTCCCGGCGGGACGGGCTGTATGCCGTCGCCGGCTCAATCAAACTGCGGCATGGGCTGAGCGCCTTCACGGGCTAGCGCCATCGCCGGCTCAATCAAACTGCGGGACGGGCTGTATGCCGTCGCCGGCTCAATCAAACTGCGGCATGGGCTGAGCGGCTTCACGGGCTAGCGCCATCGCCGGCTCAATCAAACTACGGGACTGGCTCTATGCCGTCGCCGGCTCAATCAAACTGCGACATGGGCTGAGCGCCTTCACGGGCTAGCGCCATCACCGGCTCAATCAAACTGCGGGACGGGCTGTATGCCGTCACCGGCTCAATCAAACTACGGCATGGGCTGAGCGCCTTCACGGGCTAGCGCCATCGCCGGCTCAATCAAACTGCGGGACGGGCTGTATGCCGTCGCCGGCTCAATCAAACTGCGGCATGGGCTGAGCGCCTTCACGGGCTAGCGCCATCGCCGGCTCAATCAAACTGCGGGACGGGCTGTATGCCGTCGCCGGCTCAATCAAACTACGGCATGGGCTGAGCGCCATCACGGGCTAGCGTCGTCGCCGGCTCAATCAAACTGCGGCATGGGCGGCGCGCCATCATGGGCTTAGCATCATCGCCGACTCCATCACCAGGGACTGGCCCCCGCAGCAGGATGGGCTCTAGCCACATCGTTTATGCGTGCGACGCCCGCTCGGGTTGCCCCTCCGCGCGCGCCACACGCAGGGGGCTTATGTTCATACCCTATTCTGGTCGCCCCCAGGACCCGCTAAGGGACCCACTTTGCGCGACACATCACCCAGTCAGCGGTCAACTTTTCAACGCTCGAGAGCCGGTCAAAGCAATGCATGCCCAAGTCACGTGAACCGCTCGTGAAGCGACCTCGGCGTTCCTTCGACCTTGGGGATCGGCCATCCCAAGGGGTCGGCCACCCTTGGGGGTCGGCCATCCCAAAGGGTCGACCACCCTTGGGGGTCGGCCATCCCAAGGGGTCAGCCACCATTGGGGGTCGGCCATCCTTGGGGGTCGGCCATCCCAAGGGGTTGGCCACCCTTAGGGGTCGGCCATCCCAAGGGGTCGGCCACCCTTGGGGGTCGGCCACCCTTAGGGGTCGGCCACCCTTGGGGGTCGGCCATCCCAAGGGGTCGGCCACCTACCTTGACGATCGACGACAGACGACCGTCGTTCGTAACCTCGCTCCGCCGTGCTCGTGACGACCGTCACTCTCGGCCGTGTTCCTTCGTCGCGATGACCGTCGCCCGTGGCCACGCTCCGCCATAATCACGACGACCGTCGCTCGCGGCCGCGCTCCGCCATAGTCACGACGACCGTCGCTCTCGGCCGTGCTCCGTCGTCGCGATGACCGTCGCTCGTAGTCACGACGACCGTCCTTGTGGCCGCTCTGTCGCCATGACGACCGTCGCTCACAGTCGCGCGCCATCCACGCAACGACCCCTGACGCTCTCTGTCACATTACAATACCCCGGCACCAGGTAAGGACTCGCGACAGTTGTCACAGCGCCCATGCGCCACAATTAATGTCTCGTGCTGTAGGCACCGCGCCTATGCGCCACAATCATGTTATATGCTTACGGGATAGGCGACTCCTCCAGGACACTATCTCCGCCAGGGTGCCTGCGTGACTGGCCTACGTGCTCTGGCACTGGGGGCTCGCGTCGGCACCCCTAAGGACTATGACCCCCGGGTCACTCCGAGATGGGAGCAGGTCTTCGGAAGGGCATCTTGCCTAGTCCACCTGGCAGCTGGGCGTCGGGTCTTCCCCACCGCTGCCAGGCCTGTGGGATTCAGTAAGGGCTTGGACTGGAGGCTGGGGCAACGGGCTACTCTGACCATGCTACCGCGGCATGATCAGTCTCCTCAGACAGGCAGAGAGATGTCGCAAGGGCAGGGCAGCACGAACTTAGGGACCGGCAGTCCCAACGGAGGATCAGTGCTTTGGCCCCCCTGGCGACGTGTCGTTCCCAGGGGTGACACATGTCAACTTATGACACATGCACATTTTTGCCTATAAATAGTGGACTTTGGAGCTTTTTCAAGGATCTTTCTCTCATTTGAGCTTTTCACTTTCTCTCTCTAAAAAGACATTCTCTCTGGAATTCTAGTGAGAGAAACACACTTGGGCTCACGTCCACGAACCCTTGACGCTGCACCCTTTTCACGGACTGTAGACTGTCGTTCCTGTTCATCGTCACCCTGCCTGCGCAGCACTGCCAGCCCTCACGACCTGTCTGGGGAGCCTTGCCCTCGGCCCTTACGCCGTCCTTGCTGTCTCCCACGTTGCCTACCTGGAAGCTGACTCAGACTGCATCCTTTGTGGCACCTCCACGTAGCATCGAACCATTTTCCGCATCATATATATATATATATATATATATATATATATATATATATATATATAAAGCTGAAACATTCGCTTAAAATTGCGACACGTATGATTTTTAGAACTCTATCTTTGCGATAAATAGAATTTTTTTAGGAACCTTCTCCTTTTGCCACGTAAGCTTCAACTTTGCATGTGATAATTCCCTAACTTAACATGAAATATTCGCTTAAAATTGTGATACGTAGGATTTTTAGAACTTTATCTTTTCGACAAGTAAGATTTTTTAGGAATATTCTCCTTTTGCCACGTCAGCTTCAACTTTGCATGTGGTAGTTTTTCAACTTAATTGATCTCTTCATTTAGAGTCAAACTCTTTTTATTGGATATATACAATTCAAGAATCATATTTGTTTTGGTGTCCTTTTTCTTTTCAACCCTATTTAACTCTTTCTTACGATTTATTATTAGAAAATTTGCAGGTATAATTTACTCTATATTTGTAAACTTTATAAAATTAAGAAGTCAATCATACACCTTATAAAACTCTACCTAATCACTATACTTATATATTAGGCCTAATTTTAACTATTAACACCTTATAAGATTCAAAAATCCTATTTGTTTTGGTGTTCTTTTATTTTTCTACCTTTGTTTTGGTGTTCTTTTTTTTTTCTACCTTATTATTTAACTATTTCCTATAATTTATTATTAAAAAATTCATAGATATAATTAACCCTATATTTGTAAACTTTATAAAATTAAGAAACTAATCATGCAACTTATAAAACTCTACCTAATCACTATATTGATATATTAGATCTTAATTTTGATTATTAACACATCAAAAGTACTTTAAAATAACAGGATTTTTAGAACTCTATCTTTACGCCACGTAAGATTTTTTTAGAAAAGAAAAGGGACACCAAAACAAATAAGATTCTTGAATTATATATATCCAATAACTCTTTCTTATAATTTATTATTAGAAAATTCGTAGGCATAATTTATCCTATATTTGTAAACTTTATAAAATTAGGAAGCCAACTTTTACACCATATAAAACTCTACCTAATCACTATACTTATATATTAGGCCCTAATTTTGATTATTAACACCTTATAAGATTTAAGAATCCTATTTGTTTTGGTGTTCTTTTCTTTTTCTCCCTTTTGTTTTGGTGTTCTTTTTTTTTTCTACCTTATTGTTTAACTATTTTCTATCATTTATTATTACAAAATTCGTAGGTATAATTTATCCTATATTTGTAAACTCTATAAAACTAAGAAACCAATCATACGCCTTATAAAATGCTATCTAATCACTATACTTATATATTAGACCCTAATTTTGATTATTAAAACCTTAAAAGCACTTTAAAATAACAGGATTTTTAGAACTCTATCTTTACGACACGTAAGATTTTTTAAAAATCTTCTTCTTCTGACACGTAAGCTTCAGCATTGCATGTGATAATTTCCCAACTTAATTGGTCTCTTGATTTAAAGTCCAATTTGTTTTGAATTGGATATATAAGATTCAAGAATCTATTTGTTTTAGTGTTTTTTTCTTTTTCTACCTTATTTAACTCTTTCCTATGATTTATTATTAGAAAATTCGAAGGTATAATTTGCCCTATATTTTTAAACTCTATAAAACTAAGAAACCAATCATATAACTTATAAAACTCTGCCTAATCATTATACTTATATATTAGGCCTTAGTTTTGATTATTAACACCTCAAAAGTGCTTTAAAATAACAATATAAAATCTTAAAAATATAAAATACGAAATCTTTCCTATTTGCTAACTCTTTATTATGATTTTATTATTGAAGAACTTATAGGTATTATTGATTACTACATGTAAGATTTGTTGAACTCTTATATTTTTGATAAGTAAGATTTTTAGAACTCATGATCAACCATAACATTAGAAATTCCAATAGAATTATATGTTCTTTGAGATTGTTAAAGGTAAGTTTGAAACGAATCTAATTTTTTTATAAGTTATACCGTTAAAGTGTAATATGTTACACTCAGTTTTAACTAATAACAGATATGCATTTGAAACAAAAATAACTTGTGACAAGCTAAGATTGAGTTGGAAGAAAATAAATGCAAGGGTAAATGGGTTAAAAGAAATTTTCCCCATTAATTGATAACAATGGCCAATTATGATAGTTAAGGTAATGCGGTACTAGGGAGATTTTGGTAGTAGATATCACAGTATGGCAGTTGTGGGAATTGGAAAGGTGACAATGATTACAAATATGAAAGTGGTCATTCTTGTGGTGATAGTTGTAGCACTGTTAATGAGATTGAGATTTGTAATAGTTCTGGCAAGCCATGGTTACAATGGTACACGTAGTTCTCGAGATGGTTGTGGTGGTGGTAATCTTAACAATAGGATTATAGTGATGGCAGAGGTGATAGTAGTGGTAACAGTTAGTAAGTGATAATTCGAGTCAGATGCCAAGTATACTGATGTAGGACAAAGCAAGGATGGAGCAATGACAGAGACCAATGGCTTCCCAGACAGAGCCTGAGGAGTGGAAGTACTCTGAGGGCGATGGCGCAAGTTGAATACACGACGATAGTCACATTCAATGCTTAGTTCCAGTGTCGGGGTCTTTCATATTTCTCTCTGGCATTTTAGAGTGAGAAAGTGAATGAGTTCTGTTCTTTTTTCCTGCAAATGAATTCTCAAGCCCCCTATTATAGGGGTTGCGATAATGATATCATCAACTGACACGTGTTGCTCCTTGAGAGTGACACGTCACCAATGGGGGTAACAGGGCTAGTGCTCCGTGGACTGTCAGAGCACATATTTACCTAGCCTCTCCCACACAGTGTTGCTCTGTCTGTCTAGAAAGTGTGGCTCACACAGCACCAGTAAGGTCAGAAAACCCTTTGATTTAGAGTCCTTACAGAGTTCCAGAAGGCATTGAGAGACGCCGAGGACCTGGCAGTGGTGGGAAGGTCCGATGCTCAACTGTCAGACGGACTAGGCGCGATGCTCTTGAGAGACTTGCTCCTGTCTTAGAGTGACCCAGGGGTCATAGTCTATAGGGTGCTAATGAAAAGCCCCCAGCTATATCTTTCATTTAACATGCCTCCTCTAGGTTTGCTCATTTGACCCCATTGAATACAAATCAACCCTTTTAAATTATAATTCTTTTTATTCCAAACAGGTCATTTTTTCATAAGAACAATTTTTGTTTTTTGTTTTTTTTTTCGGTGGGCATTTGTCGTGATGAAGGTGGCTGTTGTATTTGGACGACAGTGGCGGTGGCTGCCGATGGGTGGCACTGATCAGCGGTAATAGCTGTTGAAGTTGATCGCCAATGACATTGACGATCGACAGTTGGCAACGATGGTAGCGTTCGGCAGCAGTCATCCATAATGGCTTCCAAGTGTAGGCTTTTTGTGTGTGTGTGTGTGTGTGTGTGTGTGTAATTGTGTGAGTGAGTTAGCCAGAAGGAAAGGAAAGAACACATGTATATGGCTAGATATGTCAAAGGAGCTGGGGGCCCATGGACCAGCCCGTTCCAGCAAAAAAAAAGCCCGGGCTGACCCACCCGCATCACGAGCAATACAAACTCGGGCTACAAGGACTAGACCTTTTTTTTTTCAAAAAAGCCCATCCAGGCCCATCTTTGGCCCAGCTCGCTAACTTTCAAAATTTTGTATTTTCCTCGCTCCACCCAACCGCAATATCTTTTAAAAAAATGATATTTTAACTCCTCCAACAACTAGATTAAGGGGTGATTTCGTCCAAACTTATTCCAACAAATCTTTTATGCAGCTTTACATATTTACCCTTCCCAAAAACTAGAAACGACTTGTTTTAGGGGTATTTTTGTCTTTTGGAAGGCTTGAAAATCTATGAATTGATTCACACTTCACATTCTTCACCCTCAATTACAATTTACAACTCTCTCTTATCGGTAAGTTTTCTGGTGTATTCTTGTTTGTTACTAAGTATTAACTCTCTCAAGTTTTTAGTTACAAACATTCTTTAATTAATAGTCGATATTTTTTGGCTAAAAAGTACAACTCCGTCCGTCCGAAATTTTTTTTATCATACTTTCTTTTGGGTTGTCCTAAAAAAATGATCACTTTTCAAATTAAAAAAGATTCCATAAATATTTTCCACGTACACCTATCTACACTTTTTTTCTTTTATTTTTTTTCATATTTAATCCTCAATCAACCCATTTTTCTCTCTCATGACCTACTTTCTTCGTTGACATAGCTACTAATGTATAGTCTTCACACAAAGAACTGTTTTATCCAGAACTGGCTCAATATGAAGCTTCAGAGAAACCAGTAAAGCAAATTATGCTTATAAAAAACAAATGATGTATATGCATGCTTATTGTGAGGAGTTACTAGACAAACTTTTACTCCTGTCAATTTTGCAAGGTGCATAAGCAACACCTTTCGGTTCAGGAATGGGGCGAGAACCTTATGCCCCTCCAACATGTATCCAGTATCCCACACAGAAGAATGTGTTTCCCATGGAATTGGAATTGACTTAGAATTAAGTAGAATTTGTAATTCCATTGATTGGTTAGCACAAAAAATGATATCAAGAATGAAAATTGCTAAAGTAAAAAAATAAGAGGTAAATATGCAAAACAAGAGAATTATATTTTTCTTATCAAATCATACCCAACAACACTTATCCACCCGATGACTTAGGTACAAAATGTAAAAATACAACTAATTGATAAGAAAACTTGAATTCGCAACCTAACAACTGTATATTAAAATTTTAATGCTATGCTAGTACTTGACAACAAGAAAATATTTTCAAAAATAAAAATGTACTTAAACTTAACAAAATGAAGTGGCTCTTAAACGTAACAAGCGATTAACAAGTTAGATCTTTATCAGTAAATAAGATAATAGCTCCTAAAAAACTAAGCTTGAAAACAATTCAAAGTTCATAAATTATTTGTAAGCTCCATATCTTAAGTCTTATGAGTGCTGATTTGCATCATTAACCATGGCTTCCTCAAGTGAAACGGAAGGGACATGAATGACTCAAACTTCCTCGCGTTGCCAGTCAGCACATCATAAGCTCTGAGCAACTCAACCTGGTCCAAATCTGGCACCTCTGCTAATTTCCCATAAATGAAATCCGCACTTGCAATTGTAGCTTCTGATGCACATGCCTTGTCGATGGCACTAGCCATTGAAGTAACAGCTATAGCAAGTGCATCACTAGTCCGACTTCTTTTTCTCGATGGTTGTAACTTAGTTGTAGAGGTTGCCTTTTGATGATTTGTGTTATCAAGATCTTCACTAGTCTCCTCTACATTGGAATTAGATGCCAACTCATTGTCACCTTCAACACCAGTCTCAGCTCCTTCCCCTGTTGCTCGATCTTGTCCACATATAGCTGATAAATCTTCTCAATTTTCAATTACCTTTCTTCAATATGGCTTTGCATCGGGATGATCCTACAAAAAGTAAATATAAAACTATATAAGTAGCGCCAATTGTTTAAAAAATAAGAGAGATTAATATGCTTTTTACCTGAACATACGCGTTCCAAGCAGCTTCACTATAAACGCTAATCGTATTGGAATAGCAATCCCACGAAAAGCCACTTTGGGTCAACAACTTAGACACTACCTCATAATGCTTGTCCCGCGTTTTTAGATGACCAACAATATTCTCTTTTGTAACTTTTACGTTACATTGATCATTTATTGCATCAATCACAGCATTGTACGTACTTGGTTTCCATCAATTAAGAACTTTGTTCCCAATATTAAGTTGATCAAGTAAGACAGCATTAAGAACGCGGTCCATTTCCACAGTCCATCTAATGTATGATTTTGTCTTCAAATCACCAACATTCTTTCTTTTATTAGAAAGACTAACTTGTGAGGCATTGCTATCGGTACTCATCCTATTTACAAACACAAAAATCAATGAGAAGAAGAACTATTTCAATTAGAATATTAAGAAAAAGAGAAATAAGAAAATAGTAAGTGGAGATAGACCACAGTATTTCATTATTTACAAACTCCTCACAGGCACATTTCAGTATTTCACTCCATATTCCTCGCAGAAGTTCTAAAGACAAAGAACTTCTACTAAAGCATAGTTGTCACCCCGCCGCTCCCCTTCCTTCCCTCCTGAAGCTACCTCGAATATATATAATAAAAAAAAGAGGGGGGGGGGGGGCTGAAACCAACGCCTTTCGCAATTGAAATAGTGCAGCAATTTTATGTGTAATCCTGATCCCAACATATGCTTGACCCAATAAATGCCTCAAGCATATGTTGGAACAGCAAAATTCAGTTAGCTCAAACTAAGACAAAGTGTAAAAAACCATCCAGCTTCTTCTAGGAGATTCATAAAGACTAGGTGTTACGCATGTAAAGTACAGTAGCTAATCTCTTTTTATTCCCCCATACAACGGCTATTACGTTAGAATGCTTTTTACAAGTAACGGTTTTTAATGTAAAACACAAAACAGAAGGCGCGACCCTGGAACATGAAGAGTACCTATCTACGTACACCAAAAACTATACAAAAACTCATCCACATCGAAATTTCAGGGTGGAGAATATGAACGCACATAATCATTAAGAACCTGCAAAGTAGATGCTGAATATGCTTTGCAGCTAAAATTGGTACTTCACCTCGTGTGACCTTGTTCAGATATATGTAGACGATGGACGATGGAGAAATGTGCAAAGCTTCCACTTATTCCTTATATCTGGAACTTCAAAAAATATGCAGCAACTTACTACACTGTAGGAGGCTGATCTAGAGAATTCAACAAGTCAAGCTAGACTAGAATACAATACTTAATTACAACTATGATAAAAAGATAAAGATGTCTGAATTACTATGGGTTGATGCCTACAAAAGTCTTAGCACCATGCACAAGCACAACAAAAGAAATACATTCCACTAAACTGAAGGCAAACAAAGAGGAAAATAATATAGGTCAAAAAGCATATTGTTCCAACATCGATGGGATCCATCTTCTTTAGCTTTTGCAAGTGGCCAGTAGTGTTTGGGTCGAAAACACTGCCAATGAAGCTGTATACTTCAGCAAAGTCGGGCTAGGATGCAAGATGTAAGCCCTAGAATTCCACACACAGAAAGAAGGATGAATCTAAGCTAATCATAGAAGCAAAATAGAAGATTAATCAAGCAAAGAATAAATGAAGATTTCCATCCAAAACTGGTTTGCCAATAGGACTAGCCAAAGATAAAGGAGGGGATAAGAAGCCCAAACAGAAAGTTAAATAAAAAAGTTGCTACAGAAAACAAGACATTGGAAACTTCGGTGCATTTAACTACCCACAAAAGTAAGACTATCCTTAGATTAAAAATAGTATTGAAGGTGTCACTTATCAATATCACCAACTGAATAACAAGATTCAAGCACTACTCGTCTCGCTAACCCCTAGTTTTTGAACTTACGCAATCCGCTAGAGCATTTCAATACATAAACGAAACTGTTTAATTTTCCTGTCTCTTAAACTTAACAGTCATTCAAACTTAACAACTTCCCCTACTTGAAACTATCAAAACAAGCCAACATATTATTGGACCCATCCAGGAATTTAAAGTTTTCAGTTGGAACCAAGGTCCATCACAGCACCATCACAACGCCAACACCAATCACAGCATCATCCACACAAATTACCTCTAGCATAAATTTTGGAACCAAGGGTACCTTCATGCATGGGAAATCTTGTTAGCCAATGGCTCGATTTTGATGATATATAATCTTCAAGATACTGCATTTTTAAAAAAGAAGAAGAAGAAGAAATGAACGTAGAGTGGCAGATTTTACTAAACTTCCAAATAGTGATTGCTCAAAAAATATCAGGGATTATGTTAAACAAATAAGAAAAATTCAAATACATGCATTTCAAAACAAAGAAAGTGATAACCAAACATTTGTGAGCTTGATTGGTTATGCATTAAAAAAAGGAGTTTCCAGTAGTTCGGTGCTTTAACCCAAAGCTAAGTCAGAAGAGGATTTTAGTCCTATTCCAATACGAAGAGACTTCATCTGCTACATCAGAGCACCACCTTCCATCAACAAGTCCATGTCATCCATCCAAAAACACCCTTGTTCACAGAAACTCCATCTGTCCCAAAAACATGCCCATGACCACAGGCAGCAACCAAATGGGCAGATGGCTGACTAGGCATGAAATTGCCTCTGCACCCTAAATCTATTGAAATTCCAAGATAATCAGCTCATATGTTCTACGTTTCAGAAAAAGGGAAGCAGGAGTAACATGTTAACCTAGACAATCAATATTTAGGGTTCAACTTCAAACCAATCAGAGTATAAAGGAAGATAAGTCAAAAGAAGAGTGGAGAAAACCCTAAATCAAGACAACATCTAAGCCATGTCCATTACAACCATTTTGACCCAGGCTCAAAATTAACATTAATAAAAAAAGTTGACTGAGATCGAAGCAAAATCAGCATAGATGCTTGACTAACCTAAACTGTCGTCGCCGCCGTGCCGTCGCCGCAGTCAAAACAGTAGATTGTCTCCACCGTCGCCGTTAAAATACTAGGTCGTAGCTGCTGCCGTCTGCACAGTAGATTGCCGCTACCATGACCAGGTTAAATCAAATAGAGAAGAGAAGAGAAGGAAGGAAGATTGTCGCTAACGATCGAGGTTGAATCAGAGAAGAGAGAAGGACGAGAAGAACGTGAAGAGAGAACAAGTGATCGTGAGTCAGGATTGGGCCTTAATAGAGTGACGGGCTTGGACTTGGAATTGCAAATTTGAGGTTGGACCTCAAGAATTGGACTGTGAGTCTCAAAGTGTGATTTTAATTTCATGGAATTGCCAATCAGCAGAATTGTAATTCCTAAGGTCCAATTTCAAAATCTACTTCAATTCCAAGACTAATTCTATGATCCAATCGGATCCTTATATTTCCTTCCTACCAAGTCAAAAATATCAATTCAAGATGCCGACCGAGAAGTCCGTGATGGAAATGGTCAAGGCATGCAGCCCAAAATTTGAGAGCTCTCACGAAAAGGACGCACTTGTTGTCCACGCCTTCTTTTTGCCGTTTACGTAGTTCGAGCCACTATTCTGACCAGTGATGACCATGCAGTTATCAAGGATAACTATGTTCTTGTCTCAACGACAACCCAACGAAGTGACCCTAAAATGTCACATCCTATACGATAAAGCTCATTGTAAGTACTGCTTCGACTGATTGCAGGATTATCCCTTTGCATGTCAAGAATGATGTTAGGGATTATCTAATCAGTAGAAAGAATAAAGATGGAAGAAACAATGATTATGTGTCAAAATACAAGGACTCCAAAAATCTTGTTAACATGGTTGATGTACAACTTTTGATCATGATGGGTATAAATTTCATGCAGCTCACAAAAAAGGGAATCAACAGAAGTCACTATGTCAAGGAGACAAGAAAACAAAGCGGACAAGGGACTCATTTTTTTGATAATTTATCTTGGATAAAAACTTGTTTACAACCAAAGCGACCCGAAAATTCGTTAATGTGTGGGTGTCCCACATTAGTTATTCAAAATAGATTGTGACTTGGCCCTAAGTACATAAGTCGTCTTGTCTCACATTGGTTATTGAGAGAAAATTATGACTTATCTCTAAGTATATATTAGTCGTCTTGTATTGTGTTTTAGGGTCAAGAAAGAAGACATTCTTTGAGAGGGTTTGTTGAGAACGACAAAGATCTGTAATTTTCATTGATAGACATGGGAAAATTGTTGTTACCATCGTGGAGTAGGCTTTCACCGAACCACATAAATCTTGTGTCTTGTGTCGCTTTATTTTCTGTTATGTTTTCGATTCTTTTCTTTATTGCTTGATGCAAAATCTAGTATACTTTTTCACAAGTGGTATCAGAGCTGAGGTTTACGTTAGATTGAAAGCAACTTGCTTTGGCACCAAATACTTCGATGAAGTATAATTCGGAAAAGTTTGATGGATCAAACGATTTTAATTTATGGAGTATGAATATGCGTGATATTCTGATTTAGAAAGGGTTATTGAAAGCGTTAGAGGTGACTCAAGGGCTTACTGAGGCAACATATGCTGATAAAAAAGAAGACATGTTAGAGATAGACAATAGTGTCTTGTTGTTCTATTTAGTCGACAATATGTTGCGAAAGGTTTCTTAGTAAACGACTACCGCTGGATTGTGGTTAAAATTGGAGAGCTTGTACATGACGAAGTCTCTGACAATTCACCTCATTTAAAGCAACAGTTATATACTCTTTGGGTGAAAGAAGGTACATCGATTAGTGATCATCTTGATGAATATAATAAGGTAATATTAGACCTACAAAATATTGATATCAAGATGAAAGACGAGGATATAACTTTACTGTTGATGTATTATTTACCTCCGTCATATGAACATCTTGTTACTACCTTATTATATGAGAAGGACAGTATCTCCATGGAGGAGGTTGAGGCTGTGATAAATTCTTAGGAATTAAGGAAGAAGGTTTCAGAAAATAGGAGAGAAGAACAGGGTGATGGTCTAATGGCTTGAGGCCGAAGCACTGACCATGCTTGTCTCTAAAAATAAAGGAAGATCAAGATCTCAGTTGAATTGAAGTGCTACCATTGTCACAATGAATGGCATTATAGAAATGATTGTCTTGATCTTAAAGGGAAGAAAAAGGATAATTTGAAAACGGCTGATGTTGCTGGAGTAGTAGAAGATAATTCTGATGGTGCGGATGTTCTTTCAGTTACTATCAATTCCTCAAATAGAGGGTGGATTCTTGATTTTGTTTGCTCCTATCATACGTGTCCCAATAGGGATTAGTTTGCCACTTATCGCTCATTTGATGGTGATAAAGTTTTTATGGAAAATAATATCACATGTAAGGTGGTTAGGATACGTTCAATTCAGATTATGATGTATGATGCTATTGTAAGAACTTTGACTGATATCGGGCACGTTTCAGAGCTGAGAAAAATGTGATTTCTTTGGGTACACTCCACTCGAATGATTGTAGCTATCAGGCTACAGGTAGAGTTATGAGGATAACGAAGGGTTCTTTTATTGTGATGAAGGAGTTGAAACAAAAATAGTCTCTATTTGTTAAAAGGTAGCACAGTTACAGGAGCAGCAGCAGAAGCTCAATCTTCTAATATAGATTCTGACACTACCAATCTTGGGCATATGAGTAAGAGGGGTATGGATGTGCTGAGCAAACAAGATTTGTTGGGAAGCAAGAAAATAGGAAAGCTGAATTTTTATGAGCATTGTGTCTTCGGGAAGCAGTGCAGTGTGAAATTCAGTGGCGGTGTTCATACCACCAAGATACAGTGGATTATATCCATTCGGATATTTGGGGTTCTTCTACGGTTCCTTCTAAGGGTGGTGGAAGATATATGTTGACCGTTATTGAAAAACAGACCAGGAAAGAAATTAAATGCTTAAGGACATACAATGGCATGGAATTATGTTTGGATGAGTTCATTGAATTCTGCAAGAATAAAGGTATAGTGAGGCATCGCACTGTTAGAAAATGCCACAGCAAAATAGGGTTGCAGAATGGATGAATAAGACTCTCTTTGAGAGGGCTCGATGTATGCTTTCAAATGCAGGGTTATGGAAGGAATTTTGGGCAGAAGTTCTTAACACAGCTGCATATTTGGTGAATAAGCATGCTAATTATGAAAATTTGAGGATATTTAGTTGTCCTACTTATGCTCATATTAATGATGGTAAAGTTGAGCCGAGAGCTAAGAAGTGCATTTTCTTAGGCTAGGCAAATGGGGTAAAAGGGTACCGATTATGGTGTCTTAATTCTAACTCATACAAGTTCCTAATTAGCATAGATGAGACCTTTGATGAGTCTTCGATGCTTTCGAGGAAGGAGGAGTTGATTGATGCAGCAGAAGACCACAGTGTCAGGAAGAAGGTGGAGTTGGAAGTTTGAGCACCCGATTCTTTGCCTAAAATTCAAACAGATAAGAAAGATGGTTCTCATTCTACCAAGGAGAATGAAGAACATTAGGAACAACAGTATGGCATTGCCAAAAATAGATCAAGAAGAGAAATTTGACCTCCTCAGAAGTATGGGTATACAGATATGGTTACTTATGCTCTTAATGTGGCAGATTTATTTAGGTTGAAGAGCCTATTACATATAAAAAGGTCATCAAGAGCATGGAATTAGCACAGTGGACAGTTGCTATGAGTGAAGAGATAGAATCTCTTTACAAGAATCAAATGTGGAAATTAGTGAAATCGCCTGTAGGCTAAAAGATTGTTGGTTACAAATGGGTCTAGAAGAATAAGGAGGGAATTCCTAAAACAGAAGATGCAAGATATAAGGCACGCTTAGTAGCTGTTTTACTCAAAGAGAAGTTACTGCTTACAATGAAATATTTTCTCCTGTAGTAAAACATACTTTGATAAGAGTGTTACTTGCTACGATTGCTCTTTATGACTTGGAGTTGGAACAATTGGATGTCAATACAGCTTTTCTACTTGGTGAGTTGGAAGAGCAAATATTCATGCACAACCAGAGGGGTTCGTGATCCAAGATAATGAAGATCATGTTTGCTTGTTGAAGAAATCCTTAGATGGATTAAAGAAATCTCCAATGCAGTGGTGTAAACAGTTTGACACTTTCATGGCAGAGAGAAGTTACATCAGGAGTACCTATAACAGTTGTGTGTATCACCAGAGGCTCGTGGATTGTTCTCATATACACTTGTTGTTGTATGTCGATGACATGCTGATTACTAGAAAATTGATGTTAGATATCAATGATTTGAAAGAGCAGTTGAAAAGAAAATTTGAGATGAAAGACTTGGGTGCAGTAAAGAGGATATTGGGGATGGAGATTCAGAGGGATCAACCTGTAGGAATTTTGTACTTGTCCCAAAAAAGGTACTTTGACTAAGTACTGCAAAGCTTTGGTACGGAAAACTCCAAAACTGTGACTACTCCTTTGGCGATACACTTCAAGCTTTCAGCAGCTGATTCCACACAGACTAGGAGAAGGTAGAGCACATGGCATGTGTTCCATGTGCTTGTCAGTGGACAGTCTCATGTATGCTATGGCTTGCACGAGACCCCACATTTCTCATGCAGCCAGTATCGTTAGCATGTACATGGGTAATCCTGGGAAAACTCACTGGCAGGGAGTGAAGTGGATACTTCGATACCTGAAAGGTATTACGGATACTGGTTTGGTCTACCATCAGGGCAGTGATGCTAATGGTAGAGTTGTTGGATATGTGGATTAAGACTACACTGGAGATTTGGATATGATGAGATCTTTGAGAGGTTATGTCTTCACTTTTTTGAGCTGTGTGATCAATTGAAAAGCTACTCTACAAACTAGTGTTGCCTTGTCTACTACAAAAGCTGAAGACATAGCAGCAACTGAAGCAGTGAAGGAAGTCATTTGGTTGAAGGGCTTGGTTGGTGATTTGGGGTTGAAGCAGGAGTCTAGCACTTTTTACTGCGACAGTCAAAGTGTCATACATTTGACCAAAAATTAGATGTTCCATGAGCGGACTAAGCACATTGACGTCAGGTTTCATTTTATTCTAGATGTGGTTTCTCAAGGTATTGTATGGTAGATAAGGTTTCCATAGTTAAAAATCCAGCGGACATGATGACAAAGCATATTCTGGATATCAAGTTTAAGCGTTGCTTAAATTTGATCGCTATCAACAATATTTGAGGCGCGGCCCTAGGGGGCACGTATGGTAGCAATAGATGGTATTTTCAGGTTGTTTGTGGCTTTTTTTTATCCAAGCCAAGGTGGATATCTATGATAATTTGTCTTGGATAAAAAAAACCCTTTTATAACCGAGGCAACCTAAAAATTGGTTAATGTGTGGGTGTCCAACATCGGTTATTCACAATAGGTCATGACTCGGCCCTAAGTACATAAGTCGTCTTGTCCCACATCGGTTATTGAGAGAAGGTTATGACTTATCTCTAAGTATATATTAGTCTTTTTGTTTTGTGTTAATTTTAGGGTCAAGAAAGAAGTTGTTCTTTGAGAGGGTTTGTTGAGAGAGACAAAGATCTGTAAACTCCATTGACAGACATAATGAATTGTAATCTCCATTGACAAACATAGTAAAATTGTTGCTACTACCGTGGAGTAGGCTTTTGCCGAACCACGTAAATCTTGTGTCTTGTGTGTTTTTATTTTTTGTTATTGTTTTCGATTCTTTTCTTTATTGCTTGGTGTGAAATCTAGTACACTTTTTAACATCGACAGATCTGGATGACTTCCAGAACTCACTCTAAGACACTGAGAGTTGTAAACTGCTCATATTGACAAACCTGTATGTAGTATTTAGCAATTGCCAAGGAACTGCATGAATGCAATTTGTAGTGCCTTTACTTTCTTTCTTTTTTTTGCCAAGGAACTGTATGAATGTAATAGTGGAGAAGAATTGGAAAAGGGAAATGAGAAGATAAGCTTTAAAAAAGAAATTAACTCATTTTCTTATTTGCGACTGATTGACTAGGTCTAGATATTATTTTGTCAATAACATAGTACCAAGGTCAAGCATACCTTCCTCGGCACTTGGCACTAGATAGTCAACATTTTTTAGCTTGAGAAATAATTTTATCTGAAAGTATCGCTCAAAAATCGGGAGGGTCATTCTAACAGGTTACAAAGTTGCAATGTATACCAAGTTCTGTTTGATTAAAGTAAACTTTGATTACTAGGAAATCTCATAGCAAATTAAAAGCAGTGGAATCTTTAGCTGCAAAATTGGGAGCACTAAGAGTTATTTTCCAAAGGATGGGGTTTATACAAGACTTCATTTTAAGTACTGTTGTATAAGCATTATAAGTACTTCACAATACCAAGTACGTTACGCTTATACAAGCAATATAAGGGCATATCTTGGCGTTTAACTGTTCTTTTCCCTATTGTCTGGGATATCAATAGACTAGCTAGAAGCATTATTGTACTGTTCAGATGCACTTCTGGGTCAGTAGTAAATTCAAGATGGCCAGCTATTGCCTGCAATAACGTTTCAAAGTCATGTAAACCTTGAATATTCCTAGGAATCATCCTAAATATTAAGCAACAATGCCTCCCAGTAACGGACATATCACAATGGATCGCCCAATAATGCATATATGTCTGTTGGCTGGTTGTAGAGCTCAAACAGGTTAGATAACACTCAAAGAAGTAGTTTTAAAGATGCTAAATAGGTCTGCATTTCAGCAGCTAACAAGAGGAGAACACAGCTAAGTAAACAGAGCAGAAAACAGGGGAAAATGGACTGATTTTTCACTCAAAAGTCATTCTTCAGTTCTTACACACTAATTTTAGTACAACACACATGCTAGAACCTCCTTTTTGCACTAATAACAAGCTAACAAATGGCCTACATGCAATACCCAAGTTAACTCATCTCAGTAACCTCACACAAGACATAACCAAGGTTAACAAAAGCAAAACAGGTAACACTAACAAGTTAGGACAGCACATTACATATCAACATTCTTCCCCTTAACGTGATGTCTTTGGACTCCAAGTGCTTCTCTGAATTTCTGAAACTTCACTTTCGGAAGTGCCTTGGTGAAGATGTCAGCCATTTCCTTTAGTCAATAGAGATGGTGCATCTTTCCTACTTTTACCTTCGCCATCACCAAGTAGCAATTGATTAGCTAACTGACAAGTGCAAATGCATGATTGAGATGCAATTGGGTTAAGTTGATATGCAATTTGATTTTTTGTCAATCATATATTTTAGCATAGTTGATAATGTTTTGAATTAAAAAAAATAACAATGAGAATGACTTCCGCTAAGCTAATGCATATATACATGATAAAACATAGTAATTGACATTTATCATGTATATAAATTTCATGAATAAATTAGCTCACTACCTAATACGATTAGGATCACACGGACATAACTTTTTTAAACACTGAAAATACATCTCATTTTGCTACATCACTATGCTAATAGATTAAATAAACATATCTAAAACTACTGTCAAGGTAAAAATATATCTAATTTTTATCAACATGCTTCTCTAGTCATTTACAACCACATTTAATTTTTGTGTAACAGAATTTAGTGGCTAACATTTGCATAGTCATTGTGGGTTTTATATATATATATACCCAAGAATCAAAGATCTTATATATAATTTTCATTCTGCTAGAATCAGCAGTAATAAGGGCTTGCTTGGTAGTTTGACAGTATTTGGTAGGGACAATACCTTCCCGAATACAATTAAGATCAGCCCCTGAATCAATAAGAGCTATATCATTAAAAATGAAATCATTATTGATAATGATTTTGATACTAACGTACCATTTTTGAAAAGTGACTTTCTCCAGATTAAGAATTTCTTGATTTGGATCCTTTGAACTACTAGGATCAATAGGACTAGAAACACGGTAAGGAGGAATGGGTGACTTGAGGTATTCTTCTTCATTGCTAAAGATTTGTTCATTATTTCTAGCTTCTAGAAGAGAAATACGAGTATCAAGGGTTTTTACCTCACTGCGGAAAGTAGAAATTTCCATCTGGAGATTCTGAATAGTACGATCTTTTTGTTCAACATATTGGAGGCGATTCATCACAGTATCAAAATTAAATGTGTTTCCAATGGTAGGCTGTTGATACTTTTGTTTTGGTGAAGGAGAATATTGAGCACCGTGAAGGTATTTGAAAATGACTTGTTTTTTTCTTTTTAGGGTCATCTATTTTGTCCAGGAGATCAAGGATTATAGATTCCTCAGAAGTAATGACATTAATTTTTAAGCCATTCATTTCCAAAATTGCTTTGTAGTAATCAATCTTGCTACTACAATCTTGATAATTATTATCATGATCAGAATTGGGTTCATGATCAAAAGAACTGTTAGGGCTTTGAATTTCTTCATCAATTATGTGCAATTCATGTTCTTCTGATTCAGATTCATAAGAATTAAGAAGGATAGCACTCAATTGCTTCTTGAGCCCTTCATCTATAACGAGCTCATTAATTTTCTTTTTGGTGTAACACTTGTTAGCATAATAACCAGGCTTACCACATTTGTGGCATATGACTTTTGATTTTGAGAATTTTTTAGGATATTTATGCTTAATAAATTTTTTTAAGGTGTTAGGAGATTCATTCATCCCATGGCTTTTTTGGAATCTAGACCGACGAAAAGGTTTTTTACGATTTTCTCTTTTTTCTCGTAAGTAGGAATAGAGAGGCTATCATAGCCAAATTGGTAACAGAACTGTCCTAATTCAGTTCTTCATGTTCTATGCTCTTTCTTAAGCTGACTCTTGAGCTTAATATCATTACAAAGCACTAGACCTTCGGCACATATTTCGCTAATTAATTTCCAAATTATTATAATGAGAGAAAGGTAGAGCACCATTGTGCCTGCTTCTAATACGAGTTCTAACTCTTTCAACAAATAAAGTAGGAAGGCCAGCTATAAATCGTTCCTTCTAGAAATCTTGTTGGGCATCATTCCTTTGGTATAATTTGGTCAAAAAAACAACCTTATACCACCTGAAATGGGTAAGTGTAGGACATCTAAGATTGATAAGGAGTTCCCTTTCTCTTTCTAGGACAGTGTTGGCATTGTCAATGAAATGTTTGGTCATAGCAGTAACAAGGGTAGTAACTACATCAGCTTGGGGTTGTCCATTAATTTGTATAGGGGTGCCATTTAGTTCAGTTTTAATGACATTAAGGATATTATTTTGATCATCGGGAGTAAGATAATGATCCCACCAACTACGGAGTTAACTAGTAAAACCAGTTATTAAATATCTGGCTATAGATGCTTCATTCTCTCCGGGGTTACGATTTTGGGCACTATTAGCTGCCATTAACATATGTTGGAGGAAGGTAATGATCTGGTAATCAGTCATACCATCAAGATTCCATTCATAAATGGAGGATCCATTGAAAGAAGAATGAGTAGAAAAATTCTTTTCTTCTAATTGGATATCCACAGGAGTAGGTCTTGGATAATAATTCCTTAACTGTGGTCTAGGATTGGAAGAACCTATAGCTGTGACAAATTGTTCCTCGAGATCATTAGGATCTATTTGAGATTCAACCTCAATTTCTCCTATGGTATTAATATTTCGAGGGGAAGATTGAGGAGTTTCAACTTTCGGGTATTTTTTCTTTGGAGTTTTGATTTGTCCTAATTTGGCCATTAATTCTTTAAGGAACTCATTGCTCGGGTCACTAGGGCCTAATATGAAATTTTTATCTAATTCAATAGAAGGTTTGACCAAAGGTTGCTCAATCCTTTCAGGGATAGAAGAGCTGGAAGAAGCAAGATTAAATTTGGATGAAGTTTTGAAGACATTCTCACTAATGCCTTTAGGGGGTTGCATCTTGCTATAAAAATTGGAGACTATATCTTTGACACGATGAACAGTATCTTCTATTCTATTAGTTTGGTCCCTGGAATAATTGGATTGCTCTGCTAGAGATTGGATTTCACCAGCAGTATCAGAATAGAGATGATTGGAAGTGCTACTGCAACAATATGTTTTAAAGGAGCAGCTAGGAAATTAGAATTCATATCTCCTTTCAAAGAGAATTTATTAAAAGGAGGGTGGATACTTATTTCTTTGGTATTAGAAGGCCAAATAATCCATTCACGAGTGATCTTTTGAAAAGCATTGACATACTTTTAGAAATTGATAAATTCAGGAATTTTAATATGTTCATCTAAACAATATGAATAAAACCATCCAAAGAATGGGAAATAAGTTTTATGAGCTCTAGGATTCTGAAAAAACAATTCTCTATATTGAATCCTTTGTTCCTTGGTAAAGTTAATTTTGTACCAAGTACGATTTCACATATTATAGGGAGCATAAAATTCTTTATTGATTTTATCATAATCTATTTGGAATTCATCAATGACAAGGACATTATAATCAAAGTCATGAAGAGAAAGATCATAACTATTTTGGTTTTGATTTGATGTGGTAGGAACTTCAGTAGGTAGAGTTTCTACAGTATACATAGTCTCAGGGACAGAGGAGTCATTATTACGAACTCCTTGGAAAATAATTTTTGGTTCTCTAAAAGAAGAACTAGAACTTGCACTAGAAGGTCGTGAATGAAAAGGATTGGAATGTGGTGCTTGGGGTTGAGGAGAAAGAATGTCTTGAAGGTTCAGATCTATTAGAATGAAGAACCTTGTAATTTTGAATAGACGTTTCTTGCTGATAGAAATGAATCTTGACATCTCCTTCAGGAGTTTCAATTATATGATCAATTTTGGTCGTCTAAGGGTTGACTTGACGATGAGAGGCTTTATTTTCAATAACCCAATCTTCAGGAGGAGTTAGCTCATTGAACTTGATGCGACGAGGTAGCATAACATTAGTCTTGTCAGGATTAGACTGGAAAAGAATGACAGATTTGCCTGGATCAGCAATTTTCTTGAACGCGGGACATATAGTTTTCATAGCCTTATAATAAATGTGATAGATAAGCACTAGATTCTAAACTTGAGGACGCATATTGTACCTTTGAGGTTTAATGTCTAAAGTCAAGACATCCATAATATGCGGATCAGATAGGGAAACAAAAAAATTAGGATAGCAATTGAAATACATGGGACCATTGCATAGACTTGTTTCTACCATGCCTAGAAGAGAATCATCAAAACTAAGATGGCGATCATCACGCAAAGCAGCCCAAATATGAGTATCAAGACCTTCTTTTGTTAAAGAAGTAATTCCGATTTGAACCAAACCAATATGCAAATAACGGTATTTTTGTTTATGTTTTTCTAAAGCGAATTTAGAAAACAATTTGAAAGACTGATTGTCATTTGAAATATCCATTGTCTGCTCAACAGACTTAATAGAATAAGTTTGTTTTAATTCAAACTGTTTAATGTAATGAGAGGAAGGATTAACCTTCGGAATTGACCAATTATTTAATTATTTTTCAATATTTTCTATATTCAATTCATGAATATTTTTACTAGAGCTAGTGTAACATCCCGAAATTTTCCGGAACGTTAACACTCGCTCGATCATTTACACTAAGATAATACTATCTCAAACTCAACCAAATAATACCATCAATATGTCAGAGCAACTAAAACATCGAAAAGACAATACTCTAAATGTACTATTATAATTGGAACATCAATTCTGAGTAAAAAGTTTTAAATAACAGTAACAACCCACACAGGGGTTCTAATGACCAGAACTAAAACTTAAAATCCTCTTTGTTTGCTTGGCTCTAATCCATACTCAGTGCGGTCTATTGTCAATTATTACCTGCTGAGAGGAAGTCAAAGGGGAGTGAGCTTTTGAGAACTCGGTAAGGTCGCTCAAACGAAGAAGTTACGAAACAATGTACAAATGCAATTCAATGATCATCTTTTTAAGAGTTTCAAAAGAATCATACTAGTTCGATCAATTATCAATAAAAATTTTAGATACGATACAAACAATCACAGATAATATTGAACATGAGCAATTGCAAAGCCACACAGGCAGTGCAGGGTAATCACTTAGTAAAGCCACAAAGGCGATGCTCACTAACACTTTACACTGGCTAGTCCATCAAGGCACTAGCCCATACCAATACACCGGCTAGTCCGTCAAGGTACTAGCTCACACCAATATACCGGCTAGTCCGTCAAGGTACTGGCCCACACCAATATCCTCCAATATACACCAACTCCCACCAAACACTTCGATGCAAATTCTCATGTCAATATGCAGAATGCCAACAATCAATAATACAACGATTAAATCTATGCACAAAGAGAAATAAACACAAAGCATCGAATATGATTTCAAGCAAACGTGTAAGGCTCAAAGCAGGGCATTAAAGGTAAATAATGCACATTTCAACTATAATGGAGTTTCTAAAATTCAATAACCATAAAAAATTATATTTATGAGGACAAATAGATGAAACTGGGTTTCAGAAGAAATCCCTTACCTCGGTCCAAGCTAAGCGATGCTACCAAGCCTCGATCAATATTTTCTGAATAAACCTAGATTAGCAATCCATTTGTTAGAACACAATCTATGCTGCAATATTATAAACCTAATATCATATACCCCCATGTGCTCACTTCTAACCCCAAAATCGCTCAACTCAAAACGCGCCTAGCACGCGGCCAACCTAACCGAGAACCCTGTACGATCCTTAACGCGTGTTGATATTCCAAAATTCAAAATAAATTAAAATAAAACACTTTTATAGCTTAAAACATTATAAAAAGTCAAAACATGAATTTTTGAATATTTTTTAATTAAAATAATTTCCCTTAAATGCAATAAAAACCCATAAATTGTCAAAATTACTTTCAATTGAGAAATAAGTCCCATAATTTTAATAAAAACTTTAAAATATATATAAATTATAGAAATGGAAATCAGAATTTAAAAGACACTAAACTATTTTTTTTATTTTTCATTTTGCTAAATTCAATGAGATACTGAAAATGATAACAAATCGATTACAAAATTATCAAACTTTTACTGAGTCTTTCTTATACCATAAAAACATTACTATAATTTTTTCCAAAACATTTTCAGGGTTTAAAGCTCCAAAATAATTTTACAATTCTAAGATTGCAGAAAATATTAAAAATGCATATGATTTCATAAAATTATAAACTTTTACCAGAAATTCTAATATAGTCTAACGTATCATTCTGTAATTTTTTTACATACTAGCGATAACCGAGTGCTAGTCTATGCACGTGTCGATCCTAACGCTAACCCAAATTTCGCCTTCCATACTTCTCTTCTTCTCCTCCTGTCCAAACCCAGAGTACAAGGTTATTGTTCACGCAGCTTCTCCTCCTCTTATCCCTTCACACATAGACATTTCCCACTATACACTCTTCACTTTCTTTCCCAAAAAGACACACCGCAACATTTCTGGGTGGTGCCATTTCACATCCCTTTCCTTCCATTGCACACACGCTACAGTCACATATATATAACACAGCTACACACCAGTGCACTCCCAGACTCAAGGCACAATGCACTCATACTCATGACACCCCTCATTACCCACACAAAACTCTTACAACACTTACTCATTTTCACTTAAGCTGCCTAACAAGCAATCCCACGGCCACACCCATTCTCTGTACACATATGCTCTCTAAATGGTTCACACTCAAACACCTCACACACAGCTTACTCACACACTCTCACAAACAAAAGCATTCTTACTCACTACCCACACAAACACAACCAACATAGACCCATTACACACACACAAACACATATTCTTCCTCCCCACTTCAAGACCCATTTCATAAATTTTGCTTACACACCTAAACACGTACGCTATATACACAGTACATATGTTGTTCCACCCATTTCAGTCCATAATGATACACAACTACACTCCAAAACACACCATACAATTCAACTTTGCATCTCCCACTGCCTCACGGCAGTGGGTCTTTTCCTTTTATGTTTCAACACACTTGGTCACCATGCACAACCCCAAAACCATTTTCGCAGCAATTCAAATGTCTCTCCCTTGCCTCTTTTACATACCCGTGGCAGCCCATGCACTCACACACCTCCACAATACTCCCTGTTTTCCCTTTTTATTTCACCACTACACACACAGTTGCACAAATCAAACGCACCCCACACTTAGACCCACTATAACACAATACCCATGCTTGGGAGTCTCCCCTCTCTCCTAAATACACAGAGAAAAGAAAAAAAAACACGGCAGAATCCCCCTCACACAGCTGTTTTCTCTCTAAGCAGCCCCTTGCGGCTGCTTCTTCCCACTGCAGCCATCACCAAAACGGCCACCGTTTCGTCCCTTAAACACACCCAAACAGGTACACAGCACACCTCAATTCTACATGAATCCAAGCCACACGGCAGCCCCTTCACAGTTACTATAAATCATGAAACAATTAGAAGGAAAAGGCTAGAAACTTACCGAAAAAGTCTCGCCGCAAAACCCTTCTTCATCTCCTTCCTTTGATCTCTCTCTCTCTCTCTCTCTCTCTCTCTCGATCTGCTTCATTCTCTCTTTCTCAGCCGTTTTCAGGAAAGGGGATGAAAATGACAGTTGCCTCACAAGTGTGTATATATATAACCCTACATATTTATTTGTCACTAAAAATTTCTAACCCAAACTTGTGATTGCGAGAAATGGTCTAAAAAATAAAATACTTATGATAACTATATGTTAGAAAGTTATTAACGGCAACCACGTAAAAATCTCAACACTAACTAAAAGGAATTATGTTGCCAAAGCTCTTAAAAATCTCGTTTCGCTAATTGTCGCTAATACCTCAATCAATATCATTTATATTTGCTACATTTAATATATAACTTATGGTTTAGCAAAATTTTGTCACTAAAGGTTACTGATAAAAATTTCACCCCCAAAAATCTACGCTAAATCTTGCGTATAAAAGTCACGCTTTAAAATAAATTAACCAGATATGCAAGATTACCGTTCGGGGTGTTATAGCTAGACTGGCTCTTGGACACATTAGTGGAAAAAGACCTAATTAATCTTGCCATTATAACAATAAAAGTGCTCGACTGTCAACCAAATAGTTAAAAGTGGTCACAAACGCTCACAGGCACAAGACCGAGAACTATCTTAAAGGCGACTTGGGTGTCGAACTACACTAATATTGTTACACAGAAAGAAAATTAAATCTCAAAGCCACTAAATATGGCTCTAATGCTAGAAATAGATCCTGGTAAAATAAAAATACAGTTAATAAGAACAGAGAGAGAACATAGAAGGATAATAAACACTTTTTAATATAAAAGCACAAAACTTACAAAGTATAGGCGGAAGTAGTACAGGAGTACAAACTGAAGCACACTAGTACACTTGGGAAAAACAGAGGCACACATACACTCAGGAATATACAAAGGAAACTCCCTAAAAATTTTGATGCCATCACCTATGGAGGAAGGAGGTTTATATATGCAAAAAGGGAAAAGGGTTAGGATATGAACCATGGTTACTTTACTAAAAGTAACTATAGTTAAAAGAAAAAGTAGGCCGCGTGTGTCCTGGATAAGGCTGGAGTCGTTCAGACCTAGCTTGTCCCGTTGCATGTATTATGCACTAAAAAGCATCCTTGTCATGTTGCATGTATTTTGCACCTTTTGCTTTTTATAAAGCATTATGTTTGCATGTATCTTTTGCTTTTGCTTTTGATTTTATAAAGCATCCTTGTCTGGTTGCATATATTATGCACATTCATGTCAAAAATTTCCTTTTTATATAGAAGGAAAATGTTCAATTTGTTTTAATTTTAACTCTTTAGAAATTAGAGCCTTTTGAGGATTACTTTTGTTAGACGTGTTATCTAACATGAATTCATCTGACTCTTGGTCAGAGCTGGTCCGTAAATTAGAATCATCTGTCTTGTGATGATGAGTTTCTTTTTCTTCCATTGTAAGTAACTCAACGGCAACAGCAGTGAAAAGTTCTTTTTTAGTTAAAAAGGGTTTTTCAGCAGCGAGTCTTACCATAATATCGTTTTTCCTCTCGGTGAATATTGCCTCGGAGTTGAGTGCATTAGCCCTAGTAGTCGGAGACATTGGGAAGCGAGACACAGTAGCTTGAATAGTAGGGAACATTTGAACTACAACATCCTAATTGCAGTGGCTGTAACTAAACTTTGGCCACCACTTGGAACCAAACTGCCTTACAAGGGTTGGAGGATGTTCAAGAGTGCCATTACCCTTACGGATGGCGTATTGCCAACATAAGATCCAAGGAATATTGAAATCTGCCATGAATTGTAATTGTGGTAGTCCTCTTACCATTAGTGCATATAATTTATAAGCATCTTCCACTTCTTGCGTGGGCCATTCAAGAATTTCTGGTCCAAATTGAAACCACCATCCACCTATCTAATTTGGAAAGATACCATCAAAATCTCTTGAAAAGAATAAGAACCAAGAATGTTTCTGCCTAGGTAAAAAAAAATTGAAATATCGTGGAGAGATGTGGGTAGAAAGGTCCCTTGTCTTGGTGGGGTCAATTCCCCATTATTTCTTTGAAATTATTTTCAAATTTTCTATTTTGGAGAATTGATAAGGCGAATTAGCCTGTCGAGGATCAACATCCTTGTCATAATTGTGGGTGAATATTGTTGATTTTGTTATTCGAAGAATTTCTTCGTAATACTCACGAGATTTTACATAAGCTCGTTGAATGATGGCCCAATCTTTGTTAAGATAATTGTTTGCCACCTCTATTGGTGACATATCTTCTTCTTCATCTTCAATTATGAAGACATCCCATAAATGATCATGGGTATTGTATGCGGAGTTTTCGAGCATATTGCCTTGAATGGAAGATAAGGAACTTGAACCAATAGAATTTTGTCTAGTATTGTAACGGTTATTACCCCGTAGTTTGTAAATTGGTCCTTGGAGGAGTCATTTGCCCTGCAAACATTCTTGAGTTAAAAAGTCAGGGAGAAAATTATTTTCACCTTTAATAAAATCAATTTTGAAATCAAATGAAGAAAGTAAAGCTTGCCATCTAGCAAAATTTTGTTTTGAGGCAATATTCTTGACATCTTTCTCAAGAACATCTTTGGCAGCTTTGCAATTAGTACGTAATAAAAACTCTTGATTTAAGAGATCACCTTCAAATTTGAGAATGCAATTGACAATTGAAAGAATTTCTTTCTTAATAGTGGAATAATTTTGCTGCGCATTATTCCAATGTCCAGAAGTAAAACGGACTAATTGTTCTTTATTGTCAATTTTTTGTTTTAAAATACCACCATAACCAATCTCAGAAGTATCTGTTTCAACAATTTGAAAGGGTTCTGGTAAGGGAAGGCATAAGCAAGGCTGGGATTTAGCTCTAAGCTTGATCCTGCTAATAGCTTGAGTGTGGACAATAGTCCAAGGCTGAGGATTCTTTCTGAGCCTTTGATACGAGATTTTTGTATCTTTATACAAATCTTGGTAGAAGTCTGCTATATAATTAAAGCTTCCAAGGAACCTTTGTAATTGAGTTTTTTCCTTTATTTCATCGAGAAATTTGGAGGCAAACTCAATAGACCTATCAATAGGGATAATGGATCCTTTCTCAATATTATGACCAAGAAATATGATTTTTGTTTGGAAAAGACATATTTTCTTAGTGAAAACAGCAAGACCATTATGCTTCACAATTTTAAGGAAAGTATTTAAATGTTTCCAATGTCGATCGATGGATTGGGAATAAATAAGAACATCAATATAAACAATAGAGAAGTCCATATAAGGATTAAAAATATCATTCATGATGTTTTGAAATTCAGAAAGAGCATTCTTCAAACCGAAATGCATAACATTCCATTCAAAATGTCCAAAAGGAACAGTGAAAGCAGTTATAACGGTTCTTATCGTTAATCTGAATTTGCCAAAATCCAGATTTCATATCAAATTTTGAAAAAAAAATAGCGGCTTTATTAAGCCTATCTAATAAATCATTTTTATTAGGAATAGGATATCGAATCCACCTTAAAGCACTGTTTAAAGGTTTGTAATTGATAACAAGGCGAGGAACACCACGTTCTTTCTCGGCTTGTTGTTGACATAAAAAGCTGGACAGCTCCAAGGAGAGTAACTTTTACGAATAAGCTTCTTATCCAGAAGATCTTGAATTTCCTTCTTACAGTGAGTAAGAAGTTCCTGGCTCATCTGAATGGGGCGAGCCTTGGTAGGAATATTTCTTTCATTGAGATCAGGCTCATAAAGGAGATTTATGATATGCTGTTTTCGATGCCAAAATACATTAGGCACTTCGGCACAAATTTCAGATTCTATTTTCCTTTGAAAATCTTGAATTTTATTTTTCTCTTAATCCAAGTAATGATTGATTTTTTGGAACTTTAAATCTTCTTTTAAAAAACAAAATTGATTTTGTCAGAAAATAAGTTCCCTTTTCAGATAATGAATGACTTGTTCCTGAAGAGGATTAATGAATTTAAAACAAACATCATGATCCATAATACTGGAATGGATCCCATCATTATTAATGGTCATGAGATTAAGCAAAGATAAGAAAGGTGTTCTAAGAATAATGGATTGACTAAGACCTCTAACAACAATGAAGTGTGCTTTCAAACAGATACCCTCGTTACAAACCCAAGAATCAAAGATCTTATAATTAATTTTTATTCTGCTAGAATCAGCAATAGTAAGGGCTTGCTTGGTAGTTTGATAGTATTTGGTAGGGACAATACCTTCCCGAATACAATTAAGATCAGCTCATGAATCAATAAGAGCTATACCATTAAACATGAAATCATTATTGATAATGATTTTGATATTAACGTACCATTTTTGAAAAGTGACTTTCTCCAGATTAAGAATTTCTTGATTTGGATCCTTTGAACTACTAGGATCAATAGGAGGACTAGAAACACGGTAAGGAGGAATGGTTGACTTGAGGTATATATATATATATATATATATATATATATATATATATATATATATATATGTGTGTGTGTGTGTGTGTGTGTGTGTGTGTGTGTGTGTGTGACTTAGATTCACTATCGTATGCCCCTTCGTCATACTCGCGGTGCTCAAACCCACAACCTTCAACCTTAGCCCGCAAACCTTTCTATTACTATCATCTCTAGCATTGTCCTTCATCACCAGTGTCCTTAAGCTCCCGACCACCGTCTACTGCTACTACTACTCCGCCACCTACAGTCTCCTCTCCGGCAACCACCATCGGCGACTACCCTACCAAACACATTCTATTTCCATCAGCCACCGTTGAGCCACCATCCAACACACACGCACAAAGCGAACCCACCACTGGTCATCACCACCGGCATTGAATCCCCTACACTGCCCATCACCATTAACATGGAATCCTCTACCATGCCACCAAACACGAAACACTAGGCAAATCTGGGCGCTCTTTCCCCCTATTCATTGACTCAACTTTCTCCAATCCTCACCTATTGGTCGTCATTGGCCCAAAAAGAACATAAAGTAGGCAAATTTCTTGATATTCAAAAGCCCTAGTTCAATTCCTTGATAATTGCACTTTGAAAGTCTACAAATTACCTTGCTTGGACCCTAGGGTTTTATTGAGTCGAGCTCTAGGGTTCATTATTAGGTTCCAATTGCTCCACACAAATAATAGTGGTGTGGGTGGGAGGGAGGGACAAAATTTTGTTTTGCTCTAAAAGGTATTACCCTCTATCCACTAATTATGTTAACTCTGTGAGCTGAAAAATAAAAAAATTACAGCTTAGTGTAATCTAAATAATTAGATACAGCCGTGTAATAAATGAAAAAAATCCCTTTGGAGAAATATAAAGACACCTTAATGTTGTTTGAATAAAATTTCCAACAAATTTGTATGTCAAAATAGGAGGCGTGAATCTACGTATATTTGCACTTCATTCTAAAGCTATATTTATGCTGGTGCCACATTTGTAATAGATAATTATAATGTTATATAAGTTATAACCGTAACTTCTATTTGGCCATTGATTTGCGACACTCGTTGCAAAGGCTGCTTCCATATCAATTATTCATCTCTATTATATTTGACATGTAGCTTTCCATGAAGTTGTATAAGCATTTCATTCATATGGAATCGAGACTCCGAAAAACAAAACCATGTACTAAAATTGCACAAAAACATCACATTAATCTCTAACCTCAAGATCCAATAACTTGCAACTCTGATTTAAATCGCTAACCAACACAAACGCACCCCCACACCATTTGCACACACAATCGCACACCCCCCAGACACATGCACCATTTGCACACACAAATGACACACACTAGACGAGTGCACACGCAAAATTACGGCTCTGGTTCTCTCCATCTCTCTCTCTGTCTTTCAATTGCTTCAATCTTCCCAAAATCGACCTTTCTCTAATTTAATTTTTCACTCTTCTGTCCATTCTCTTACGCACACAGACACGCACAAAACCTAATACTGTCTTATTTCTAGCCTTCATCAATTGATTTGCAGATAGAACACTAGCGATTGCATTTCATCGTCTCAACATTTGTGCTTTTGAGGTAAGTTTGATGTTACTTTGTCTCTGGTTTCTTACAATCTGTGCATCAGTTGGTTCTGGACTTAGCTAATTCGGATTTCATCGTCTCTGCTGAGTGTTTTGAATTGCATTCCACTCTTCTTCCGGCCTTAAATTGAATATTGATACGGCTTTGGCTCCATTTTGTTAACATACCTTTGCTGCTTCTTTTATTCAAATGAAACTTTTATCTGTTTCGGAAAACCTCTACCAGTTTAGACTTTAAAGAATCTATTTTGTCTTTGTTGGTTTTAATTTTGAGGTTTTGTTGGTTATTGGCTGTAAGGATAAGAATCTGCACTTTATGAATTAAAGATGGATAAATGTAGTCCAATTTTCAACAATTATACTTGTTTTTTGTTGATAAAAAAATTATTGATCTTAGCCAATAAAGTAAAGTGTGAGAGGAGAGGTGTAGTGTGATTATCACTTTGTATTAAATTTAAGTGCAGCACAGTTGTAGAAAAATAGGTAAGAGTATGAAAAGCTAAAGTTACATAGTGGAGAAATGATTTTCCTTCAAACTATCTTCAGGCAATTTAAAAGCATGCTAGACTTAGTTTCCCTCTTAATAACATCTTAATCCTCACTGTCCAAGTAATAACTGCAATTGACACTTTCAACCCGAAAATGTTATCCTCGAAGAACTCCCAGCTACTTCTACATTTCATTTTAAACAACAACTCTTTACAATTCAATCATCTAATTGTCACTACTATCGTGCAAAAAATCAGAAAATGGAAACAGGAAAAAGTGTTTCAATAAATAAAACTTACCTAGAAGAGGTGCTAATTGTTGCTTCCTTCCACTACCGTGAAGCTGCTCTTTGCCACAGTGGCATGACAAAACATTTCTGGATCGATGGTGTGGTTGCAGGCAATACAAGTGTGTCTCTAAGTGGCTTCTTATCAATAACTGGTATGCTAACAAATTCTGCAAGCGCCACAAATCAATCACAATGGTGGTTTGGTGAAGAAATCTCCTTGCTAGTCATTTTGCTAGTGAGAGTGCATTATCAGAATTTGACACTCCCTCGACGAGGGCATCTTTGCTTGTCCGTACATTTTTATTTGTGGTAGTCGCTGTGTGGAAGGTTCACTTTTTCTTTCAATGCTTGTGTCACAAAATACAAATAGATCAGTTTGTGCTGTATAAATGGGTAATTTCGATTTTTCTTTCAGTCATTATCTATTCCTGATTTGGTTATGCTTATAAGTAGAGTTGTGATTATAGTGTTTCAATGGCTAATAGACGACGCCCTCGAGCACTAGGAGGTCACAGTACACAAGTGTCGCCACGAGATTCTCCCCATGTTGAGACCAATGAGCAGCCCAATGTAGAGATGCATATGCCAATGGTTGCTGCGATTACCAATCCACACAACACTGAGGATGAGGAGCTCGATGCTGAGATGACCGGTGATCTTGAGGGGCAACAGATCCACCCAACATCTATGCTTGGTTAGTGCTTTTATCCTTTAGTTATATAGCGAAGCATGTTTCATTTTCAAGCTAGATGAACTTAATCCAATGAATGTTTAATTCTGCTTTGTACTTGGAAAACTAGCACAGTTTGCAAAGAATGCAAGTTATAGCCCCTAAGTAGCAAGCAAGTTAAGTTATCAAAGTGATGCTGGAGTAAATCAACCATTTGGAGTTTCCATAGGTTGTGGTTGTATAACTGAGCAGGAATATTTTTTTAGCCAGTTACAGATTCAATTACTTCTGGCTTCGAACATGTTCCAGTGATCGAGTTGGCTTTATCATAGAACTTGATGTTTTCCTAGACCAGACATTAAGCCCTACATAATTTGCTTGCTTCATGGTAGTACCAATGAATAATATATGTTCAGTTGTTTGGTCTGTGGGTATAGTTACCTGAATAACATGGTTCTTGTAGCTAACATTCACTTTCTCCTTTCTGCTTCCGTACTCAATATAAAGAACACTGATAAGGTATGCTGTCCAGCTACCAATAAGACCATAGATTATTTGCAACAATATTCCTGATAGCATACCCAGGTTGGAAAATGAGTATGGCAGTGTGAAAGAACATGTGCAACCTGTAACCAATAAAAATGACAATGTAGAATTAGTTCAATAGACACACAACACAGAGACATGCCCACACACCACTTACATGGTAAAATCTTGGAAAGTGGGAATAAATTGTTCTGCAAATTACATACTTGATTGGAAGCACAGCTAAACCAAGCATCCCAAACAGAGCCACCATCCAAAGGATGCTCTTGACAGTGAAAAAGCACTTGTCCTCTTCTTCGTTCCCCTTCCTCTTTTCCTCATGTTCAACTTCACTCATATATATATATATATATATAAGTGCACTCTATATTATTCTATATTCAGCTTTGCTCAAGTACTCCTTCCAAGGGTTTCATGTATGTTCTATTCTTGTAGGTTCAAAGCGAGGCCCCGCTAGAGGAGCTGAAATACAAGCGAGGGAGACACAAGAATATGTGGGGTATGATAACTGGGGTCATGCTAGTACTAGTGCGGCTGATGAGCTTAGTACTTTTATTGGTTATGTGGCACGTGATAAACTGTTAACCAAGCAGTTACACTAAGTAGGCTGATGTTCCAGAGGAGGATAAGGAAAATGCTTGGGCGAGATTGAGGTATTATTAAGTTATGCATTTCCTAAACTTCTTATAATTTACCTTCGTTTCTTTGATTGGTTATTTCTATCATTTTTATATGTATCTGACTTTAAACTGATTGTAAACTGATTTTTCATTAATATGACTTTAATTTGATTTAGTTGTGGTTGAAGGTTATTTCTCATCTGCATATTTAGGCCTATAGTTCAATATATAGGATGGAATATGTGAAAACAATGTGAGTACCTCTATTTTGATGAAATTTTTACATCAGTTTTGTCATTAAATTCTTTGTTGTGACACATCTTCTCACTTAACGAACAATATGCCACACATGTGACCTTCCCGCATACCTGCATACCTAGGGATGGGCATCTACCACAACCTGCATCAATCACACACGCGTGTGATATCTGCATAGCACTCAATACCCTAGTCAACAATCTTAGGAAATCAACAGAATTCTGCCCAAGACATGCAAGGGAAATCCTTGTCATGGCTGAGATACTGCAGCAGTTGCCTTATAGCTGTTTAACCATCGGTAATAAGTTTATCATACCCTTGCTTCGGACTGTGATAGGTTAGAATTCTATCACAGTTTGGTACTTATTCAAAGTTTCAGGGCACTTGATGACAAAGAACTAGGTAAATTGGTGTTTTATATGCTAAGTGAATGTACTTTTGGATAAGGCTCGAGGCATGTTTATCATTTTACCAAAGACCTATTTGTTTATGAAGCAAGTGAATGTAAGGGCTCTTTTAGTTTGTGAAGAAAGTTTTCTAGGGATTAGAATTTTTAATAAGGCAGTATATCAAAAGATGTTGAGGTCTTAATTTGTCAGGTAATGGTCACTTCGGATTGGGTAACCAAATCCTGTGTAATTCAAAGACGTAGTTGGTACATATTAACATAGGTTGTTATCATTGGATTCTTTTGATGGACATTTTAGATAACTTTCAGTTTCCCCCGGTGCAACTTTCAGAGGGGCAATTGATGCTGCCAAACCTTTTTGTTATCTTTCACCGGTAATCCGGTAATCTCTAACTGCCCTCGCACATGCATAAATATTTATGCATGCAATTGTAACAGAGCTGAATTTATCGTATTGTTAAAGATTAATTTGGTATTTACATAACCTGTTTCCAGGATCGAGCACGTTTAGATGTTTCTGTATTCACTTTGAGTCCTAAGACTCAAAGCCAATACAGCTTGAACAACTTATTGTTTTCATTTTTACTGACTAAGTTGAACAAACTTCATGGGAGTCAACCGAATTGCACACTAATGTTTGCCTGATTATGTCCCAGGCTAATGTGGATGCAAATGCAAATAGATCGAGCAATGGGAGCGCTTGATGTTGCAAATTGCGTTGCGTCTTATCTTTGAAAGAGCTATCTAGAGAATTTGATTCTAGTGAAATGGATGTAACAGTTTGATGGTATATATCTTTTGAAAGAGCTATCTAGAAAATTTGATTCTAGTGAAATGGATGTAACAGTTTGATGGTATATATTATAGGAAGGTTCTTACAAGTTTTTGTCTTTAATTAGCTACCCTCCCTTTAATTTTGTTAGTAACTATTCCATATCTTTAATCGGGTTACATATTCAAACAAATAAAAGTAATGAAAAAAGAAATTGTATACCTTTAGCAACGGCTAATGTGCGTTCCCGTACATTTGACATTATGTAAAATGAAAAATAAATCAATTACTGTAAAGAAAACTAAAGGAAATGGTAACATCAAATTGTACGACTTTTGGGTTAGTTGAATTCTAAGATACGGAAAAACAAAGGTTTTATCTTAAGAAGATAAGAAAAGGAAAGAAATAGTAAAAGCTTAACAATATCAATTTGAGGAATCAAGTGACTTTAGAAAATGATTGTTGGTTAAACTTTATTCATTCACTTTTAGTACAAAAAGAAGAAGAAGAAGAAGAAGAAAAATATTAGTCTACTTTCTTATATTTATATTGATTTGTTGCTCAATGCATTTTATAGTTTTACACTCACAGTATTTGGTGGTAAAGTGACGACTTTTTAAATAGATTCGTTTTACCTTTTAGTGGTTGAAGACCAACCAATAATTGTTGTACTAACCACTAAATTGAGTGTCCTTAAAATTTTAAGATATTTATTTGTAAAGAAAAGATTTAAGTGCTCCTCAAATGAAACTTAGTTATATATGCATGTTATTCACACATAAGTATAGAAATTTTGGTCAATAAAATTATGATGTACGTCGTTGATCAATAACATTCCCATTTTATAGACCAATCACAGTTCTATGTGTCAAAAATTAAAAATCATAAAGGAAGGTTAAAGAAAGACTCATATTTTATTTTTAGTAAATTATTGTCTAGAATTGAATAAGCTACTACAAAGCGTGCCGTGAAAATAGACCTAGGAACAGAAATGAAAGCACGTGGAGCTATTTTACTTTTTTGCAAGTAAACAACCTTTTAAATTGTAGAATTAATCCTAAACAAATTAAAGATAATGTAGTGTTATAGTGGACGTATATTGCTATAATTATTTTTCTCCAAGGTGATGTTCGTTGTTTTTCCACCATCTATTTTGATGTATTGCTGAAGATTTTCTCAGGTAATCAGTTTGGAAATATGCGTATTTGAGGTTGAATAATAAGATAATGATGATGATTCTTATCGTGATATATATATATATATATATATATATATATATATATATGTGTGTGTGTGTGTGTGTGTGTGTGTGTGTGTGTGTGTGTATTTTGATAGATGGGCATGCAATTGCGTGAGCTTTTATACTTTCTTACATTTTCTTTCTTTTTCATATTTATGAATCGATTTCAAATGACATGCAAGTGAAGTTCATCGGAATAAGGAGAAGAAGGTTCTGAAATAAATCCTGGAAGCTTGAATTTAGACTTTCTCATAGAATAATTTGAGTTCTTAATAAATTGTGTATTTAGGTGAGCAAAGCTACCTTAAAATAAGTCCTATTAAGTTTATTTATTGATGGATTAAAAGTACAAATCAATTTTGAACTTGTGAGGCACAACAACATTTATTTTAAGATTTAGTACGTATTATTTCACATACGTCTACATATATTTTTCATATTTAAAGTTTATTGAAGTTCTTATACTCAAGTTAAATCCTACTGATTTAATCAATCGATGAAGTTAATTGCTAAAAGTTTGTGAAGTTAGAATATCACATTTTCAATTTAGTTTGTTTAAATGAAAGGCTACATAGGTATTATAGTTACAATTAGGGGTGAGTATGGTTCAGTTTTGTCGGTTTAGGGGTCAAACCGCAAAACGAACCCTGCCCATCAGTTTTGAAAGTTTTAAACCGAAACGAACTGAACCAAACACCAACGGTTTGGACGGTTCAATTTAGTTAGTTGAAACGATTCGGTTTGGTCACTTTGGATCAGTTGGCACCCATTTAAAAAGTTATCACTTTGCACACATATTATTATATTGGATCTAAATATTATTCAAATTGAAGTTATATATTCTCTAAATTGCACATAATCTCATTACATTCAATATGTAAGTGTTCGTATGAACATAGTATATAAGTGCTATTGTGCATGTACATATATTTACATATACGGATACATACATACATGTGTGCGTGCGTGTGTGTGTGTGTGTGAGTATTATAACAAAAACTTAATTATACTTTTGTCATTAATGTACAAGAAATGATGAGAAAATAAACAAGATATATTGATCACTAGACATTCGTATTATTACTAGTTTCATTATTTTATTTTCTATTAATTTTTAAGATTCATTTATTAGGATTTGCTTAATCAGAACCATGTACGTGAAAATTATCAATGAATGCTACTAAAAATAGATTGATATTTTATCAGTCGGTTCTATTCGGTTTCAAAAAAGTGAACCATGAGTGGAACCGAACTGAGGTCGGTTTAATATAAAATTGAACCGTTAAGTTTTTTAGACGGTTCAGATTGGATAGGTTTGGTTTGAGCAATTCGGATCGGTTTTAACGGTTTGGTGCTCACTCCTAGTTTCGATGCCTATTCTTTAAATGGATATTTTATGTATTGCTCATAAAAAAAAGACGGTCTTTTACAAAAAGTTTTATAATTGAAGGGGGTCAAAACAATTATGAATTACTGACTATTTTTACAATGTATCTAATCGGTGATGGACAGGGGATGACATTTTGTAAAATTACTTTTTTTTCCTAAACTTACCTTGTTTCACTTTGTAGATTTTGGTTTTAATCTTGTTGAAATTTCAGGTGATAATTAAGTCCTAATAATGTAAGTTTATCTATAAATTATAATATACAAAAATTCGACTTGTGAGATACAACATTAATTCCAATATACTGTATGATTTTGTCTCTCGCACCATTAAACTTTCTTCTTTTGAGTTTTTATGGTGGTAGTAATGTAATTAGATCTTATAAGTTAAGTTATTGATGAGGAAAAGTGCTCATGACTTACACCTAAAATTAACTTTCTTTTTTTTTTCTTTTTCTTTTTTTTTTTTCATTTACAGAAGTACAGGATTTTTACTTTTCAGTTTGAGGTTATTTATTTAAACGTTAAATTTTGTGAAAGTGAACTTATGTTTTAGTATTTTTAATGGACATTAAAAATTAAGTCATTTTCGGTTTAGTTTTTTTTTCCTTTGCATTTGATGGAGTATGTGGATTCTGTTTTAGAATTTAAAGTGTTATTGATTATAATGATTTCTTAGGATAAACTGCTATTCTGATATTTTTAAGTATTGTTGAGAATTAAGTCATATTCGGTTTATATATTGCTTACGTAGAAGGAGAAGTAGAGGAAATAAGTAGGGATAAAAAAAAAAAAAAAGGAACACCATAACAAATAAGAGGATGTTTCAAATAAGTAAAAAGGGTATAAAAAATGGTGAAAAAATTGCTAAGAAAAGCTTACTCTTTAATTTGTGAAATATTCATCTTTAATTTTGGCTTTCGTAGTTGACGGTTGCAAGATTGTAATTTGTTTTTAAAGTGCTCTTAAATTCTTTATAGTCAATTATTAAAGCCTAATATATAAATACGTGATTATGTAGCATTTTAGTAAGATTAATTGACTTCCTTGTTTTGTAAGATCTACAAAAGCTGGGTCACTTATAATACTATATTTTTCAATGATAAATCATAGTTAAGAGTAATGATTTTTGTATTTTACCGTTATGAGATTTAATTTCGTAACTTTAAAGTGCTTTAGAGGTGCTAATGGTCAAAATTAAGCCAAATGTATAAGTATATTAGTATATAATTTTGGTAGAATTGGACTCGTTTACAAATATCGGGCCAATTAAGTCCAGGCCCCTTGAAAGTGTCACTAATGCATCTTTAGCGACGGTAAGCACATAAAAATTTCGGTGCTTTTTGCGGAACATGGACTTATATAAGCCATGAAGCGATTAACAAGGCCCATGCAGTACAACTATATATAGCCTATCCGAGAGAAGAATCCTAATCCTAATCCTAATGCAATAAACCATCTACCCTACTGCATATCATACGCTTGACAAGGCGATTGCCTTGTGAACTGATCAAGGGAAAAGCCAAATATTGGAAAGGCTTGCTAGAGAATCATCGCGAGCCACGAGCACAATTGGCCAGGCACTATTACGCTAGCCACCAAACACAACCAAGCAAGATTGTCAAGGATTTAAGGGAACCAAAAACCTTGGCGGTGCCTAACCTGCACATGAACCATGGAAGCCAGTCGCACAGCCTGTACTCTGATCTTCTTGTTTGGTTACTTCTGGGATGACTTGACCGTCTTCTTCAATTGCACAAAGCAAAGCCTGAAGAAGATGAAGAAGAAGAACGGCACCGCCGGTTTTCCTGCTTGTTCTAGTGTCGGTAAAGGCTGCTGCCGCGAGTTACCCGATGATGTGATCATCGAAATCCTCTCCTGCTTGGACCCAAAGGATTCTAAGCGGTTCAAATCCGTCTCAAAATCATGGCCACACTTGGTTTCCCAATCGATCGTCCAAAGGATTTCAAGGGAGCTGGCAGGATTACTCGTGTGCAAGAAGAGAGGTTGCCAGGCTGATAAGGTGATTAGTCTCTTCTCTGGTGATTACTACGAGTTTGTACGTCTTGAAAACCGCCACTAGTAGCCAACCGACGGCACAGCCACCTTGTATCTCCAGACTCAACTATCGGCAAACAATCTGGTAACCGCTAAAGAGGCAACTACTGTCGTCATCAGCGCAAATCCAAGAGGAAAAATACAGGCCTGTCAATCCGCAGGCCACCATTCATCGCCGCACAGCCACCGTGGGGCTGCCGTTACCGCACCAGTACCACTTCGCCCCATGAACAAAACCATAAACAGCAACAGCGCCACCATTAGCAGCGCCTACACGGGCAGGCCCATGCCCACACAACCATGGCAAAGCCCCCGGAGTCACTGGCATCACAAGTGCCGCCACCGTAGGTCTGAAGTCAATTGTCGTCACAAGTTTCTACCGTGCCCGGAGTCGGTTGTGCCGCCACAACTGGCAGCATCGCACAACCATCATCAAGGTCGAAACCTCTACAGAATTGCCACCACCGCGGGTGACAGATTCAACTGTCGTCCAATCAAAGAAGGAAAAAGGTTTGTAAGTGGCGGCATCGACATCCAGACAACAGCAGCACCGCCATTATTTTGGCCATGTTTGAAACCACAACATGATTGCCACCGATCTATCACAGAAGACCCGCGGTCGGTGGTCGTAGCTCCGCTGCCCTCATGGCCTACTGTCACAGAAATCAGAAAAGAAGACACGGTGCCGCCGTAACCGCTTACGCTAATCCACGCAACCACCGTCAGCACCGGCACCGTACAACCCTTGCTGTTCAAAGTTCGTAACACTGCAACCAACGGCGACGGTGCCATCTTGTCGCCGAAGCAATAATCGCAACTCTGGGCCAGCGCCGACTACGGTTCACAGTGGCACCAGCCGGTGCCTTCACTGCCTCGACAGGCAGCACTGTCGCCACCGCACCGTGGAGACCCCTAGCTCAAACTCCGGCCAAGCACACGCCACCAGAGTCGCAGGTGACGCAAAACCGCTGGAACCAACATCACAGGAAAACACAGAAGGGAAGATGTTCAAAACCCTTAAAAACAACAGCGAAGCTGCGGGCACCATGAACCGCCGGCCACCACAGTGAAGGGGCCAAAGCAGATACAACATCTCAACAAAAAAGAGAGAGAATAGAAGATGCAGCAGCACCACCATCGGACTCGCATCGTCACCACCGTGACCAGCGATAGCGCTAATCACCGTCGTCGCGCCGCTACTGGCTTCCAAATCAACATCACCGTTCGGTGCCACCGCAGCCACAGGAAAAGCGTCGCCGTTGTCCACCACAACCGATGGCCACCATTGCCGGCCCAGACGGAGCTCGCCATCACTACCAGCTGTAGATCCGCCAAGGAACAGGCAATCGACGGCGGGCCGTCAAATCCGATCTACCTGCACAGCGCCGGCTAGGTCCGTGTGCGACTCCACCTCTCCGATCGATGCCTCTTCCATCCATCGCCGGACCGGTGATCTCCTCTCCAGCCAGATCGTGGCACCAACCGATGTCATCACCGCTGAGATAGGCAGTGCCCTCGCCGTCGTGCCAATAAGGCCATCGGCTATCCCTGATCTACTTCCAAAGGCCATGGGTTATTGGGCAGTTAAGTGCATTTCATTTTTACGAACTATTCCGTATTCATCCCCATTGGCATGATAAATTTATTTTTAAGACCCAAAAGTCTTATCTATTCAACATACGCCTCAACATTTTGAAAGCATTAAGCTTTCAGCCCCTATAAGCATGCATATTTACTTTTGGACCCACGGTGTCTCATTTATTAAGCATATGTCCCACCTTTTAAAAGTATTAAGGTTTTAACCTATGCAAAAAATATATTTATACTTTAGACCCCCAGAGTCTTCTTTATACGACATATGGAATATGCTTATTTATATTTTAAGGCCTGCATGACGACTACACTCTCAACCGTATTGTTTTGGTATGAAAATGTCCAGTGTAAGTAATTCCCGAGAGCCTCTCTCCTTTCGGCTCCATCCAAGTCTAAAGCGCGGGCAAGGAGAGGTTCGAAATGAAAACCAAGTGTTTCATGGTGCAAAAATGCCGAATCTCGTTTCAATCATCATTTGTCAGGACAGGAGCTTTTGCTCATGGAGTTATATTTTTCTTCGAGATTACAATCCGGAACAGAATGAGGACAATATATTGGCAAAAATGTTAGACCACAAAGAAGCTACCATATCTCATTTAAGTTGGGTCAGCCTATCATCATACTATACTCACCTTTTGCTGAAGGTCTGTCGTGGCTTGGTGTATCTTCTAATGTTTCTCGAATGACAGGTAGTTAGGTTTAGTGCTTAACTGAGCATCTTACTCAAGTTCTTCCAGCTTTTTTTGTACTTCGTACTGAGGATCGAGGGACAACTCCAGGTATTCGCTGTTGCCACGTTCTTTCGTAGAGTCTTAAGGGATATTTTGGGAAACTACCCGCATTGCAAAACTTGGATTTAAGCAATAACCCCTTTTGTAGCTTAGCAGATTGTGACAAACACCTTGGTAGGCTTCAGAACCTCTATCTGAAATCATGTCTTAAGTCCCAAAACGATCATAGGTGTACCTACTTATGTAGGCAAACGATTGCGTCACTTTTTCAAGCTCTTTCATACAGTACTTGAGTTAGAACTGGTCCTGATTGAAAATTTGGGCTTGCTGAACTTGGAGTCATTGCAAAACCTTGAAGTAACACTTTATAAGACCTTATGTGGATCAACAGAGAAGCATTAGACTCCAGGTGACTCTCTCCTCTCTCTCTCTCTCTCTCTCTCTGTTTGTCGATTCCTCTCTTGCTTCTTTCAGCACAAACATTTTAGTTGTAACCGCAATAGTAGAAACAGTTACAACCTTGCATACAGTTTTAATTAGTTGTCGCTAATTATATTTAGTGACATTCTAGTAGTCAGAAGTCATATTGTTTAGCGATACTTTTTCAACATTATTACGTAAGAGTCTCTAGACGGATTTAGAAATCAGTATTTTATCGCTATTAAATTACCTAGAAGCTCTCTACGACCTAGGTTGCACGTAAAATTTTTCCTATTTCTAAAGATGAGTTTGTTTAATCGTGGAATTGATTTGTTCAATTTTTCTGATTTGCATACTGATGCAGTGAAGGAAACGAAAGAAAACCTAACGTTGCCAGTAAAGTGCAACGTGGAAGAAATTATTTATAGTCTTTGAATTTTAGAGAAACTCTTTAGAATCGAAGCTTCTTACGCATCTTTGACTGCTCTTCGCTCTTGCCATTGTTACACGTCAATAAATATTCAACGGTTAAAGTTCAATGCAACTAATTTGGTCAATTCAGAGCGCACGCTCCAAGTCACATGCCGCACCTTCATCACCAAAAATATTCCAAGTATTGGCATTGGTGCTCCAAGGCCTCCTCCCTAAGCCTTTCCCTTAGGTAGCCCGTCCTGTGGTGAGCTCCGAGTGCTACTGCACAAGTACTTACCGTGGGATAGGCGATTCCTTTCGGACACTTGCTGTGTCAGGGCATCTGCATGACTAATCTATATGCTCCTACACTGGGTTGTTCATTGACACCCCTAAGAACTATGACCCCCAGATTACTATGAACAAGAGCAGGTATCTGGATGGCATCGCGCCTAATTTGTCTAGCAAACTGCAGTGGCAAAAGGAAAAAACCAGGCGACAAAGACGAGCACTTCTCCGCTGCAATTGGAGAAGTTGGAGATGTTAAACATGGTAAACCAAAACATTTACCGTACTTGTGACATTGTGTCACTTCTCCGCTGCAATTGGAGCTAGAACTGAATGAACAACTAAATATTAATCATTAGATTCTCCACATACTCAGAAAATTCAAATGCCAAACACGCCTCTAGTTATAATACTACGTCGTTCGACCATGTCGTGCTGTTCTCTGGGAGTCAATCTTGTTATACGGTTGTAACTTGTAACACCTAGTCGTCCTTTGCACTAAAGTTGCCAATAAAAGAGAGCCGTATCCCCAAACCAAATATGTCTTCCACCAAACTAATGTGTGCTTTGAGGTAATTATGCCACCTATTGTCTTAACGATACATTTGACATTAAGGCTATCCTGAGAGATTCTTGATTATGACCAGAATACTCTTCTTGGATCTTGGAATATCGGATAACAAATGAATACAAGCATAATGAAAGATCACCAAATTCTACCAATACCATAAATAGCCTGTCATGTACTGAATTTTGAAATTAAACAACTCCCAGGAAAAAGAATAATCGACATATGAAATGCAGAGTTCTGCCTGACGAATCCTCGACCTCCGTTTTGACCCTGTTAAGGTCTGCCTTTCAGACTCGAGGTCGAGGAGGTAAGGCTTTAACTCTGTAAAGACGAAGGCATATGATCGACATCAGCTCGACGCGAAACGATGTAAACCAGGCTTCGAGAAAGACAAAAGTGAACCAACGTGATTACAGAGCAGTCAGCCGCAAGAAGGAATGCCTAGCCTAAACCAAGGTGGGGAAAGAAAAACGTAAGCAGAAGAGAAGCCTACAGCATTCCTTCCGAGGCCTGCCTTAAGAACCCACCTCTCTCCGATTTGCGAGACCAGCCATTCAACCTGAGGAGGGCAAAAGGATGAAATTCTCAACAGGAGAAAGTAGCCGAAGAACTTGGAGATTTTAGATATGTTAACCCAAAACACTTCCATTACTATATGCTCCTATCCCTTTTCCCAATGCAACCAGAGGTGTGAAGAAGTGAAAGTGGTGGAGATAAAGAGGTGAAGTACGGGTAATGAAGAAGTTAAGGTGATGCTTAATGGAGATTGTACGACTTAGTGGTAACCAAACTGTAGCTAAATGCCAATCTTTTGTGGGATTGAGAACATGATTTCTGTTATCAATACTGTTGCGGATGAAATCTGGAACTTGATTCGTGAATAAGTCTGCGCAAGAAAAAGACAACACCGGTGATTTGCCGAAAGGATTTCCGGTGAATAATCTCCGATGCCTAAGTCAGAAGATATTTCAGGAGATTATAATGTAAATTCAAATGAATTCACTTGTCTTTCTTGGTTCCCGCATTTTCCTTTTATAGGGTTTTCCTTAGTGGTTTATTTACTTCCCCATTTAATTAAGCAGTTTTACCAGATTAATGAGAGTTTATTCCTACTAATGGTAGTTAATTGTCTTGAATGGGGAGGTTACTGCCTTAATGAATGGAGTAAATGATGGGAAGGTGGATAGTCCCCACTTTACATGTATTCATGAGTATTGGGGCAGGTTTAATATCTCCAGAAGATACGAAGTATTAAAATGATATTTTTTACTTATATCATTTGCCCCCCATTCTATATTCTTTTTTTTTAGGAAGAATATGGAATTATTATTATTTTTGGAAACTTTGGCCAAATGAAATCCTTTAAAGGATTCGTCTACTCGGCTTGGCCGAGCAGAGGTCCAAAAGGAACTCCCCTACTCGACTTGGCCGAGCAGAGGTCCAAAAGGAACTCGTCTACTCGGCTTGGCCGAGCAGAGGTCCACTCGACTCGGCTTGGCCCAGAAAGGAACTCCCCTACTCGGCTTGGCCGAGCAGAGGTCCAAAAGGAACTCGTCTACTCGGCTTGGCGAGCAGAGGTCTAAAAGGAACTCGTCTACTCGGCTTGGCCAAGCAGAGGTCCAAAAGGAACTCCCCTACTCGGCTTGACCGAGCAGAGGTCCAAAAGGAACTCCTTACTCGGCTTGGCCGAACAGAGGTCCAAAAGGAACTCGTCTACTCGGCAAAAGGAACTCGCCTACTCGACTTGGCCGAGCAGAGGTCCAAAAGGAACTCGCCTACTCGGCTTGGCGAGGAGAGGTCCAAAAGGAACTCGTCTACTCGGCTTGGAAAGTAAAGGTCTAAAAGGAACTCGCCTACTCGGCTTGGCGAGTAGAGGTCCAAAAGGAACTCGCCTACTCGACTTGGCCGAGCAGAGGTCCAAAAGGAACTCGTCTACTCTGCTTGGCCGAGCAGAGGTCCAAAAAGAACTCGCCTACTCGGCTTGGCGAGTAGAGGTCCAAAAGGAACTCGCCTACTCGGCTTGGCCGAGCAGAGGTCCTCAGGGACTTGCCTACTCGGCTTAAAAGGAACTCGTCTACTCGGCTTGGCTAGTAGAGGTCCAAAAGGAACTCGCCTACTCGGCTTGGCGAGCAGAGGTCCTCTTAGTGACTTGTCTACTCGGCTGTGCAATACTTTTCCGTTCTGCAGAGGCAAAGACCAATAACTTGTCTACTTGGATAAAGTAGGTGGGGGTCTAATATGCTCGCCTGCTCGGCAGGGGTTAGGACTCAAGTAGCTCTCCTGCTCGGTTTTACTTTAGGTGTCATCGTGGGGTAATTAGGTAAATTTGCCTCCTGTCATATTTTTAGATGTGTGCCACGTGTCCAGATAACTCAATGGTCACGAGATCTCATCCATTGGTTGGGTTTGTGGTTTCTTTATAAGGGGCAAACCCTTTTCACTCCTTTCATAACTCATTTCATTTCAAAGTGTAGGGTGAGAGAGATCATCTTCAGAGCTTTATTTGAAGAAGATTTCTAAGTGAGTTTGAAGATCATCTTCTTTTTCAAGTAAGTTTCAAACTTGTTTCCAACTTTTCTTTGAAATTTCTTGTTTTGATCTAAAATTATGTCCAATGTGGATGAAGAATATGTTTCTGAGCCTATCATTGATATTCAAGGTGTTAGGATAAAGCCTACTTTTGATCCTTTATTCTTAGAAACAGGAGTTCCCTTAGTTCCTTTCCAAGAGTCGAGGGGAGTTCCTGCTAAAGAAGTCTTAAGGGAAAGTGCTCAGTCCCCTAAATCTTTTGATGCGCACACACTTAGGAGCAAGTTGAGTAGTTATGACCTGAAACTTCTATGTGAGCGTTGTGAAATTCCGCCGATTATAAAACTTAGGCTTCTTGATGAGAATGAATCAGCTAACATGACCACAATCGACGAGATCGGTGTTTATTGGGACATGTTCATCAATGGATTTAGAGTTCCTCTGCATCCTTTCTTTATCAAGGTTTTGAATGCTTATGGGCTTGCGCCCGGCCAATTTTCGCCTCACGCATGGCGTTTCATGAGTTTCTTCATCTATCAATGCCATAAACTAGGCTTAAATCCTAGGGTTAGAGTGTTCAGATGGTTGTTTACTATCTGTTCGATAACTAAGCAAGTAGGTTGGTATTTCTTAAGTCGACGCCTGAAGGCCGAAGCCAACCTATTTCCGCACCCTCCATCATCCAATCACCATTGGAAGGAGAGATTTTTGTTTGTTAAATTGCCCAAGTCTCAAAAAAGTGAAGTTTGTAACGTGTGGCTCGCTGAGTGCGAGACTAGAGCTTGTAATAAACTAAGAGAAACGGATTTGTCAGAGACTGACCTCGAGCACATTGGGAAGCTTAAGGAGGCTGAGCTTTTAGAATCCAGATATCCTTTGAACAATGCTCAGCTTTGTGAGTGTGGAATCATATTTCCTCCTGAGCCATAAGACTTTGTCGACGAGGAAGATGAAGAGGAAGAGGGCGAAAATGATCCTGGTAAAGCTCTTACCAAACCTTGGGTTTGTCTAATCGTGAATGGTAATCTTACTTTTGTTTTGCATGCAACAAACATGTCGTCACGTGCACAAGGAGATCCACCACTATTCAATGCTCTAGGAGTTTTAAGAGACATAATTCCTGACGAGCTAGCTTCGATACATGGTCTGGAGGAGGAGGAGATGCAAGAATTGGATTTTGGTGCTTTGGTTTCTGGGTCTCAGCCAAAGGCAACAGAGACTCAAACTGAAAACTTTGTCTTGGGCTTGACTTCCGTGGACAAGTCTAAAGAGACTTCCAAGAAGCGAAAAGTCTCGAGCAAAGCTGGGAGTAGAGCCACATCATCCTCCATTCGTCTTGATACCCCGCATCGCCCTGCCTGGGGAGTATCTATTGACGAGTCAGTGTTTAAGTCTCCCCGCACGGCATGGGATTGGTCTAGCCATGCAATCATTCCCATGGATAGAAAGACATTGTCTGGCTACGGCGTCACAGAGACTGCCAATGGGATGGTTCAACTAATGTCACAGGTTCATTTCTTCTCTTCTTTCCTTTGAAAGTTTTGTTGTTCTGATTCTAACTCTGTCGTATAGGCTATGGCGCAGGTGCAGATTGGCGCAGAGAAGCTGATTGCTGCAGACAAGGTGTTAGACGAGGAGAAGAAGAAAGTAATGATAGAGAACAACTTTCGCAGGGAGGCTGAAAAGAAAGTTGAAGACTTGAGTAAAAAGGTAGAGCGATTAGAGTTGTCTAACGCTGGGATGACCGCAAAGAATGCCGAACTATCAGCTCATGTTAATGATTTGGAGGCCGAGAAGTCGTCGGTAGCTCTTCAGGCAATGCAACTATTCAAGAGATCCAAGGTTTTCTTCGATCAGCGCCTTCGTGACTCTAAAGGGGCACTTGTGCATGGCTATAAAGAATGCAAGACTGACGTTTCGAAAGATCATCCTGAGCTTGACATGAGCATCTATGAGCATAAGTTCGCACGAAAGGTTGCTTCAGAGACTGAGCGTCGAGCCGAAGAAGCTGAGCGCAAGAAAGCTGCTAGTTCTCAGGCGCTCACTAGTCCTTCTATAAGCCGCAATTTAGGTGCTTCCGGGTCAGCGTCTATGGCCGTTTCAAGGCCGCAACTGCCCCTGGCTGAAGGCTACTCTCAAGAGATGGAGTTACCAACAGATGCTGCTGAGCAGAATGATTAGACTAGGATTGCCTTGTCTATTAGACTTAGCCTTTTGAAATTTCTCTTGATGCCTTGGAGTTTCAACGTGTAAAACTTTTAATGCAATCAAGGTTCTATTTTCGTGCTCGCGTATTCTTGCTTGCAAACTTTTATTCATATTAAAGATAAAGTACACTCGGGGCCATATGGCGCTAAAAAAAAAAGGCAAGGAAAACTAGGCTGTGAAAAGCCGCAGTCTTACAAGTGATCTACGCGTGAGTAAGATCTAGTTGTGGCCGAGTGGAGTGCATATGCCCCTTCAGTCTTGTTCATGCGTAGTAGCGCCTTAAATTTGTGGCATTCCATGTACGAGGAATTTCTTTGCCGTCCATAGTTTCCAAGTGATAAGCTCCAGGGCCTCCCAGCTTTACAACTTTATACGGGCCTTCCCAGTTTGATGTTAGTTTTCCAATGGTGTCTCGTGGTGCGGATGCTGTGATGCGGCGCAAGACTAAGTCACCTACGCGGAAGATTCGAGGATGCACTCGTTGATCATAAAACTTGGAGACTCGATGTTGATAAGCTGCAAGGCGTATCGCTGCTTGTTCGCGCTGCTCATCAAGGAGATCGAGAATTGCTGGAAGGGCTTCTTCATTTTGGACTGGGTCATATGTTGTAAGACGAAGAGATGGTAACCCGACTTCAATGGGAATTAATGCCTCTGTGCCGAATGATAAACTAAAAGGGGTCTCGCCCGTGGGGGCCCGTGTGGTGGTATTGTAAGCCCAAATGATTTTATGCAACTCGTCCACCCATAGCCCCTTTGCACCATCAAGTTTTTTCTTTATTCCTTGCAGAAGGGTGCGATTGGTAACCTCAGTCTGCCCATTGGTTTGTGGGTGTGCTACAGAGGTGAAACGTTGTTCAATGGATAAGTTTGTGCAAAAAGTTCGAAAGGTAGGATTATTGAACTGCTTTCCATTGTCTGTGATCAGCACACGTGGAATTCCAAAGCGACAAACAACCGCTCGCCAGAAAAAGTCTTCGCACTTCCTTTCAGTGATTGAAGCTAGGGCTTCGGCTTCAACCCATTTAGTGAAGTAATCAATGGCCACAATTACAAATTTACGCTGAGCAATTGCTAGTGGGAAAGGGCCCAGGATGTCCATCCCCCACATTGCGAAAGGTATGGGGCTGCTCAATGCTGACAAAGGGCTTGGTGCTTGTCTAGGAATGGAGGAGAAACGCTGGCAGGCATCACATTTCTTCGTATAACTCATAGCATCCTGCTTCATAGTGGGCCAGTAGTAACCTTGCCGAAGAACTTTGTGTGCCAACGCTCGTCCTCCTAGGTGCTGACCACAGATGCCTTCATGAACCTCCCGTAACGCCTAATCTGCTTTAGTGGGGGTAAGGCAACGCAGATAGGGTAGCGTAAAGGAGCGTTTATATAACACATCTTCTACCACAACATATCGGGCCAAGCGTAGAATGATACTTTTGGCTTGCTTCCGGTCGATAGGCAATGTGCCGTCCTGAAGGTAGGCCTTGATAGGATCAATCCACGATGGCTTATGCTCCATTTGCATAAGTTCCTTTGTCATAATGCTTGGCTCATGCAAAAGTTCGAGATGGATGGTGTGGCCAAATCCTGATGGATCAAGAGAGGCCAACCTCGAAAGTGCATCTGCAGAAGTATTGTCTTCTCTGCGGATCTGCGTGATTTTGAAGAGAGTGAACGTGCTGGCTACTTCATTCGCCTTACGCAGATAATTGGCCATCTTTGGATCTTTTGCTTCGTACTCCCCTGACATCTGCCTTACAACTAGCGCTGAATCACTGAAGGCATGAAGTGATGCTGCGCGCATTGCATGAGCAAGATGCATGCCTGCTATCAAAGCTTCGTATTATGCTTCATTGTTGGAAGCTTGGAAGTCAAAGCGGAGAGCGTATTCTACGGTCAGGCCATCTGGCCCATTGAGGATCAATCCCGCACCACTCCCACTTGCGTTTGATGACCCATCCACAAAGAGTGTCCAAGCGAACTGTTCTGGTTGGGCAGAAGTGAAAGGCTCCTCTTTAATGGGGAAGGTGCATTCAACAATGAAATCTGCTAGGGCCTGCCCTTTGATTGAAGGTCGTGGTCGATAATGGATGTCAAACTCGCCCAATTCTATCGACCAGGGAACGAGACGACCCGAAAGGTCGGGCTTCTGCAATATTCGTCTAAGGGGCTTGTCAGTGAGCACGATTATCGTGTGAGATTGAAAGTACGGCCGAAGCTTTCTTGCGGCAATTAGTAAAGCGAATGCCAACTTTTCTGCATTTGGGCAATTTGGCTCCTTGAAGAACTTTGCTTACATAATAAATAGGGAACTGTCGTCCATCCTGCTCTCGAATTAGAACTGCACTGACGGCGGATTCTGCAACTGCCAAGTAAAGAAAAAGATCCTCTCCCGGGACGGGTTGGAGAGAAGGGGTGGCGACATAAGATATTCCTTCAGTTTGTCAAAGGAAGTTTGACATTCATTCGTCCATTCAAAGTTTTTGATGTTCTTCAGCGCTTTGAAGAATGGCAAACAGCGCTCGGCTGAATTAGACAAGAATCTGCTAAGGGCAGCAATTCGCCCCGTCAGGACCTGTATTTCTTTGACGCGCCTAGGAGCGACCATGTCTTGAATGGCTTTGATCTTCTCAGGGTTAGCTTCGATTCCCCTTTCCGAGACCATAAACCCAAGGAATTTGCCGGACGACACCCCAAAAGTGCACTTTGTAGGATTAAGGCGCATACAAAATTCGCGGAGGAGGTTGAAACATTGTTGGAGATTAAAAATATGATCTTCAGCTCGGATGCTTTTTATGAGCATATCGTCGACATAGACCTCCATGCTCTTTCCTATGAGGGGTTTAAAGATTTTGTCACTAACCTTTGGTAAGTGGCGCCTGCATTCTTTAACCCAAAGGGCATGACCTTATAGCAAAATAAGCCTTGATCTGTGATGAAAGCCGTTTTGGCCACGTCTTCTTCATACATGCAGATCTGGTTATAGCCAGAGAATGCATCCATAAAGCTAAGTAGTTGATGACCTGACGTAGCATCGATTAACGTATCGATGCGTGGCAACGGATAGCTATCTTTGGGGCATGCTCTATTCAGATCTGTGTAATCGATGCAGATCCTCCACTTGCTTGTTCCAGCTTTCGGTACCATAACGACATTGGCTACCCATTCTGGGTAGTCGATTTCCTTGATGAAGGTAGCGTCCAGTAGCTTGTCGACTTCTTTCTTGATTATCATTTGTCGCTCCGGTGCGAAAGGACGCTTCTTCTGTTTGACAGGTTTGAACCCGGTATCAACTGAAAGCCTATGTGTGATCACGGATGGGTCGATGCCAGGCATGTCTGCGGCATTCCATGCGAAGATGTCTATGTTGGATCGAAGGAAGGCGACTAAATGGTCTCTGATATTCAGCTCTAGCATTGAGCCAATCCTTACATGTCGCTCCTCATCCCCTTCTATGATTGGTATAGAAACGAGAGCTTCCACAGGCTCCGCACGTCTTAATGCTTTCTCGTCGCGCTGGTCATCAATGGAGAGTGTGTCCTCAGTTTTGCATGATGCTACATAACACCATCGGGCCAGAATCTGATCTCCTTTTACAAAGCCAGCCCCTGCAGGTGTAGGAAATTTCATGATGAGATGATAGGTCGATGTTACTGCTTGTAACTTGTTCAGTCTTGTTCGGCCCAAAATCCCGTTATATGACGATCTGACTTTGACAATAAGGAAGTCGAGTGTGCGAATCGCTTGACGAGGTCCTTCCCCCGCGATGACTGTGAGGGAGGCGATTCCTTTCACTGGTGCGGAGGCACCTGTGAAGCCATACAGAGGAAAAGATATGGGTTTTACCCTATCGTTAGATATCCCCATCTGATTGAATGCATCTTCGAAGATGATGTCAGCCGAGCTTCCTGTATCGACCAAGATGCGTTTGACTTGGAAAGCATCGATATGCAAAGTAATGACAAGGGCATCATCATGAGGTAGGCTTACCCCATCAAGATCTGCATCGTTGAATTCTAGAGAGATGGATGCCTTTGTTCGTTTAGCCGGTCCTTGGGCGAGATTAACTTGCCTAGCGTAGGCCTTTCGCGAAGAGCTAGACGGTCCGCCAGCGCTAGGTCCTCCAGAAATGGTGTTTATAACATGTTCTTTTGGAGGTGCTTCGTCTGCTCTCCGTGGATTATTTCTTCCTCCAAACTGCTGTCTATGATTACTTTTCACAAACTGTTTAAGGTGTCCCTTGGCTATGAGATTCTCTATTTCTCGCTGGAGCACTTTGCATTCTTCCGTTGTGTGACCATGGTCCTTGTGAAAATGACAGTATACTTGCGTATCTCTCCTTTCTGCTGGTCCTCTCATAGGTTTGGGCCACTTGATGATGTTTTGGCCCTTGATCTGGGGGAGGATATGCTCACAAGTAGTGTTGAAAGGAGTAAATGATTTGGAGATGAGTGCCCGTGGACACTTGGGCTCGTCCTGATTTTTCCCTTCTGGACAATCTCGCCTCTTCTATCCTGAATGAATTTCCTCTTGATGCGATATCGTTGAATCTTCCTCTGCGCGAAGATATTTTTCTACTCTGTCGAGGAGATCGGACATATTCTCTGGTGGGCGCTTGTTCAGAGAGAATCGCAAGGGCGTTCCTGGTCTGACTCCCCTAGCCATTGCCGCAAAAGTCACTCCTAGATCTAGGTGATCGATAAGGAGTTTTTCGGAATTGAAGCGAGCGTAGTATGACTTTAGACTTTCTTTTGGCCCTTGAATTATGCGAAAAAGGGCCGAAGAATTCTTCCTCTACACACGACTTATGAGGAAATTGCTTCGAAAGGATTCTGCCAACTGGGCCCAGCAGGAGATAGAACGAGGTGGAAGGTGCTGGAACCATACGTGTGCGGCTCCTTTCAATGTTACAGGAAATGCTCGGCACATAATCTGATCAGGGACCAGATGTAGGTTCATTCCTGAAGTAAAGCGAGCCAAATGCTCCATTAGGTCTCCTGTGCCATCGTATGACTCGCACGGAGGCATCTTGAAATTCGTCGGAGTTGGGAAGAGATCGATTTCCTCCGTGAATGGCCGTCCAATTATAATTGGAGCATTTGAGTAGCGCTCTGCTCGATTACCGCCAGTATTGGCGTAAGTATTTCTGGTTAAGTGAGCTTCATAATAGTTCTCCTGCCTCCTAGATCTCAAATTTCGCCTTTCATCATCGGATTCCTCCGCTGTTTGCGTCACATGTCGGATGTGGCTTGTTTGCTCTGGTGTTTTAGAAGTGCCTGGAGGCCTGTGCAGTCCTGATTGTGGAGGCAAATTCTCTACAGCAGCTTGCAACTTTTCAATGGATTGTTGCATTGCTCGAATGACGGCCATAAGGTCAGTCAGTTTGATTATCCATGGCTGGAGGAGTAGTGTTTGTCACATTCGTTGTGACACCGGTGGTGGGAGGATTAGGCACGCCAACAGTTTGCAGTGGACGCAAGACCGTGTTTGCAAATGGAGTAAATGTCACAGCTGGTGGCACCACGACTATGGATGCTGGTGCCGTTACTACAGTTGTCGGTATCGCTATAGGGATTATGGGTACCGCTATTTTGGTAGTCCGCGCCACAATAGTGCTTATTGGAGCACCTAGGGCCTTTTTTCCACGGTTGGGTGGTTGAGGCGCGAATACCCACGAACTGGATCACGTATCTGTGTCGAAGGTGACCCTGGTGGAGGGGCCCCACTTGGCTGAGTTTGTGAATTAGGATTCTGAGACATGACTTATCCACGAATTTTCGGTCCCACGTATGGCGCCAAAATGTTGCGAATGAAATCTGCAACTTGATTCGTGAATAAGCCTGCGCAAGAAAAAGACAACACCGGTGATTTGCCGGAAGGATTTCCGGCGAATAATCTCTGATGCCTAATACAGAAGATATTTCAAGAGATTATAATGTAAACTCAAATGAATTCACTTGCCTTTCTTGGTTCCCGCATTTTCCTTTTATAGGATCTTCCTTAGTGGTTTATTTACTTCCCCATTTAATTAGACAGTTTTACCAGATTAATGAGAGTTTATTCTCACTAATGGTAGTTAATTGTCTTGAATTGGGAAGTTACTGCCTTAATGAATGGAGTAAATGATGGGAAGGTGGATAGTCCCCACTTTACATGTATTCATGAGTATTGGGACAGGTTTAATACCTCCAGAAGATACGAAGTATTAAAATGATATTTTTTACTTATATCAAATACCAAACTAAAAAACCATTCATGAAAGAAATTGATAACCTCCCTTCCTATTTAAAGCAAGTCACTCTACTCTGTCTTCGCCACTTCGGGTATAAGCGTCTCAAGAGCAAACCTTGGCTGAATCTGTGGCACTGTTGCCCATCTTTTGTGAATATGTGGAGTGCCACATTAAGGCCCCGTTTGACAAAAAAATTTTCCCTCTTTTTTTTTCCAGTTTTAAAAACTGAAAAAAAAAAGCGTTTGGTAACCATTTTTTTTTCAATTTAAAAAACCAGTTTTTAAACTGCAGAGTAAAAAAAAAACTCCAAAAACTGGTTTTTTTTTTCACTTTTGGTTTTTTTTTTTCGACCACCACCACCACCCTCCCACCGCCGGCAGCCACCTCAGGCGACCACCGCCGGAGACTGCCGGCCGCCACCTCCGGAGACTGCCGGCAGCCGGCGACCACCGCCGGAGACTGCCAACAACCACCGGCAGCCACCGCCGGAGACTGTCGGCAGCCATCTCCGGCCGCCGGCGACCACCGCCGGAGACTGCCGGCAGCCACCTCCGGCCGCCGGCGACCACCGCCGGAGACTGCCGGCAGCCACCTCCGGCCGCCGGCCACCACCGCCGGTGACTGCCGGCAGCCACCTCGGGCAGCCGGCCACCACCGCCGGAGACTGCCGGCAGCCACCTCCGGCTGTCGGCCACCACCACCACCGCTATGCCCCACCACCGCCACCGCAAACCACCAAAAAAAAAAGTCAAAATAAAAAAAGTTACCAAACACCAAAAAAAAAAACCTCAAAAAAAAAGGGTTATCAAACACCCACTTGTTTTTATAAAAAAAAAAAATTAAGCTGCTCTTTAAAAAACTGCTCTTTAAAAACTGAAAACCAAAAAAAAAATTTTGTCAAACGAAGCCTAAGTGAAACTATTCTCAAGAGCAAACCTTGTCTGAATATGGTAAAGCTCCCAAGTGCCTGTCGGGTTTGTCAAGACCTTTTCTCTTTGTTCACCTGTTACACATAAGCATCCCATAATTCCTGAGCAAACTCATGAGATTGACAGATTTCAACAACATACCATCAGCAAATCAAAAATGGGGACGGGAAAATTTAAAGCATTTGCGTGTCTTCATGAGACCTTCAACCAATAATAATTTTATAACAAACCAGTAAAAAATACCTCGAAGGTAGTTTTTCTTTTTGGTACTTTCCAAATCAACAAATGTGCTTCAAGGTCTCTTCATCGACTTGCCTGATCTTTGCTGAGTTTCATACTCCTAAATATAGAACATGTTTGTTGATCTCAATGGACCGATTCGAACAGAACTTGGAATCAAGCTCTCCTAAATCCTTCCAAAGCCACAGGAAAATCGTCACAGTAAGGATTGGCATATGGACCTTTTCCATCTTCCCAGCTTTTCCTTTCCCTGCATAAGAGATAAAAGGATTGGGCCCCGGCTAAACTAACAAAGCACAGACATGAACACGGAAACGCGAAAATGTTATAACAACACAGACACATTAGTACAGAAAATCCCAAAAAGTATTCGGACAAGACACATTTGGACGCATCAATGGAAGACAAACAATAAACTAAATGTTTGTGGACAAACTATAATAAACAAATATATTCAAGGAAAAGTAACATATCTTTTACACCATTGGATTGAAATTGCAATAATCAATGTTAAATACTTGTATTACCAACCCTCTTCCGCATAGAACTGCGATGCAAGAATTATATGCAGGGGTTTGCATGTAGAGTCTCTGCATATGCAATAACTATCTCGCATTATTATCAAATCTCCCAATCCACACTTCTAATATAGTCTACCACGTCTGACCTTGTCTACGATCGACTTCTTCCCTTAATATCTTGACATTTAACTTTGCTGGTCATGGTTTGATGGTGTCCAAGAGTTGAAGGCTAGGTGGAACAACTTTGAAAACAATTCTTACACGTCTGAAGCAGCCGCAGACATGTATCAGATTCGTATCAACATGAAGACTTTACCCACTCACTAGATTGTTAGTTTCTACGAACAACATGGGTCGCACCCCAGTGTGAAAAAACCTAGACTTGCATGTGCTCATTTGTTGGCAGAAGAATATTGTGCCAACCCCGTCAGCTAGATATTCTGGCAGATTATGAAGTGCAGTGGAGTGTTGAATTAATGGGGAATAGTATAGCAGAGTATGCTACAGATCATGTCAAAGAACCACATGTCGTGTTAAAACTTCCAAGTGAACTTAGGTTAAAACTAATCACCAATGTTAACGACTCCATGACATATCAATCTGAGCGATGTATATCAACTCGGAGATCTTTACGGATTCAAATTAAAAACAACTGCTCTACGAAGAGAATTATACAAAATCAGCATAACCCTTGAAGTAAGACATTCCAAGGGAGGAAACCTGGTTAAAAAGAAGGCAATCCAAGAGAAGATCAATTCAGGAGAACAATGAGTGAGGCATGTTGATTTGCTAGTTCATTCCTGAAGCCCGGCCCCTTCGATCCTTCCATTGTGTTAATTAGCTGATTTAGTTGTAATGTATAAGATGTTTCGCCATGAAGCATGGACAACTCATATAGGCCAAACTCCAAAGTGGCGTGTTGGACATTCACCTAAAAACCCCAACAATTCTCAGACACCTCCGGACACGAGTAGACACCTCTGCAAGGTGTCCAATAATACTTTTAAATTTTCAGACTCGTATCAGACATTTCTGAAAGTTGTCGGACATGAATGGGGCAGTCATAATGTACTTTCTTATCCGAAGCTCATTCTGGATAACACGACTAAACTTTCTTCTCCTTTTTTATTCTCTCTGTTTCTGCTTTCTTTTTCTGCTTTCCGCTACTTTCTTCTCATGCTGCTTAAATAGGATTTCGTTGCTGCTGCTCCTTTCTTAGATTATATTTCGGCAATTGTCTTGTATCTTTGATTGCTACAAGTCGATTGAGGTTACATATGTAAATTTACACTTTTAATCATGCAAATACGCAGTCTATATTTCAGCAGTGTCTTGCAGTGTCCGAATTTCCATTTTTCGGATATTTGCCATGTCTGGTGTCCTTGTTGGACAAGGAGTCAGAAGTATTCCAGGCTTGGGAGTACTTAAGGATTCATTTTGTGCCACATCTGACTACGTGTCTTGTCTGATATCCGCATGAATGGCTTTTACTGGGCAGAGATACTAGTCCAGCGGAGTTGGAAGTTTTATCTTAGTTTCTTCAGCGTTCCGCACATTTCTTGTCTTCTTTTATTTTCGGGCACAGGGTTACTCTCTACTTCAACACATTCAACCAAGCTCATCAAACTGATTCTTTTAGTAAAAGCCTATTTTTCTATGTCAACATCTGCTATCTGAAAACCCACATGTATAAAAACAAATATCTATTTTACGTATCCATCTGGATACAACTGATTCTAGTAACACATACAATCAACGATAGAAGGTCATGACAGCAGACTTCTGCAAATTCTAGGCATAATGATTATGCATCTTTAGTGAGTCTTAACTTCTTAATATTTTACCGATCATTAAAGATATTCAAAGAAAAGAAACTGGATCTCCAATTTGAGTAGTGAATATGACTGCTATATATACATTGCCTTCTGAAATGTGGAGTGTAATGAGAAACAAGAAAATAAAGAGATCAAATAATGTTAAAGTACCGTGACAATTACATGGAGACCCAATCACAATGGATGAAATATTGAAATATGTTTTATCCTAAACTAGAAATTGTATGCAGAGATCAATATTCAAGCTCAAAAGGAGAACGGATAAATAGCATATATATGATGGACTATATACCTTACGAGGTGCAACAGCCAACTCATTTTCAACAATTGACATCGCTTTAAAACCCACAGGTTGCAACACATCTACGTAACTACAAAATCAGAATTAAGGTCAACATAATACCTTCAAGGGATAGATGAATACCTTCCATGTTCAGTTCCAAACATGTTCTAGGACAGAAAAAAAAAACTAGAGGAAGGAACTTACTCAGCAACAGATACTTTATACGAGGGGCCACCGACATGATCACTAACCTAGCAACAGAGGGTGGAAACAGAATCTTTCAGACAACAAAGAAATCTTCTTAAACAACTGCATTGATGTTTGCTTAAACCTCAATTAGAACATATAAGGACCATCCCTAAACTTGGTATCTTATATGTCAGTGTACCAAAAACAAGTAGAAGTTTTCGTTTGACAAGAATAGAGGAGCTTCTATTCTTAAAAAATAGTAGTTAACCAAGTACCGTTATTACACAACAAAGTTCAGATTGGAAGACAATACAGTTCACCATCTTCCAAACAAAGTATTTCCCTTCTATAAAAGAAACTGTCCAACTTCCTTTTTCAGGATATTTAAATGTGGCCTACTTGAGTACGTCAAATCAACTTCTGTTGACTATATAACATGTTGCAACACACTACTAATAGGGATGCAGATCAAAATAAGAACAGCTGAAAGTGTTATCATAGCAATTTCTTTTAGGCAGAAAATGTACTTAAAAAAATTCTTGATACAATATCAGGTAAAAAGTATGGGGCAAAAGAAAGAAACAGTTGGCTAACCGGGAACATCAGTGTTATGAGCTCCCCATCTGGCTTTAAAAGATTTTGAATTTTGCGTGCCCAAGCTGATCTCATATCTGGCTCAATGGCACAAAAGAATCTGCAAAGATCTCATTGTTATGTGATCAATACAAAAGCAAATCCTTCAACGTGCTTAACAGATGGCATGCTGAACTTACGTATAGTCAAAAATGAGATCAAATAACTCAGTCGGATGCCAGGTGAAGAAGTCCGTCTTGCAGAAAGTGAGATAATCAGAATATGGTGATGACGAGGACAACTGCCACGAGAAAAGCAACAAAGATCTGAAAAAGCATCAGAGACAACGTAAATAATTAGTGCTGCTAATCAGATACCATTTGTTCAAAAATACTGAGTTTTCTGATAGGACCACCTTATCCAATATCGTTTACTTTCCAAAATATGCTGGTTTTCACATGAACGTAGTACATGCTCAATCAAGGAACTGAATCAAAATTTCTCTTGACGCCATCTTTTTTCCAATAAGTTACCTTTCTTGACTCCATTGAAGTTCAGACTCCCAACGCTTGGATTCTGATTTTCAATCCGACAACTATGAGCTTGAAACATGGGACTAATTGACTAAAAGGATAGTACCACATAGCTACACGCAGATGCGCAAATGTATCATAGCAGTAATGCTTTTTGCAATTCTGTGTTTCAATCTTCAAACATTACGTACTGGCTTCATTCGATGTCCAGTTTAGTTGATTTAAATTGTGTTGGACTCATCTCCGAAACTCTTTAATTTGAATACATGAATCTTCACATTCTTATCTGTACCTTATCCCCGAGTACTGCACAGCATATACCATCAAGCATACCGACATCAAAAGTCACGTCACAACCCTTCCAACTTTATACCATGGCACTATCCGTTTTGCCTAGTTAATTCTCTAGATCACTAAATAGTTAATAGTTTATAGAAGCAAATTAAGATTAGGTCTAAGTACTTCATACTACAATCATAGAATAAAGCAAGCGCGATTCATACCCATGTAAATAGTTTTTAAGAAGTCTGTATTCTAAAGTATGCTCTTACTTCAGGGGTAGTGTCTTTTCCCATTGGTCTCTAATTTGAGTCAGCTCTGGAGCTTTTGGCTCATTTGTAAAAGTAAAATGTGCTTGGGGAGTCAGAAAAGTCTGATATTAGTAGGAGGGCTTTATAGGCAAAGTCCTGGCTTCTCTTGGAAGATTGGAGTTGGCTTCGGTTAGAAGCTTGGAATTTTATTTTTCTTTAAGGAGGACAAGTCTGCCTTCTCCAGCACTTTTCAAGAAGATGGACAGAACAATAGCAAGATTGAGCTTCAGCTCCACCGCAGCTAGAATTCTTAAGCATCGGCCGCGTTTGAGGATTCCACCCCGTGGCACCTTCCGTCCCTCTGTCGCTGCTATACGCTCAAGAAGCCAGAACAAAGCCATTATTTCAGTGTTTTTCACTGCTGCTCAGATCTAGAATATTTGTTTGAAGGTATTTTCTCCAAGTTTCCAAGAGTTCATGAGCTTCTTGCTATTAGATCGCGAATTGGAGCACTCCTCGTGATCTTCTAAGATTTCAGCCTACGTAACATTAATATGTGCATATCCACCGCATCCTTGTTTGCATCAGAGAGGTACTTATCAATGTCATCAATATGAATGAATAAGTTGGATGTGACACGGCAAAAAAAAAAAGGGATAATTGCAAAAAACACCCTCTTGGTCTGGGCCATTTGCAAAAAGCCACCTGGGATTACAAAAGTTGCATAAAAGCACATGAAATTACAAAGGTGTTGCATCAAAAGATTTCAGTAACAGAATGGTAAAAATGTCTAAATTGTCCCTCTATATAAATCAAAAAAAGTCGAAATCTAACCCCATTGTCATCGGAATTTCCATCAGAAATTATTTTAGAAACCCCACCCTTTTAATTACAATTAAATCAATTTCCATTTCCATTTTCATTTTCAGATTGCATCAATCATAGAAATTATTCATAAGATTTCCATTTCATTGCTCCGGTGAATCAATTTGCAACTTCCAAATTGTAGATCTAGGGTTTTTTTCATTTAAATGGTGGACAAGACTAGGATCCCGATGGGTGATTGGGGCTGGTGGCGGTGGTGCAAGTGTCTGGGCTCGATGGCGGGTTTGGCGATGGAGCAAGACGGGATTGATGGGGGTGGCGGAGCACGGTACTAGCGCAAATGGAGGTTGGTGGGCTAGCGGCGCACGGTAACGGCCCAAGTGGAGATTGGTGGGCTAGCGGCGCAAGTTTGTTCCAGCAATGAAGGGATGCCGGAGGTGCACGGTAACGGGGCTGGCGGTAGCGTAGGTTGTTGATGGGGCTGGCGGCGCAAGTGGTGGTTGGTGGCGCAAGTGGTGGTTGGTGGCGCAAGTGGTGGTTGATGGGGCTAGCAGTGCAAATGTGTTCCAGCAATGAAGATGCTTACGCTGGCGGTGCACGGTAATGGGGCTAACGGCACCAAAGGTGACGAGGCTAGGTGGTAGCAGACAGGCGGTGGTGGTGAGTGTAGCAGCTAGAGCTTTGGTTGGCGAGGGTGACGGCTAGGGTTAGGTTTTGGTAGGATTTGAGAAGAAATTAGGGCTTTTTGTGGGAGAGATACAAAGGAGGGTACTTTAGTCTTTCTGATGTATTAATTGTTATTAAATACACTTTTTAGGGGATTGAATAACACGCGCCGTTAAGTTAGACGAATTTTCTAATAGTTGCAACAAAATAAGCACTACAGGAGGGCCTTTGCAACTTTTGTAACCCAGGTGGCTTTTTGCAAATGGCTTAAACCACGAGGGTGTTTTTTGCAATTATCCCTAAAAACTCAACCAACTGAGTACTTGTGCATCTTGTGTGCTATCATATATTCTTGCAATAGCAGTTACTAAAAAACCTAAACTTAGCATGGTCTTGTTGACCAAAAGATTAAACTCTTGAAACTCAAAGAAATACAAAAGGGATTGAGCCATTGGTTTACAAAGGTCTTTTGCATGACTCTAACTGCCGGATATTTAATAACAATTTCTTGATTGCACTCAAGTCAAAAAGCTTAAGGAGACAAATGGAACTCAATTTGAATCAACTCAATCTGAATCAACTCAATCGGACATCGGATCGAAGATTGGAAGACAGTAATAGAAAAGGCATTAATAATGCAAGACGCCAGTGCACCAGCGAGCGCCACGTGACAGAGGTGCCAACATATGCCATTAATCGATCCTACGTACCAAGCTTAGTCTGAACCTATCTGTGTCGGAAATTGGGTAATGGAGAAAGAAAACCATTTGACACGTCAACTCAATGGAAGAGTAGCGTTGATCAAAACAATAATGTGTGAATGAGTTACTTGTAGCCATCTCCACATAAGGCATAGGTACTGGCATGGATATGAACTGGTTTCCTTCAAAATGTTCACGTGGGGGTCCATTGGTAGACCATAATTTCTCTAATCATCCCAAAAATGAATATCTTGTTTACTAACCTAATTGTTGTCAAGTCTTTTGTGGAAAAAGCGTGTTTGATACCCTAGAGTTAGCTAATAGCAGCTTGTTCCTCATTAAGTAAAGCTCTGTGTCTTATTCTGCAATATAATCCGCCTTATTTACTCGTACGTCAATTCCACCCTAAGAGTGAGTTCTCTTGTACACAACGCAGCCAAGTATAATGAACTATAGTAGCGAGAGGTAGCCAAAAACAGTTCACCAACTGAACCCTGCATATAAATTTTGGAGCTCAATCAACCCCTAACATCCAACTCTCAGGCATAAGGTTTTGTTAACAAGTGACAATTACACTAATACATCTACAAAGAGTTCAACACAACCTGGATCCAGGCTAACCAGAAGAGAACCATTCTGCGGAAACATTACTAAACACCATCCAGTAGCTATAAAAGTTTGAAGGGTCTGTCAACCCCTTAACTAATAGGTATACTAATTATTATAGCTAAGCACAGGGCGGTGATAAATGGAGGAAGCCGTTGACCAAAATAAAGGAACTTGCCGATATCTTAGACAAAAATATGTCCAATTTGTGTCTCTCTTAACCCTCACACTTACTAATACTACAAACTTAACTGAACCATGCCCTTTATTGCAGAAATTCCCACTTGGGAAATACAAAAGACTTGAGCAGCACCCAAGTGGTTGACAGTCCGCTGATTGCTTTTACTGCAATGGATTGCCAAGGAGCATCATGAAGGCACTGACTACGCTCTAGGGTAGAACTTTCCATCCCATATACGAACTCTGTCCGCGAATTCAACCACTTTTAGCAAATTTGAATGCCTAAACGTTAGCCAATTATCCTAACTGACTTGTCAAGTAGCATATTGGTTGCGTCTAAACATTTGAAGAATAGATCGATCCATTTTTCAACAGATTAGAACGCCAAAGGCACTAGGAAAATAGCACAAAAATCCGAAATTGAACTGAGGATCTTAATTTTCCAAACTATAGCTTCAGCTGCCATACCCATTGCAGTTACAAGAAGAGAGTATAAGGATCCCAACTAGACAAAAACCTTAGCTATAAAGACGAAGAGTGGTCATTGATACTTACAGCATTGTTTAGCATGTACTCCTGGCATGAAAAAAACCCTCATGGAAAAATTAGGTTTACGAGTACCTACTGTTGCATTAACAACTTTTCACGCCAGAAAACTTGAACTTTTACTGGAAACCCATTCCAAGATTCATTAAAATTGAAATAATCAAGATGAGTTCCGTGAGGAGAACATTAGTTTATGTTACAGGCGACAGAGGTTATCTAACATATTAATTGTCTAAGCAAAGAGAGTTCTGTCAGCTTCCAAAGTAATTGTTTTTCCATAGCTCATCCAGTTAGATTAGATAGACGATAAAATAACCAGCCAAATGAAGAGGAAAATGCCTTACAAGACATCTTTTGCATAACACAAGTTTTTCTTCACTATTTTCCTTTCTCTGGAAAGGAATAGACCATATTCTAGTGACTACACAATCAACTCTTACCGCTTTAGCCGTCTTAATTGCACTGCCTGATATATCCAAACCAACAACATAGCGTTCAGCACACGCAATTGCTACAACATCATGACCCTGCCACAATAATATAAAAGGTTATGAGATTGGGAAGCAAATAATATGAATAAAATTGGAGATTGATGATCAATTTTTTTGCAACAACAGAAAAATAGAACTCTGGTAAAAAGGTAGTGATTAAGAAGTTCAAAAAAAAAAGGAAAAGTGAAAAAAACTGTACGTGCGATGGTCTTCTTTTCAACTTTATGTGCAGAAACACTTGAATCACCTGTTGGTGCTGAAATACTGTGAACTCTCTTTGTTCATGATCAGGATGCTGTGGGTTTTACCTAAATACATAAAGAAGTGTCAGGTAGTCTAGTTTTCGTGTGAGTGCAGGGATCTGTGGCAATGCATGAAAGGTTGTCATGGAAGAGATAGCGCTTGGTGATTCAGAAGTAGTGATCTTGTTGATCCGGTTATTTATGTAAAAGGAGCAGACCATGAATACAAGCCACAAGGTGGAGATGTTACTCATAAGCATCAAACTTGTTGCGAGATGAAGCTGTAAATTTCCATCAATTTACTGACTTAGAAGCTTATTATTAGAAAAATGTGAGCACCTCAATCAGAAAAGGATTGTATTACATCAGACCTGTTTTTCTTCTGTTTCAAGTTTTCTGGACATCAGAAATCACTTTAGGAATATGTACCACTTTTCCACCTCAGGATAGAGAAATGTCTAAGAAACTACATCATTCCATTTTTCTGGACAGACGTTTTCCAACATGAATTTCCGGTCGCTTTTCCTGATTCCGCCTTTGCTTCTGTTTTAGTGAAAGACTTTGCCAATCAATCTGTTTAGTGAATTCACTCAAGACAATTACCTGACCTCATATGCTAGTGATTTAGAATCATGCAGGAAAAATCTGGCCAAAAGTAGTCAGCAACTTCTTTAACATACAAGTCTCCAGTTTGGCGAGTTAGAAACCATCTCTCGGCTCCAAATGGCACATCATGACATATGTGAAAAGACCTCTCCCACACCAATTGGTTTCAATTATTCTTTCAGAGAAGTACCCTATTAGGGTGGCAACTTTCCAAAGCTTGAAACCCATTTCCATAACGTCTACATTTTAGAAGGCGATGGTAGAACACTATTATATAGCAGACAGAAAACTACATGCCTCCTTCCCAAAATAAGAGTACCCTTTTTGGCTTTCCAACAATATTCTAGATCTATTTTCACAAAACAACATCAAATTACTATCGCTAACAAAAGCAATTGAGAAGCTCAAATTTTGGGATGGAGGTAACATACAGCGCCACGACCAGGGACTAAAGGGCATCCCCGTTCTGTGAAAATGTGTGATGTGTCGCAGGAAGTGGGTCCTGAACACGGTAAGTGAGCATGACCAGAAAAGGGCTAGCAGCAACAACAATATAAGAACAAAACCATATGCTCCAGTGGCAACCCTGAATTCACAATCTCACGACACAAAACCCATTTGAGAAGCAAAAGGGTGCTCAAATTTTGGGACATGGGAAAACTTACACTGCCACAACTAGGCACCAATGCGCGACCTTTGGGAAGGGCACCCGTTTCATGAAGGTGTACGAGTACCGGCGTCGGTTGGCCCAAATCCCACGGCGTCACTCCTTCCCTCCAGCTCTTCTCCCAACCACCTTAGCACGAATTGAAAAATTGTTCAATCCAGTACAAGGGTGTGTAATCAATTTGAGGGAGAGGGAGAGAGAACGTTGTGAGGTACTTACCAGTGGAGTCGGAGTTGACGATTTGTTGTAAATTGCTGACATTGGGGTTTGAACTGATGGCGTTTTTCTCCTCTGTTTGGATATTGTGGTGGCGATGCTGCGGCTTGCTCATTGGAAAAATGTTCCGATTGCGCGATGTGAGAGCAGAGTTGTTACCCCCGAAGCCGTGTCGACGAGTTGTCGGGAAAGCAAGATTCCGAACGGCGAGGAAACGGTTACAAAGGCATGCCATGGAATGAATTCTGCCACGCTCCCATTTCCCTCTTTCTCATTTATTTAATTGCATTTTTTAATGAATTTTAATTGAGAAAACCATTTAAAAATTTATATTGTGTACTACTCTTTAAAAACTTTCTTAGCACGTCAAGTGCGAGCTATTTGTGTAACAATAAAATAATTGTAAGTAGTATAGATAGATATTAATGGTAGCAGAAATGGTAAAAATTCTGAAGTGAAAAAATAAAATCTAATTATATCTACGTATGTTACATATGTGCGCGCGCACACGTGAAAGTCGAAACTGAGTGAAAGTGATCACATCGCGCTTACATGGAGACGCTCTTACCTCGTCACGTGAACTTTGTTATTTTGACTTTTTGAAAGCATTTTAAATTTATTTACCTTTGTAATAATGATTTGAATTCATTTTTTCTCTCACTAATTTGAATTTCTTTTGCCATTTGAAATTCAATCAATTAAATAAATTTTATATTTATCTCTTTTCTATGTCAATATGTCTCATTTAAAATTTTATTTATATCTTTGCAATTTTACTAATTCGTAATATTCTAACAAAACTAATTCTCAATGTATCTTAAATCTTTTAATTGTTTAGAGAAGGCCAATATTTTTTATTAGTTTTTTCTCTTTAATTCCCTCCTTTTATTTCATTACAAGTTTATATATATATATATATAGACACACACACACACACTTGCCCTCACCCATTTATTTTTAGTCATTTGTTTCATATCTTTACTTTTTTCTTGATGACCTTGAGTAATGCAAACATCAATACACGGGTTATTATAGTTAGACTTATCACCATTTTTGTTATTAGTTGAGACAGACTATTTCTATCATTTCATATACTATTTTTCATTTTCATTTATTGTTAGAGCTAGCAATAATTACTCAACTTCATGTTTAACGACCAAAATTGGTACGACAACTCATATAAAAAAGTAAAAGACTTTTTTAATTATTTTTTGTCACTACTAACATTGTTACTTTTATTAGGCAAACAAGTACGAAATCTCTCGATCAGTACTTTAGCAGTTGTGCTTTGTGTGTGTGTGTATACACGGGATCAAAACTAGTATGAAATGAGTTATGCAGTCTTGAAGTCTTGAAAATGAATTCTCAAGCCCCCTAGTAATTGGGGTTGAGACGGTGACATCATCAAGCAACTCGCGACATTGCCTTGGGAGACCCCTTACCGAGGAGGCCATATATGCTGGTGTTCCACAGACTATTAGATCACATATTCACCTGACTTGCCCCGTATAGTTTTGCTATGTCTATCTGGAAAGACTGGCTCAGATGCGTTGGTTTATCTAGTCATCAATTCAAAGCTCTTACTGAGTCCTACATAGGGGTGTTGAGAGATGCGAAGAACCTGACAGTGTTGGGGTAGGGTTTTTAAGCCCGAATGTCAGGCATATTAGGCACGATGCCCTCCAAAGACCTGTTCCAGTCTCGGAATAACCTGGGGTCATGGTCCCCGGGGGTGCTAATGAAGAGCCCCCTACTGCTGGAGCACGTAGACTAGTTACCCAGACACCCTGGTCGAGATAATGTCCCTGAAAAATCGTCTATCATATGGGTGAGTCCTAATCCTAGAGCATTTAGAGCGTACCAAGGTAGTGTTCCGTAAGAGTAGCCTAGCCGACAAGAGATAGTGTCTAAAAGAAGTCAACTGCCTGAGATGCAGAGGTAGTGTCGGAGAGAGTCACCTACCCGACTGGCTGAGGCAGTGTCCCGAAGGAATTACCTAAGTGGCGAAAGGGGAAGTCCTCGTGTCAAAGCACTCAAAGCTCACTAGATGAGATATCTCGAAGGATTGCCTAACTCTGCAACTGAATCATTATACCAGAGCACTAAGGTAGTGTCCTGAAATAGTTACCTGTCCGACGGGCCAAGGCAGTGTCCAGGGAAGTCGTCTACCTAACTGGAAAGGATGACTCATACCGAATCACTTGGAGCTCCTTGACGGAGATAATGTTTGGGAAGAGTCGCCTATTCCCATAACGAGTCATTGTGTTAGACGCTCGAAGCTTGTCAAGGTAGTGTTCTGGAAGAGTCGCCTACTTGATAGCCGATGTAGTCTCCTAAAAGAGTTGTCTACCTAGCGGAAGGGAAGTCCTCATGTCAGAGAGCAATTGGAGCTCTCAAAGGTGATGTCTCGTAGGAGTCGCTTACCCTAAGGTCTGTTAAACAATCTGGAAAGTAGGTCGAAGCATGTTCCATGACCAAGGCAAGGTACCCATGTGTGGTGAAGGGATGGATCAGTGTTGTAGGCGTGGCAGGGTGATAAGATGCCAGGGGGCACGACTATATAAGTAGCGAAGGTGGGCGTTTCCGTTGCCGGGGACATACTAAATGGAAATCGTGCTAGTGCTAGGTGAACGAGTGTCGTGTTAGGCATGTGACATAGTAACAACGCTTGGGCGCAACCGAGGGAAGGAGTGTTGGGGGCACGTAGAACAAAGGGGCAACACTTGGGCGTAATATGGGTGTTACGGAGACAGGCATCATAGGGCTCAGGGCCAATAATGGGTTTCATAGAGATGGGCGTCGTAGCTAGGCACACGACGCAAAGATGACGTTCAAGCATGATGACGAGTGTTACCAAGCATGGAGATCCCAAAGTGAGAAGAAAACAAGGCGTGAGATAAGGGAGCCCCTACAGCGTGAAGAGAAGAATCCCCAAGGGGCGAAGCATGGGAGCCCCCAAAGGATAAGGAGAGAAGCTTAGGATGAATCAAAGGATCCCTTGATGGGTGAAGCAAAAGAGCGCCCAAGAGGGGGAGCTTTGGAAGGCCAAGGGCCGCCCCCTTGATTAAGGCCAAGGGCTTATCCCCTAGGGGCATACGCACCATCGATTCCAATACTTAAAATATTTTTTAAGGCATAACACGTGAAGTCGATTCCAACACTTAGATTTTCAGAGGCATGGCACGTGACTTGACTATGCGCCTTGGGTTGACCAACATGGTGCATTGAACTTTGGCCATTGGATATTCGTTGACGTGTCGCGAAGTCAGACCCAAGAGCAGTCCAAAAGTGCATAGTCAAAATATTTTGCCAACATAGTACTTTGAGTAGTATCTATCACATTGGTTTATTGATAAAATAGCTGCCTAAAGTACCATATGGTTTACAGCAATTGCACCCTTCACATTTACAATATTTACTGCTTTTTTGGGTGCACTTCCATGTCCCTTGCGTCTTCTTCTATTGTCGCCATACTTTCCACATTAACCATAAGTCATTTTACTCTCTTTTTACCTAGCTTAATAGCTCCTTCAGGTTCATATTCATCTCTTCTTCTAACCTTCCTTGCCTTTCCTGGTTGAGTATGATGACTTGGAGGAAGAAGTTCAAGCCTACAACTACACTTCTAAAGGTTTGGACCATTAATTGGTATATGAGGTTATTATATATCTTGGTTTAAGTCTCTCTCTTGTAACAATCATGCACTCCACTCCTGTGCTTTCATCCCTTTGTTTCTGCCATTTGCCTTATCAGAGTATATTGCAGAAATAGCAAAAGGGCAAGGGAGACCATTAAGGTCTCATCCTCTATATGTGCAAGTCATATTTCTCAAATTCACACCATACTGAGCACCAAGTGGACATTTAAGTTGGTACTCAGCCCTCCCCTCCCCCCTCCCATGCCCGCCCATTCCAAGGCTAATGCACATATATGATCTACTCTTGTTCTTCTCAACTATTTCTTCAAAATGAGGTGTCTTCCTCCCATTGTGCTTCTTCATCTTATCTCTTTTATTGTGCATACTTTTTACTAGAAGGACCTTAATCCCTTCAAGCATAATCAAAATAGTTTTATCCCTAGTTTTTAGAGTGAAGCTATTCAATTGCTCAGAGTATTTATTCAATAGCTTATCAAACTTGCAAAAAGTAGAAAAGTGAGCCATATTTAGTGCTTATATGTATTAGCCACTAATATGTTGCTAAGTCATCTTCTTTTGAAGTTCTCCATTATTCACTTGAAGTACTTTGTTATAGATGATTTGCTAGTTGTCCCTTTAACAACTTCTATGATTCTTGTACATGCCCAGTAAGCAAAATATATGCTTAACTTCTGACAATACATTCTGCATTGCTAGAACCAATCCTTGTAATTTTTTTTGCAAATTAAAAATTGCATAACACAGTTGACTATAATTGAAGTTATGTACATAAGTAATCAACTATAAGGGCATGAATTTTTACCTTCTGCCTATCAGAAATGGATGTCCCCTCATGTTGATTTTGATTCCCAATGTCAAAATCCCTCCCAAGCAGTGCCATGAACCATGTCCATGAACTCTTTTTCTCTGCCTCCACCACTGCAAGCATCTGCATCTGTCATAATAGTAGATAACAAGTTTGTGAGAAAAATTTCCTTGGGTAAACACTCATTCAATCCAATGAATGGTGTGCAATGTTTTCAACCATGCCCTGCATGCCCTAAGGCAAAATATAACCTTGGAAACCTATACTGATTTTTACCCTCTTCTATCTTCTTAACAACCATTATAGTATTTGGATTATTTATAAAAACCTCTTTACATTAGTCCTAAGTTTTCTTATATAGCTCCAAATGGCTCCCATTGATCTCATCTAATGCCTCCCTTTTAGCCCTCCAAGCATGATGTTTGCTTATACCAAGTATGTACTCATTTCTGGCAACATCTTTCAAAGTATGCATTGGCATACTTAGGTTTGACCTAATCCTCTCTAGGTACATTTGGAAAGCCACTTATGAATAGCCTTCCTAAGGTAATATAGAGTTCGGAAAAAATGGTGTTTAAAATAAGTTTTTACCTACCACGTTGCAGACCCCTGCATCATGGACCCAAACAATGTGCATTTACATTGCTCATTTCCAATGCATACCGCCCTCATCCTAACCTTATCATTTTTTACAAACTTTATCTCCCTCCTGTTCCTGATAACATATTTTATTTGCCTTCTTTAGTTTTGCCTAGTAGCAAACAACATCCCCACTTCAAGCCGATCTTTCATGTCTCTGTAAGGCATAAAGTGTGCATACCTAACCCTACTAGGTTCTTCATTGGAGCTTGATGACATACTCCTTAAGTCATCAGATAAGTGATAATAACCATCTCTTCCTTCGTTAACAGCCTCAATTACCCCCCTATGTCACAAATTGTGTCATCATACACTTTTGCTTACCTTTTGGTGAAGAACAAAAGAACTCAACAGCTGAACCCCCATTTTCATCATTGGGTATGTCTTTTCCACTGAAGTCATAATCGAGGTCCTTAAAGTTCTCATATCCTACATCAGCTTCACTATCACCCTCACTACCATCTTTATACTCATCCATTTTATTTTTTAGATTCATCTTCCTTATCTTGTTTACTTTCAATTATAGTTTCCTTTAGATGCATTTCATGTTCATTTCCCACACACTGAGTTTGAGTACCATCAAACGTCTTCTCTAACCGACTACTATTTACATCTATCACATCACGCGATACCAAAAACCCGTTCTTACCTGTCATCCTGACTAATGCAGGGGCATTAATATTATCACCGATTATTGTTTTCCTTGGCTAATTCTGTATCTCTGGCACAGTATTAGGACTAATATACACATTTCTTACATCAACAGCAGTCTTTAACCTTCTCAACCCCTTATCTAAAGCCAAACAAGGTGTTCATTAGTGGAAGTAACATTTTCCCTTATACCCCTCTTCTTTGCAAGGTTGATGTGTGAACGTCTGTAAACATCGCGAAGGTACATAGACTCTTAAAAACAAGTGTGCGCGCGGGGGGGGGGGGGGGGAGGCCATAGGCCAAAAATGGGGGAAGGCCAAGGCCACTCCCATAGGGAGGCCAAGGCCGACCCTAGGGGGTGGCCAAGGCCAATGGCCAATTCCCATTAAGGGAGGCCAAGGCCAGTCCCCCTCTTGGTGAACTTCGGGCACGCCGACAGTTGGTGTTTTGATAGGCAATGATGAATCGAGAAGTTGAGTAACGACGAACATGTTGCCATGAGTCATACCCACGTGACGAACAAGGTGCCAAAGTCACATACGAAGCGTACGAAGCGAACAAAGCGCGAAAAAGACCTTGCACGAAAAGTGAACAACCGAGGGGGGAAAGCCAAGGCCAACCCCCCATGGAGGTTGAGGCCAACCCCCCATGGAGGCTGAGGCCGACCCCATGGCCTTGGGGGAGGCCGAGGCTGACCCCATGGGGTTGGCCAAGGCCTTTGCCCTTGACCCCGTCGCTCCGGTTGAGCCATCGGTCGATTTTTTTGGTGAAAAGGTGCTCGGGTGGTCGCGACGTGACAAACGTGGTACTGTGAGTCACGCTAACGTGAAATAATTGGTGACTAAGGTGTGCAAAGCAAGAAACGCCCGTGACATGAGTGTGCGCACTTTGACAGTTTGATGCGTTGAATACATGTGCTTGTGTGGACGTGTCATGCAAAATGGACTCCAAGTGGGCCTTTGGGTGTGACCAGAATAGGTTGGGAACAATGACAAATATAAAGACACACTACAATGTGCTGCAGCTAATGTATATTCTAGACAATCTGTTCTCAACCTTTTGCTTTTGTCCCACTTCCCAAACTGAAGGCTATATAAGAATTACTAAGACCCTGGTTATAACCATTAACGCAGTGGTGAGTTTCAATTTTGATTTCAATTCTTTAGCTTTTAGCCATCTTTCAAAATTTCAGCCTTTGATGTTTTGTCAAATTCCCTTAGATTAAAAGAAGAGGGAAGGAGTGGAAACCTTATTGTTGTCCAAAAGCTATCAAATTATTATATATTCAGCCAATAATTTGTGGTAATAGAGAATACTTGTTAAGGATGACTTGAAATTTGTTTATATGGTTTGAATTCAGTGAGTTAATGTGTGGAAAATCATCTTATATACGTATTATTTTATATGTGTAGTTCAAATAAACCAGTTTAACCTTAAGAAAAAACTTCATAGAGCTGCAGTTGGCTTGGTTACCCTTCTTTTTTATTTACAGTAAAGAATGTGATTTTACTGTTGACTGTTCGTTGCTAAAGAATGTGATTTTATTTTTGCTCATGACTGTTGTGGTGACAATTGCACACTGGTATACTTGACATGTTCTTCATTGTTTCCTGACTCCAGAGTAATTACCAATTAGTGACGTTTTATTGTTTTTATTGGATTGGCCATGTCATATTGAATACAATCTTTCTTGGTGTTTTGCTTAGTGTAGCTTCCGATAATGGCGGGTCCTTTGGCCATATTAAGTTTCACTATTGCAGAATTCCATACCACCCTTTGATTGATATTTGCTCTAATGTTTTTGGTAGGTAAACTTAGAATGCTCTGAGTCTCTTTCAAGGAGTTATGTTTGATTGAAACCACAACGGCAGCAAGACGTCCAGAGTGCACCACTTTGATCAATGATGGAGCACTCATTAACCCCCTGATCCAACCACAGCTTGACCCCACTAGGACTGATCATCTTGTGCTCTTGTAGTATCTTAATACTTTGTCTTTAAAACTTGTCATGTACTTAACTTTTACTCTTTGGACCAGATTATTGGTTCGTGTCATTATGTAATGTAACTTTTACACTTGCTAATTGGTTTAAGCTTTTCAATTTGTCATGTAATGCAACTATGTTGTAACTTTGTGTGACTGGGCTATTGTTTTTTTTCAAAACAAAATAATGTTTAAACTAGGCTCAAACAGATTCGAACCACTCAAATTTGAACCGAGTGAACCGTTCAAACCGAACCATTCAAACTGAGGTATCTCGGTTCAATTTGGTTTTAGAATTTATGAACCGAGGTTCATTGGTTTGGTTTGCGATTTAATTTTCAAACCGAACCAAACCAAACAGTGCTCACCCCTAGTTATATGAATGTTCTGCTTATATACTTTTGTCAATTCAAATGGCAATACCCATTTGTAGCTAAAAGATTCTGGAGATGGATATTCTGCATCGCATGAAGGAAAAGCTTGTGGGCTTGCTTAAAAAAAAAGTTCCTTACAATAATTTTTTGACGTCCATGTCAGAACCCCCCATCCTCTAACTTGGCCCTGCTGAAGAAAAACTTCAGGCAAGCAGTTGTCCCTACTTTTAAAAAATATAGTCTTATGTACTTGATCATTATTCACTTTAATTGAGTTAGGCATCCAGGTATTTCAAGCACTAGATTGAAACATAAGAACACGGTTTTCAAAGGTTACTTTTTACCAACCATCTCTTTGATGGTTTGAAATAGTCATATTGCTCTAGATCGGAAAACAGCCTTAACATGTTGGGATCATTCTTGTGCTATGTGCTTGGTCATGTGTGTGAAGAGATGAAATTGGGAGAGATTTTTAAATTTTATTATTGCATTGAGCTAAGGTTTATTTTCGATAGTTCTTCAAATCAGTAAGTTAACCTTTAAATGGCCCCTGTCAAGGTCATTTGTTTTGCCTGGATATATCTTGCTTGGAGTAGTTATCATAGGCATCAAATTCATGCGAACATATTTTCTAGTGCAAACATTAGCAGCATCCTTCTGCACCATGTGGTATTTAGTTAGCATCTTCTCAGATGATGCCGCAGACTCTACTTGTTGATGTTGATTCTTTATTAGAGTTTATAGAGGACCTTTAATCCTAGGCATTTATTTCAGATTACACTCTATATTCACGGGAGGCCTTGATCTTCTGTAAGTTTATCTTGTATGCTTCTTGTGGTTGCCTTACGTCTCTGTGTTACTTAAAAAAATGGGGAGCTTACCTTGATGTATCTTGATGTTTTGTAAACAAATAGATTGTGATTTTGGAGAATTGTGTGGTACAAGTTGGATTATTTGAATCTAAATGAGGGACTTGAATTTAAAAACTTTTGGAGCTCAGAGTTACTGTCTCAAATACTAATTACGTATGGAAGTGAATCCTCTACCAGTTACAGATATTGCATTACTAGACGTCCAGAGTGTTGACATGCACGTTAGTGAAAGCTTTAGGTTGGTGAAAGCTTTAGGTGAACATGTGTAGTATGACCAGTGTGGAAACTATTATACCTTGAGAAGATTTCGCTAACACGCCTTGGTAGCCAGAAAATTGGCAGGACAACCAACTTGTTAGTGATAGTTCCGCTACTTGAGTTTGTGGTTTTCTGTCCTTTCTTGTTCCACTATCTCGCTGTATGGTATATTTCATGGCAAATATAGAGACGCTCTGCAACTAATGTATGTTCTAGGCAATCTGTTCTCAACCTTTTGCTTTCGTTCCCACTTCTCACCCCAAATTTACCCCTGTGCCCCCTCCTAAGAGTGGTTCAACATAATTTGGACGAAAGAGTTATTTAACTTTCGTCACTCAACCACAAGGAATGTGCTGGAAGGGACATTTGAGTTGCTGAAGAAACGGTGGGCAATTCCTAGAACTGCGTCTTTCTTTGATGTAAAAACATAAGTGGTATTATGTGGTAGTAGGGGCGGACCTCCCCATGACTGGGGGTGGGGGGGGGGGGCGCGATGGCACCCCTCGAGATTTTTTGAAATCCTGTTTTAGTTTTTGGGATAATGAATAAATATATTTAAAATATATAAAATATTTCTAAAAATATCACCATATTGTAGCGTTAATTTATTAAGATTTTATTTTGCTTGTTTTTTTACTTTCTGTACCTTGTCTTTGTCATTTTCTTGCTCTATTCTATATTCTAAATCTCCATATTACAAAAGGATAAGAATAAATTAAGGTTAGTTATTTCTATTACTTTAAATTCTTATAATTTGTTAACTTATACGTAATTAACATAGTTATACAATTGATAATCACATTAGTAAAATATCTATAAAGTAAGAGTTAAGTTTTTTTTTTATGCAAAAGTAGTAATTTATTATTGACCAACCTTAACAAGTTAAAGAAATCACTATGCATAGAAAAGATATATTATTAGTGGTCAAATTGAACAATCTATTTTGTATTTAACGTATTTAATAGTGACGTTTTTATTATGTATTTTTTATTATTCATATTTTATATGAACTTGAACCTTTTGAATTCTTTTATGTTAGCTACATTTTTTTTATTCTTTTTTAGCACCCTTCGATTAGACTTTCTGGATCCACTCCTGTGTGGTAGCTTGTTGGTTAATAATTTTGTGCATACGTATATAGTATATAACTCGTGACAATCTAATTCTTTTTATCATTTGCACTTTATATTCTAGGTTCGAATAGTCAATGCATGTTGCATCTTGCACAGTTTTAAACAAGAGGAGCAAATTAGACAAGAAGCAAGATTATTAGCTGAGGTTGATGCAGAATTAGTAACTGCTCAAATTCCAGATCACACGAGCGATCAGGAAGTTATAAGATCTGTTTGACTTACGCCTGAATGGACAACATATAAAGAGAATTTAGCTAAGGGCATGTTTGCCAAATATCAAACTAGATGTGGACGATGAGTTTGATATAATAGTTAATTACCTATCTGAAATGTTATTTCTTTAGCAACTACTTTCTTATTATTGTATATTTTATGAATATCTTATTACAGTATATCTTTAATGTTATTCTTTAGAAGCTATTTTATTGTTGAAACAACTTAATATGTTCTGAGGAGCTATGGTGGATTTATGATGGTTGAATTTTTTTTGAGCTGAATATGTGGTAGTGTTGACTGATGTAATCTTTGAAGAACAAAATAATTCGTTCGTTTTTCTATTTTATACTTGGTCAAGATATGTGTATTTATCTTAATGAGCACAATTTTTTTTTTTCATTTTGTACAGAGTTGTCTATCTTCTTTCCTTTTCTTTTGTTAGGTGGGGTGGTGTGGGTGGCAGGGGTATGATTCTATAAGAAAATTTTGAAACTCCTATTTTACATATTTATTTTTTGTTATTTAATTATAACAATTTAAATTTTTAATCTAATTTTTTGTACTAACCAATTAATAGAATTCTAAATTTTATTCAATATCACATCAATTCTAATTCTCAATCAATGGAAAATGAAATTAGAATTCAATGACAATTACAATTACAATTCTAATTAAAATACCGATTCCATTTACCAATCGGACCTTACACTTAGATTAGTCTCCACGTTTAGTTGTCTCCACCACCACTGCCATCACCGCCGCTTACGACCGTCACCCATCACGAATTACCGGCGCCACTGACCACCATGACCACCGCTATTATCACCTTTCAGTTCCCATGTTTAGTGACGTTTTCGCTTGACATCTCTCTTTCTTACATCTAAGATTCGCACAGTCCCGACTCAGGCCTCTCTTTCAGAACGTTTACCAAAAAAAAAAAGTCTCCCTCTCAGAAAACAAGTCTCTTTCTTTCCGGTTGAATTGCATTGGCCTTTCCGGTTAATTTGTGTTCTGTTCAACTTCAGGCAATGATGATCTTCTACTTTATTTCCCAAGAAAACGTATTGTAGTCGAAGTTGTTTGACAGCAGCAATGGGAGTTGTAAGAGAGGGGTCTATTTCGGGGTTTTTGCCAAGTAGCAAGGCCTTTGCAGTTCACTATCCTGGCTACCCTTCGTCAACGGCGCGCGCTCTGGAGACTCTCGGCGGAACTGAAGGCATAGTCAAGGTCTGCCATCTAAAGTTCCCCCATTTTGTAATTATATTGCTCAATTGGAAGGTTTAGCATGCGCGTTCTTGGCATTGTAGGCTCGTACTTCGCAGTCAAACAAGTTGGAGCTTCATTTCCGCCCGGAAGATCCGTATTCGCACCCTACCCTTGGAGAGCTTCACCCATGTCATAATTTTCTGTTGAGAATATCCAAAAGGAAAATTGAGGATGGTGCGGGAGACTCCTCTCGAACGTCAGAATGTCCGTCAGCAGCCCCCAGTAATATAGAGCAAAATGTTAGCCTCCCGGAGTTGATGGAAACTGCTGAAGAAGTAAATCAACCTGCAACTGAGTCAATTGCTGCATCCACAGAAGTTGAGGCACACGTGCCTGACCAGGTGCAAGAGGATCTTTTTGCCGATATCACTGCTCGAGTATCAGAAGCTTATCAATTTAATGGTTAGAAAAGACAGAATTGTGACAAATATAGTCTTGCATTCCTAATTTCACCTTTTCCATCTGTTGTTTTGCTCAAGATCTCAGTTAGCCTTTGATTAGCTCTTATTTCATTTAAATTTTATAGGGATGGCAGACTACCAGCATGTCCTGGCTGTCCATGCGGATGTTGCCCGTAAAAGGAAGAGAAACTGGGCTGATCTGGAACCACAATTTGGTGAGTTCTTATCTTTTATCTTTATATCGGCAAGTTGTTCTGTGAATTGAGATGAGTTATAATTTTTATGCTGCTATATAGAGAAGGGCAGTCTTCTCGATGTGGATCAGGAGGATTTGATGATTTTAGTGCCGCCAATTTTCTCACCGAAGGATATACCCGAGAACGTAGTGTAAGATGCTCAGCTATATAATATTTTTACTGTTGATATACTTTTGCGATAAACTCTATTTCCAGATGTATGATAAGGAGTATATCTTTAAGCTTGAAAATTCGCAGAGTCATTCGTTAAAGAAAAGCCTTACGACATCTTTTTTTTTCCACTTAATGAACTTCAGGCAAAAATATTTACTTAGGCTGACTATGCTCTAGGACGATTAATAGTGATGGAGATATTCACGAGTATACTACCAGGCACAACTCCAAAACATGTTGGTAGATGAAAAGAAAGTATTTTTGTCAGGCTGTCTATAGGATCTAAAATGATAATCCGAAATAGAGTATACATTACAAACGAGTAAACACCTTCTAGGGCATGAAATGGCTTATGGATGAGGCCAATGTATAGAACTTACACGTATTTTCCAAGAACTGAGGTGTAGGATATTGAGCAGTGGCCAACTTCCTCAACAGTGGCTTGTAAGTCAATATTTTGTAGCCAGATTAGAAAATCTGATTACTTGGCAACAAGGTTTCTTAGAGGTACATTGATAAACATTCATGAACACTCCATGAGTAAGTAAATGCCGTAAATCAACAACATTGTTGGAAGTTGGAAAAGGATGGCTTGTACTAGTGCAGTTGAGGCAAGAGTGGTGTCCTTATGGTACCTCCTACAAAATGGAGACAAGGAACTTGGCCCTTGCAAATGATTGCTTAATGAAGCTGCCATTGGAGCTTGAAAATGAGACCATGCGTTTGAAGGAGTTGATAAGGATGTGACAGCTATTTGAGTTGGTTGTTCTTATTCATGAAGGCAACCCAAGGTATACAGGCAACTCATAGTAAAAGGTTGACAAACAAACAAGTGTAAGATGGATTGCTGCATCCAGCAAAAGACGGACTCCAACAAGAATCAATTTTATGCAACTTATTTTCTTATGTTTCTCCATAATGTATGTTATTCGAGGATGAGACAGTGTTAGTGTCTATTGATGAGACCAGAACAGGTTAATACTAAAGTTGGAGTTGTACAAGGGTAATGCAGAGTAAATTAGTAAGAAGGATTTAGTATGTTTGGTTCCGCAAAGGAGGCACCAAGAAGAATCAAATTTGTATCTTGATCACAATTACTCAAGGAATGAGATATTCACAACAGTTTGCCCATAAAGTAAGAGAAGATCTAATGAAATCGAGATATGCTTCAGGAGCTCTTGGAAAATAATAATGTCACCCTGGGAAATGTTTGTAGTATGCCTTTTCCCCTTTTACACTGCAAGTGTTATTGAGCTATGTGTTATGATTATATTAGCAGTTTTATTATTTGGTTTCTTAACATCAGAACTCTCTGCTCTCTTAGGGCGCTTTGAGCCAATTAAGCTCTTGCTACCTTATAGAATAACAAGGTTTCTTATGAAAAACCAATCTGCTTGATTTGCTTACGTTTGACTCATGAACTCCCCTATTTATTCTCACAAACATGTGGAAGGAGGATAGTTCTTCTTTATGACGATAGTTGATGATGTAGCTATTTGTATTTGATGACAACTATAGTCTTTGGGATTTTGATCTCATTTATTGTACCTTCAGGTTGAAACCATCTGTTGATGTGAGCTTGAAAAAGAAACAGGAGGGAGTCGTACAACACCGTTGGGAGGTATTTTGATTGTTTCCAAGGAAGGACTAACTCAGTAGTTTCTTTTTGGGAACATATCATGTAGACATTTGATATTTACTCATATACAGCTAGGGGTCTAAGTATACTGCTATATTTATTTTATTTATTTAACATGTTTGGAAGTTAACTCTTGTTTTGTACTCCCTCGTCCCTAATTAATTGATTCTTTTTTGGGCTGTCCCCAAAAAATTGATCACTTTCCAGTTAAGAAAGATTCCATAGGTGTTCTTCCGTGTTTACCCTTCTTACACTTTTTTATTCTATTTCTCTCCACATTTAATCCTCCACCAATCCATTTTTCTCTCTCCTGGCCCCACTTTCTTCTCTCCCTATCTCTTTCTCTCTCTTGGGGTAGAATGGTAAACTTATAAAATATAACTCATATCCTAACTAAATATGCACGCAAGTCAAAGGTGATCAAATAAAAAGGCACGGAGGGAGTATTTTTTATCTCATGGACCAAGATCATAAAGTTATTGAAATGCATAAATTATGCCATCTTAGCATCTTTTACGATTTAGCCTTTGAAACTGTGATAACCAATGGCCGCTTTAGAGGCGTAATACCAAATATCACATACATGGAAGAAGTTCACTGTAGAAGTTTAAGAGATGCAGTGCAGCTTAGTAGCATGAGATTCTCTTCATATGTTCTTTACCTGAATGGAATCTTGTCTATTATCCTCTTTTGAGTTCTCTAGACGAATAACTATTTGACACATACTCGCAAAAGCTTGTGCATGTTGGGATTATGTACTCATTCGGCAGAGTGGATCTGTTTGTGGTGGTAAAGTGTTAACTATATTTCTCCACTTGATGTAGCAATCTTAGGTTTACTTCTTACTAGTTCTTGTCAGGCTAGTGAAAAGCTGAGTAGAAGCTATAATGAAGCTCTGTCACTGTATAACATGTTGGATCAGGCTTAGTTAAACGCCTATGATGCTCAAAGTAGAATTAGTGCTCCAAGTCAAGGATGTAAGTTGTGTGTTGAACTGTTGATTTGATTGGCATGAAATGTGGATCGCTTTGGAGAAGCTTCTATCGCTTTGTGGGAGAAAGCCACCATCTGAAAGCAACTTTTGCTTCTTGCTTTGGTCCACATGCTAAAACATATTGCATTGGAAACTTTGACACATCTCTTGCTTTTTAGAGAAACATTCGATTATGACGGCAGACTGCTCATTTATATTGCTTCCCAAAGATCATGTGTTTGGTCTTAGTTTATCTAATTTTATCTGGATAGGGTATGTTGTTGTTGAACTGACCCCTTCATGACATTAATTGGTGCAGATGGACATTGAACCAAGTCTCGCGATTGACTTCTATATCAAAGATATCCTAATACGTAGCTGCAAGATCTGTATCTTAACTTATTTGCTGCATGAGTCCTGATGCTCTCTATATTCTTTCTACACAACATACCATGCTTTTGCACGTGCCATGTTAAAGTTGGTCAGTTATACAGGCGGTAAAGGAATGTAAAAGGATGACATTAGAAGCTTAAAAGACAAAAGGTGGTCCGTACACACTTCAGTAGTAACTTTTCAAGACTTTTTTCGGCGCTTCATTATAATTTTATCTCTTTGATTTGCTTCTGATGATTTGTGATGGGAATGGTACCCTGTTTTTTATGGACTTTCATTGTCATAGCATTTTTCTTACTCGGAGGTACAATTGCTTCGATGTAGACATTGCTTTGAAAATGCAACAGTCCTTTGTTTTTTGCTTCTGTGTCCTCTTTCATGTGCAAGCTCTCTATGTTAAGCAGCTGCACCAAGTGCAGAAGCATAAGTGAATGCTTGCGCTATTATATTGGGTTTTTTTTTTTTTTGGGGGGGGGGGGGGGGGTTGACGATTACAAGGTTGGAGTTTGAACCCAAGACCTTAAAGAAAGCAAAGATTTATGCCATGTCAATAACTGTCTGCAGTACAAAATCAAAAGCCCTTCCCCTTGTATGCATGCACAATTGAACATGCTAAGACAAATCAACAAGACACAAAAGGTGCATAGAATTCACAAACATAGCAGAGCGAACTCAGTGAAATCAAATTAATGATGTGGGTCATTAACGAATGGGGCATTGACGACAAGATTACCACTGGCAAGTTAGGGAACTTACTGGTGCTTGGTGTGTATCAGCTCCTTATATAAGTATGTATGTATATGTATGTATCTATGTATGTACGTATATGTAAGTATATCTATATTGTGTACGTATATATATATATATATATATATATATATATATATGTATCTATATTGTGTACTACATGTGTGTGTGTATATAAAGGGAGTTGATCCCTTGCCAACTTACCTTAAGTTGCCAGTGCAATTTGGCCTTCTATCAATCGCAGATGGATGGACCAGATCACTTTTTTTTCTTTTAAACTTTCCTGTCGTTCGCCACATTAGGGGGCGGATGCTCGCATGGACGGTAAATCACTGTCTGCTCCATAATGTGGTGGATGTCCGCTCCATAATGTGGTGGACGTCCGCTCCATTATTTGACGGACGACGAAGTTAGTTAAAAAAAGCTGCGGATCTGCGCAGCTTACCTCGACAACATTGACAGCCAGATCGCAGCTGGCAAATTAGCTTTTAGTTGCCAGCTGTTTTATTTTATCAGCTCCCTTATGTATATACATATATACAGGTAAAGTTCACATGCTTTGCACATGAAACAATGATTCAATAACATGAAAGATTGCTACTTTGTTAGCTAATGACTTATATATCATTTTAATCTTTGTGCTTGTGTTTGAACCATCTACGGGCATAATTCAAACTACTTAACTATTTCACATTGAACTGACAATTGAAGATCTAAATGAGGCACAATAAAAGTTGATTGCGTGTGTTTTGCGCACGCTTCTAGGGTTTCAAGCTACTTTCGGTAAAAGGTGCTACTTTTAGCGCCAAAATCATCAACCATGTAAAACTTTTATTCAATCTCTACATCCACTTCAAAATTTACAAACTTTCAATCAAGTCCAGCTCTATTCCGGCTGTAATCTTGATATGAAGCTCACAGATGAATTTTTTATGTGAGCTTTCAAGTTTCTGGAAAAAGGAAAACTACATATAGTTTGCAATTGAGATCATGTACGACCTCCTTCGTCCAAAAATTCACATCATTTAATTCTCGTTAGACACTGCTTTCCCTTTAACCTAATCTTTTTTCGGAACCATCATAAAGATTTATATTGGAGTGTTCTAAGAAAGTATTGAGGATGTTTCACCATTTGGACATTTGTTTTATAATATTGAGGATGTTTCAGTGTTTAAGTTTGTCAACCTAATTAACTAATACATGTAAGGATTCAGTTTGTGAACCTAATTAGACGGTTTTTAATAAAGAAAGCAACATATGATAAACCATCAATACGAAGATATACATCACAGATGTTTGACTTGAACCACTTGACCGCACAAAGAAGCTACTATGCTGTAGGACATGAAATTGATCATTACGCACTGAATTCTATTAGTTTAGTAATAATGTAGGTAGTGAAAAGAACACTGATTTTTAAGGTGACCATAGAACATTATTTTAGCATTAACACATTCCATTCTTGAGTTCCTAACTTGGAACCCTTAACCTCTTTCGCTCCTAGCACTGCTTGGTGAAATAGATTTGTTTGGAATCAATTCCAAACGTTAGCTTACCTACACGCGACGCGCCTGCCAACATTTCTCTTCGGCTCAAGACGACAAACATGGGAAAGAAAAAAGTTGTCTCATAGGTTCTAGCATGGAAGATGATCGCCATAAGCCGGTAGTTATAAAGTTCAATGATAAGACAAGTCTGCGATGTTGGAGTTTGCTATTCTATGAGAGGCATTAGTTCTTGTAGAATCCTGCTAGTTTCCTTATTAGTATGTGATGCCAGGGAAAGTGGGTTCGCAGTCGACGTGGAGGTGTCACAACGAATGCAGTCCGAGTCAGATGCCAAGTGTACTGAGGTGGGACACAGCAAGGGTAGAACAAGGGCAGAGACCAAGGGCTTCCCAGACAGAGCCTAAGGGCGGCAGTGCTGCAAGCGTGAGGGCGATGGCACAGGATGGATACACGATGACAGTCACAGTCCGATGCTTAGGTCCAGCGTCGAGGTCTTGTATGCTTCTCTCTCTAGGATTCTAGAGTGAGAAAGTGAAAATGTGTCTGAAAATGTTATTTTCCGAATGAATTCTCAAGACCCCTATTTATAGAGGTTGAGATGATGATGTCATCACGCGACACGTGCCGCTCCCCGGGAGTGACACGTCACTGAGGGTCCACAGCTGTCAGTGCTCCACGGACTGTTGAATCGCATATTCACCCGGCCTGCCCCCGCACAACGTAGCTCTGTCTGTCTGGAAAGACTGGCTTCCACAGCGTCGGTGTGGCCAGAGAATCCCCTTGATCTAGCCACCAATCCAAGCCCTTGCAGACTCCCACAGGCCTGGTAGCGGTGGGGAAGACCCAACGCCCAACTGCCAGGCGAACTAGGCGTGATGCCCTCCGAAGACCTGCTCTCGTCCCGGAGTGACCCAAGGGTCATAGTTCCTAGGGGTGCCGACGCAAGCCCCCCAATGCCGGAGCACATAGGCCAGTCACACAGGCACCCTAGCGGAGATAGTGTCCCGGAGGAGTCGCCTATTCTGTGGGCCGAGGTAGCATCCCAGAGGAGCCGTCTACCTGGCGGAAGGGGAGTCTTCGTGCTGGAGCACTTAGAGCTCCCTGGCGGAGATAGTGTCCCAGAGGAGTCGCCTATCCCCGCGGGTGAGTCCTTGTGTCGGAGCACTCGGAGCACGTCAAGGTAGCATCCCGGAAGAGCCGTCTACTTGACCGGCCGAGGTAGCATCCCGGAGGAGCCGTCTACCTGGCGGAAGGAGAGTTGAAAAGCTCCTCTGGGACACTTGCCTTTTTTCTCAATCTTGTTGATGTCGTTTTAAGAGCAACACTTGTTAGATTCTGTGCACACTTGCCTTTTTTCTCCCATCATTTTTCTTTGTCAACCTCATCTTCTTTACCTGGCCCTGCTTTGATTTCCTACAAGCCAATGCAGTAGCCCTAGATGGTTATTCTTTTAATTGGAAAATTGCACTGGCCGACACAATCATCATTGTATACAATATTATGCAAGTACGACTCTCTCTCTCTCTCTCTACGTTGAAATCCAGGATAAAGTCCTTTTGAAGCTTGCCACCGAGGCTGAAAATTTTTCTGCGTCGGCTGGAAACTATTAGATGGCCTTGCTAAATTAAGAGATTGCAGTTGTGAGTTGGTGTGTCCATAAACCAGATGTGGCAGACATTTAAGTTTTCTACTGTTGTCAAATGTGAGTGCAATTACAAACAATCTTTCTTTTTATTTGGGGTGGTGCTGGGAGTCTTGAGGGTAGGTGGGGATTATGTCGATCATGGATACACAACTATGAGAGGAAAAAATTAAGTATAGAGATTGAAAGCCATCTGTGCAAACATTTCAGATTCTAAGCTAAGTTTGTAACTAGTGCCGTACATTTTTATTAGGTTACTAGGTATTTTTATTATCAAAATAATCAAAATTGCTCATAGATTCGGGATATGTGAACAAACATTTCAGATTCTGAGCTATTTCCAAGCTATGAAGCATATATGTTTTGATAGGTTCATAGGTATTGCTAGTATGAAATTAGCTAAACGTGCTGATAAGTTTCAAATTTATAAACTTTTGAGAAAGAAGAATTTTAATAACTGGGTGATTGTTATATAAGCATTGCTGTTTATGATCTAAGCTTGTGACATAAGTGTTTCTGGTGTTCGTTTAGAAGGAAGGTAGATGTGTGCTACCGTGTGTCCTTAAGTTTTTGTAGTTGACTAAGTTTTTGTAGTTGACTAAGTTTCTGCACTTAAACATCGCATTTTTTTTTTTGTTAATTACAGCTTTACTAAGTTGTGAACTATATTGAAAGAAAATTCTTGGAGAAGTTGCTTATAAGAAGCAATTAGAACTCATCTACATCCCAAACTCAGGGTAACTTGGTTTTTAATGCAAGATGTTGTCTGTAGAAATTGATAAATCAGTTCTTTGCAACTCGTTTGTTTGCAAAAATTTATATGCGAAAGAAGTAATAAAGGATCAAAATTTTTGACAAATTTATACAATTTAACGTGGAAAAAGATGTAACAGCTTTGTAGGAATTTTTAAGTAAAGTAAAAACCAGCCTTATATTAGCAAGCTCTAATATTCAACATGGCTATTTTAAGGAAAGAGGCTTAGTAGTTTAGTAGTTAGTACCATAATAACAGTCAACAACACCCTTAATTTTTGATGAACACTAAAACTTAAAAGGGGGAATCTAAGGAAGTGGGCTTAATATTATACTCAATGTCAAAAATGCCTAAAATTCAACAAACTTTTAAATTAAGGAAAGGGTATTTCAAGGAACAAAAAGGTTAGCCATTTAATCCCATCCGTGTGCTTTTATATCTAGTGCGTGTTTGTGTGTATACACACACACACACACTAACGGTCACCCACACACATGCGCGTATGTATGTACGTACGATGATTTCACTTTCTTTTGGGGGAAAAGAGAGTTTTTTTTTTTTTTGGGGGGGGGGGGGGAGAGGAAGTTGGAAATTCCCATTTATGGGTTATTCATCTTTTGTATAGAAAATGCCGTTCAATTTTTCTCTTCTAGGCTCCACAATACAGTTGCATTCCCTCCGATGCCTATAATTTGAAACATACTCCTTATGACTTATGATGCCTAAATTGTTGTCACAACAACTTTTAGTTTTGGATATGGTTGATACATTTCAATTGTGGCGTATATTGTCTTCTTTCTTGATTTCGTTGCACTTAACAGTCTTACAGATACCTAAAAAGGTAACTTGGGAGAAGTACGTACCCCAAGACTCTGAACAATGGCAGTGGCAAATGGCTGTATCAAAACTGTTCGATGAGAGACCTATATGGGTCAAACATTCACTGGCCGAACGATTGCTTGACAAAGGTCTGCAATTTGGAGGCAATATGCTCAGAAGGTGGACCACCTTTATATTGATCTTCCATGAACTGAATACCGTCTAGCAGTCTGATTTTGTTGATAATTTTCTGTACATTACAGGCTTCTCTTCAGAACGGCATATTATTTCTCGAATGGCCCATTCCTTAGGTTCTGGATCAGAAAAGGATATGATCCTCGCAAAGACCCTGAATCTCGCATGTGAGACTTTTACCTGGATGAATCTTTTGCTTCTGAATTGCTTCGACATTTTTTTTTTCTCCCTATTTCTGCATTGCCCTTGGCTATTCCATATCCTGGATCGAGCATCTTTCAGAACACATTTTCTATTTGTATTCACTATTCAAGCATCCTTAATTTATAAGAGGTAATTTCCTGATGTACTCGACATAGGGATCTTGAAATAATTATGGCTTAAGTATTTGATGGCTTTTGTGGTCAAACTTTTTTTGGGTCATATGTCTTGCTTTTATAGATTGTCTAAACAAGTGGTCTCAGCCACTTTGGGGAATTTTAAGCTAGAAGAAAAAGCTAAAAAGGAAAGGAAAGAAAAGAAAGCGGATTATAGATGTGTGCCATGCTCGTACTATAGGGAGTCGGTTTTTTCTCTTCCATTTTCGATGAGTATGTCCTATTCATTGAACCTGGATATCTCTTTAAGCTTACTTGTTGAAGAAATTTTCCTCATACTAAATATTTTTAGATGTTATTATATGTTCTTTTAGCCCTCTTGAAGTACTGGTCTAAGTAAAAATGTGTTTGGCTCCTCAATGCTCTCAAGTGCTTACTTCTGGAAGTTTGGTTTAACAGATATCAAAGGATCGACTTTCGAGTGCCACCATCATTACGAGGCTATTGTGATACTAACATAGAATCTCGGTAAGTCTTCCAGAAGGTCATGCCTGTTAGACAAATATCTGCACTAACATGCTTTTGTTAAAAAGACTAACATTTTTACCACTAGGACGTGCTTGTTGCCAGGGTGTCCATTTGCATCAGGTGATACTCGACCTTACGTAAAAGATTAAATAAGAAACTCATGATGCTATAAAACATATCTGTTAACTGTGATATGTAAATCGTGAACATTGTTCTAATTACCAGCCATAGTTGTCATAGACTTAATTATGTTTTTGTCCAATTTATGTAGTTGCTATAGAGGGTGAGCCATGGCGCAACTGTAAGGTTTCTCCATTCCACCTGGAGGTCATGGGTTCGAAATAAACAGATGCTCAATGGTGGGGGTAATCTTTTGCATGTCTCCCATGGCGACACAATAATAGTAAGGCATTCTCTGTCACTAATGCGTTGCTACCTGACCACGGTGCTTCGAACAATGATAAGGGGTGTCCTGTCAACCCCTGGATGCGGCAACAACAAAGCAAGGGTTCCCCTACCAAACCAGGCGAGTGCTAGTAGCTAGTTCGAAATTAGATTCGTTAAGAGGTAAGATGAGGAAGTTAGTTGCTACTATTAGTGGAGGGATATTTAAACACACTGTGTCTGCAGGAGACTAAGTGGGTAAGTGAAAAGTCTTAAGGCAATACTCAAGCAAGGATATAATTAGCTGTGAAAGATGACTGTAGATTTCAAGAGCGAGGGTGTTCATATTATTGGTGCCTCTGTTCCTAAGGCAGGGTTACAAGAGATCCATCGTATAGGATTGTAAGGAAGATATGGGTGGAGTCACCCAGAGATACCCGGAAGTGAGGAATTATATACTGGAGAAGACAAGTGAGATGTGAGGAGCAATAGTGGAGGCTTTAGGAGGCTTTCTCACTTCTTATAGAAAGTGACTATTAAGGATAGTTTCTAACAGAAGCTTAGTCTTCGGTTCCTGTTGTAGGTTTCCAAAGCATCATAGTTATCAAGCTAAGCTCAGAATGGAATCCAAGCTGTAATTGTGGCATTATCTCCTTTTAGAATTCTCTTTGTCTTGAGAAGGTTTATGACAATCTTAATCAGAAGTTCTTGGTGTATCTAATGGGAAGGATGAGAGTTAGGAGTTGTATTGAGTTCAGCGTACCGTCAATCAGACTTTCCTTTCTGTTTGATATACCTTCAAGTAGTACTTATCTAGATTCGTTGTGGCAAGACGATAGGATCCAATTTACACCAATAGAGGCTCTTAACCAATTACTCGCAGAGTCAGTCTTAGCATTTGGTCATAGGAGCCATTTGGAGGTGAAAATTATAAGTACCTTGTTTGATGCAAATGGTGTGCTGGCAAGGTTTTTTGGTCTAAACAATTTTTACGGAAGTGAAATTACTTGGCTGGGGTGGTGGAGTGCTTGCCTCTTTGGTTCAGAGTGTAGTCTTTGCACAAAACATCTTGAGATGCTTTGCGTTCTGCACTATGGTTGAGCAAACTGAAAGAAGACTGGTGGGAAAGGAAGAGAGAAGCCTTTTTCAGAGTGCAACTGAGAGGAACTTGTGTGGGAGGACTCGTGGGAACTTGACATTTTACTTCTTGTTGGGGGCTGGGCTAGGTAGCACGGACATGGACACCGCGTCCGACACCGACACCTACCGTGACACCGGACACCGCAGAAACCAGATTTTGGACACCGCAGGACACCGCTGAATTTTTTAATATATTTTTATTTTATTTTTGTTACATATTTATATTTATATAACATATACACAAATTTATATATATATATATATATATATTTACATCTGTTTTAAATATGTTCATAATAAGAATAAGAAGAAACATCAATTTGAGTAGCTGAATTTTGTTCAAAACGGATGAAAAAGAAAGATGGTAGTATGAATGTCTTAACAAGAACAAGATTAGAGTCTCAGCAGTAACAAGAGAGAAGAACATGGGACAAAAGGATCAAGGAGATGTCATATATAGCTAGATGGGTCTGTAAATGAGGTCGGATATGCTGACATATCTTCCTATGAACTGGTTAGCTTGGGTGCTTTCGTTAACAAAACGAAGGAAAAGAGAGAGAATGAGAAAGAAAGAAGAAGGTTACCTTTTTCCAGGTCGATCTGATTAGTTGCGCTTCGAAGTTCATTTCTAAAAAAGTTCCCGAAATATCATATTTTGGCCCTATACATGTGGACACGTCTTCAAGAGGTGTCTGACACGGTGCCTGGTATTAAAAAATTAATCAATAAATTCGGACACCGCTTAGAGGTGTCGGACACGTGTCTGGAGGTGTCGGTGGGTATCGGACACCATACCTCGACCTATACGAGGTGTCGGTGCTTTCTAGGGGCTGGGGATCTTGGTATAAAGATGTTGAGACAGTTCAACCAAGTTATTTCGGTAAATCGCACGTGGCTTGGTCTTGGAGGCATCGTCTTTGGAGCAGCATCCGTGGGAGACTGTCAGGATTGGATATGATGATTTTGTGGTTAGTAACAGATTCTTTTTATGCTTGGTTCTAATAGAGTGACTAGTTTACGCCAAGGCTATCCTATATTTTTTAAACATTCAGCATTTAAAGGTCTAAAGATTTTTTGGTTCCTCGGAGAATATTGCCTTTTGCAATCCAATCATCAGAAGTGGTGTGCAAGGTGTAAGAGTTAGGGTCTATCATTATCTTCTCGAAGAGTTGTTCAACTTGAGTATGGACTTTAGAGGTTGGCATGGTGTGTGGAAGACACGCTGGAAGTGATGTGAGAAAGAAACTTACCACACACACGCCCCTTATACTGAACCCCTCCACCGTTCACCCGTTCTCTCTCTTTGCAGGTGCCCTATCAGTTTTCTTTGACGTTCAGATTCACCCCGCAACATATGCTATCCCAGTTTACCCAAAAGAAAGCCATTTTAACTAAATTGAAGCATGAAGGAAATGTACACTGAAGTTGTTTTATTTAGTTTCTGGCCTGATGCCTTTTTTCTTAATTCATTTTTCCTCTTTTTGTCCCTCTGTTTTGCTACTTATCTCTCTGCATACTTCCATCTACGGTTTTGTTTTTTCTTTTCCTGGGGGTACGAGGAAGATAACGTATTGGACTTTTACTCGTGACCTCATAACTGGGATGTTAAGGGGTTGCCCTTCCAACTGATAGATTGAAATCTGTGCAATTTTTCACCAATGAACTTTTCCCGCACTTTCTTTTTTTCTTGCAGGTTAAAACACAGATGGGAGGATATATGTGCATTTCGTGTTTTTCCTTACAAGTGCCAAATTTCCTTGCAGCTTTTTGAGCTTGCAGATGACTACATTCAACAAGAAATTAGAAAACCTTCAAAGCAAACGACTTGCAGCGTAAGTTGTTCAGATTTCGCTTTGTGTTGTATACATTTTTCTTTCTATATATCATTACTTCCAGTTTTTTAAAATTCTGTTTTATATCTTCCGATAGTAATTTGCATCATATTCTACTCAAGAACTTTGCATCTGTTCTTGTGAGAGGGATATTTTCTGATCAATATCAATCATCCCCTTAAGCCTCGGATTTTTTGATTAAATGTGCTTAGTGATTCATCTCCAACGAGGTTTGTGGATGTTTAACTTACCTCCCAAATATTGAACTACCATTACGTAAATCTCCGTGAACAAGTTTTTTTTTTTGGTCCATCAGTCCTTTCACTGTCAAAATGCTATCGCCAAGTTTGAAAAAGAGCATCATTGCCTTTGAAAAATTCTTCTAGATAGTCGAGCAAATTTCCGCGGAAGCTTGATTCCAGAAGTCCAAGTAGAGGAGACAGATTATTCTCCAGTCTGCCAACTCTTTTCACTTGAAAATACCCTATAAAATCCTTTACCAGTTTCCCCTCCTATATATGAGCTAACGACAATACCTCGGAGCTTTGCTCACCCATAAGATTGCTTCAAGTTTCGCCAATAGGAACAACTAAATTAATGCTGAAAGCCTCATCGAAATGGCTGAAAGTCTTGAACTTTATTCCTAAGAAGTTGTTTGTAAGGCGACATGATCTCATAATTCAGTGCCAGTAGATGGCGCAAAGTTACTCCATATTAAAAAACAAAAAAGATTTTTGCATGGACGAGTTCATCTATTGAAATCATGTCTAGCAAGATGATGAGCTATACATGTTTACTGGCTCAAAAAAGGGTGCTGCTTACTCAAGGTAATTAACGACATACAATGATGTATTTGTCCTAAACGATGTGATAATTTACTATCAAACGAGTAAGCAGCTCACTTACTACAATATTTAATGTGTGATAGATAGATGCTCTGTATTCCATTTTGACTTGGAGGTTACATATTCCAAACTCAAAGTAGCCTATCCACGAAAAGTGGCGGTAAAGGTGTGTACAGCAACCCTCCCTGGATCCTGCAGTGGCAGGAGACTCATGCACTGGCCGCCCTTTCTACATGTTATTCAGTTATGGTTTCTGGAAGTCTTCTGTATAGTAATAATCGGCAATCGCTTCTATCACTTATCCAAAAAAGTAGTAAAATTGTCAGTTACATGAAATTCTTAGTATCACAATTTCTTGAGATAATGTAAGAAACTTATAAATATGAAAATTTCCTAGTTCTTTGAAGGTGTGTCATTTTGTACCTCTATAGCCTTTGTCTGAACTCATAACTTATTAGTAGATCATGCCTAATTGACCATTTTGTCAAGTCAAAGCACTTAAATTCAAAACATGAGATGGACTATAGTCAAAGTTGATGATTCTAATGGTGTTGGAGATAACTGGCACCTACACAAAACTTGGGGAAGAAAGATGAAGTGGCATTTTGCAATGTATCAGGTATTCTTGATTAATGCGTCTAGTTTAAAAAAATTGAGCCTAAAATTTAGTGTCAACTGCCAAGAAATTTCACACAGAATGTAATGCAATTGCGGCATGGATCTTGAAATACTTATATATAGATGTATTACTTCTATGTTGTTCTGGAAGGTTGTAGTGACACTTTTATTTAGCGTATATGTCTGATGGTGGTTAAAGTACGCCAATCTGCATTTTGGTTAATTGTTTCTATATAAGCAAAGTATCTACCTCTGTTAACTAAACCACTTGTGAAGCTGAAATTTGAAGACCATAAATTTCAGTGTGCGACAGGATGGTTCTCATCACGCGTGCTTGACACTTTGAGGTTTTGTGTTGCTGTGAGGTTCCTATCTGCATATCCGAGACCTGGTGCGGAATCCTTGTTAAAATCTGCTTCCAATCGCTTTGAAAAATCAAAGAGGACGCAAATTTTTGTGAAGGACCTGAGACTTGATGAAGAAGGGAAGCAGAAGGTCAACAAAGGTCATATCAAACTTAAGCTTAACTTTTTCTATGATATTCTATACATTCCACGATTGAGAATATTTTTATATCTCATTTTGTAACAGCGCTCATGAGTTTATAATAAACAGCTAGCATGCGGGTCTCAACTATTAAATGCATTTTTATAATGATTTCTTAACTTCGTCTCCATGCTTGACTGTTTCAAAAACTTTTTTCATAAATTCTACATTTGGTTTTCAAAGCTTTTAATTTTGTGGCAGAGCATTAATATATAGTTTGCGTAACTTCTAACAACTTTCAATTGTCCATTAGCATCAACAAATATATTTGCATACCTAGTAGGTAATGAAGAGAAAAATATGAATGATGTTGAAGAAGACGACGAAGAAGAAGAAGATGATGAAATTGAGGAGGAAAATGCTGAAGAGGAATTGGATGAATATGAGGCGCTCAATCTGGTATGTTTTGGAATCTCTTTGTGTTATGTTTATGTGCTTAGTGCAGTACTCCCTGTTGGTTTTCTATATTCTATGCTTTGTAAAGTCTGCTTTCATGTTCCCTTTTGCAGGCTGGTGAGGATAACGATTTCTCTAGTCAACCAAGTTCATGTATCCTTTCACCAATTACTTTCGTGTTTATTAAGACCTTCTTTGATGTAAGGAATAACGCTTGGTCTCATATGCTTTGATACTGAACTGCATAAAAGTTACCTTTTTTTTGCAATTTGCAAGATCAAAGGCAAAGGCTTCTCTTAAGTGAATGAACACCATAACAATCATTGTGATGATGTGGATGTGCAAGTGAGAGGGCAGAGTGGAAGAGGAGGCAGCTTGGAACATCACAGTGGTGGCCATCAGACCTTCACTAGTGATGTTCAGTTCCTCGTGCAAATTCAAATGAGCAAATATTTGCAGGGTCAGATACTACGCTGGTCTTGAGGGTGAAGGGGAGCGAGCTTCTTTCTTTGACTACTGGGGGATAAGATACCAAGGATAGACAGGGATTCGGATGAGAAAGAGCCGGAGTTAGCAAGTAGACTGAGGTTGAATTTGCATATGTTGGTGTACTCCGACAATTTTTATACAGGTTACTTGCGATGAAGACTTACTTGGAACAATGCAAGCTATTACTCTTAATAGCAAGTGGGACAAATTTACTAGACTCTCAGTTTATAATGAGTTGGGGTTTCTTTCCAGCTAGAGGAGCGATGTCGGTTTTGATAAAGGCACTCTAATGCAGTCCAACCACTGTCTATACCACTTAAACCAAACCCTGAATGGATAGTTAAGCCATTTTCCTTGAATTTGTCGGATAAGGGACATTGAATTGGATAGACATGTAGCATTTAGGAAGGGCTGGGAGTTTAAAAAGTCAATGCAGACTCTGTCGCTCTCATAAGCGCCACATGGAGTCTGTGGCTTGTTTTACATCATGATTTGAGACTCTGGCTAATTGGGTGAGAGGTCGTTGAACGCAATTTTGTTCCTACAGTCTTGTTTTGTTAGATTTGACTTGTTCTAGGTTGCAGAGTCAGTAATGTTGTGATGTCTTGTATCCACCACCGAAGATTTTCGCCCTTTTTCTATTCCTGACCGATTTACATCTCTAGTTCTATCATGTTTCGGATACGCGATTGTCTGAGCATTCTTAGGATTAGATTGCATCTTGTGTGACTTTTGGTTAGGGTTTCATGACATCTCTTCATGCTGTTCTTCCAGTGGACATAGGCACTAAGACGAACAATGTTATGACTTGTGTTCTTTTCTTTCTGCCATCATTACTGCCTTTTTTTGGTATTCTGCTCCAGGGTTGTTGTGTCTGTCATAACAAGAAATCAGATGACTCCTAGGTGTAACAAAGTAATTTTAGGGTCTGGAGAGTAGAGACTCGGTAGCATTTTCTATCCTCCCTGAGCTTCTTCCTCGGCATATGCTGAATAAATGCAGATGTTGTTTTGGGTGTTGTTTCGTTGTCTGGCTACCTTCTGTTGGTTGTATTTACTTTTCTGGCTTCCTGCATTGCTCATCCTTCTTTCGTTTGTGCTCTTCGTTACGTTGCTGAAAAATTAGTTTATTGAATTAAAAGGCATGAGGAAAATGAAAATACAATAAATAAGAAGAACAATAGTTGATTCTTGTACGAGGCTTATCTTGCAAACAAATGTTATCAGTATGAGGGAAGTGTTGAAGATCTTGATATCCTATATGACTCCTCAGATACCAACAGTGACAACATTTCGAAAAATTACTTGCAAGAGCTTTTTGGTAGTTTCCCTTTTAGCGAAGCAGGTGCTAGTGGATTACTCGATGCTGGTAATAGTGATGAAGAATATCAGATATATGAACAATTCAGTGATGGTATGAACTCAGACGATGATGGTAACTAACATTCTCCCTTCAAGAAATTTTACCCTAAGGTTTGTTCCTGTATCTTTTTTTCTTCTCCAGTTTGTGTCACTAATTACTCTTTTCGGTTGAGCAATACTTTTGCCATTTGGAATTCATTATATATGTGATTACTGCACATTGAGGATAAACGCGAGAAATCTCTAATGGAAGATTTGGAGTTGACTCTGCTAAACATAGTATACACCGATGAGCCAAAATACTACATCGTAAGTGGATCCTATCACTCACATAGTAATAACTACAGTTATCAACGACTGCATGTATATCAACGTTCTTAGGAAAATACAAAAGTAATTGAGTACAACTTGGATGGTAGAATGCTAAAAGAGCCCTAATTATATGAGATCCAACCAAGTAATACCATAACTGAATAATTACAGTCTACTACATGTCCCTAAATTTGATCGATTAAATCTGAATAATCTTAGCACGACAAATATTCTCATTGGGGGATATTGAGCCGACAAAGCTCAAACCAAAGTCAAAGGGACATATTCGAATAATTGCATTAATAGCCAAATACGATACAACCACGTAATACACGTGTAATAAAGCACGTTAATTTGAGAGTGCGAAGGTTCTAAGTTCAAAGTTTGCATACCTATAGCAATTGCTATGCTATATCATGGCATTACAATAACCTAAACACGTGAAGGTTCTAAATATTAGTTCAACTCAAAGGGGTCTGATGGATTATGTTACATGGACCCTTCATTTTGGGGTGAAGGGACGATGTCGACATGCCCCGACAGGACACGAGTAAGGGATTCATGTCAGACTCGTCATTTGCCGGACTGATACGCCACATTGACACTTCCGGTGGAAGAAGATGAAAGAAAGAAGAAGGGGCTGCAGATCTTGTTCCTAAGGTTAGTAGAAGAAGACGAAGAGGAGGAGGGAGGAGAGAGATTTACGGTTTGAAGAAAAAGAACAGAAGGAGGAGGATAGAGGAGAGAAGAGAGAGAGTTAAGGGTAGAAGAGAGAGGAGAGAGGGAGGCTGTACCTTTAATCACGTGGGAGGCTATTAACAGATCTAACTGATGATGACAGTTTCTTTTTCCCCTTTTCTTTTGGGAAAAATATCTTTTTCAACCCCAAGTTTCATACCCAATCCAATTAATTTAAAAATTCCGTGTGACCCATATGACATTCATAACGCTACACACATACCCTTAACATTCAATCTCAACCTTACAAGTTCAGACGTGTCCCCATGTCCGTGTTCGTTTACGGATCCGTGTCCCCGGATATTTTAGAAATTGGTGAGTCCAACACTTGGAAATGTGTCCGATCCGGACACCGACACTGAGTCCATGTAACATGGCCGATGGACATCAAAATATCCCAAAGGCATAGGAGCCACAAACATCAAAACTTTGCACTTTAAGAGGATATCAAATTCAGAAAATACTAGATTTTTTACTTGAATTGAAGAGGACGAAAAAACAAGTTCAACGAAAGTGGAATTGATCAAATCCGAGTTTGTATGAGTTCGAAATGCGAGAACGAAGATATGATAAGCAAAAAGGTTCACAAACTTTGTAAACCATTAGGAATTTGACATGTGGTCCATTGCATGGCTACTTCTCCCAAAAGAACCTGAAATTTTCTTAGAACAATTGATTGGCGATGATTGGTAGTGTATAGTGTCACTGGGCAACAGTAGCGTGCAGAGAAAATGAAAAGGGGAACTGCCCTGCTACGGCCAAACAGTAAAAGGGCAAACGGACTGAAACGGCAAACATGTATGGTAGATGAGGCTTGAAATTTGTTCGATGGATGTACGAGCTCGACACAAAAATACTACATCAAAGCAAATAATGACAAAATTGACGGTATAATGCTAATGAAGCAGATATGTACCTGAAACGATTTTGACTGCATAATGCTAATAGGCGGATATGTACGTGAAACTCTTACCTCAATTTACACAATAATCTTCACGAAGTTGTGTAAGCCACCAATAAAATCGAAAATCTAAAACCCACCCAGATACTAATCTATATGAACAGATTCCAAATTGATTCAAATCATTCTTGTAATCAATTTAGAATTTGTGTTCGTATAGATTATAGAATTTAGATTTTGCGTTTACTTTTCAATTATACGTAGAAGGGTGAAATCCTCAAAAGGCCTAAGGTTCTCTTTCTTCTATCTCTCTGAAAGACCAAACTCACTTCAAACACAAATTGACTAGTCCTTATTTGTCTGAAGTTGGTAAATAATTCTCAAGTCTCCTATGGATATAATACTTTTTAGAAGGTACCCCAAAAGGTTACTAAAAGTACGAAGATAGCCTAAAACATAAAATAATTAATAATAGATTATTTGGGTCTTACACTTAGTTGCAGGAAACTCCTAATATGGTGACGTTTCTCTCTCGGAAACTCGCTTTTGTGATCCTAAGTTAGGAGCTCCATGAGATCTCGTCCCAAGCCAATATGGGAACTCGATCCCGTTAGCTGGATAGAGATGCATGGAACAAGTGAGAGAATATTTGAAAATCAAACTCTTTTCAACTCATTCCTTGTTTCTCTCTTCCTTCAAGTCCTTAAAGTTTCTTTGTCTGTTGTTGTTGGCTATGTAAATTATACTAAAAAAGTGAAAATACTCTTTACGTATTTATTTATTCAAGTCGCTCCCAACCTCAAATTCTTCTTTGGTGCTTACGCTCCCCCGCCCCCCCCCCCCCCCCCCGCCCCGCTTTGTGCAACTAAGGTCTTACATTTGAGCTCAAAGCTTCGGGTATTAAACTTGTGTTCTCTTACAAAAAGCCTGCATTTCAATAGTTATGCATGTACATCGTGTACAAGTCAAAAGTAAAATTTATTACTGCTAAACTTCATCATATATCACCTGCTATAGAATTTGGGATCCGTTGCTTTTCTTGTCAGTACTTTGTATTCTGAATTTGAAGATTGAATGAGGGGATTTCACTTATATTTTCTTTTGAGGGTTCTTGACGTATTCGACGTTGAATAAGCTTGCCATTGTTACTGATTGACAGGGTCTTTGCCATGCTTGGCCCTCATCTCTCAGTTGGGTATTACCTTCTTGAGCATCCAAAACGGATCTGAACCTACGTCTGGGAATGAAACAACAATTTATACCTGGAAAGCATCTCTGAAGTTGTGTTGTATGACCCGCAAAGATTGCTGACTCACAGTGGCAGCCAAATAGCCCAAGAACTACTAAAAGCTAAGGTAGACGAGGATGAACATTGCAGTCGGTAACCACAAAGGTACAGCATAATTGGTTTTGCGGAAATCAAAATAACAATTGTGAAGCTCCACTCTGTACTTCCAGATCTAAGTCGAGTTGTAAAGGGGAAGAAAACATATCACGTGCTTCATATGCATTCTCCATTGCAACATAAGGATCATGGCAGCTTATTGGGTTCTATAACTATTTTAGCTTATCATTGTCGTATCATGTATATTCTTCAAGTGTTTTATATTATAGCACGTTCAGTTTAGAGTAATTTATAGTAACTACACTGCTATTTACACTTGAGAGTGAGTTTTTGTAGATTCTTGGTAATTTTTGCTCTCTCTCCGCTGGAGAGAAGATCCACAAACCATAAATATCCATATATTCGCCATGGGAAACTTATGAATACTGACCAGCCTGCTCTCCCTGTACCTTCTTTCTTTTTTGGTCAAATGTCCCTTATTTCATTAAAGCTCAAAACAATTTCAAGTTCTCAGTACAAATGTTTATCCAGATCTATACATTCTATATAGAAACATTTAATTGTAAGTAAATTGTATCTAGCAGGAATTCATATTCACAGAAGACTCCATTAGGTATTCTCCATGCCCTGCAAAACTCCTTATGTTCCAGGGTTGGCAGAATTCTACTCCAGCTGCTAACTCTATATTTCACCCATTGACTGATCACAGCCAGACAACCTTCAGCAGATGCTTGTTTGTTGTCAAAGGTTCTTGCATTTCTCTCCATCCACAGACCATACACAATCACAGCAATTGATAACTTGCATAGTCTGACTCTGAAACTCTTACCTCAGAGATTGGATATGAGGTAGTCCAAGAGATGAGACCATGAGTCAAGAGGCAAACTCCAGTTCAGTTTAGCAGCCACTAGGTTCCACAGCTTTTGTGCATAATCACATTGGACAAACAAATGGTCAATTGTTTCTTGCTGCCTTTGACGCAGAACACAACAATCATCGTTGATTAGGTTCCATTCCTTAAGTTTTGCTTTTGTTCTGATGCCTCCTTTACATAGCAACCACAACATTACAGAAAAGTTGGGCATGTGACCTTTAAACCATACAATTTTCCACCAGCTAACCATAGGTGCTTCAGTTCTGAACCATGCCCAAGCAGAGTGGATAGTAAATTTTCCATCTGCCTGCATATTCCATATCTTTGTAATTACCTGTAGGAATGGGACGAGTGTTGATTAGCTGAGCCATTTTGTTTAAAGCATGGGATCTAGTATTTTGGATTTTCCAATTACTTCCCTCAATAATCACTGCAACATTGGAATTCCTACTAAGGCCTGCGTCATATATGCATCTCTGTCCAAATTGCCCAATCAATGGCCCACCTGGTAGCCAACAATCTAGCCATAGCCAAGTAGATTGTCCATCTCCAATCTGGTAGGTACATAACTTTTGCATTTTACTTATAAATTTCAGAAGTTTACATGATGTCCAAGACAATGCAGTTGGTGGCTTGAAGGTCCAAATGTGTTGATCTTTGATGATATGACACCATTTGACTCATAGAGTCTCATTTTTATGAGCTAGGTCCCAAAGATGTTTACCTATTGCTGCCTTATTCCATATTTCCATTCACCAAGCCTCTTCAATCCCAATCCCTCCTTCATTTTATGGTAAACAAACATCTTTCCAAGCTACTTTTGTCCCTGTACACTTGACATCCTTACCATGCCAAATAAATGCTTTGATTTTGCCTTCAATTTGCTTGATTATTTTCTGTGGCAAGATGAAGATAATACACCAATAGATTTGCATACTAAGCAACACAGATGTGGCCAATTGAACCCCGCCTGTACCTTCTTTCTTCTCTATCGTTCAATGAAAAGGGTCCTTTTTCCTTTTGTACGTCTCTTACCCGTGCAATTTACAATTAAAGCAGCCTCAACCTCTCCCAACAACGTATAGCTACTATGCAAAAGGTTGCCGCTTCCAACCAGTGTAGCCGAAAAAGGGTCATGATCATCTTGGGATTCTTCACCTCTTACATGTATTCTCCATCAGTCTGTGATCCTGGGACAGATGAATGACTCTTAAACTGAACTCGTAAAGCACTGACCTTAAAGCTCACCCATCTTCCGTATAAATTTGTGCAGGGCAGATGAACGACTCCATCTTCCCCAAAAGCCAACAGAGGAATAAACTATGGTCTTGCTGTATTGCCTATTCCCGGAATATGAGCTGATTGATCGTTTTTAGCTCATGGGTCTTCTTTTTCTTTGGAAGAGGAGTAAGAACCCTACAATTAATAATGTAGATGGTAGTCGGATGATATCCCCGTCCGATAAAAAAAAAAATACAGAACAACTAAGAGCTATGATTGATTTTCTTGATAGTAAAAAATAAGTAAAGCCTAGAGCTAGATAAAAATTAAAAACTACCAAGAACCACACACAGGAAAGCTAAACAGATAACTACACACACAAAAAAGAAAAGTCAACTGTAGCCAGCTACCCATCTGAAGACTAGCCACGTGTCTCGAGACGAGGACAGTCCGCACCTAGCAACGCGTCACTTGCAGCGCATGCAACACCTAAGGCTGACACCTATCCATCGTCTCCATCCACCGAGCACATCCGGCACCGGGAACCGACCGAAAAATGGTCGCTCCACCCTGTCAGTCCACGACCCGCCACCGCAACCACCACCAAATCCCCAAGATCCAACTGCCGAATCCCCTAACACGACCAGAGCCAACCCGCCACCTCAGCAGCCACCACTATCACAAACACCCACCGTCGGCAGATCCTAACATACTGAAGCCCCTTGACAACCACCATTGACAACAAGCCCACCAACCTTTCTGTGAACAGGGGGGATGGGGAACCAACTAGGGGGGAGGGGGATACAAACCCTAGAAGGATAAAATCCTATTCACAGACTCCCTTCTCCGGCCAACAATCCCAAATTCCACGTACTCCTTTCTCTGGCCACCATATCCGAAACCCACATATTTCCGCCTCTGGCATCCACACCTAAAACCCACAAAATTCCTTCTCCGGCCACCACTCCCAAATCCAAACGGCCAACATCCAACCACGCACGATCCCTAAGCAACAGCTTCCACCTTGCTATCCAACCAGCCGTAGTAATCCAAATTGTAATCCTTACCCACATACATGACCAAACCCAGAAGACATCTTCCGACGGAAGCCAGTGCAGAGAGCAATCGATGGCGGAGATCGTACAAGGCCTACGATAGCAGCCACCACAGTCGCAGAGATGGAAACAACACACAAAAAAGATGAAAAGAACCACGCCACTTCAGAAACTTATTCTACCACGCCACCAGACGCCGGAGGAAACCTGCGGCGGCGACAGAGACATCGAGACAGTGTTTCGCTTTTTTGAGAGAGAAAGTAAGTAGCTCATGGGTCTTCGTATGTACATTCATTCCTACTTTACATGTTTTTAACTGTTGATATTAAGAATGTTTTTGATATTCAAACGCATCAATCTACCCCATTCGTCATTCTTTTCCAATCTTACAATCTCTGTGGCCCAAAAAGTTACGAGAACTGCTGTGATTGCTGATATGAAAGGCCTGACTGATAACTGGATTCTGGGTGAGAGGATATCACAACTTTAGTCGTTCTAGACAGTCATATATATAATCTTGTTTGTTTTGCAACGACCAAAGGTGTCTTTAGACTGATCCATTGTTTCCTTTTGTGACACGTTAAGCATCAACTAAGCAACCCAGCAGACAAGCTGAAGCATTAAAATAAGATATGCAGCTGCATACCAGGAGTTTCTTCTGAACATACAGTAACAAGATTTTCTTCAGGGAGATGCCGATAATGGCAGGGGGATCATGCCTAATTCAGCTGCGTCATGGTGAAAAATGCATCCATGCTAGGAAAAGATCGACTGCTGCTTGTAATCGATTATTTTTATAAGTTGATCTGAGTCACATATACCTTCAACATAATTCCACGAAAGCGCCAGACTCCAGAATTTAATCATATATACTGGGCATCATCTGCATCCCTAATACATTTTTAAGATTTTGTTTCATATGGAGGAAACACAGTTAAACAACAAAAACTACATCTATCCTTCAGTTAACCGCGCAAAAGGGGCCTCTTTACTCTCTTTTGGCTGCATAGAATAATCAGCAATCTGTCTGTTCCGTCTTTACAAGCAAAAAATTTACCTTTTCCTTTTCAAAACAATGTATAGACAAATGAACCAAAGAAGTTGTTTCCAATTAGTCAAGATAGAAAAGTGTCACAATCTTCCTGAGACTCTTTGCTTCTTGGCATGTTTCCATAAGCAATTTGCTGTCATGAAAGGCAAAGCAAATGACTTGCTGCACCTGGGATATGATGTCCATGTTACATAGCCTGTAATATCGCCACAAACAAGCATCAGATAAAATAAAAGATTCTTTCAGAACAAACATAGAAGGTGCAACGAAGAAAATTGTTAATCAGGTCCAAGTAACTTTGATGCGTAAAAGCCAAAACAATGAAAATTAAGATTAAAAGCCCACCCACTTAATTTCAAATTTCATCTGGTACAGAAAATTGTTATGTCGGCATCTCATACTCAAGTTGTCAAGCACGAGCTCTATACTAGATAAGAGGAGTTCCAAATACTGAATTTATTCTGGCCAGATCGGACCAAAAATCTTGAACGTGGTATTCAAAGTTGCTACATCGACAGAATTATTTACCTCAGGTCAACAAAGGAAGAAATTCTGAACCTGAGCCAGTAAATTGTGGGTTCACAAGTCAGTCACCTCCCCTCCCCCCCCCCCCCCCCCCGGACTAATATTCCTTATTGGAAGTCGGGCAAAATTTGGTTGATCGTTGCCCTTAACGGACAGTGTTTAATGAGCAAATCTCTATATATAAACCATGGAAGAGAAAAGGATCTATGAGAAGAAAATATGAAGGCCAGTAGGTAGACGTGCTCACGAACCTGCTAGCTTCTATCAATGGGAGATGATCATTGTAAGGCTTCTCTATCACATTCTTCACCTGTAAATTCAACAAAGACCTTTAATGTGCGATCAGCAGTAAAGTTTTCATCAACCTTCCGACAGAATTAGGAATTACTGCACCTCATCGAAAAGCATTACTTCGAATTTCAAACTAGACTATTAAGGTTGGGTTGGTAGAGCATCTCCTAGCAGGTAAGCCAATTAAAACTATCAGATGATATAATACACGAAACTGATAAGCCCCTCACACCTCCCCTCAGGGAAAGGCCCGTTCCTTCACAATCTGAAAGGTTACTTCCAAGCTTCTAAACCATCCAAATGGCCAACTAGCAATTTACTCGCAAAGAATAACCATCTAAGATTTGTTTTATGTATTTCCAAATTAAGCAATTTGATCTTTTGGTAGGATTTCTTCTAGGATTCACTACTAGAGTCATGTATTGGAATTCTTCCCTTAAGGGTATCTGGCAGAGAAAATTGTGTATACACATAGTTAATGTAGCAACCATGGAAATAAAAGAAATTGGGCTGGCATTACTTCCAGTTGAGGAAACAAAATTTCCTCTTTGGCATGATTGCCTCTCATATAGCTCTCTTAAACTGTGCCAAGTCAAAGAGGGAAAATTTTTAGGGACAGAGGGATTAATCAGATTCTTACTTTGGAAAGTAACTCCTGGCTCTCAGGGGATTGCATTTTAAGACTTTGAGGCAATATCACAGTGAGCAGATCAGGTCTCTCAGCTCTTAGAGCACCTCTAATGACAGCTGAATTAGTGCCTGATGCTCCAGATGTAAAAATATGGTTTTTCTGGAAAGAACAAAAATTTCAGATCATAAGAACATCATTGAACAAATAGGCTAGGTGCGGCACGAAGTATCTGCTCTAACTACTGAATGAAGGAACACCATACAGTTATAACCATAGCATAGCTAAGAATCTCAATGAGTTCTTGATGCATGAATCCCATATTTCTTGTTCCGAAAAAGCCAATAGATCTGGGCCCTTGCTGTTGAATAGCTAGTAATTCCTGAGAAAAAAAAAGAAGAAGAAATGCTGATCTCAGCACAACAAACCGATCCAATTGTCGGTTGTAATTACATGAAATTAGATAAACGTGATACTGAAAAGAGCAAGTTAACGATTTGCTGTTTCAAGTTAAACGCCCTCTTTTAGACTAAAAGTGATATATATTTTTTTTTTCAGAAAGACAGGATCTGAATCTTTCATTAGCAACTTGCCTTATCAGGCTTACTTCAGTTACCAAAGAGGATTGGGTACTCAAAGCACAAGATACTTGAAATGTAAGTTAGCGCCGAAGCAAGCAATTTCCTTAGCTGAAGATATGATCACCCACTCCAATTAAAACCAGTTGTAAACTCAGGTTTAGCTAGGCAGGAAGAGAACAAACCTGTAGATAGTCTACATCAGGGACAGGCTTATATTCTGATACCAAAACTGCCCCCGAGCCTTCTACAATTGATTGGGCTTGGGTTGGGATCTGCGTTGTAACCTCATCGTCGGAACCGAACATTTGCACTCCCTTCCCATCTTCACGCCTCAAGTCTTCGTTGCCTTGATTTCTTCGGACACATCCACAAAGCCACTATAGCAGCCAAAAGTTAGAATGAAAACCAAGGCCCATCGGAGTAGAATTTTTGGTAAGGACAAACTGTGCATGAACAAAGGACGCAATCATAGGGACCAGCTGAAGTAAGCAAGAGTCAAGACTCAAGAGACATGAAAACGGCAGCCAAAGACAGCAAATTTGATGCATTATACCATAAAAGCTTAACCCTCCACTAAGTTTAACGAGTCTGATTTACCACGTCTTGTTTATGTCCATAGAATGTATAAAAGTCACACGTTGAGAACCACGCATGCAAAATTGAACAGAGTCGTACCTATTACATATGGCGCCCAGATTGTACAGGTAACTGCACACCTGATGGCTGTGACGAGCAAAATAGACAGTACCACATGGTACAATAAGACGTGCGCGTTATTGAATTGAATACTAGACATCGCCAGTATATATATGAGCACAATATATAGTTTGTCATAATATTATAGAGCATATATAACCCATATGAAGCAGAACACCATAAAAGATGATGAATGCAGAATATGAATTTTGACAATATGCAACGCAGCTCACATGGATTAATTACCGTCTTTCCCTAAAACAAACTTGACACACAATAACCTAAGTGATGATGCGCAACTAGATAACAATGCCAAATGCCACTCAATGTTTCAAAGAGGTAGTAATTAGCCTCGTCCATCAAAATCTGAACAACCGATGAAGAATAGTGGCAGTTTTATAGAGAGGAAGTACTTTCTCTCAACATCTTGAGGCCAAATATTTGAAACCAGGGAAGACAAATATGGACAGGCAACTTGGAAAGGTCTGTTTTCAAGAAAGAGGTAGAAACTAAGACAATAGAGACAAAAGGTGTGGGACCTTGGTTCTCGAGGCTAAAATTTTACAAAAATTGTCAGAAATGGAAATCTCACACTTTTCTCTGAGAGAGAACTACACCATGTTGGTATTTCTACAATATTCAATGAAAAAATAATACTGTGCATCTGAAAGTATATGCATGGTCGTGGCGCGCGCGCGCGCGCGTGAGAGAGAGAGAGAGAGAGAGAGCAGCGCAATCGTAGATATTATTGGAGTTACTAAATTGTGTTAATGATTATGATACTTTCTGCTTTGAGACCTATACGAAGTACAGCTGCAACTCTTCGTGCATCTAACAAAGCTAAATCATAGAGCACTCTCATAATGGAAACCAATGCTATTATGACCACTCTCATCTTTCCATAAGAACTCACTTGTGGTGACTCTTTTAACCATAACCTTTGAATATACGTTGCGAAGATGTCTTTCCTTCCCTTCCCCCACTGGGCTCTCTCCCTGTAATCAACATAATATTTAGTACTATACACAGCTACATACATACGCAAAGATACATGTGTATATCTCATCCAACAGAGGTTGCCAGATACATTACCCCAAGGGCAAAAGAAATCCAGGTCGAGTTGAAAATTGGGGATCAGATCTCAACTTAAGAACTTCAAAATGTCTGTAGCTGGCAGCCAACTTAATCCACAAAGCATAACTAAGCCAGACTCGTACCAAAACCCAGTCTTCCTTAAGAATCAAGAATTTATAATTAATTGATCCACTATAACCTAGCAGTTTGACCCCAAAAAAAAAATGATTTAAAGAAGGATGCCAACTAGATGAACCTTTGAACTTGATACAGTTTGGGTCAAGCTTAGACAATCACCTTGACATCTCTATTCCCTAAGGACACGCACCACATTCACTTTGTCTAGATGCCAAATTTTTTATAAGATGTTAAATATTCTATCGCGCTAATCCCTCGCATAATATGATTTTCAATGTTGTCACTTTCGTACATAATACAAGGATATGAGTTCATTCCGCTGCCAAGATCAAAAGAATGACGAGAAGAGACAGGAAACCAGCTTCAAATTTCTTTGATTGTTCTAGCTTTCGATTACAAAGCCTTTCATATTAAGTTGAGGTGTTAAGGATTAGCTAAAACAGGTAGATGCAAGCATTGTGCAATTGCACAGACATTCCCTACAAGGAATGGTGTAGAGCAGCTACAAAATTGGAACTTCAATCATACTATAGATAGTTTCGTGAAGAACAATCAATGAGAATTCGACGTGGATGCCTTTTGCCTTGATCAAAATTAATTACATGGAAAAGATACCTAAACTTGGGTGTCTGCTGCACTAGACGTGGCTTCGTACCAAGAGCCAGGTTACTGTTTTACTTCTTCTCTTTTGGTGGGGGTGGGCCCAGCCCTCTTTGTGTAGCCCAGTCCCATATGGCCTCCGATCGACCAAAAAAAGGAGATGGCAAAACGGGGACCAGGTCATGATATGACAGGTATACAAGCACTCATCTAAAAATCTCGCAACAGCATCCAGAAAATCAAAAGGCTCCCTTGTCAGACATAGATTCCTTTGCTCAAAAAGTATAATTTGCTCAAGAAAGCCTTACACTTCCTATGGATGATTCCATCTCGTTCCTCTTTCTTCTCTTTGTCCTAGATAACGATGTGATGCTGAGATTTGAGATGAATTCTCAAAAAGGATTCGAGTATAATATAGCAGTAAAATCTAACACTATTACATTACAATCACCTTTCATCCATTGTGTTTGCTGCTATTAATGCTTTTCTAGAAAGATCTTGTGAAAATTCAGATGCAATGCATTAACCGGAATCAACATGGTCACTACAGCGCCGTTACCAAATTCCCATATCTTTCACTAAGGGCTAGTTATCAAGGGTTGCATAACCAAACCTTCGCAAAGTCACGTGCTTTGGACTTGCGTCAGAAACCTTAGTAACTAAAAAATGGATAAACACTGACATCTGTGATATAGGAAACTGAAAGTTGATCAGTATGGCATAACGTTCGTAAAATATCATGCACACAAATGCTAACCAAGATTCCCATTGGTGACACAACAGAGTCAACCATCTCTACACAATCTTTATCTATGCTTCTTATCATACAATTGTATTCTTCAGTCATCTTCAATTTCTGTTCTTTTTCACTTTGACGCTGGAGATGCCACATGCCCAGCTTTACAGAAAATAAAGCACAATTTTTTTCCTAAAAAAAGTTCTGACCACACACTAAGAAACATGGAAAAAAAAACATTTGTAACTTCTAATCATTACTTAATTCAACTCAAATAAACACAGCTCACATTTATTACATCAAAAAAGTCATTCAAGTCTGCTCACCATGAAAATCCACCGCCCATAAACGGGCAAACAAAACAAACCCAATAAGGAGAACCTTATTTCTTTGATGCATCTGCAGATTACATTTTCTTTCAAATTTACCCTTGTTATACAGAGGCAACAAATGATTGAGCGCCACAAATGCAGGGTCCCTTATTTAGGGACTGAAATAGCTCCAACCAAAAATCCCCAAAATGTAATACACCCAACTCCCGAATTTCAACTCTACAATCAGAAAACGATGGTATGCAACCATACATACATAGATTATGGAGGGAGGATAGATCCTTAAAAAGAGACCACTTTCTACAGATTACTCGATGTTCCTCTCTTACCCAGTGAGGCAATAAGTAATTGAACACCACAAATGTGGTCTCTTTTAGGGACAGAAGGAGCTCCCTTCCAAGAATCTCCAAAATGTAAGACACCCAGCTTCCAGAATTCAACTCTACAGCGTGAAGTGACGGCTACACACACACACACACACACACACATATATATATATATAGAGAGAGAGAGAGAGAGTACCGGCTGTTTCTTTTGTCCAGCTCCAGCAGGTGCGCGTCTGAGGGAGTAATACGAGGAGCAAGAGAGAGAAAAGGAGTTGAAATGAGAAGTAGGAGGAGAAGCATTTAGTTGTTTAGGAGAATAGGAAGAAGAATCTGGCGGAGGGCAGAATGCAAAGGGAAGATGGGGCAGCAAGAGTAGCCTGGAGGAGCAGGATGTTGTCATTCTTTGCTCCTTAATTTCCTCCTTAAAACCGAATACTTGACAGACTATCACTCTTACAAACCCTTTTCTCTTCCTTTTGTGGTCAAATCAAAAAACCCTTTTTGCCTATTTTTCTCTTTCTTTCTTTCTTGCGCGCGCGCACGAACACACACACACACAGAGAAGGGGAGAGGTGTGGGTGGAATCGGAGGAAAAGGGTGCGTGCCTTTCTCAGTTTTCCTTTTTGTTCCCTTCGAATTTTCTTGATATTTATAAGAGGAAAAAGAATTGGAAAGAAAGTTGAAAGGGGTCTTTGACTTTTGAACAATGAGAGACTTTGAATATCAGAATACACACATGATTGACTGCCACAAAAAGTTTGATATATATATATATATATATATATATATATATATATATATATATATATATATATATATATATATATATATATATATAGCCAATATAAAAGGATGAACTATTCCTGCATTTTCATTTGAGAAAATTGCATTGACATCCCTTATGGTTTGCCTCGATTGCAAAAATACATCTTTAATTTCATTTGTTGCAAATGGCTCCACGTTGTGCATATTGTGTTGCATCCACTATGAATTGTGATAGAATAAAGGAAATGTTTGATCCACCCCTTACAATTGTGTGTTCCTCAATCCTTCCATCGTCATCCTCTTTTGTTTCAAAACCCTAAAGACTTTTCGATCCCATAGCACTGGATCTGGCCATGGCAACAAGAAATCACAAATCTTCACCATATTGAACCAAATATGACTGTGCATGCAATGAGTGGTGGTGGTTGATAGGGATGGATTGTTGGTGGACAGAAGGGGTGATGGTTGGACGGGTCTTTGTTTGTAGTGGGCATCAGTGGTGGTATTGGAAGGGGCTCGGACTGGGACTGGGCTGGTGGACGTGTCTAGTGGTGGCAGCGTAGCGTTCCTAGGTTAACGAGACTGGGTGATTGGTGTTGGAAAGGGCGGTAAACATGGCTTGGGTGGTGGCGGCGGCGATTAAGGTTAGGTTTGGTTTGAATGTATTATATCATTTCCTTGCATTAATTTGTGCAAAACGCATTTGCAACACCGTGAGTCTCGCGTCTTGTAATTTGGATAATTTTTCCCACAGTTGCAATAGAATCGGCAGCGGAGGGAGTCATTTGCAACAGATGAAGTTGTAGTTGTATTTTTGCAGCCGAGACAATCAAAGGGGCGTCTCTGCTATTTCCCTTTTACTCAGGATAGATAGTATACAAATTTCTTTCAAATGCCACACATATGGTTTGAAATTTATTCACAGGCTTATTTTGTGTTGGATACATGTGCACTAGGGTTGAGCACCAAACCGTTCAAACCGGGCCACACAGCTCAAACAAGATGAAACCAAACCAATCCAATCCAAACCATTCAAAGATCTTAACGGTTGGGCTTCACGTTTCTCAAACCGACCTCAATTAGGTTTGGTTCACAGTTCACTTTTTTGAAACAGATCACAAACCGAACTGAACCAACCTATGGTATTCTAATTTATTTTTAGTGACTTCCATTCAGAATTTTCACATACATGGTACTAAGCAAATATAAATAAAGAAGATCTTCAAAGTTAAAAGAAAAACAAATAGTGAAAGCAGTTATAGCACAAAAGTCTAGTCATTGATATGTCTTGTATATTTATTTATATCTTTCTCCCTACATAATGACAAAAACATAACTGAGTTTTTATTGTTATATATGTCATAAACAACACTTAATTCCTATGTTAATATGAGCAATCAGATATTGAATGAAATAAAGTTATGTACAATTTAGAAAAAAAAACTATAACTTCAATTTCGAATAACATTAGTATATAATAGTAGATAAATGGACGCAAACTGATCCAAATCGAACCGTTAATCCAACTAAATGAACCGTTCAAATCGATAATGTTTGGTTCAGTTCAGTTCAAGATTTTTCAAATGGAGTGGTAACGGTTTAATTTGCAGTTTGATCTCCAAACCGAACCGAAGCAACCTTGTCCACCCTTAATGTGCACAAACCTATTCTAGTGACTCCAAAGGTCTGCGTAAACTTGTAATTAATACCTCCAATTATTTATAACTTGTTTTTACATAATATACATTTGTACAACATATAAAAGGAGTCTCTTTTGGTGTAAATCATTTCTCGTGTTACACCTCTTTCTTGATTGACGAGTGACACGCCAAACGAGTGACATGTGGCACTTAAGACTATTAAAGACTAAGTTCTAAGTTTGGAAAAAAAAAAAAGTGGTCACCAAAATTTAATTTGTTGACTTTGTCTTTTTCCCTACCTTTCTATATACCTTGCATGTAGCACAAAAACTAGTTACTAATTACTCTATCCGTTTTTAAAAAAAAATTATCGTTTTTCTTTTTTGAGGTGTCCCAAAAAAAAAGATCACCTTCAAAATTAAGAAAGATTATGTATGTATTTTTTTTTCTTTTTATTTTAATTTCTCACTCCACATTTAAAACTCTACCAACTCATTTTCTATCTTCAGATTAAATCCTCCACTAACCTATTTTCTTTCACATGACTCACTTTCTTCCTCCCCTTCTCTAACTCTGTCTAGGGCTAGAATACGAAACTCATAAAATATTACTTAAAGAAACATGTAAGTCAAATACGGTCAAATAATTTAGAACTAAGGGAGTATAAGATTGTGGAGAGATTTCAAACAGAAGAAGGCATAAGGCATACGCTAAATAAAAGGATAGACAATGAGGATGGTGTTATTGTAATGTGAAGAATGAGACAAATGTTCTAAGAGTGTTTCTCTTTGGTTTGTCATTATTATGTATGCTATATTAATTTTGGCTAACAACTTGTTAACTTCTTTGGCTCTGTTTTTCTCTTTTGGTAATGTCTTCAAAGAAGCCAATCATATCTTATGTTTTTGGGTTCACTGTCTTACTGTTTTCATTTTCTTGCGGCATGGTTTCTTAGTCGCAGTATGGGTACTGGGGGGTTCCTCAACAGGAACATTATTATTATTAACTAAAGAAGTAGAAACAATCTTTCATGTACCATCATGGTGTACGGTTTTTAGTTATAGGCCGGAGAGGCTACACACCTGAATATATTGTATAGGTGTGCGGTTTTAGGTCGGTCGCTTTTTTGGTGTGCATTTATGATGCACTCTCTCATCCAGACAAACTACAAAGCTTGGGTGCTAAAAGCACAAGGAGATTAAACATTAAATAGGCCGGTTAATTGGCTAAAATTACCTTAATATATTGCAGGTTTGCAAATTAACCCTCCAACAAACCAAAATAGCATTCATTTACATCAATAGAAAGCAAAAGTTTGGGGGCGTAACAGTGATAAGTTTTTCTATTAAGTGGAAGGGCGTATTAGTCAAGTTACTTAATTTAAGCCATAAAAACTGCAATCAAAACGTTAGGGAATAATATGCAACATACAATTATATACCCCAAAAAGAAAAAAAGGAAAACTGAATCTTTTTCAACCTAATTCAACACTAACCACACACACTACCCGTAAAAAAAACTTTGTTGAACACCTCAAGATGACCTTTGAATCTCACAAACAAGAAAAAGGAAATGAGGAGTGTGCACAAACACAAACGAGTTGAGAATAGATAAAATGGCTAATTACATCTATGCCCCTGAGGTTGAGAATAGAGAGACATGATTGTTAAGGGGGCCAGCGATGGGGTGGGGGGGGGGGGAGGTGCCGGTGCTGGCGTAGGGAAGAGGGACTGGGTTGGGCTGCCGGCGGCGTGGGGTGAGAAAAGGGGCTTGAGCTGCCGGCGGTGTGGGGTGAGGGAGTGGGCGGCGAGATTTCAGATCTGGGGAGAGAAAAACCCTAATTTGAAAATTAGGGTTTTGAATTAGGGTTGGATTTTGAAACCTTAATTTGAAAATTAGGGTTTGATATACTGTACAAGGGCAGTATTTTTATTTTTAAAATACGTAATAATGAAAAATATATTTTTTGGACGAAACCCTAACGGATGAATACGGATGATACATTTGAGACTTTTATTCTAAAAGATTCTGATGGTTGTTTATGAGAAATAAATTTCTAGAACATGACAACTTTCTTGTGGCGGCAATCTTCTAACGAAGATGGTGGCCTTAATTGGTAGATGGTGTATACATAAAGTTCAACCCCAGACATAAGTCATTTGAGTAAAAAAAAAAAAAGTTATATTCTGTTAGGGTGTTAATCTACCAACCTGCCACGTGTTGAGGTAAATTGAGGGAGCATTTTGCAAATCCCATGTTTTTGAACAAGTCTAACCGTGGGTAAACTTTTGCTTAATGTGCCATACATTGATGTAAAAGAAGCTATACGGGGGTGTGAATCTATGAATCTTCCATATGCTGAGATAAGTATTTTCATTTAATCCTACATACACTGGTCCTACAGGTAATAGTAGTTGCATTTTGGTTTTAATTTGTTTTAAAGATGTGCATTGAGAATTGATTCCTAAGTGCATTTTTAAATAATAATATATAGAACGTCAAAGGATATGATCGGCACCTAAGACTGAAAATGGACAAGAGCACACTCAGAACACCCTTTGCCCTTTCCCTCAAATACCCCTCTTTCAAGTTTCAATCCAACCTAGTTTTCATCGTCGCCACCTCCACCGCAGTTTCCCCAGGCGTGTGTTGGGTTTCTGTTTCGTCTTCTAGGGGTTTTGTGGGGCAGCTTCAATCTATGGTTGATGGCGGTTTTTTTTTTCGATGCCCGCGAGTTTTAATGGCTGCTGTAGCGTGGTGTGGGCCTGGCTCTCTCTTGCTGTGAATCAGGTAGGATAACAAGGTGACGGTTGTTTGTGGCGGCAGTTGGGCCGATTGCTCATCTTCTTTATTGGTGTTGGGTCTGTGTTCAAGTTGGTTGTCATCCTCCCTGTTTGACATTGGGGTGCGTGGGTTGTGGTGGTGGTTGGGCGCAGGAGTCTGCAGTGGATGGTTAGCGGATCCCTGGTCCCCCCCCCCCCCCCCCCCCTCGCTTCCTAGTTAGGCCCCCCTCCCGGATAGTCGTGGTTGTTGGGTTTAAAGTCTCGACTGTACCTGACATGATGGTGTGTGGGTTAGATTGGTGGTTTCGGTTTTGGGGTGGTGTTGGTGGGCGCTATAGATTGGAGTGATGGTGGTTGGCGGTGAGAGTATAGCGTGTTTTGGTGTGTTCAAATCAACGCACTGGTGACGGGTCCTCCCGTCTGTGGTGGTGGCGCGCGGGGGCACGGGACACATGGCCTTGGTTTGACAGGTACGACGACTGATGGCCTTGGCTTCTGTTGGGAGGTGTTGGCTAAAGGCATTAAGCTTCGAGTAGCTGATTTTTTTTACCGTCCTGTTGTATGTTTGGTGTATTTATTTATTTCCTGTTATTTTGAGTGGTCCTCCTTGCTTGTTAGTGTCTTGGTTTAGCATTATTAGTGGCCAATAAGGAACCCTGATCAGATGATTAATCTGACTAGGATGATTTCCTTTCCAGGCTCTCGTAACTCGTAACGTAAGGGGTGAAATCAAGCATTGTAGTACTCCCATAAAAGTTGCTCACTCTATGCAACCCGCAAGAATTTACGAAAATAATGATGAGAAAGAAGATTTTTCTCTAAGGGGAATTGAATATTGTCACAAGGGGACCATGTAAACCAAACAACACGCCACCACTTAAGAAGCCACCATTGACAGAAATGAAGGCGTCTGGGGCATATTCAAGACCAGACTCAAATATCCCATCTCTTTTTGACACGAAACATTAAGGCTGACGATTTGATATCATCTTGTGGCACTTGGAGCATGAACTGAACTTTCATCTTCATGGGGGCTGTCTTTGCTTGCCCAGCTTCATCTCCGACCTAGACCAAGGGCATCCAGTTTAGTCCTCAACTTCTAATCAACATTTGACTTCATATTCTGAACAGGTAACCTCCATAGATTATAAGAAAGTTGTATTTTCCATGGATTCCTTGAGTGAATTAAGGGAGGCTTTTGTCAAAGACAGGCCACCACAAAACACCTCATAGGGGTAGGGAGAAAATATTCTTGAAACGGCTGTGTTAAAGCAGAAGATGATACATGCACTAAAAATAAGAATTAACTAGTACTAAAGCAAAGCGTAACACACATTACTCATGATTCAGTGGCCAGTCTGTGGAACCACAAACAGAGAGTTCAACTGTTGCCTGGTGGACCATCATCACCTGGTAGACGATGCATCTACTGAAGTGGAGTACACTTAAACGGTACTAGAGCTGAATATAAGAGAATTTATATTCTTGAATCAGTAACCGAATCCAGTGAAATCACAAAATAAAGGTTTGTCGTCACTTGGTGGACGTGGACCAAACCATCACCAAGTCTCGGAACAGAGCGATACCTCCATTTCAGTTGGGAAAAACCCAACTTATGAGCAAGGATCGAATGGGGAGGGTTAAATATGGTTGCTTACTAGTACTTGCTCCTCGCAATCTCAACTCTAAGCATATTAGTCAATAACTGCAGTTAAATATTAATCTGTTCGCATTTATAGTTAATACCATGCGCTTCATTATTTCTAATATCAGTTGTGCCCATGCATTTTCCAAATGTGTAAACGAACCTCCTTGACAAAAAGTAGACTCCAGACCCAGCTGAACTAATGGGAAAATGGAATGAGAGACTAACTTTATTACTGTCGATAATTGTCAGCTGGTGCATCATGTGCAAACAGAATGGAGCTTCGGGAGTGTGATCTTCATGTGCCTCCTTTTAGCCATTATAGGAAAGACTTATGCCTAGAGCAGTTTTAGATTTGCCGTAAAGATGGAAGGGAATTAGGGTCCCCCGAGAGTGCACAAAGGTTTGTTTATTCTGGACTTCGTGGAAAGATATCCTCGGCTAGACCAGGAGAATGACTTCTGAGCCTTCCTTTAAACTTGTATTAACACGAGCCTTTCTAATTTTCTAGATGATTTTTTCTTTAGTGCACTAATAAAGGCCCCTTGTTGTGCGCAGTGGTTAAGTGATTTTGTGCCCGTGCGAGTAGATAGTGGGGTTGGTGGTTGCAATGGTGATGGTGCGTGTGCTGATGTGGTGGTGTGGAACAGTGTTAGTAGAGCCGTGGTGGGTTTATGATGGTAGTTGCTGCCAGTGGTGAAGGTTGGGCTTGGTGGAGGTGGCAAATGATGGTGGTTCTAGTGATGAAGCAGTTGTGTGCTTGTTGGACTGGCTGTTGCAGCTGTAGTGGTAGTGGTCTTGATGGTGGGTTGAATAGATGGTTGAGCGTTTGATAGTGGTCACAATGGTGGTGTCGGGTTTAGGATGGTAGTTGCTGCCGATGGTGAACGCGGCAAGGTAATCCTACCGGATGCTTGTCCGGCAGTAATCTGGGTTTGGTCCAACCGCAGGATAGGATTTATATCTTATCAAGCCTTATCCAACAGGATATACTATCGGGGCTTATCCCGCCATATCCTATTCTATCCGATTGAATAATCCTGCGCACCAAACGTAGCCTATGTTGCTTGCATGGGAGGATGAGTGAGTCTGTGTTTGAGAGAGAGAGAGAGAGGGGGGGGGGGGGGGGGTCCCTAAATCTATACCAAAAAGCCACTCAAATAGTGCTGCCACATTTTATCTGGAAAAATTATTACGACACTAGGTCCCAGTAATTTGAAATGTTTACTCTCCATCATTTGGGATCTGTTTGAATTGAAAAATTGGGAAGAGTAGCGTTACTCGGTCGTAATTTATGTGTGGATCCACTGTATAAGAGACTACTTTGAGAAAAAAGAAACAAATTAAAGCAAAAAATGCCCTAATAATCATGTAAAGTAGTTGAGCCAGCTGAACGAAATGCATAAAGAAGCAATGACTGAAAACATATCAAAAACCGGTTCGCTATTAATATGCAAGCTGTGCAGAAAAGAAAAACAAGAATTCTTACCCAGAGAGATGCCCAACCAAGTCGAACCTCTGAATCATAACCAGCTTTCAACTTGTAGTCCTTGCCAAGCGTGTGTTTGTACACAGCACTCCAATAATTTGAATCAAAGTTGTACCAGTAGCTGGTGATAGGATATTAGAAAAATATTACACACCCATTTTCAAGCAGTTAGACTGGGAGAGAAGATGGGAGTTTGACTTCTTAAATGGTTGATACAATTGAAAGAACAGTAATCTTGTCCGCTAACAACTAGAGTATTAAGCAGATTAAGTAGTATTGCTCCCTATTTTCCGTTTCTATATAATTTTCCATGAAGATTTCAGGTTAAGTTCAGGCTTGAGATACAAAATTTTGTAGATAATACAAGACCAAAGAATCAGTTCATACCATCCTCTCTACCTATGTTCTTTGAAATTGGAAGCGACCCCCACCCCCCCCCCCCCAACCCCAAACACACCCAACAAAAAAGAAATCATTCGAAGAGGAAAATTTGACGGCCCTAGAATCCGTATAATAACAAAATACTAAACAGGGAAACCACTCAAGGCTTTAGTGGAACTTCAAGAGCAGTGACGGATGATAGAAACTTCTCTTAAAATGTTGGTAACTTTCAAGTATCCATAACGCAGTGTGTTGGATATGGGAATGTATTTCTTTCTTCTCTAGCTCAGTGAAAAATTGGTCTTCAGAGACATAATTAAAGCAACATGCACAAATTACTGACATACAAGCTATGTTACATGGACTCGGTACGAGTGTCCGACTCGTCTAATTTTGAAAACGCAAGACACGGAGACACGACAAAATGTTCATATTTGTTATTGCTTTTTAGTTATTTCTAAGGCAAAAAAGTGTTTTTTGTGATGCATTTGATTTTAATTGACAACTTGTCTTGTCTCAAAGCAATAGCTAATTAAACAAAAGACTATAAGATAGTATCATAATGGCATATCCTATGAGATGTGTCGGACACATATCCCATACCCATGTCCAAATGTCGAGAGTCCGACACGGGTACTTCACACAAACCGAAGAGTCCACGTAACATAGCATACAAGAACTGCACTTATAAGCTCTACTCTTCTATCCCCTCACACATCACAGGCTTATGCATAAGCAGATCTCCACTGCTGCTATAACTAATTCTATATAATTTACATAAATTTGGGCATTGAGGTATATTTACCTAAGGTTGGAAAACCATATGTATGCACATACTCAGAGCACACGCACGCACGCACAGAGAGAGAGAGAGAGAGAGAGAGTACCTTAACTTATCTGAAGGGCCAAAGCGACGCTTGAATGCAAATTTCAGAGCATTTGAGGGAAGAGAAATGCTTGGAATAAAAGCCATTTGATCATCCTACAAAGACACAACACTCTCAGTCTCCTAAGTAAGAACTGTGACCCAAGGTGAGTAGTTCGCGGGCCCAGTATTTTCCAGGAAGAAGGTCCTCACGGTTGAAGTGTGCAGTCTTACACAGAGGAAACAATCCCAAGGACTTGGTCATGGAGAGAAAAACTAAAATAGACCAATCGAAAGAAGATAATCTAATTATAAGAAAATGGAATACGAAAAGCTTAGGAAATGATACCTTATATAAGTATCTCAGATTCAAATTTTCATCACTGTATTGAGCAGTACAAACCCCATTTAGAACTTGACTTTTAAGGATCCCACTGATTGAAAACATTCTCTTCACTTCATCTTCCACCTCTTTCTCCTCGATTGATATTTCACCAAGAGGAAATTTAAGAGTTGCTTTTGGCTGTTCATCAGGAAGGCATATCATGGTATAAGTAAATTCTTAATTACTCAAGCCACGCACGTAAAGCAGAGCGTGCAATGCTGAAGCACTATTGCTGGCTGATGGGATACAACTCCAAGTATCCTCTATTGAGACTTAAGGTAGTTGTCTGCAATGGATCAGGCAAAATGCAACTAGAAAGTACATTGTTGCTGCAATCACATGACTAAGACAATTTACATTCGCAGTATCACTTAAGTGTTCCCGTCTAGGAGGATAAACAAAGACAAATTTCATACTATTCGAAGTACAACTACAAACTTTCCTACAATTGGACCAAATGTGAACGAGCAAGCATTTTCCAAACTCAATGCTGAGATGATTCTCACCAAACCAACTGATGGAACAAGAGTTGACACTTCGAGTTTGTAAGCAGGGCCAGCAAGATCTGCAATCATTGCCACTTCTCCTTGCTGTGCCTAACAAAATTCAAATCAAAATAAGAAAAGAGCATAGAAAATATGACAAGCATTAAAGGCAGACACACTCTTAACTCAAATACAGTCAAATAGAGCACCAAAGGCCTGTGTTCACATTCAGTTTGTCTTTTTTTAAAACTCCAAAAATCCAAGAAATGCAGAGAGAAAAACAAGTAATGGCGTTAGGAGGCGGGATTGTGATAAGGGTAAGTAGGTTGGCAAGTAAAGGAACTTCAGGTAAAAGACCCATTCACCGCCAATTCCACTTGAAGCACAAAACCCGTACTATGATGCCATCATTTTCCCAAAAAAATTCTCTGAGAAAGATTTCTGTGGGGCTTTGAATGACAGGGTACCCTGCAGAAAATCTGCAGATTTCTCAGAGCCATGAGTGAGCTCTCCCCTTGTTGCATCCAGCCCTTCTGACTATATCTAAGTGCGATAGTTCTCACCTATACAGATATCAGGAGGTTAACGACGAAACTATGGATATATGTCACCAGCTCCTGAGGGTTTTCAAGTGCAGGTCTAAAACCTGCACATCTGCCCTCACATTACTCTATGAGAATTTTTTCCACATACAGAAGCTCACCCTGTTACATTCAAGCCAAAGCAATTGAGGTTAAAGATGCTGCTCACTTTGCTCATCAACTGCATAGCACCACATGAACTCGTCCTACTTGGTCTTCTTCAAGTAAATTTGGGGGATAAGTCTAGTAAATATTCTGGTAAGAGTGTTTTCAAATTTGTTTTAGTGAGGTACCAATAATAAAAGTACCATAATATTACATGTCGTATTTGATAATCAATATCTTTTACAGAAATTTCTATTCACCTTCGAATTTCTACTGCTACTCATGTACACTTGTTTGTCTTGTCCTCTCACCCCCAACATAGTTCCACTATGATCTTGATTCCAAAACTTGTTTTGCTTTAGCAATAGGAGCACTAAACTCACCTTTTAGATTAAATTTCTGACTTGTTCAAGCTGGTCTATTGTCTGGTGATTTATGAAGTTGCAGTGGCGCACACATCCGATATAACGAGAGATTGGACACTAATAATCATGCACCTCGTTCCAATAATTCAGACCGAGAAGTGACAAAAACTATAAGATACAAATCGTACTAAACAAAAGTAACAACATCCGCTCTATTCCGCTACTCGGAATACAAATCAACGCCGCTAAGTCGATACAATCTCACCAAACAAACCACTCGACAATAGAGAGGAGAGAGTGGAGAGAGACCTTGACATCGCGAGTGGCTTTGAGGTGCAAGCCGGGGGCGAGGTCAAAGGAGCCGTTGACCAGCGCGTTCTGTTCCTCGAAGTCGTAGTGGAGGGACAAGTGCTTGGAGGAGAAGTCCAGTCGGGGCTCCGCCACTTCTCCTTTGTTGTTGTTGTTGAAGGACAGCTTCAGCTTCGCAAGATTGTCGAAGAACTTGCACGAAATCTTGTGGAAGAAGGCCGAGCTGTCGCTGTCGAACTCCGACGTCACCCTCACGGCGGGCCGCCGGTGGTAGAGCGATAGAACTCCGGCACCGGCGCCTTGAGACGGCGGCGGCGGCGCAGTTAGTTGCAGAGGTGGCGGCGGAGGATTGTCGGTTAGAATAGGGCTTGGTGGGGCTGATTCCACCATTTTGGTTGGGGCGCGGAGAAAATGAGGAAAGGCGATGAGGCAAGTGAGGTCTGGTGTGGGAGAGAAGGAAAGGCGTCTTTTTGGAGTTTTTAGGCGGAAATATAGACGGAGGGGGCTGATACCCTTTCTATTTCTTTTTTGGGTTAAATTAAATAGATTTTACGTTTTTGAGGTTCAAATTTTAAACAAGAAAACTGTTCGACAGGTGAGATGTAGGCCCCGCGGGGGGCCGGGTCGGGGTTGGGTGGTTGGGTTTTTTTTTTTTTTTTTTCTGTTGGGGGTGGGGGGGGGGGGGGGGGTGGGTTGGGTTGGGTTGAGAGTTGAGGGGTGCATACTGCACCTACTCTCAAGAAAATCTGCTTCGAGTTTTTGTCCTAAATAACATACTTTTAATACTTAATTATTTTTTTATTTTATTTTGAACTTTATTTACCTATATAATACATTTTTTAAAATCATAATTTTAAACAGAAGTTTTATTAAACCTTATTTACCTATCTAACACACTTTTGAAAATATCGATTCTAAACAGAGATTTCAATGAAGAAAATGTGATTTCAAACCACGTTTTCAAAATGAGGTAAAGAAGTAATTAAGTATTAAAAGTATGTTATTTAAGGTAAAAAAAAAAACTCAATCTACTTCAAACACCAAAAGCTGGCCAGTTAGGACGATTCTCAGGCAGTAATCCGAACAATTAGTGAATCATGTAACTGTTGTCATTTTGAACAAATCGATACAGGTTCAACGTACGTTTTTACGGGTATGAGTTGTTAAAGAACCAATTTGATTGGAAAGTTCAATTGCAAAAAGAGATTGAACGGTTGCTGGTAAACCACCTAAAAGGGCTTCCAACAGTGTCATATCATATTGATTTAAGATATTAAAATCACCTCCCAAGATAATCTGCTTCAAACATTAGAAGCTGGCCAACTTGGGTCAACTTCAGGCAGCAGTTCGAGCAATGAGTCAACCATGTGGCCTGTTAGAGAATGAGTCCAGTAGTATTATATTATGCTTAACACTCTCTTTCACGTGAAAGCTTCTGATTGCACGTAAAGAGACTGAAACGACTTAATGAATCGAATTGGTTGCCTTCATTCTCATGAAACAATCCAATTCAAGACAAGTTTTATAGAGATTATAGTTAATCAATCCATGAAAAGCTGCACAACTAGATGATCAAGTATCTTGATGAGCAAGCTTTCTTGATAATCAAGTAAAATTGGCAAGTGTCTTGGTGGTCAAGGAAAAATGTCTTGTGATTCTTCCCCTCAAACCAACCACCAAACTGTTACTGACATCTAAACTACCCCGAGCAGAACCTACTGGGGACGAAGGAAGCATGAGAGGAGGAACGCAATGACACCTTTAGGTTCATTAAGTACTACTCCATTATTCAAGTATTCATAGCACAGATAAGCTGAGGTGATTCTGCGCCAATATAAAAGCAATTCCTGATAGAAATTGATTCCGTTTCCATTGCACTATAAGATAAAATTCAACAAGGCGTGCAAGGGAATCACAGAAAAATTCTCTCTTACAAGTCCTTTCTAAATCACTCCTTGCAAAAGTTCCACTCCTTAAATACCAATACTAGACTCGCAAGAAAGCCGAGTTTTATGTTATAAATAAGACACGCAGGTCAAAAAAAATAGTTTAAACCTTCAAAAAGTCTCTCTCTGCACGTGGTTTGTGCGTGGTGGGTTGGGGGTGGGGGGGGGGGGGGGGGGATTAATTATACCAATGTTCTATTGCAAATGTAAACTGTTCTCACATCTATTAGTATAGGTGACGGCCCAGGTTTTTTTGCTTTCTACAATTGACAAAGATCTCCAAAAAGAAAAAAGAAATACAGAACACTCATAGGCACCGGACCACAGTTGTTTCTGCAAGATCCTTACTTCGACTACAGAACACTCAAGAGGCACTGGATCATTGACCTTAAAAACAAACTACAGTGGATCGGCAGCCCCCTTCCATAACCCTGCCACCGACACCGCACAAATGAAGACAAGATTCCCCATCTCAGCAATCACTCGCCTCAATTCGGAAATACGAAATCCCCTGTGCAATATTAGTATGCAATAAGTTACACGATATTAACAGCAAGTGGCTTCCCCCGTCCCAGAGAAAATCCCCTCGTGCCATCTGGCATGCGAGGGCCAGGAGGTTGCCTGGCTACAGGTGGGTGCTCAGTGTTCACCAAATTATTTGAAGGGGGAGTTCCCCCATGACCTCCGCGTTGGTGGTTGTTCTGGTATTGAGGTCGTCCACGTCCTTTGCCACGGCCACGGTTGCGGCCTTTCTTCTGCCCACCATCCTTCCCGTTGGAGTGCTCCTCTTCCTGTCCAGAAAATTTTGACAAGGACTCCTTAAATCACATTATATGGCATAAAGGCAAGCTAGGGTATCAATCATAACTGCATCCAAGCAACGTGCTTCTTGTAACATGATACCTACAATATGACCAAGCTTAAACAGGAGTCCATTTGTGGCATTTGCATCCTATCATACAAACGTCTCTTCTAAAAGAACGTGAATGACAAACCATACGAGGAACAGAAGCTGACATCCTGGGAGGCAGTCAACGTTACAAAAAAGAACACAAGGAAAACATATTTCACAATCCTATTTGTCGAACAGTGTGTGATCTAAAGCAGTAACCAGAAATACTAAGAAAAAGAATCATTACTAAGCATATTCTAAAATCATCCAACAAGCTGAGCCTGGAAAACTATTTAATCTGTTCTTTGCCAACAAGCACTAATAGAACAACTGCTCTCTTGCAAGTTAAGGTGATGAAAAATTCAAGCCCAATCATTTATATGGTAATCCAAGTATGTCTGATATATCTCGAGTAGTGTAGTCCAGGGAACTTACTGCATGCTCATGTGACTGATGTAATTGGGCATCTGGCTGGTAAGAAGGATCTTCTATATGTTTCTCATTTGGGTGTTGCTGCTCCGAGGTAGAAGCATCATCTTCCTTACGGTGAGCCTCACCTTCGTGCCCAACCTTCTTTGCTCGTGCTTGGATAGGTTTCGACTGTCAATTTTGAAAAATGTAGACCAATTCAGCAGCTAGCAAAATCCAAAATAGGTAGTAATAAAGCAAACTTAGTCTCTAAAGTTTTCACATAACTTCACAGAACTTGTAAAAAAACTTAGGCCTGAATGGCACCCGCCTCTCTTATTTCTGTATAGTTCTTCTATTTGTCGTATTTGTTGGCACTGTTTGCGCGTGAATGGTGATTGCTTTTGCAAAAAGGTGTTAATATGGAACCCTTCTCCGCAATATACTTATGGTAAATGTTTTCAGAAGATGGATGGTTTCATCTCATATCATGTATGCTAAGTGTTTTGAGAAAGGTTTGTAGATCGTTTTTCAAAATTCTGTTTCATTTACGCCCTTCCTTTTTAGAACGTAAGAACTATTTACCCTATGTCTTCAACGCAAATGCACGGTCTTTCCATTTAATGGCTCGTCACCTTGTCAAACTCTCTCTTCTCCACCCTCAACCAAACCATCATCACCATCCCCACCTTGAGTAGCACAATCAGCCCAAGACAGCATCCACACGCCACACCACTACCAGTCACCATTACCATCCAAAACTGCCATCAACCCCTGACAATCACCAAAAAATCCGATCTAGAAAGTTGACTCCACCATCACTGCTACCACCAAATACTGCAGTATTAAAACCACCACAAATCCCGCCGCCACCATCACAGATCCAAAGCAGCAGCCATGGTGGACGATTACCAAAAAGGCAGCCAACTCAGAGACCGCCATATGCCAGTAGTCTAATGTCAGCCGTCTTTACATCTACGGAAATCAATCAGATCTGGGTCAAGATCCAACTATCTGTGGAAGTTATGGAGTGATGTGTGTGTGCAGTCGGTGCGCGGGTGTGTGCACGCCGTTGTGTGTGGGTGAGCTTTTTTGTGCATTTGAAAGAGAGAGGTCCATAGACACGGTGCCCCGTTGGCTGCAGGGGGTGGATCGGAGTGGACTTGGTGGTTCTTCTTGGTTAGGGGTGCTGCTGCTCTGGTTCGGAGCTGGCGAGTGCGGGCTGCGATTATTTTTGGTGGTTGTATGTTGTCCAACGTTGGTTGTGATGATTGGGTATGGTGTGGTGCTAGGGTAGTGGTTGTTGGTTGATGGGTGGTAGTGCCATGGTTGGGGAGGTGCTGCTTGCAGCGGTTGTAGGTTGTCGGAGATGGTTGTGATTTCTGGGTGGTGGTTGGCTGTTGATGAATGGTTGCTGTGTCGTGGTCTGGCAAGTTTTGTGGACTTAGTAGGGTTGTGAAAGGTCAGGGTTAGCAAGAAGAATTTATCTCTCCTTTGGCACCACTTAAACCTTCGTCCCCCAAACAGTGAATGGAAATGTTATCAAGAGTGTTTCCGCAGAATTAAAACGGTGAATCTCAATTTCTTCAGCGGAAAACACCCAAAACACCTATTAGGGTGTTCTAGAAATGAGCAGTGTTGGACATTTTCATATATTGGAAAACAAAAGTTGATATGCCATACAAATATAACATTGGTTTCCGTATAGAAAAATCGGAAAGAAGAAACGAGGGGGTGCCACACAGAGCCTTAAGCTTGTCCTCTCAAGTTTCAGCTCAATTCGACATCATAACACTAATTTGATGCCATCTTGACTGCATACATGGGTTCATATTCACATAAACCTATAAATATGTATAGCGGAAAGCTAACATTCCTACCCTTTATATGACATTTAGCCATCTCAAAACTTTCTTTTGGCAATCAAACAGTCACCTACAAACTACTTCAAGAAGGACAAAGTGTAGATTAACTATCAAAAGTCTAAAGCCCTAATGACCGGTCTCTTTCTCCCAGCAGTCACTAACCATCACGGATACCCATCTCCGTCGCGGCCGTCGTAGACAATAGACCATCTCATCATCGTTCTCTCCTCTCTTTCACCCCGTCATTCAGGGCTCACTTCCCCAAACCCCAAAATTCACCATCAGCAGAATGTGACAACCACAATTGCCCTCGCCACCGACCCGGCTTGTTGAGACCTTCAAAGGAGATGGTCTGTGGAGGCCTGAAACATGGATCTTACACGCCGGCTGTGACGCGGTGGTATGACCGTAGGGGGGATCAGCAGGAACAGTGAAAGAGGGTTGACCCAGAGAGGAGGGGGAGAAGAAAGGGGGGGGGAGAGAGAAAAATTTTGGGGAAAATGACATGTTTGCCCTTTAGTTGTACTAAGTCTTCTTCAATTTGGGCGGAATTTTGTCCGAAAAAGATGGGGAGGCTCCTAAATACAGACGTTAGCCACGCCTATACATACACGTAAACATAACACATATATACAAGTATACACACACGTATACACATATATAATCTTTGGTCAGTAACTTGATTGATTCCATTCAACTAAGATTAAATTGGGATAGCATAAACAGATACAGAAGCATAAGAAACATCTGTCACTTACCGTCCGTCTAAGCAGTAAACGGACTCTCAGACCATTCCTCCAGTTGCCCTCTTCTGTAAGCTCTGCAACCTGCAAAAAGCAAACACCACATGTTACTTCCTCCTACAAGCATTACTTTTAAGAGCAAAAGTATAAAGAGGAATCTTTGTATACAGAGAACAGGACAACGATACTTACTGCTTTCTCTGCAAGCTCAACTGATTCATATTCCACAAATGCGTGCAACTACCCAAAAAAATCGTATTGACATATTAGAAAGGAAATAGCAAATCCACAGATAATCACAGTCCATCAGAGAACTACTCATATTTCACACTGCATCCAACTGGTAAAAGAAACCTAGAACTTAAATAATCCATTCAGGGTCCACTGCATATTTCTACTACTTTATACTCAAAGACCTTTAAAATGACATATTACACACGCACGCACACACACATATATACATGTTTCTCTCTGCATGTGTGTGTATGGCATACATAATGGTGTGGCTGTCAAGCCAGACAACAGAGAAAAAGAATTATCATTACAAAAAATTTCTGTTGTCAACAAAAAGCATTGTAACAACAGATCATAGCAGCTGCGTCTACAACAGTGGTCTGATACTCTGATCTGATGGTTAGCAAATAACAGGTTCGGTCCAATAACCTCACCAATTTCAAACTAAACTTTTTACCAATATTAACCAAAACAACCAGGGGAAAAAAGATACCTTGTTATTAAGCAGCATGCCATCTGTTTTTGATGTTCTAGATGCCGAAGATGCCCCGCCATTTGAAGTTTGGGGTATACAGGTACGAATTGACTTCACACTGCCAAAAAAGTCAAAAGGATCAAGTGACCAGTATAGGTATTATCATTTCCAATAGAGAACTCGTATACAAGAAAAAACTTCTAGTTAAGAAAAACATGGCACCTCCCAACAGCCAAGAAAATCTTCATGAGGTTCTGGTGGCAGTGGTCCTCGGGTAAATTTTCAGCAACAACTATACGAGACTAAGAAGTCAAACAAGTACAGAAAATTAAGCACAAGGTATCAGATTCGGACAATCTATGGACCACTAACTTAAATACTGACAAAAATCTTAAAGCATACAAAAGATAAAGTATAATATACACTAAAAGCTTGATCATGAATCTATCTCCAAAGGTGTGTACCATATAAAGAAGCAAACAACTTGTCATCTACAGACAACCAAAACAGAGACTAAAACATGAGAAAAAAATACAGACAACCTACTTGCAGCTCATCCATATCTGACTCAGTCAGAGGAACCTCACGTTTAACTTTCTTCCCATCTTCACTAACCACCTGCATATTGTTATGGTAAAAGTAAGATGGCAAAAGAACGACATAATAGGTCAATAAGAACCACTCCATAAAAGGTAGACACCACTATTAAACTCACAATCTTTGTTGAGTTCCGCAGAACACTAGCGAGCTGGGAATTACTGCTAACGAGCGCTTTAATCTTCTTAAATGATGCAACAACAGATATCGGCACTGTAGGATAGGAGGAAAAGATATGGTCAGAGCAATCATATAGAACCCAACTTTGTGCAATCCAATATCCGGCAACAAGTCTATTGATTGTTGCTTCTTCCTTTTTCCTTTTCCTTCCACTACCTTCCTTTCTTATGTCTTTATAGTTTTTCTTTCTGGTCAGCTATCGAAATCATGAGCATCAGCCTGTAGGTTCCAAATCTAAGTGGTTATTATTTGCTATTTAGGAGGGGGTGGTGGGGCGGGGGACAAACAAGCAACACCTATCATAGGCTGGTATATGAATTACATCTAGCAATCGACAGACATAACGAACAAATACCAACAAAGATTTTTCTCACTGCCCACAGGTTGCTCAGTCAATACACAGACTTCAGAATCAGTTTTTCCTATAATTTGATTTATGCTACTGCCAGAGTAAGAGTTATCATCAGATGTCAAGAATTATATACTCTGATCCTCTTTTTAGTTTCGTAATCACCGATTACATTCAGCGGCACTAAAAAATCAAGCTTGCTTGCTAACGAGCAATTTCCCCAAGTTTTTCTTCCCAATAAGATCATACAATCTTCTTCAACCCACAATTTTAAATCATTATAATACCTCTTATGCATAAGCTTATCAACAAAGTAGAATCGCTTCATTTCTCTTGACACTGTTGGTAATCACTTCAACTTCTTTCCTACTTTTAGAGCAATCCCATGTTTAAGTGGATACTTAGAACCATTAAATGCTTCATAATCTAAAATGAATTGGTATCTTGTTCTATGAAAAATTTGTACAACATCTTCTGTCCAATTTATCTCACTATCAAGTACCCAATTGATTCAAAAAAAGGGCGAATGTAATAGATAAGATTTATGCTAGAGAGAAATCTAAATAATGGGCTAATGACTAATACAGCAAAAACCATACAACCAGAAACAGCTAGAAATGGAAGACGAACTAGCAAAATCTTACCATATCCTTCAGGATCTTTGCTGATGAACCTCATTAAATGCTCAGTAGTAGCCAAATTTATGTCACTAAAATAATACTCCACCTACAATTGTTCAAATTAGAGAAAAATCCAGAGACAAGTTTAATAGCAGGATGAATCTTAAATTACAGGGAAATAAAAGGTAGAAAAGTGCAGCTATTTAGGAGAGCATGCAAGATATGCAAAAAGTAAAAAGCAATGATAACACTCAAAACTAGAGTTTTCAACCAATATATTGCGCTTGTTGTGAAAACAGAACACACCTCCAGGTTCCCTATTAGTAGCTGATAAAAAAGAGAGGACATGTCTGTAAGTCATCCCTCACGTGACTGCCAAAAGAACTCTAATAGGAACCAAAAAGTATCCCATATGCTATGAGGACAATTAGAGTGTTCTCCAGAAAGATTACGAGTATACTTAGTTGGCCAACTTCTGCAACTTTGACTATGAACCGGAGATTCACTCTACTGCAATAGCGTCACGCCTAAACATAGTTATTGCAAGGAAGAGAAGTACAGAATTGATAGAAGGAGTATCAAGCCTGAACATAGTTATTAAAGCGTGCTAAGGCGCAAGGCACAGCTGGGGGGCAGTTTGTTTTGACCAAGGCAAATCCCCTTGAATAAGTGTGAGCGCTTCATGAACATGGGTGCTGGCTATCCTAAGGCTAATAGCTGGTGACCTTTTCTGAATACTGACTAAAATAGGTCAAGAAGCACATAACACAACCCAGGCCTCGAGAAAGACTTAGAAGGGTGGGAACGCATTGTTAGCGCTACTTTTCCTCTTGAAGGAGCTCCACAGCTGCATCTCGGTCGAATGGAAGCAGAAGATGAAGAAAAGAACACTGTTCGCAAATTTATATGAACAGTTTGATTGGTCTTCTCCGGTTGGACGAAGGAGAAAAGCCATAGCCCCGTAGAAATGCTTATACTAAACAAAATAATTATAAAGTATACTTTCTAAAAATGCGATCAAGTATAAAACCTTGTTTTGCACTTTGCTGATTACTAATTGGGTATGCAGATTATATCTTTTCTTCTTCGCCAATTTACACTGGCACAGGGTTGCTCAAGCTTTCTATCGATACTAACAATTTGAGAATGTAATGCTACGTTTGCCCTAAAATGTCGAAATTTGTTGCAATAGTGTTTTTTTCTTTTCCTTTTTGACTAAATAGGGGGTTTACTTAATAGTTGTAAATTTGCACCTTGAAGGTGTCTGCTTAGTTTTTAAGAGCGTTTGTGCCTAGGGTGCCATGCCCATTTGGTAACTCTGAACAATTCAGGCTCTCTTTGATACAGCTCTTTTGTTTCGCATAATACTTTCTTCATGTTCATAAATGAAAGGCTGAAAAAGCTTGCGTGGAGATCATTCCCGAGAAATTTGGAATGCACGACTTTCCTATAAATCTCTAAAAGAGCTTGAAATGGTACAGTGAGAGCAATAGAAACTGATAATAAAAGGAAAGGTTTTCCAAGATAGATATAATAGAAACTCTTTATACATTAGAAGGTAAATCTAATTTTACTGTTTTACCGTTTTTTGAGGGAATGAATGCAGACGCTGTGCAGTAGTAACCACTTTGTATTGTAATTTCTCCCACAAAAACACATGGCAAAATCCTGAAAACTCAACAGAGGGACAAGGTGCCAAATGTGTCCAAACGGCACAGTGTATAAGCAGATGCAAAACCAAATAGGGAATAAATCAATAGTAAAAGGGTAAATTCCTGAAATCTAATAAAATAACTAGGTCCTGCCTAGTGGGCCCAGTTTTTGCGTCTACATTTTTACAAATGGATCCCCGGCAATCAAAACTTGAACCCACACCTTCCCCTTTGGGAAACCAACTACCAAAACTCCACGAAGTAAAACAACATCTTATAATATGTTAATCATAAAACTTAAGTTCCATCCACCTTAACAATGATATATCGCAGCGATCTCAAAAGTTGAAAACAGGCCAAGCCCGTCATGTATCTCTGTGTCGATACTCCTGGCATCCTGGATTTGTTGACGAAGCTAGGTTCTGCTTTAATTTTGCAAAACAAGATTCTTTTTAGGGAAGACTCTTTGGGAGATCGCATCCAACAAAGATAAGATATGTTTCTTTATGAGTTTCAGCTAATAACTGCCACGTACAACTCATGGTGATACATAGGAATTGGTAGATAAGAAAAGGCAAGCAACTGACCATTTAGACCACTTAACCAATCATTAGATTATATTGTCTAACGTTCTAAGGTCTAAACCATGGTACTTTCTGCTCTGCCTCGCCAGTTCTTTTTTTATTTTAGTCAAGAAATACAGCGTCAAAGAGAAACAACCATCAGGGGCGAACCCACATTCAGGGTGTATACAAAAACAACCCGAAAATTCCCTAAAACTCTTCACAAATTCACCAGCCCACCTGAACAAGAGTTGGCAGAATGCAGTTCATTTTATGTTCAGCTCCTTCTTTTCACAACGTGATGATGGGCGCTTGAGCTCGAAGAAAAACAGACAGATGGGTTTTTGGAATGCGATAAGCTATCAAGTAGATTCTGTACCTTGGGGTTTAGGAAGCTATTTTATGTGTAGGTGTTGTACTTCAAGACCGGGTATTTCTGATATAATTTGGAAATAAGGATAAAAATTGATCTTTCAAAAAAGGTGCAATTAGGTTACCATGCACAAGGCCGATGCCATTCACATAGCCTTTAAATTAACATATATCGGCGTATGCCGCACGCAATACACAGAATGTATGTTGCATCGCCATCAAGAAGAAATCCTATAAATCAATCAAGGAAACCCAATATGATGCATTTAATATCTGTCTATCTGCGCATAGTTTGTGAAAACTGATGGAAAAAGATGATAAAGTCAAAGCAGAGGAAAATCTAGTTTAAGAAGATTACTGGCAATAAAGTCAAGCTGCAGTGAAGTTTGTAAAAGGTTGTAATTTGCTTTATAATTTTCTTCATATCGATTAAGATTCACCTTCAAAAGTTATTACATAATACAGATAAAGTTCTTTGGCAGCCGCTTGCCATTCCTGCTAATTCCACATGCTGTTAGAAATGAATGAAGACTCAGATACGGACAAAAAAGTGAGTACGATTACTTCTCACAACTAGAAAAAAAAATGAATCCTTAAAATTTTCTTTCTGCTCATAAGAAAGTATCGGCTGTTTGCTTCCATCTTGATCAATATCTCCTTCATAAATCAGGGTTGCCTATTTAGTTTACGCTGTATCCTTACTAGTGTGGTGTGGCTTAAAATCCAATTGCTGCTCAGCATTAAGTTTCTACACCGAATATCCTTAGATTCCAAAAACGTACATAAAAGGTCTTCTCACCAGCGAATCTCAACATATTTCTCACACTATCATTATATCTTTCTCGCTCCTAAGCATACCCATCTCATGCACCTTTTCTTAGGGATAGTATTTCATTATTCAACTCTATGACCACTACCAAGTATTTATCAAGAGTAAACTTGTAATTATAGAAGACTAATAAGACAATGTGTATGAAGCAGTCTAAAAGCTCTTGAAGCAAAACTAAGGACAAGGGATTCTAAAAATTGGTCTGATCTCAAGTAAGAGCCCGTATGACAGTTTCTTACAAAGTCAGGATCTTTGTTTTGTGTATGTTTTAAATTTGTAAATACGAGCATTCTCACACACGTTCTCTTATGATTCAGGTTCAAGGGCTTTTAATGATATATCTTTAGGGCCATAAAAGCGGTGGCTTTTACTTATGGCATGGAAAGGCATTTTGGGAACGACGTAATAGTTTTACTAGTTTTAGGTAGAGAAGCATTACAACACATTAAGTGATTAGTAAAACCAGCAACTTTGGATTAGAAAAGAAGCTAAGCGCATTTCTCACACGTCGTGAGGGATTCTTGATGCTCAAGTGTCAAATTTGTGGAATCCCCTAACCTTCATACATGACAAAGCTTGGGGTCTAACGAAGTTTCAGGAGAATCTACTAACAATAGCTTCTGCGATATGGACAATTGTGCCCGAATAACTTTAGAATTCTTCATTCCTTTTTGATGACATACGCAAGCCTTCCTCCACTAGACACTACATTCCATAAACACGATACATATTTTAGCGTATCCGCTGATGCTATTCTACATATACTACGTGTCCATCTAACACGATGACACCAAAATTCATTTGCATGCGCCTCCCATGCAACAGGCAAGCACTTCATCATATTTGCATGCGTCTGTAACCCATTGTTCAAGGCTCCTGAAACCGAAATATCTCGTTCATCATCACGTACGCTAAACACGCACTCCATAGTTTTCAACAACCAAACCAAAGGAAACGATGTCTAATCGCGCTTGACTTTTGAGAAATCAACATGCAATGATCCAAATCAGCTAAGCGCAAGCTATTTCTAGAACCGAAAGCGGATAAAACAGGATAGAGGCAGTAACTAAAAACAGAATGCCACGGACACTCACCTGATTAAGAATCTTCTGAGTAGCTTCCTCCGAAAGACCGCCGTTTCTAGCCGGCTTAGCCGCTGCATGATCCGCTTCCACCGGAGACTGAGATCTTCGCCGCGCTTGACCTTGACATTGACCTTGAACACCACTACCACCAGCAGCCTCCTGCTGCTCCACCGCCGCTGTGATCCCCGAACCACCACCGCCAAAAGGCTGACGCTGATTCTGGTTATGATGGCTCTGATTCTGATGATTATACTGCTGCACCGGAACGTGACGCGAATAAGCGTGGTGGTTCTGCCCCGGCACGGTCACCTGGAGCGGCACGTGGCTCGGAATCTGGACATGATAGGCCGTCGGATTGGTCGAAGGCGGCGAGGCGTTGTACACGTGGACCAACCCCGGAGCAGGAAGAGGGGGCGAGGGCTGGCGGATCGCGAGCCTGGGCTGAGCTGGATCCGCAGCGCGGGGAACGAATTCGGGGGCCTTGGCGTTGAGGCGGCTGAAGGAGACATTGCGGGAGAGGGAAGGATCGCCGGGCAGCTGCCCAGGGGGTTGGCGATCGACGGCCACGGGCGAATCTAGGGTTTCGGGCAGTGAATCGGAGTCTTGAGCCATAAGTTGTTTGGTAGTTGCAGGTGGAGGTGGGGGGATCTGAGGCTTCTGTAGGATGGTGTGGGAACGGGGAGGCACCGCGGAGGGAGGTAGCAGTAGCCGCTGCCGCTGCCGCAGCTGGTGCTGCTGCCTGGGGGAGGTGGAGACAATGGAGAGGGATTCTCGGGTTCAAAGTGGGAAGCCTGGCTTGCGTATTTATAGTTAGGCGAGTGGACTCTGGTCTTCTTGCATTTTTGGACGGTGACGAGGGATTTACATTAATTAATACACTCACTACCCTATTTTCATTCATTTCCCCATCCTATGATTTTTCTTTTTATTTTTTTTTTGGCTCTTTGTCAAAAAGAAGAATTCATCGGGTCCGACCAAAGTCCGAGTTTTAAAATCTAACATTCTGTAAATTATTTGATATAAGTAATGAAATCTTTTTCTTTTTCTTATTTTTATTTTTCAATAATTGACGAACGTACGTGCATTTATGTGCAAAGCATACACTATGTTGTACAAGTAAGAGGAAAAATGTAAAAGCCTGCAAAATATTGAGAATGTCCCGCCATTTTCAATTAAATTTGGAGCAAGTACCCGGATAGTTTCTTTAAATTTCTCTTAATGGCCTATATTGACAATCACTCTAACTTTGTGGATAAAAGTTCGGTAAGAGAAGTGATTATTGCAATTTTTGCTCTCTTTTTAAAAAAGGCAGAGATATGGAGAGAGATAACAAACTCATTTGTCTAAGCTATTTGCCTATTTCCTGGACGGTAGAGTCCAACTTCTCAAAAAGTAATGGCGATTAATAATGGGCTGACTCAAAATCGAAACAGATTTAAACACTCGCTCTGATCCAAAATTAAAAATTTCCATTTAGAGTCTCACGCCACAACTAACGCTTCCTAATACGTGGCAACTTACTTTCACCGATACAAGCATTCTGGATTGACAAATTATCTTTTATTGAAATATGCATTATTTACTTGGTATAGAACATCGAACTTCAAGGCGTAACTCAAAATATTGTGATTGAAGTTGTATCGACATTCTTTATTGACAATCGCTCCATCTTTATCGATAAAAGTTTGTGCATTTCTAAACTCATGTTCAAGTATGGTTTCTATTTGGTGGTCGCCCTATTTAATAGAATTACACTTGTGTTATTGGCAATGACATATTTTTTAAGGTAAATGCACAATTTATCCCATTTCCATTTCTCTCTTTTCTTATTTTCGTCCCTGGGTAAATGACTTTACCTTGTTGATAAATGCTGGATGTGGGGTTGAGCATTTTTATATGTGATTAATGAAACTTTACTGCTATTTTCGATCGGAATATTAACTCCTTCCTTTCTCTAGCAACGTAAGGAGGCTACAAACAACGAAATGCACCTATTGTTGCTCCATGCCCATTCCTGTAAATATTTTGGTGCCGCCATTTGATATACTTTACGACAGACATCAGTTAAACTTATCTACTCTTAAGCTGAAAATATCAACTTTTTATATAAAAGTTGCTATGAAGATATTACGACGGTGTAACCATGAGTTCTTTGTGTACGAGATGATCTGATACTCTAGGAAGGCGAGTTTACGGGGCATGACATCCCTGAACCATAATAAGAAGTACATCATTTATTTTTGTTATCCTAGAAGGCTAAAAGTTCCTACGCCTCCTTTTATTGCAGCTTTGTCTACAAAAGGAAGCTAATGTCGTAAGATCAGCGTATACTTTAGTTATTGATGTAGCTGTCTAAAATCAAGCTCACACGTGACCACAACATGAAATATTAACGTGAAATATTAAGATAATCGATAATCCTTGTTTATGTTAATGTACCAGTGAAGAGATCAATTGGCAGGCTATTCTTCCACGATAGTTTGAAATCAAGGACCTCAACAGCAGCTTAATAACCACCATATGTTACTAGCATATCTGGAGTGCTGAATTTACATCTGATCGCAAGCAACTAGATCATCGCTAAGGCCTTCAATAGCATCTCACCTATAATATGCATATACGTTTCATCGTATTTGTTTTTAAGACATTATTTGTGCATGTATGCCGACCGTTTTTTAAAGAAGGTGACATAGGATATCAAATATCATTGTATGCCAAGTGTTTTCAAAAAATATTTTAGTCACATTATGGTAAAATGTGTTGAAAAGTTTTATAAATCGTTTTCATAATTCTATTCATACAGGGGTTTAATTCAGTTTTCTCCCTTGTACTTTGCATATGTTTCTAAATCAATCCCTATATTGCTAAATATTTGAAAATTGTCATTGTTATGCATCGTCATCAATTCAGTCCCTCTGTTCGTTTATATTGTTAAGTTGAGGGCTAGATTTATCATTTCATGATGCCATGCACGTGACACCCGCAAATTAGTTTATGGTTCAACCCTCTGCCTCAGATGACACCATCATCCGCCTTCGACAATGTCCCTGTCGAGCTCTATCCTATACCCCCTCCCCCCCCCCCCCAAACAAACCCACTACACCAGTATTGCTCCACACCCATCACCTCGTCCCCCTCCTAACTATCACCATTTGAAAACCAGCATTGATTCCACACCCCTTCAACCCTTATCGCCACCATCCAAACCACTCACACCCATCATCCACAACATGGCGGATGCCGCCATCGACGATTAACGAGTCAACCAACTCTTCAACCAATAGTTACGCTCACTACCGCAAGGTGATGACGGCAAAATCGACGATACCACGACAAATTTTCATTAATTTTATGGCAACAAATTTACCTAGATGATGTGCAAGGCAATGCCTTCGCGTCACCCCACCCGGCGCCACAGCGACCACGACCTCCTCCTCCATTGCCACGATGGTTGTACGTTAGCCAGATCTACACTGATATTGAGAAGGAGAGGCAGAGACTTGTGCTTCAGAAATTAACGATGCAGGTCGGGTGATGCCGGCAAGTATTGGTTGTTGGGTAATGTGGTGGGTCAATGGTTGTTTGGTGGTGAGAGGCGGCAACAGCCAAAGAGATGAGAGAGAGACTGAGATAGAGATTTACGTATAAAAAAAAGGTGGCGGTGTGTTGACCAGAGATGAAGAAGAAAGAAGAGAAAGAGGGTGCATTTTTTAAAGAGGAAAATACAGCCAAGTTTTTAACGGAAATGCTAATGGAGGGACTAGTTAATTGATGACCAAGCATAGTACAAGGCTAGTTTCAAGGATTTAACAATAGAGGGACCAAAAAAAAAAAAAAAACAAACAAAGTACAACGAAGAGAACTGCATGAAACCCTTCATATTATGTCTTTACTATTTTAATGTAATGACTTATTTGCCCCTATTTTGAATATAATTGCAAATTAAACTTATTCATGTTTGACAACTTTTCAACCTTTGTGTCCATATTTGTAACGCCCCCGAAAATTCAAAGCTCTGCCCCCCCAAACTCCCGAGTCGTTAACCTACCGGATCACATCACACCTGTCAGACTTGTTCACTAATGCATATTTCAAATCATCTAATTCAACATCAACTCATATTTCTCAAAAATACCAAATCACCAACTACTTAGCTTACATCATTACAACTTAGGTTTTTCGCAATTCAAACTCTTAAGAACAAATTAATAGTACTGACCCGCGAAGGGGTCTTACTATACAGCAGTGATGAGCTCATCAGAATCTCACACACACTCTAACCCATTCCCGAGCATGCTACATTTGATCTTCACCTACAGAAAGGAGCCAAATGAAGGGTGAGCTTTTGAGAGGCCAGTAAGGTCGTACAAGGACTACAAAAGAGATTATAATACGACTCTGAAAAATTCAACCGACGATGATTTTCAAAACATTTCGAACGATCAAAATTCAATAATTACCCAAACTGAGCAAAGTTCATCAGAAATAGATGTCAAAATAAATATTAACAATCAGAACAAAATTCAAAATGATCAATAAAAGATTCTTTTCAAGTCAGTATTTTCAAGTATCACGAAAATTTTCCTTGCTCAAGGGATTTCAATCCGAGCAGAAATTCATTTCGAAAATACAACAAGATTTCCATAGGGATTTTAACCCAAGCATAAATCAAATCAGATAATACGATAAAGGATTGTCAAGGGATTTTAACCCAAGTACAAATCCTTCTAACTAAATACAATGAATGTTTGTCAAAGGCTTTCAACCCAAGCACAAATCATTATAGCTAATAAAATAAAAAAATCAATGTTGATCATGGACGATTGCATTGCCATTATGGCAAGCTAGTATAGTGTACACATGCATGATGTACTAAAATAATTACTAGTCCACTAGGGTACTAGCCTGCGTTTCATGCAGGATTCAACCAGCCTTATACCGCCTCCCCACCAAACAAGTACCCAGGTCAACATAGAAATTAACAATATCAATGAGCGTTAACATAAGCTCATATCTCCAAAATCAATTCAGGTTCTAATAACAATAATCATACTGACATAAGTCAGTATTCGAAATTTTCTGAAAAAATCAGAATTTTAGAAAAAAAAATTCACAGATAAACAACAAAAATGATTGCGAATAATTATCAAATATAATCACAACAATTCGGAAGAATGGATACAGACAATTATTAAATTTGTTCAGCACACAATAACAGGCTAGCATCAAAAGATTTTCAAATAATCGATTCAGGTTCAATATTGGAGTTTTCTAGACAATAACATGCTGATAGCAATACACAATTCTGAGTTCGGCATTAGCCATAAGTAAATCAATGAGTACTTACGAGTACGAATTATCAAAATAAAGGTTCGGACGAAAGTCCGTACCCAGAGTTCAGATAGAATCTCTTACCTAGATCCACAGCTAAATTATCCTAACTGGAAGTCGTTAGCTTTAACCTAAAAGGAATAATCGAACCATTAGAATACAACCTACAAAACAAAAGTATAACTTAATACGAACTCACACATGCTCCCAAAATGAACCTCCCCTTACCGGGTATGTAAAATTACTGAAACGCCCCTAGAGTGTAAAATTATCAAAATGCCCCTCTCGGACTTAAATTATCAAAATGGTCTTCCCATAAGTAGAATCACCCAAATAACCTTATTGTATGTAAATTACTTCAAAATACATCTTATAGATAAAATTACCAAAATACTCATTCGGGTGATAAATTATCAAAACACCTCTGGGGGTTTTCGGCACTGGAAAAAATCTCAAAAATATCTTAAGCCTCTATTTTAAGCATCCAGATATCATTTCTGTACTAAAAAGTTTTTTAGAAATTTTTTGCCAGAAAATCCTGAACTGATGTCCAGACCGAGCACCAAAAGGCCAGTTCCGCGAAAAATACCTATCGGTCTCAAAATGACACGAAATTTTAGAATATAAATCATATCAGTAAGATAAGATTTTTCTAAAATTTTCAAATCAAAACAGCTTGGTTTGCTATGCTAAATAATCAGATAAAGTTCTTTAATCGGTACTCCAATTTAGCACTCTTTGCGTACTCCGAAAATTCTCAAAATATTCCAGAGCGTAGGTCTCGTAAAAACATTTGGAGTTATAGTTTCGAACTTCATCTAATTTGGACCCTAACTATTTATGAAAATTGGTGAAAGAAACTACCATAAGTAATTTTGATCTTTAGCGACAATAACGATTACTATTCAAATTAATACACACACTACTTCACCCAAACTGCACACAATGTCTTCTTCTTCCTTCTGCCGAGAACCACTTCATACATACAACCCCCAAAATCACACACCAATCCAAGAAAACATTACTAACCCACCAAAATACCTAAATATGTTTACTTAACACACACATAAACACAATTGAACCCAAAATCGTTCCCCAGCCACTTTACCCAAATGATGAACACACACAAGAACACTCACAGTTTCACACACACACACACACACTGAAACACACAACTCACCCCTTACCCCTCGGAATTTCCTTAAAACTTCACAATTTCATTCACTAACTTCATAAACCCACGCATCAACCTAAGATATTACACCTATATACACAACTATATGTATATACACACACTTGGTACACACTCACAGTTATACACACACACACTAAGCACCTGAAACACTCCCTATAAATACATACGAAGGTAGAAGAATTACCCTTGCAAACTTTTTCCCAAATCTCTCTCCTTTCCTTTTTCCTTTCTTTTCTTCTCCATGAGCTTCTTCTTCCCCCTTGTTTTCTTTTTCTTCTCTGTTTCTTCTTCTTCCGTGTTTCTTTTGTTCCTTTCCCGAAATGGAAAGGTTATCTTTCCTTCTTCTTTTGTTTTTATTTTTGTTCCATTTAGGATAAAACCAATTGAATAAAAAAAAACATCAGCTTAGTCACCAGCCAAAAATAGCAAGAGGTGGCATCAGGTTATGCTTCTCTTTCTTAAAATTTGACACATAGGAATACTTTCAAGAATTTATGAATTGACCCCCAAAATTTTTATATTTGTAAAATAACCCTCAAATTTTAATTAATTACCTTTTGGCCCCGAATAATATATGATATGATTAAATATCACTAAAACACATACTATCACCCATTTTATTACTTTTCGTCACAAAGACATCAATTTACAGTTATGCCCCAGAAGTTTTCTAAAATTACGAAAATGCCCCCAAAATTTTGAAAATTACATTTTTGCCCAAATTATTTTTAAGCTTCAATGCACTACTAATCCCCGACCATTACTCAAAATTAGCGCCCGTTTATTTTTGGGTTACAGATGACTATTTTAAACAGCTCCCGAAGTTTGAGATATTACAATATTAATGCCTCGTCTCTTTCTTCCTCCTTTGTTTCTGTCTCATCACACCCCCATCTTCCTTCTTCCTCGATTCAAGATGATAAAGCTCGTTTGGTGAATGGTGTTCGTGGGATGGTGGGTGGTGTTACGACGAGTGGTTGCGATGGTCGATAGGTATTGGGTTGGTGGTTCAAAGGTTAGTGGTGGATTTAGTGGTTAATTTAGATAGGAGACTATCGTGGTTTTTGGATGATGGTGGTGCAGATCCAGCATATTGCACCTCGGTTCCACGATGGTTGATTGATGTTGTGATGGTGGTTGTTCGATGGCTTGTGGTAGGTTTAGTGGTGGTTAGATAATAAGTGTGCTATTTGGTGGTTTTGTGATGGGTATTTTGTGGTTGGGTGGTGGTGCTTCACTTCGTTGTACGGTACTTCTGTGGTGGTTCATTAGTGCGACGATGGTTGGGGAGGTATCCAGATGGTGGTTATAGGTTGTTCAATTGTGGTTGTGGTTTATAGGTGGTTATTGGCGGTTGTTGGGTGGTTGGTATTCGGTGGTCCCATGGTGTTTTCAGGGTGCATTTGGTTAGGAGAGATGAAGGACAATCAAAGATTTGGGATAGGGGATTTCTTTTTCATTTGTGTTGACATGACTAAACATAATTTATGGTCGAGAGTTTGTGAGGGAAGAAATTTGGAGAAAATGAATAGAAATGTAAGATTTGGTTGTATTTTATGGATAAGTTAGGTATCTCGTGACATGGTCAAACATAACATTATTAAGGCTTTCCGAATTGATATGCAGTCCCTTAAACAACTCTTGTCAAACTTTCTTTTCCTTCCTCTGTAAAATGCAAAAATGATAGGATTTGAAAATGTGGACAAAAATCTTATTGAAGAATTGTTAGAACTCTCTGAACGGTTTCGATACCAATATACCTAAAGTGAGTTCTTCTCTGAAATTTCATTACAGGTTCTCATCCGGTGAAACTTAACTTTAGGGGGACTCTTTAATCTTTATTAAGTAATTAACATTTAATTTGAAAAACAACAACCATAATATATTTCCTAAAGTCTTTTTATCAATCCAAATTCTTCACATGTCACCATAAGTTTTCTCCTTGAAATTATGGGAAAAAAATTTATGTCCTCTTTCTTTCCTATGGATTTTCGATATTGTTATATATATATATATATATATATATATATATATATATTTGACAATAAGCACTTGACAAGAAAATTGCTAATGTATGAACATATCTTCAACATTCTCAGAGGCTACCGTCACATATCAAAAATAATTTTTAAACTTTTTCCAGATGTCTAAAAGCAATATGCTATTAATAAAGGTTAATTACATTTTAGGTCGCTGTGTTATGATGAAATTACACGCATATCCATTGATTAGGGTATATATATTGTAGTGAATTCCTTTGATCAAACATAATCATGAAATACATAACGGTTTTAACAAGATGACTATATTATCCATGGCTTGGAAGGTATGAAAACACCACCCTTATCTCTCTCCTTTCTTTTCAAGAACGGTTGATGCTCCAATGCTGCAGCCCTATTCATGCCACCGTCACTACCTCAACCACTGTATGTTCTTTCCCTAGCACCATAAAATGCACAACCATTACTACTTATCCTCACCACCACCACACAATGCAGGACTTATATAGCCTCGTTCAAAGTCGTTGCCACCTAGATCTCCTTGCCGTTGCAGCCCCATTCACGTTACACCGACCATAACCACAATAGCCACGAGAGCCAGCTATCACCAGCTTAAGTGCAACCAAATCAGATCCAGCCACCCACCACTGATTTATATCAGAATTGTTGCCCACCACCAACAGCCTCATAAATGATTTACACCAATAACCACAATTTATCCGTGACCACCACCAACAAAATTGACCACCACATCCACCAACAAAAATATCCAACCTTTTGGATATTCATTTTGTGTTTTGCCCTTTTCTATTGGGATGATGCGAAGGTGGTGCCATACTGGTTTTGAGGTGGTGTCGCGGTGGTGGATAGTGGTTGGAGTTGAAGGGAAAAGAGAAAAAAGATTGGGGGGGGGAGAGAGATTACGAAGTTAGGGTTTAAAAATTAGATAATCAAGCTTTCAAACTCTAATTTGCAAATTAGGTTTCAAATTTGTGTACAATATATACTATGTAAATATAATATAAGGGTAGCATAGACATGTTAAAATTATATATTGATGACATTAGTTAAAAAGTATACACTTTCACCACAACAATAGATGGACATGCCTGATACATTTTTAAAATTATTGGTCATGATATGTTACATTTTCAAAGTTTGTGTCCTTAACTGTAATTTTACCCTAACTTTAGGGGCCTAATTGTAACTAATCCTTTAATATATTTCTTCCAAGTACCGGTAGCTCTTTCCAACTATAATTTCCGATGGATTCCAAGGTGGAGAAAAAGAAAAAAAAGGAAAGGAAGTATCGATCATTGCATAACTCATAGTTGAAGTGTTCCTTTAAATTCTTAAAAAAAATAATTTCGATGATTAAGTAGGGCATGGTAAGTATTTTTGTTGTCCACGTGCATATGATATATATTAAGGTATAGATGAGAACCTAAGCCAAAGCTAGAAGGACAGGAGATAGCATAACAAATTATGCTCCCTCAATTGGTGTGAGGCTAATAGAGTTATCAAACCAAACTCAATTGGCGGTTGGGTCTTGGGGATGTGGTGGTGGTTGAGGTGGCGGCTTGTGGCCTAACAGGAAGAGCGACCATTTCTCGGTCCGTTTCCGTTGCCGAATGTGCTTAGTGGATGGAGGACGATTGACAGGTGTCAGATTTAGACGCTACATGTGGTGATGGAGATTTACGTGCGTATGGGCTGGCTTGGTGTCTAGGCACGTGGCTTATCTTCAGATGTCTGTGGATGACAACTGGCTGCAGTTAGTGTGTTGTTATATGTGTGAGTAGTTATGAATTATCTGTTTGGCTTTTCATTTTTTTTAAATTTTGAATGGTTATTTATTTAGTTTGTATTATCCTGTCAGTATTTAGTTCTAGGCTTTATTATCCTGATTTAATTAGTATTATCTCTAGTTACTGTAAAGAACGATAACCATCGTAATTAGTTCACTGTAATCCTATCAGATGTGGATGTCATCCGAGTGCTATCTTTACTATCAACGGTAGAGTTCTTTATCTTTTCAAAAAAAAAAAAAACCCCAAATTCAATATGTTTTGCATATGAATGCAATAAAGAAGGTTGAAAACATAGGGATGCCTATTTGCTCCTCTTTAGGCTCCGACTCTCCTTGGTATAAAGCCTATTTTTTCTCTCACTCAAATTTGTTTCTCCCTCTATATGAAATGAACAAATTTTGGTTGTTAGCCGGGTAGTAAAAATATTCCTCCAATCTTATATTTTTAGTGGTTTTTCTGCTAACACTTTAAATAACAATTCTTAACAATATTTTTTTAGGGTCACTAAATAAAAGTTATTATAAACATTTAATTATCATTAATTGTCGCTATATGAGGAGTAGGAGGAAGATTCCTTCAACCTAAATAGTAGCTAAAAAAATTTCATATAAAATTAGGAATAACCTCTTAATTTTCTTTAGTTCTACTTTCATGAAGAACACTGTGAAATTCTTCCATTTAATAAAATTTCATATTTTATTTATTTAAATAACGACGAAACTTTGTTGGCAAATAGAGTTTTTATACCGAGCCCTTCAAAGTTCGTAGCCTGGCTACTAATACTCGTACAAAGGTTATTATTATAGAAAATAACAAGATACAAAAGCTTCCGGCTATTTCTTATTACATTGACCAATCCATACAAATTGCTTCATGTACGGATCATCTTTAAGGTAATGTAAAACTTTTTGGTGAAAATTATTGCTATATAGCATTAATCCTCATCCCTCTTTATTTTCCTCACACACCTTACGTTTGGATCCTTAAAGTTTAGCTCACTCTTTTTATAACTAGAACACCACATGCATTAATCCTCATCCCTCGTTCATTTAACCAAGTTAATGTTCGAAAATCATACCGGCAATTTAGTTTAGACGGAAAATGAGTTTGTGAAAATACTATTCCGAAATCTAGAGCAATTTTTTTTTTTATTTTCATCTAATACTTTTGCTTGTTGACGAGTTCTAACGCCGCCGCCACCACGAGTATCATGGAGGGAATTCCGATCAAAGTCTAATGGCAAATACAAGGGCAAAGATTTACAAGCCTAATAGTTAGTGTAATTGCATGGATTCCGCAATTTAGTTTAGACGGAAAATGAGTTTGTCAAAATACTATTCCGCCATCCAGAGCAATTTTTTTTTTCTTAGACTTTTGCTTGGTCAACAAGTTCTCACGTTATTACCATGGAGGAAACTCCGATCAAAGTTTTCTCATGTTTGGGGGGATTATGACCAACCCGTCCGTGCTGATTGGGAAGGTGGGTTCTTCTTTTCTTCCCCATCCTGAGAAATTCGTCTTCCACATCACATCCTCTCGGATCAAGTTCAATAGTCATTGGAAAACCACCTCGGTGTTCTGTGTTCTGATCGCTTCTCCATTTGAAACTGTGATTCTACAAGTGCTTCTAGTAATTCATGCTTTAACTCTGCAGATATTCCCTTCGAGAAATACTGCTTTCTGCTGCAATAAAAGGTATAGATAGAATGTTGCTGAAACTGTGATTTTTTTTCTGCAGTTCAAGAAAATTTTCAGACCCTTAGTTCTACACAAAAGACACTATTTTTTTGGCTCATACCCGCATTTCAGAGAGGCTCTAGCTTTGCGCAGAATATTGTATGTCTCCTCCTATAGCATCAAGCCCTCTGATCCAATGGATCTAAATGGTCGGAACCATGCAATGTTTACTCAGCTTTGACATAGAAGTCAATTCGTATACTTTTTGGGAGCAGGAGACATGCAAGGAATTTTCATTTACTCATAGTAATAAATAGATTCCAGAATGTTCTATTGCCAGTATAGATGGACCAAATGACAACTTAGATGGTAAATAGGACTGATCCCATACACAAGGCTGATGCGTTGAGAGCAGACCAGAGGGAAGTTTTCAACAAACAAAAACACATACCCGAAATCCCAATATAATCTATGAATACATAAGCCTTTCCATGACCAATTTGGCAACCTGCGGAGCATCAACAGTGACAGCAACCTTGACCGAGGGTTTATCGGACCACTCTGTGACTTCGCTGAACCTTGTAAAATATGGAGTAGAATATGTAAGCTGATTGTGAGAAAAAAAACTAAAAAGAACTCTATATATCAAATTCTCCATTTAATGAGAAAATTGTAGAGCACGAGTGCAGGGAGTATTGAGTTTAAAAGGCACAGCATTATCATAGAACAAGAACTCCATCACAGTTTTTTATTTTTAAGAGTTTCTAGACCAGTGCTAAAGCTTCATCTATGACACTGAACAGAATTTAATGTACAAAGCATACAGCTCTTAATGGTGTTCTCATATAACTGCTACAAATTTCCATCCGGTAAGCATGTCCAGAGGCAACTAGCCATGTCAAATGCCAAAGAAACGACCACCATCAGTTAACTTTTCAAACTCTATTGGTTCATCATACCTCCAGACAAATCAAGGCGGTGAATGGAAGTAGAAAATATCCTTACCTTTTCTGTTTGTTAAAGAATAATGTCAGGCCCTTTGTGATGCCGATCGTCTGGACCCTAACGACACCCTCTACGAAAGTGAAGAGTGAAGAATTCACAGCTGCAACAAAGGTCGTTGGATCATGAATGTAAACACCTACAGAAAGGCGAAGCAACAGCATCAGCAAATTTGAATATTTCCCACCAACTCCTTGGAATTTCTAGTAAAACAAACCTCTTGTATTATATGCATCACGATGATAAGAGTAATACACATCCAAGATCTTGCGCAGGTACTGAGCAAATTTTCCTTTTGATTCCTCCAGCTTAACTCGATCAGCATCTAAAAAATTGTAGATTCGGACAATAATACTCAAACCAACGTGGAAAATTGTACACAAAAATATGTCTTCTCCATCTCATTAACTATGCCTCTGCATGCAGCAGAACACGTGAAATGTCAAACTCAACATATTTATTGTTAGCTGGTTGATTTCACGATGTTTTGTTAACAGCCATTCATCCTAAAGTTAATTTGTTTTCATCTTTCGAGAGACGGGTTTTAAGAGACCTTTTAGTGACCACTGGGTGCAGTAATGTCAGACCCTACACTTAAGAGACGCTTCTAATAGGCTGATCATAAGACCAAGCCAAAAGTAATATACCCACTTAGAGATGGATAAAATCAAGAGCAAGGACAAAAGTATAACGGTAGCAGTCCTACTTGCACGCCAACATTTGTTTGCATTACTGTAGACTCATTGTTATCTGACCAACATGATCACTTTGTTTTAGAATCGTCGACAATTGGTCATGCTGCTTGTCACATCCATGACTCATAGGCTAATAGCCTACTAGGCTATTTCCTGATGAAAAATATACACAAGAAGTTTTGAAAATTAATCACGTAGCTAGCGCATCTAATTTGTTCAATGGCTTCGTGTCATCCCAATAATAGATTACAAGATACTAGGAGGACTTAACGATTTTCAGAACACAATCCCAATTGAAACATGGAACAGTAGATTGTCTAACACAGAGAGACTTGGAACACAACACTTGGGCCCCCGTGATTCGCAGGGCCTTTGAAATATAATAACAAAAAAAGTTTACCAACTTAACCATTTGCATCTCTTTTCTCCAATTCATTTGGGGAGCCTAAAGGACAACAAGAGAGAGTAGTAGCTCTGGCAGTCTCTGGTGAAAGAAACTTCATGCCTTCAACAATGTAAATGTTTCTCCCTATTACTAGGACCTAATAGATAACCATAGATGTAGATGTAGATGTGGAGGGAGAGGGAGAGAGGGAGGGAGGGAGGGAGAGAGAGTGAGGGAGGGAGGGATGGGGGGAGGGAGAGGGAGGGAGGGAGGGAGGGGGAGAGAGAGAGAGAGAGAGAGAGAGAGAGAGAAGGTAAATCAGCCTCTCATCTTTCATGCTTACCAAGCTTAACTCAACGAACTTCTCCCAGTTCCCTAAAACCTATCAAGTTTCAGATAACGACCCTCTACCAATTAATTAGTACCATTATAATGCACTGCAAATACCATTATCACAGGAAAGTTCTGTAAAAGTTCCTTGTTGTCTAAATTTCCAGATGAGGAGTGAAAGGATACTTAAGGAATTACCAGTCAAAACAACTTGATGGGTGACATTTATTCCAATAGCCAAAACATCTGCGCCACTTGTAAACACAACATCTGCAGCGTCTGGATCACCAAAAATCTGCTAGTCCAATGGGGGAAAGATAACAAGTTTCATGAACAAAGATTAATGTTTGGTTAGCTAAAAATAGAAATCCGAGGTTGTGCAGCCATGACAAAACCTTTCAGTTAAACATGAGAGCCATGGCCCATGAGGAGTTCAAAGAAAGACTACCATCTAATGAGTACTTAAAGAAAATAGTTCTTTCTTGTTTTGGTTCAATGGTCGTCGGGTTGCTTGACCTAGTGCATTAACAAAAATACTTTCATATCAGTGATGTCGCTAAAAAGGCAATGCACAAGAAAAAATGAAGAAGTGGGGGAAAGACAGAGAAGAGATGACACTGCAAAACTACAAAACCATTAGAAAGAAAGGGAGACAGAATGACAACTGTCAGCTAGAGAGAATCGGCAAGCAATAAACTATGCAAGAGAGGGAGAGAGACAGGGCGAGAGATAGTGAAACAGCACTGCAAGCCTGTGCACAGCAAAGCAATCATCAACTTGTAAACAATAGCTTAAGTGGCAATGCAAACCGAAGAACAGAAAGGATAAGGCCAATAGGTCGCTCGGACCTGTGCTCACTGCTCATCAGTGAAGATGTCTCAATTCAGTAAATGTGGAGCGTATTTAAAAGAGAATAACCATATTCACAAGCTTCTGTCAATTAACCATATAGGCGTTTCTTTCCCCATATGTTCCCGAGTTATGGGCATTCCTCATATGTTCTTTTACATGGATCTGATACTTTTATCCTATTTTATATCTTTTCTTCAATCTTTTGTGCCTTCTTCTTTTTATCAGTATGAGTGCTTTATCAGCAGTTGAACTTCCAGGAAGTTTTGTTTCTTCCCTTTAATTAGTGATCCTGTTGTTCTGAATTTGGATAGTATCTGTGTATCTTTTCAGTAAGATAATTCATAAAGTTTATGTATGTGGAGAAAAAAAAAAACTTTGCAAAATGAATTTATTTATAATAACTTCACATTTTCATTTGTGCATTATTTTGAGGCCCCTCAATTTATGGTAAGTGGTCCGCCTTTGTACCTATACCCATTTCGAGCATATGGTTAAGCATTATGGAATGGTAAATTTTGAAAGTGATGAGAGGATTCTGCAATCGTGCATGGATTAATCATGTTAGGAAGTGGCAATTCCTTGGTATTACAATAGTATCAACAACAAGGAAAATTTGCCCGATGGGAGGGAGTAGCTCTACGTGTGTGAAACATTAGCATTTTACAACTCGGGAAACCTGTGGAGCCTCCTATCAAAGGTTTATTAGTATACAAAGAGCTGATGGAGTAGTTTAGTGTTGGCGCCATATCTATATTAGGGGTCTTGCTCCTTTCAGAGTACAAATTGGACTGAAGCACTTATATTTCATGATTTTTTAGCAACTGCAGCAACATAATTGCCTGAGGGGTCATTAGTACTATACTGCTGCTGCACCAGGCACAAGAAATTTGAAGGTAGATAAGTTCTCCATCAAGTTAGCCCTCTCAAAGGCTAGCAATAACCCTAATAAAACTATGGCTACAATAACAAGATGATCCATCAACTCTTAGTACTTAACAAAACCTTTGTTAGGGCCATAGATTAAAATGCATCTGCAGGAACACGCGTCGAGCGACTCCCATCGAGCAAGTTTCCCTCATAGCAAGTACCAACCTCAATATGAAGGATGGCAACACTCTTCCCAAATAACCCATGCAACGAAACATATTCCTATCACCTATTTCAAACCCATAATGCTTTACCTTGGAAAAAAAGGGCATATGTATAAACACATTGATCTAGATGACTGATAGTGGAAAGCAATGACAGCCCACCAACCATTTACAGCTAAACATTATCAGACAGCAGAAATTTTCCTTTTATGTAAAAGGTTTAACAACAAAATATAGATTTCATTTTTGACATCAAGCATGTAAAAATTTTAGTAAAAACTAAATAACTGCTACAAAAATTGAAATCAAAGTGGGCAAATGTTTGAGGAAATAAGCAAAATTTCCTGAGTTTCGCAGGGGCCATGCCCTGACTTTCAAATTCTTCAAAATGTCAAGATATGTAAAGGCATGTGCTCTAGCAAATGTAGCTAAGGTGATTATTACTACAGAAGTAACAAAGCAACACATAAAAGTCCATTCATGCACTTAAGCAAAAGGTTCAAATAATCTCCTTATTACTACAGAAGTAACAAAGCAACACATAAAAGTCCATTCATGCACTTAAGCAAAAGGTTCAAATAATCTCCTCAATTGACGCTGCAAATTCACACGCCGAGTAACCATTCCAACAAATTCCATCCTAATGGTCCTTATTAACCAACATTCATCAATGCATTCCAATGGTTTCCAAGGTGACTTTTATGTCAAATCTTAATTTTACACTTACACACAAGATCTCTACAAACACATTATCATACTTGGATATAAACATTTAACGAGAGAACCATGCAGTTTTGAGCTTATAATTTAAATCAAAAGCACCTATAGGAAGTGTGACGAATACGTCAAAAGTAAGGAGAATAAATTTTGCAAACTTTCGTTCTGGTTTCTGTGCTACATAAATTTTGCTGCAAGACTGGATATGAAGGATATAATAGGATGTAATTTGTACTCACATCTCATTACATGTTATTTCCGATGTGTATTATTAGAATATCCATTCCCCTGTAGAGCGTCAAATTTCTGTTGGCATATTTTGTTATAGAAGCACGAGTACTCTAAAAAAAAAGCTTGTTATAGGCTGAAAATACTCAGTAAAAAGAAAAGCTTGAAAAAGGGAAGAGGCAAATAGGAGGCAGGTACCGAAATCAGAAAAGAATAAGCGCTATCTTTTTTCTCTGTGAAAGGAATATGGCAATAACTCGGGAGAAGAGTCAGTTATCCCTGTGGCCCTCCCAATTTGACCAGCCACCATATTTGCAGTCTTGATGAGAGCGGGTAGTCTGACCAGAGCCTTCTAAAAGAGAAATCTGTTGTACTCCCCACGACTTTGTCATGCAACTAATCAACATAAAGTAGGCAGAAACTTGTCATAGTTGAGTCTTCTTTTGTCTGGAGCAACTTGGATAGTATACTCTCCGTGCAAGTATAGGCGGTGGATGGTGCCGACCAAAGGCGTTATCAAAATCTTTCGATAAATGCACATATAGTTGATAGTACACACAAGGTTGATAGTTAACATTTTGCAATTTTATAGACACAGGAAAGAGCAACATACGTTGGCCTCAGCCGCAGGATTGACATTCCCATTTACTGCAAAAGCACCACCAAGAAGAACAATCTGCCCAATGTTTTTGGTAAATGCAGGATCCAATTGCATAGCCTGTATCAATTGAAAGCAGATCTAAGGTCAAGATATCTTACATCAAGTCTTATTCAATGCTCAACTCAAGAGACCAAGAATCTGACCAGTGCAATATTAGTGAGAGGGCCCATGGCAACCACAGTGACTTCTCGAGGGTAGAGCTTCACTTGCTCGATGAGAAACTCGGTTGCTGATTGGGCTATCGGCTTCCCTTTTGGTGGAGGAAAGCTTTGATTTCCAAGTCCATCCGCACCGTGAACAAAGTCAGCAATACGAAGCTTTGTGCCTTTCTTTACACGAAGAGACATACAATGACTTCATTAAGCATGTTAAACACAAAGATCAGTGGTGTTTACGTAAAAATGAAAATTCTGGTAGAAGGCCAATAAAAACATAAAGGGGGATAAAACATAGAAATGTTATACGTTGAGAGTTGCAGCAAGGGTATTATACCGTGATGGTAACATGAGATCCTTCGGCTACCGGGATATCAGTTCTGCCTGCCATCTCCAACTAAACATGGAAACAAAAGATGGACACAAATATGCAATTGTTAAAAACACGGTGAATCAATGTTGCTTAAGTTTCAGTGGAGGCCAACTACAGACTTCCACCAAAATAGATCTAAGACTGGGGAAAAGCTTATTGAACAAAATATGGTCCTTCTGACTTAAATAAATGCAACTGACAAATCTCAATATACACCAAAGAAAAGTTGTACCAAATGCAAAGCGTTTCGGGTGGCAAGCGTGGTGTAAACATTGCCAAAGATGGTTGTGATCCCAATCACCTCCACTTCAGGGGAATTCAATGCCATAAGTATTGCCATGGCGTCATCTGAACCATTTGGCAAAATACAAACACAGTGTTCTCAACCTTCACCATAGTTCAATGACAAGTTGCAATGAAATCCAAAATTCACTGGATGAAAAACAAAAACAATGTGGGCAACCAGAGATGTACAGGTTGTAATTTGATTTTACTAGAGTTGCTTGGGAACCAAACAGATACATGTTCGTTGAGATAGAGATTTGGAAGCAGAGATAGCAGGAAAGTACTGGGCTTTCTTTTTTCTGGGTATATAAATATGAGTTCTTCCACATGATATTCAAGATATTAGAGACTTCGGGCGGAATGTACAGGTACAGAAGTGAAAGATAAGAAGTGGGTAGGGGGTTACCGATGCCAGGGTCGGTGTCGATGATGATCTTCTTCTTTGGTTGTTCAGCCATGACTATGACCTGAGCGTTCTCAGATGATCGGCAAATCTGATAAAATGAACTACTGATTGCTGCTGGTAGTAGTTGAGATTGAGATTTGTTTAGGAGTTGCAAAATGTCATGTGGGTATTTTGTTTTCTTCTCAATTTTCGGGTTGTCAGGTGCACTCGTGCTATTATATTTTTTTAGTTGGATATGATCATGTTTTAATCGCTTAATAGTTTAAGACTCTAAGAGGAAGGCTCATTGCTCAAACACTTAAAGCTAAGCAAAGTGCACCTCGCTCTAAGCATCGTGTCCAGTTGAGCTTGAAGGCGAGGGTCAATTCTTCCACCCCAACTACCAATAAGTTACACAAATTCTCTGGTTTGGCATCACATGTCCCTTTTAAAAAAATAAAAAAATATTCTGAGCTCCCTCGTGAAATCTTAGCATAATTTAAAGGGCTAATTACACCTATGTCCCTGAGGTTTGGGGGTAATTACACGTGAGGACACAAAGTTTCAAAATGTAACACTTATGTCTGTTGACAAACGGAATATAAAAATACTTAACGGTTTTGACAAAAAGATCAAATTGCCCCTAAATAAAAGTTGAAATACTGATTTGCCCCTGGGACCACCCACCCACCCACCCACCAACCCCCTCCCCCTTCCCACCCCCAACCCCATTCCCACAGCACCCCGTCGCCTGTGCCTCCCCCTTCCCCTTCCCCGTCGCCCCCACCCTAACCCTTCCCGTTGCCCCCACCCTCCCCCTTCCCCTTCCCCGTCACCCCCACCCTCCCCCTTCCCCTTCCCCTTCCCCTTCCCCGTCACCCCCAACCTACCCCTTCCCTGTCGCTCCCACCCTCCCCTTTCCCTTCCCCCTCGCCGGCGTCGCCTTTACTGGTCGATCGGGAAAAGACGGGTGGTTGACCTCGAGATGGCACCGGTGATAAATCCCGGGCAGTGATGGCAGCGGCGCGATGGTTACGGAGGCGTTGGTGATGGCGCTCGGTGAAGGAGCGCCGGAGTTGATCGCTATGCTTGCAGCGGGGACCGAAGTTAGTCGCCGGCAACCGCTTGTGCGGCCGGTGATGGGGCAACTGACCGAATTTGTTGGCCGTCGACAGGTGGTGGCAGCGGCGCGATGCTTGCAGCGGGGACCGGAGTTAGTCGCCGGCGACCGCTTGTGCGGCCGGTAGTGGGGCTGCCGGCGAGTTGGGGGGGGGGGGGAAGACAATGAAAATTAGGGTTTATAGTATTAATTTAAAATTTTTAAAAATTACTCAGTATATACAAATAAGGGTAGTTTTGACATTTTAAAAATACGTATTGCTGACATCATTAAAAAAGTACACTTTTTGAACGGAAATCTGACGGATGGACACGGGTGATACATTTGAAACACTTTTGGTCACGGAATGTTACATTTTGAAACTTTGTGTTCTCGCGTGTAATTATCCTCAAACCTCAGGGACATAGGTGTAATTAGCCCTAATTTAAATTTACTGGACTCTTTACAACACATGTGCCACTAAACATTTACTTCCTACAAATTCTTATATTTGATTTGTACTCCCTTTTATTTTTTCTGGTGTACAACATAGGATTCGGACTCTAATTGAATGTTAAGATCTCACAGTGTATAAAGCCCATTATAAACATTAAACTAAAAAAACTTTGTTATGATAGGTAGTAAAAATAATAAATTAGACATTCTTTATGGTATTTTTTTCATCAAATTAAGATGTTTGAAATTTTCTTAGTAAACACTTTATCTTCTTTATAAAGAATAGTAAAGGATTCACCAAAGTACTGATTTATGGCAATTAAAACTTGGAAATCAATACTGATTTGAGAACCTTTACATAACCTACGTGATTATTTTATCAAAATTCAATTTTAGCAATTTAAAAAGGTTAGTTAGGTTGCCAACTCACATAGTATGGTAAAATTTTGTTATGCCTACTATCAATATTAATATCTTTGTTACTTGAAAGTGTGAATAGAGAACCGAATTGGTTATAAATTTTGGTACTATATAGTTTATTTGTGGCGGTATATAGCTTAGAATTGTATGAAAGAATATTATAAAATTGATTTTGCCATTTTTTTTTGGTTTTGTTAGTAGAGTTGCATTAATAAAACAGAAACAACAAGTTACAAGAGTGAAAAAAAAAATTAATTGGACAGAACAAATCTTGCCAACAAAACCCTCTAATAAAAAATACTTTGGCATAACATTGTCAATAAAACACGACTACAACATATAACTAAAAAAAACTACGATAGGAGAAAAATAATTATTCAGGTGGAGCCCGCCCTTTTTTTAAAACAATAAAACTATTGCCTCCCATATTCTAACCATCTGCAAAATCCAAAGGTTGAACACTCCAAGAAAGGGTACGTGCCATAGTTTGCACTGGTGATACCACTGCTTAGCACCCAAGCAAATTAAAACATACCGCAAAACATGTCTGTGTTAAGAATCTGTCACATTTTAGCAACTCAATCCACGAGCCGCTATTGAAAACCTTATCAACCTATCAATGTAAAAAGATCCGACCACCACAGGGATCAAGTTTTCGGCCAAGTACCGAGCAGATTGGACCACCACTTAAAAAATCCGAAGGGATGCATGAAATGCAAAGAATCATCCAACAATAAGATTAGGATTAATGCCAAATCTATACCCTAAAAATCATTCTAGTACAACTTAAGTATCAAGCGTTCAGATGTGCCAAATAAGTACATTACTTTCAAAGAGTGAGCAAAATCAATACTGTCATTAACAAAAGCTGGATGGTGTTAAACAAGTCCATCATTATGACAAAATGTTATTAAACAATCCAGGTGGAAGTTCTCTCCTTCTCTCTCTAACCCTTGCTCTCTTCTCTTTCTTCACACGCACACACACAGTTATATATACACATACATGCACATCGTCGGTACACTGTTGTCGTACCACCATCACCACCATTAGACCTATGTCGTGCGTGTGCACCTAGACACCGTCATGGTGAAAGCTGCTCTTTCATTTTTCTCTCCAACCCCTTTATTTCGTCTTTACTTCACACACACACACACACACACACCCATCAGCACCCAAATCTTTAAGAAACTCAAACCCTGATACAAACTAATCATCTTTATCAATAGCAACGCCACTGTCAAGACCATCATCTTCGTCTCTCTCCTCCCACTTGGTCATCGCCTCATTGATTAGGTAGTAGTAGTGACTAGTTGCATCGATATTCTTCACGTCTACCTTTATACTTACATCTGCAAAATCAGCTAGTCTTTTCAAAAGCAAGATCACCTCACTTTCAAGATCTGGCCAACCCCTACATATGAGGCTAGCACATTTAAGTGTCATTCAAGCTGGGTCCGCTGCTTCAGTTGGCAGCCAACTTTCAATTGTTTTATCTAGCATGTCTGAGAAGGAACCACAAGCAATAGCATTTTTAACTTTTAATAAAATTCCATTGGGATGATGACCAATCAACAATTAGAGGGTTATGATTCCAAAAGGGAACATATCAAATTTGGGTCGGATGGTTCTAGTTCTTTAATACTTTGGACGGTACTGGCAATGACAAAGTATGTTCTGTATTCTGTGATGTTATCAAAGTATAGAATGCACTATTCATAAGCAAAATCCATCAATAAAATCTCAGATTACCTGGTGGAGCAAACAAAGTAGAGAGAGAAAGAGAGAGAGAGAAGATATAAGTTGGTGTAATGAAGGAACCACATGCAATAGCATTTTTAATTTTCAATAAAATTCCATTGGGATCATGACCAACCAACAATTGAAGGGTTATGATTCCAAAAGGGAACATATCAAATTTGGGTTGGATGGTTTTAGTTCTTTAATACTCTAGATGGTACTTGCAATGACAAAGTATGTTATGTATTCTGTGATGTTATTAAAGTATTGAACACACTATTCATAAGCAAAATCCATCAATAAAATTCCAGATTACCTGGTAGAGCAAACAAAGTAGAGAGAGAGAGAGAAAAGATATAGGTTGGTGTAATGACGGTCGATGGTGGAAGCAACAATACGGGTGTGTGGGTAATGGTCGCTAGCGTTGGAAGCTAGGGATGCTTGGTGGTGGTCGCCGATGTTGGGTTTATGACAGCAGTGGTCACATGTGGTGGTCGGTTGCGGTGTCAGGCGACGGTGGTGGTGGTCTGGTGGTTTTGGTAGGTGATGGTGGTAATGGGGGTGATGGGTGATGGAGTGATTAAATTAAGGAAGAGAAAAAATTGAACGATTGTGATCTGAGATGATACTTAAGGGTACAGTTTTGACATTTTTCCATAAAATTATACAAACCCTATCAATAAAAGTTAAACTAGGCAAACTTGATTCAAGGATCCAAGATAAGGAGAGCAAAAGACAACCAACAAGGAAAATCAGTTGAAGGTTGCAACACAAGTACAACAAAAGCTCACCTTAAAGACGTCGGGAAAAAGAGTATGGTTGAGAATTTGCACAAACAGACTAACGACCAAACAAGTAGAGGAGCCTTTTTTAATCCTTCCACTTGATCTAACCTCCTCGAAACAGTCATTCACTTCTGCCAAGGTCTAATAAAAAGACCAGAGCCCAAATCAACAAGCCTTCAATCCCTCCCACCCTCAAAACCCCCTCATCCCACCCAATTCTAATCACTGCCACTCGTTCTATGCCCCAAAGTCTATAATCAAGTACAACGATTAAAGTTAAGGAGAGAATGACCCAGGTATCATTAAGACACAAACACAACAAAGATAGAGCCGAGTGAATAACACCGATGACTGACCCACTTCTACAAGCGATTAAAGGGTGAACCAAGCCATCAAGTTCTAACCGAGATTAATTTGAATTAACATCATCATCATAGATTTAGGATTGTTTTAAAATATAATGATGAAATTCCACGTTAGGCAAAGAGTTTGAAATCTCATCAAGGCCTTCCAATCATGACCACATTCCACTAATCAGATATAGGGAAGATAAAATGAACATTTGCTTTAATGAATTCAGCACCGACAACATGATCTGATGGAAGCTTTGATAGGAGTGAAAAGAATCATCCACATACTGATTAACGTGACTGATGCCCTCATCTATCCTTAGTCGTGAATTTTGGTTCTATGGTGGTGAAGCAAAATGCGGTGTACGGTAGATTGTTTGAATCACTATGGTCAAAATTGGCAAAAACAAGGAGTTGAGTTCGCATATGAGTATGAGATATGGATGAAAGATTGGAATACAGATGTGGGAGATGGGATCTATAGAACAAAAAATTAAAGGAGGGAGAAAACAACATTCTAGTGAGAGAAGCCCTCCCCAGCGGCATCTTTACTGGTTTGAAGAAGGAGAAAGTTTCTAGGTTTGAACAAGGAGAATATAATGCAATTATTGTCGAAAAGAAACAAAATAAATTCTATAACATTCTTTCCTACAAATTTATAAAGGGTTAAATACAAAAAAATTTCTTGTAATATACACGTATTTGTAGTTCACTCTCCGTAATTTTAACTTTTGCTATAATGTCCCATGCAATCGACAGAACTGTTACAAATGACTCCAAAACGTAATGCTCGTTCATTTTTAGGCGTTAAGTGTACATGTGCAAGGTACATGCCTTTTTTTATGGGCATATTAGTTCAATTACTTTGCTTCTTCTTGTTCTTCTCTATAGCCCATGCTCTGTTGTGGTGCTTCTCAAGTTTCTTATCCATGCTCTGTTGAGGTCAATCTAATCGGCCCTCACAAACCCATCATTGTTATTGTTCTCCTTCATATCTCCCACCTGTTTGTGCCTCTCCACCTTTCTCTGCATGTGTTTAATGGGTTTATCACTGTGTGTGTGTGTGTGTGTTTTATTTAGGATTTTCTTTGCTCCTGTGTGCTGTTTCTAAATATGTCTCGATACTGTCTGTGGCTAGACCAAGTAAAGCGGTATGAGTGCCATGTGGGCACATGGAAGTTCTAAATATCAATGTCTCGGTGCATGCCCACATGAATCTATATGTATATATATACTTCGGCGAGTATATATACTTTGGCCATCACAAACCCATCAAATGAACAAGCTCAACATAAAAATGTGCAACGTTTATCACTCCACTGCCTTTGAAACCTCCACTATAATTTTCAACCATCCACATTTGCCCACGCGCAGTTAACCCCGGCCACCAATAAAACATTAACAACCACCAATCTCACACCCATAACCACCAATTTTACTCCCACAGGCACCAATCTCATAACCATGAAGCCACATGCCTAGAAATCAAATCTATGGTCACCGGAGAGAGATTTCAGACATGTCAAAATAATTTAGAATCAGAAGGAGTTGGAATAAACAAAAACCCAGAAACTCAAAAATTAAACCTTTAATCTTCTTATATGCTAGTGGTGTCGGGTTTTCTAGTGGTTGTTGTGGAAAGGGTGGTTGGGTATGAGGGTGGGGTAAGGTGAGGGAAGATGCGTGGTGGTGTGGGTGGTGATTGGGTATGATATGGTGGTAGGTTGATGGTGAGTGGATGATTGGAAGGATGTGTGTTGGATTTTACCAATTTGCCCATAAAAAATGGTATGTGCCTTGCACATGTACACTTAACTCCCAAAAATGAACGGACGTTACGTTTTGGAATCGTTTGCAATGTTTTTGTTGATTACAGGGGAAATTATAGCAAATGTTAAAATTACGGGGAGTGAACTGCAAATACATGTATATTACAGGGGATATTTTTGTATTTAACAGTTTTATAAAACTTGGTGATATAGTGCAACTCATGCCTTTGTGTATAGTTAGCCCATCTAACCCCCCCCCCCCCCCCCCCAAAAAAAAATCACTTTGTAGATTTAAGTAAAGCTTGGTTTCCAAATGGATTGCATTACTTTAGGTGTGAAAGCAAGTAAAAACTCCATGCAAAAATCAGGCATGTTTGGATAACCTTGTGTATATAGACAATCATATAAGAGTGAAAAGCTAGTTATTGTGTTCTATAATGTGGGAATATTACATATTTAATATACGTCATAATGGGATAATAATTTTTATCACTTGTCACTAGTGATGTCAATGGGCCGGGCTTGGGCCGGCTCAGCCGAGAAAATGGGATGGGCCGAAGGGCTAGGGAATCGGGCCAGGCCATGCCGACCGGGCCAGAAAAGAGGGATATCCAGGACCAGTCCAAGCCCTGGCCCTAGGCCCAATATTTAGGGTCGGGCCCAAGTCCAACAAATTTTTTTTCTTCAAAATTTCTTATTATTTATTTTTCAAAATCCTGAGGTTATTCCTCAAGACCCCTTGACACTTCACCCACTCCATGAAATTAAATTTAGAATTCAATTCACCTTTTTTTTGTTTGAAATAGAAAGAAATTTAAATTACATAATTTTTATTTATGTTTAGAACACATAAAATGAAAATGTGATAAATTTTTTTATAATTATTCCCTTGACTTGTGATGCAGAACACATTATGATTAATTGTTTTAATGTATTGGTAGCACTACGTGATGATAGTAGTATGTAAATAACTGCAATATAAGTTAAATGCTCTTGACAATTTAAATTTATATAAAATCAACTTCATTCCAAGATATTAAATTGATAGCCTTACTAATTCTTTAGTAATTTTTAGTTCGCAACATATTAGAAAAATAATGTGATATTATCACCTATAAGAGAAAAAAGTGTAACATGTATATGCACGTTGGATAGGTAATTTTACTACTTGCTTTTACGTGTACATGTTTTCTAAGTATCCAAAGCGAATTAATCGTACATTAATTACAATATTTACCTAAAGTAGTTTGTTTTGCACACGGGAACGCTGTCGTACAATTTTAAAATACTAAACGATATAGGAAGAGTCTCTTTCCCCCTTGTAGTCGTTGCTAAAAAGTTAACAATTATTATTAGCAACAAAAAATAATCAAAAACACATGAGAAGTTGCAGATAGTATTTTTCAACACTCGATAAGAGTGCTATTATACTACTTATAAATTAATATACAAAGAAACACCACTAAATGTAAACTCTTTAAAGAAAATGAGATTTTTCTTTTAAAAATTTAAGTAATATAAAGTATAGTCTAACTTTTAAACGGATCGATTACAAATAAAAAAAAAAGTGTTGAAAAAGAAAGAGAGATAACGCACCTAAAGTAGAATATAAGGGAGGAGAAAGATGTAATTACTAATTTGATTATCAAATTTAAAAATAAATTACAAATAACTTAAAGTTAATTTAATGATTGATTTACAAACCAAATCATAAACTTAGATTGTCACAAAAAGTAAATATTGTGGATCATAAATAAAAATAAAAATGCAAAAAAGTTGGTGATGATAGTAATTAGTTTACAAACATTAATATATGCCTTTTATTTTCAATCAAAACCAGCAAATTAGTTTGAGTTATGTGTAAATGGTACAAGTGGGAGTCTATTGTAGTCAAAATTTTATAGTGAGATGAAGAGAAAAAAAATATGCATGTCCAACTAGTTAAATAAAAAGAAAAAAATATGAGGTAGAGAGAGAATGAGGGGCGAGAAAGAAGGGGAAAGAAAAAAAAGTAAGTAACTCAAAATGATTTAGGGCCAAAGGGCAGGGCCAGAATAGGGCCGAAAAGCGGGTCACAATTGGGGCCGGGGCTAAACCAGCCTTAAAAAAAGGGCCGATTTCGGGTCAATCCGTTTTTTAGGCATGACCCAGGCCTTTTAGGGCCCGGCTAAGCCGGATAATAATGGATAAAATTTAGGCATGGCCCTAGCCCTAGCCCAAGGCCCTGTAGGTTAGGGCCGCCACTATTCATCGTTAGGGGCGGGCCAGCCCTGGCCAATTTAGGGTCGTGTCGGTCTGGCTCGCAGGCGGCCCGACCCTTTTGACTTCTCTACTTGTCACTAAACTGATTAGTTGACTACATATTTCTTTCGAGCTTTATCGTGACTTAAGGATTTAGTTGGAAGGTAATGCACATTACACGGTGTTATTTTGCAATTATCAGTTTTAAATTTGTAAGCATCTAATAAAAAATGGCATATTATTTTTTTATCAGTCAATGAAAATTATTTTACTTTTTAGCCGGTGCTATTTTGCAATTATCAGGTTTTAAATTTGGAAGTTTATGATGGGGGGGGGACAGAATGATGAGTGGGGACATGCGGTTGTGTGATGGTGAAGGGTGGTAAGAGGGGTAGGGGTGGAAGGGTGGTTTAGACGGGGCTACGTGGGTGTGGGAAGGGATGTGGGGCAATCATGTGTTGTGTGTATTTGTGTCGCGTCTCTGGATGTGGGTGTTTGTTCGTGTGGGTGGGTGCCCTGGGTAAGAGGTGGGGTTTGGGGTTGGGCGGCAGTGGAAGAATGTAACATGGGGTTTGTGTGGGTTAGTGGGGGTGGAGGACAGACTGTGTTTTGGTTCTTATTATAAAATTTTGTTTCACTTTGGTAATTTAACTGAGTTCTAATTCTTTTGTTATTAAAGTTTTCTATTTTAAGTGTAAAGGATTGTCTTTGGGATTTATCTTGCAGACGCAGAGTCCATGATAATGGTGATAATGATGATCACCAGTGAGTTGCTATCATTTTCACTGGGACATAATGTTTTCTCTTCTAAGATGATCGTATGTTCTTATGCTAATTTTTTTTATGGGATGCTAAAGTCATGGTTAGATATGGATTTCTTTTTAACATAAGAATGTGTATTTTGGTTCTAAAAAATATACTCCTTTCATGAAAGTAGATCAATATGTACCATAAAAAGATCATGGGCTTCTTGTTGGGACATTCAGGTTGGTGTTTCACGAAGATATTCTTTGCATGCTTCATTTATAATACATTTCTAATGTTATATTATTTGGCATTGTAAAAATGTTATTGCTCAGTTGTTGGACATATATTAGGGGAAAAATTAAAAAAAAATTCGCAGTTGAAATGAAAATTACACGGATAACTTTTGTGTAGCAAGCTTCTAGCACATTTAGTCACAAATACTTGTACTTGGCATATTTTTAGAAAGACATCAAATTTGGTAAAAGAGGGCTTTTAAATCTTGATTTACAGTGGTGAGATGAACATGGTGTAACCTTTAAGGTATTCATGAGATCAGAATATCATGAGATCTACTTGCCTGCCCAAAAGCCTATCTGCACAAGGGCAATAATAGTAATTGCAAATTTTGCAATTCACATGTGGAAACACTCGATCATATCTCCTTCAAATGCTCTGAAGTGCGTGTAGTATGGTTTGAGTTGTCTATTCAAACACAAAGGCAACCAAATATACCACGTTTCATGAAGTGGCTCATAGCCTGAGTCAATAAAGGAAATGCTCATGAAAACGCTCGATCCAAAAATGCGACCACCATTGTTATTACACTCTGACAGATATGGCTGCATCGAATACAATTATCTTCAAAGGGGAAGCTTTTAATCCAATGATCATTATCAGGACAATTCAAGCTCAAGTCCAATCTACCTGGAATTCATTACATGACACATAATCAAGACCACAGAAAATTGGGATAACGAATTTGTTCCGGACATCATCATATCAACCTGGAGTCTCGTACAACTTTCATGATAATATTTGCTCGTGCCCAGGTCGTAAGATTTGTTTCGTGTTAACAGGTTCTCATTTTCACCATCATAGCAAAGATTAGGACTCGGGATCTGTATTTCAATGCCGTTAGGACACCGATGGGGCTCCTTTGCATGCACATATTATTTTCAAGATCCTTTTACATCACAAGCTCTTACTGTTTTAAGTTCGCTGAAGTGGGCAAAACAAAATCACTTGGCCCACATTATCTTATATACTAATTCTAATCGTTTACTTGCTCAGATGACGGGAACGAAGGTGATTAGTGCTGTTGCTGCTCCTATTTTGTATGATATTTGCAAGATCAATATCTACTTTCATCACTGTCAGATATTATTAGGGAGCAAACAGCTTCTACATGAAGTTGTCAGACTTGCCACTTTTGCTTGTAAGGCTAGATTGGAAGTCTCTATGACATGGAAAAATTGTTTAAATGCTTTTCGATCTATGATTGTATAATGGACATTGTCTAGTTCCTAGTTTTTTATGTTTCTTGTTTGTAATATATGGTTGTAACCTTTTGTATGACCAGGATAGTTTTTTATGTATAATATTTCTCCTCTTAACAAAAAAAAAAAGGTGTTAAGTTGACTTTCCAGAACACTCCGGAAAGCTTCCTCATTTAATTTAGACTTAATAGCTTTAGTATTGCATCTATTGTCATTAGTATCACAAACGTGTGTTCAAATAGCCCTAAGCGATATATAATTATGACATTCATCGTAATATTTTAAGTTGACCAATTGGGATCGTATTTGTCGACTTTGAATATTCATTACAGCTTTTTAAGGGTGGAGCTATATACACATCTTTCCTGTTATTTACATGTCTTCATGTATATTTGTCACAAAAGTACTTACAAATAGAAAATTACAGCGAGTTTTTGCCCTCAATAATCTATTTTTAATACTTTATTACCTCTTTACCCCATTTTGAACCTTATTTACCTATCTAACCTACTTTTGAAAAACGTAGTTTGAAACCACGTTTTCAAGAGAAGAAAACGTGATTTGAAATAGAGATTTCTTTTGAAAACATATGAAATCTCTATTTGGAACAGAGATTTCTTTGAAATCTCTGTTTGAAACATAGATTTCTTTCTTTGAAAAACGTGGTTTGTTTGAAATCACGTTTTTCAAAAGTGAGTTAAATAGGTAAATAAAGTTTAAAATGGGGTAAAGAGGTAATTAAGTATTAAAAATAGATTATTAAGGGTAAAAACTCAAATTACAGCTCTAGTGACAAATTGCATGAACCTCTTCTTGCTATTTAGACACCCTTAAATTCTAGCTTTACCGATGACCTATTTTTAAGAGGCTGCTTAAGTAACAAGGCTGTGTAAAAAGCGTTCCCTTGTTTATATTTAATAAATTATTTGTCTGTCATAAAAATTGAGTTCCTAGCTATCAAAAACACTTGAACATATGTGAAATTGCACAACAAAAAGAAAGTCTTAGATTATCTTGATCTACTTTTATTAGCTTTTATGCTATAAGAATTGTAAATTCCAGAGTAAACAAGCTCACCACATCCGGTTAACGCTCAAATATCTTTGATTACGTACATCATTATTGTTGACATATATGAGAATTCCCACCTAGATAACACTTTTATATATGAGTCTGTTGTTTTTATTTTTTCTCCTTTTGATACAAGTTTTTATATACTTTCTTGCTTAACAGAACTATATATAAATATTTATCATGAATATTTTGTACATAGCACGAGATTTTAACGAGTGTCCTTAGTAATTTGATTTACATTTGAGCAGTAAGAAGGAGTTTTTGTCATAAATAATATTTTTAATACTTAATTACTCATCTGCTCCATTTTCAACTTTATTTACCTATCTAACCCATTTTTGAAAATCTCACTTTCAAAGAGAGATTGCAAGCAAACGTGGTTCCAAATCACATTTTCAAGCAAACATTACAATGATTAAACAAATATATTAAAAACGTGGTTTGGAACTACGTTTTCTCAGCTTGAAACATCTCTTTGAAAGTGAGATTTTCAAAAATAAATTAAATAGGTAAATAAAATTAAAAATAAGATAGATGAGTAATTAAATAATAATAAAAAATTATTTAGGATAAAAATTCCTGTAAGATGTGAGCAATATAAGAAGATCTCAACCTTATTTAACACGAGCTATTAGCCACGCCGAGCCAACGTTCGAATGGGACAAAGTCCCTCCACCTTTTAGTTTCAAAACCCATCACTCTCCCCAACACACACACACACGCACACACTCAGACCCCCACTTCCACTCCCAGATCTCGTTTGTTCCTTAATCAGTTAATCTTCTTCTCCCTCCCATTCCCCACTGCATATCCCTCACATGTGACATGTCCAGTCGAAACCTATCATCACCGGCACGGGCAACCGCCGGCAGCAAACCCAAGGGCCGGAAAAAGAAGCAAAGCACTTCCCGTGGCCCCTTGCAGGATCTCAACGCTGGTTTTATCACCAGAAGTAACAGCAGCGCCAGCACCAGCAGCGTCTCTTCTTCCATTTCCGTCGAGGCTCCCAAAGGCTGCCTCCGCTTTTTCCGCTCGAACCCATCGCCCAGAACCCCCGTTTTTAAGCGACCAAAATCTCTCTCCAAAACCACCCCCAAATCAGCCCCAAATCCAACCAAACAGTCCTTCAAACCCTCTAATGAGAACCATTCGCCAAAACCCACCTCACAGAAACCCCGTAAAAACCCTCATTGCCTTTACCAGTGGCAATCTGGTAAAAAGCCCGGTACGAGAACTGCTTCCAAGCCTACTTCTTTTCCTGACGTTGGCAAAATTGTAAATGATTCCCCGTCTGGGCTCGAAGAATTTAGTGAAAATGTACAGGATTTGAAGCAAACCGAGCTACTCAAGGTACCTGATTTGACTAATAGTGGTAATGATTCTGAGAATTGTACTCCTAGTGGTAAATTGGCATGTGAGTCTGTTTCAGATTGTGCTATTATTGATGATGAAACGGGGGAAAACTCGAATAGTAGCGGTACCATGAAAACGCCTCCTGTTCAGGCTTCGGTGTCTCCTGAGATCCAGTGTGGGTTGTCTATGCTGGATTCAGCGGCGACGCCGACTTGTTATGGTGCGGGGCATGTTCTTTCTGGGATAACTGACAGGAGGAAATGTAGGCCTAGAGGAACTCTTACTGTAGCTGGAGGCATTGGTTCCTCAGGGTGTGGTAAAGATAACATTTTTAATGATGTTGATGAAAATGATGCGCCGGTAGTTAGTAATTCTAAGAATTCTTTGATGCCTTTGCCTGTTGAAGCTTCAATGAGCTGGCTTTTATCTCCGTGTCGTGAGGAGGATGGAAGTCAGAAGCGTGAGATAGGAAATGTCTTGCGGTCGCGTGAAAAATCGGTTGGTTTTGCAACTCTTGATTTCCCTTCTCCACCATCATCCCATCATGGGTTTCCTTCTTACTTATGTCATGATAGTGATTATAGTGGTCATACTAATACTAATGACACTACAAGTAGTAGGAAAACTAGTAGGAAAACTAGGATAACTTTGCTTTCTCCCGGAAGACTCCCTGAACTTCAAGGTAATAAAGTGGCTGGGGGTTCTTCAGCTTCTCCCTTTACCACGCCTACTTGCAAGGCTGTTATGTCACAAGAGGATAGAAAGTACGGGAAGTATTTGACTGGTGAAAATTCTCCATTCTCCGTTGACTCTTTAGGTAGTGGGAATGTTATGCAAACGCCTAAGTCAGATTCAAGCGCGGAAAGGCATGTCGGTCTATCTTGGATCAAGGCAGATGGCCGTGACAATCATCGGTTCCTATCAGAACTTGACTCCGTGGTGGAGGTTCTTCGCAGGGAGAGCTTGTCTCCTAGGACCCATATATCATTATTGGATCATTTCCAGTTTGCTGATTTGTCCTCGATTACAAATTCTATCGCCCTCAACCATTTTCCGAAGTCCTTGGATAATCGTGATTCGTGGATTTCTAGTTCTCCATATGAGAATTTTTCACAATCTCAGATGAGGATATCGTGGAGGGAAGGATTAGTAAGTCGGATATTCGAGATGGATGAGTTAGATTGCTGCAGATGCTTGTCTGACGAAGAAAATGACACTGATACGTGTGCTCAAGTACATTTGAACTTGCATCCAACTCATGAAGTTGATGCCGATGCCAAAAATGACCAGTCCTTAGTTAGAGGATTCAAGTCTCCTGAACTTCCTGGCGGTGAACTTGGAGGCAATGAGATAGAAAAAGAAAAGTTGTCACCTCATGGACCCAACTCTTGTGCAGAGTCCATATGCACTGACGGAGGTGGCCTACTTGCTTCTAGAGATTCAAATTGGACTCTTTGCTACAGAAACCAGTTGTTTGATAACTTCTCTCCACTCAACACCTCTTTCTGAAAAGCAGCCAACTCTGTTGCGCTATTGGTAGGAGGGTTGCTGCCCCGTTCTTGCCAATCAGGTCGCTGTATGGCACCTGACTCGAATCTTCAATCTGATCTATTTGGTAAGCTCTTCTATCTTCATTTAAAGGTGGTTTTTCTTATTGATGTTAAATAATTTCCTTGGAGGACTAGTTCTGTATTCTTTTCTTTTTGTAATTTACTGTTCAACATGTAGGCTTTTTCTCTTGATTTATGTCCTGAACCTATTATTTTCGATCTTCTTCCTGTACGCATTTGCAACTATTGTCTGCTCTAAAGAGATCTTTGTAAAGTTAGCAAGTAAAACGTCATCAAATTCTCATAATTTTTTTTAAGGAAAAGCAGTTTAACGTATGTGATAACCCACTTAGAAGACGTATGACTCACTGGCTACTTGGTTATGTCAGTTTCCAAGCCGATTTAATTGTTAGACAATGTTTAACTAGCTTTTCCTTCATAAAAATTAGCATTTTTTCTTAGTCTCTGCGAGAATACATCTCAGCACAAGGTTTTGCTGCCGTTATATAATACTCGAACGTAGTTACTATCAAGTATTAGAGTGTTACAAGCTTGAATCAGTTTTGAATTTTTTCAATCGCTGCACTAAACTGCCAGTTTGGAACATTTATGCCTTAAGAACCTTCTTTATGATTTTTAGGATATGTAAGGCATACAGTCATTCATATTATAATGCTGCCAATGCAGTGAGAAACTTCCAAATCATTCGTATTCAATTTCATCATAATTGCAAAGAGCCTAAGAGGCAATGAGAAACCATTAAGTATAATATCATTAGGTTGGAGCAATGTTATACCAAAAATGTGTCATAAGAAGAAAGTTCTGGTTTGCTATCTGTAGTGCTTTAAACAATTTATAAGCTATGAGATTATATGGACTTTGTGTGGTTGTGCAATTGTCAAAATAATCTCTGTACTAGGGATTGGTTGGAAACTTGATTAGGATCGAGACAAGATGATTTTGAAGCTGTGAGATGTATTTTATGTGGATGTTGAGAAATGTGGAAAGATCTAAAGACAGTTCCTTCCCTCTTATACGGGATTGGGGTTTTGATGCAAGAAAATGCTGTAAATATTTCAGAACTCGTAGTCAAACCAATATGTAGTTCTGTTCGTAGGTAGGCTAGGAGGACTACTTTTCTTGTTTACTTATCCCAGCAATGTTCCATCGATCGAGTTCCTCAAAATGTAGTCCTGCCTTGCTTGAGAATGCCCTTTGAGATACGACGGAGTGGGATGCAGAATACCCCGTTGGAGAAGTATAATGATTGGTTGTTGAGCCGATCATGAGGTAACATTTGTTGAGGTAACATTTGTTGTGGTGTGAGTATGATGAAAATAATTAGCAAGTGGTGGTTTTTCTACATGAGTAACATTTGGTAACTGGCTTTGATGTGTAGTGTGGAGGTATGCGTTGTCCAGAGGTCCCGCCCCTGCCCATCCAGCATTACTGTTGAGATAAGGGCTTCAGTGCCATCCTCGGCATGGTCGTATTTGCAGGGGTCATTAATTGGAACCCTTGGTGCTAGTGGTCATGTTAATGAGAGAAGAGAGAAAGGCTTTGGAAGACCTTAGGAGGAGTATCAATGTTACCTGGCATATGTGTGAAAGCATTGAGGATAGTTGGATCATAGTTACTTAAAAGCTGTAGATTTTGAGTACCTTATGGGTCATGCTGGTAAGGCATTGGGGTTTTTTCTATGTTGGCATTTCTTAAAGAGGAGGAGAAGTAAGATGCATTTTTGAGGAAGAGGCCCTTTTCCTGAATTTTGATGCATCTAGAGTATTTTGAAGTGAGACTTTGGACTTTGCTTGGCTGAAGGTATCTTCATCGCAAGTGCATTTCCTGACTGAAAGGCCAGAACTGAAGAAAAAGAAAAAGGAAAGACTTCAAGTTATCAGAGAGTCTAGATAGCAGGAGAATGACTAACTAGCGGAGGGAGCTGAAATATGGCAAGTCGAGGCCAACAAACTGGTTTGCAAGGCAATGCCCTCTCTATATGTCAACGACCTAGCAGTCCTAATCGAGATATATTATTTCTGCTTCATTAGATCAGGCTTCTGCTCTGAGTAAACCCGAAGAAGGGGACAGACAAGAACCCAATCTGACAATGATTCTTCTTTTCTCTTAAAGCGAAGAAATTTTAAGCCTCTGAACTGAATATCTACCAGGAAGAACCTAGTTATCATTCTCATCTGGATAAAACCCCCTATGCCAGCTGGTCTTGGTGCACACCAATAGTCAATTAAATCCTATCGTTAGGAAGAATACCATTATACATGCACTTTGTCTTTGTGCTTAGAGCGTCTTTTTGTTCTGAGGTTAGGATACCTCTAAAGAATCTGGCGCAATAGTTCTGATAGGATGGTCTGGGTCGTTAGATTAGCCTTTAAAATCATCTTATTGCACCAATTACATAAGGTCCAAATTTTGGTAGCAAATTGAGTACCCTATGGCACTTGCAATCCCCAAAGGATGTCTTTCGTAGAGTATCCTTGACATCAATACCCGACATCGAACTGTTTAGAATGAGCCAACAAGATGTTTCTAATAATGTGCCAACCATTGGTAATTTCAGAACCAGATAGTGTCCCTCTAAGTTCCGCTCCTTTCTAGCTTTATTTAGTGTCCATGTGTACCGCCCTCCAAATTTACTTCAAAATTACAAGTAGAAGTTCCACCCAGGTGACCTATTTCCTAATATCCAACACTCTTTGCGCAGGACAGTGTCACGGATCAGGGACATTCCCACCTAGATATTGCCGGCTATACCTTGATGAAGCTTTCAGGCCCTTTTTTCAATATATCCTCCAAGTGTCTGGACGATGTTAGATTGGTGCAAAGCCCAGTGCATTAGGCTGTGGCATTACACGCCAGCGGAGAAAACCTATATTTCCCCTGTGCTAGGCACCCACATAATGAGTCCGTGACAGTAGGCTCTGGTTTTGATAGAAGGTAAAAGATTATAGCTCTCAAGTTGATACAGTTCTCACAATCTATCCTGGTTGGCAATTGTCATAGAAATGGCCTTATGCTATTCCTTTTTTGGAGATCATGGCTAGTGCGTGGTCCAAAAGTGGAGCCTTGTCAATTATAGACTGGGGAATTTTATCAAGCTTCCATTACTGAACTACGAGCTTATGCCTTAAAGAGAAGAGCCCCTTCTTATAATGTTACTTGGGCACTGTAGGAGCACCCTGCTTCAGTAGCAGACTGCAACAAATACCCTTCTGCGGTATATATTTGCTAGTAAGATTGGCCTTCATACACAATTGGTGAGATGTGTTGCATCGGGCTTTGGTGATTTTCTGACATATTTCTTTGGAGGAAAGAGCACAGATTCAGGATTTGCTCTTAACAGTTAAGAATAGCAATTTGTGGCTGCTCGAGTGGCCACACCGGCCCTGCCAGCCCCAATTGGTTTTGTTGTGGGGAGGGGGTGGGGGGGGGGGAGTGATTTTTTGTCTGGGCAAAATATGGTCATGATGGATCTTTCCGATTCACGACCTGCTTGAGTCAAATGGAAACAGCACACCTGATAGACCAATGCACGCCTACAAATAACCACCACTATTGCATGTAAATCTACCAGAGTTTCCATATTCATAACTTAACAGGGAAAAAACAGTTCTCGTGTTTACGTCAAAGCTCAGGTGAATTCGAGCCTTTTTACTTCTCCCAAAAATTCAGCTGTTAAGTTTCTCTAATTGAAAATTATTGATCCTCTCAAGATCTTTTGTCCTCCACCATGACAAACAGTGGAAGGCTCATGTAAGCATGTAACTGAATTAACATGTAAGGTCAGTATTATAACAATTTATCTCAATGAATATGCACTCATTCCTTTTCAGGATGCCATCATTTAGGGCTGTCTTTCGCCGGAGACAGATCCCCCTTAGTCCCATTCTTAATAGTGAAATTGAATTTACTCTTAGACCAAACCCAATCCGGCTAAAGCCATTGCCACCAGTACATGGGTGAACCTATCAAACACCTGTAAGATTAGGCTACCTTTTGTATCCAAGTTAAAATAAATATAGACACGCACCAGCGCGTGAACACATACACACGAACATGCAGTGAGGTACACATGATCCGTGTGCCAAGCTCAATCATCCTCACATGGATCAAAATCCTAAACTATGTTAACCGCCTTACTTTTTTGCTTTGTTTGGGTTGTAAATCCCACACTTACTGTTAGGGATGCTGTACATCGTCAATCCCATTTTTTTCTCCTTGGGTGTATTTTAAACGGCGCCAGTGGGGAGGCGTGGCATGCATTTGTTGGAAGCCATCTCATGAGTCCATTTTGGTTGTTTAGTGGAGAGGTCGTTAAAAGCATAAGTAGTTATTGCTGTCACTTCTTCAAACCAGTGAGCGTAAGAGCTCCCCATATCAACCTAATAGAATACACTCTTCCTTCTGTCACCTTTTTTTTCCTTTTAGCATTTTTTACGTGCACGTGTTGCTTCAGTAGTGTCATATGCGCTTGTACCCCTTGGTTTTCTGTATCTCTCAGGTTCTCTGACGCCCTCTCTCCCTCATATGCTCGACGCACACTTTGATTGAATATGCTCAAGGCTTAGGCCCTGGCCTCGTTGGTCTGAAGTTAATATAATCCCGGCTTGCCTACTTGCTAGAAATATTTGGTACAGGTCAGGCATGTTACAAGTTGCATTCACTGTTTTGCAGATGAGCCTTTTTCTCTTGATGGATCAGATGATCCTAACCAGTACTTGCCCTTTTGCATGTACTTCTGAAGTTGATAGCTTCATATGTTCTGCATGCTGTTAGTTTCTTCCTAACCCTTTCTTTTCTTGGTTGGTTAGACATGTTGATTCAATATGGTAATGGGTTGACACTAAATATGGATGATAGACCGTGTCTTCGTGTAAATCACCCATGATTATTGTCTATTACTCATCAGACACAATATACTGTTGTTATCATTATTCAGGATCTTTTGTTACCAATATTGAAAGAGAATCCTGATACTGAGGAAGAACCTATGGTTATCGCGATCATATACTGCCAGAGATTTGCAGGATCTAATGCAGTTAAGCAAGTCACACACACTTGGGAACTCTTCGAGCTGTCTATCTCACACCTTATAGTGGTTAAACTTCATTGCAGTTCCCTTTTTTTTTTTTTCTCTTTTTGACGGATGAATTGCACATTCGGCAGCCCAATTGCTCACGCAAGCATCTACTTATGTGATTGTGATGTTTGAACTAAACATAACTAAATCTTATATTAGGTACTCCCCATCTCACTCAGAACTAAGCACAGTCAGGAAAGACACTCCCTACAGAAATTAAGTAATACCACTACATGACAATTGACATCACACTTTCATGCTGACAACTGTATATCTGTACTGTACATATATAGAGGAAGAAAAGGAGAGGGTGGCCGCCGGCCCGGGTGGGTGGGTTTGATCCTACCGTGGGGTGCCTGGTGGAGGTACACATCATAACACCTTTGAAAAGAATGACAGAAAGGATTAGGTGAAAACAAGGAAGTCTTGACCAGCCCCGTAGACTTCTTTTTCTCAATGCTGTTCCAACAACCCACCCAAGCACGCTGTTATACCAGTACAATTTCTGTAGAGAACAGGGGGGCTTTGATTGGTATGGAGTATAGGCAGTAGAAAGAGCCTTGAAAAGGAGACTCTTCATATCTCTGTCGTAGCAGTACATTTCTTTTTTGTTTTACCTAAAAGAGGAAATGATTGGGGTTACTTCTTTGAAAAGGACAGATCAAGTTTTGTTTGCTTCACATTAGGTATTTTCTTGACCAAAAAACGCGTAGTAGACAACATTTTAAATTGTATGGTATGGCAAAGTGAGTGGACACACGCAAGCCAAACCAAGTCAAAGTAATAGCAAGATATTCTTTGCCAACTCCACACAACTATTAGAAGAAAGAAATGAAATACCATTAGAAAAGTCCTCCTTGCATGACTACATGCTACTCTGTTTATCTTTGTATAGATATAGAAGTAGGAGCCTTGATTAGTCATACAATCTGCTGATAGAACGGTAGATAGACGTATTGGATAGAAGGGGCCTTTAAAAATGGATAGAACTTAGAAGTTGCCTTTAAAAATGAGAATTTTCTTTTGTAATGTATGCGTTCAAGTCAGAAGATGAAATGGCGTGTTGTATGCTCCAAGTTTATTCTTTTCAAGACAATATTTGTTGTGTACAAGAGGGAGAGAAATTTTCATTGAGGCAGAGAGAGACAGCCACCAAACCCAAAACGACCTAAAGTCCTCCAAAAACTCTCGCTTGCTCCTCTCTTCTCGTTGAACCAAAAGGGAAGAAGGAACCAGGGGAAGTGGTGGAGATGGAGGGTCTCATCCCTATGGTTTTCAAAACCATCAGGAGAAACAGGACTCGCAGCCAATACGAGTCCCTTTCGTCAGGCGCAGCTCAGGGCTACGACATCGCCAACTTCTACCCCGACGGCCGCCACACCCAGCAGTACGTCGTGACACCAACACTAGAGAAGATCGAAGGCTTCCGCGCTGAAAGTATTGGCCAACGGCGGCACAAGTCTCTCAACCACAGAGGGTATGCAGGCCGGTTCTCCCCGGAGCATACTTGTAAGACCAAACAACTGGTGCGCTTTCGAAGCCAGAAACTGTTCTCATGCGTCGCTGGAGGCTAGAATTGCATTCGTTCCTTCCCCTACCTACCCTTCCATAAAGAGAGAACACCCACATGCAAACCCCATCCACATGCTGCCATGCCATGGCAGCATGTCAATCCTGTGTTTGGTCGAAACGACTAGTGTTTCTGACAACTTTTGCATTCTGTTTATATGTCCTTCAACGAAAATGTTCAGATTTTGGCCAGCAGTTGTAATATTTTCAATTCAATATTGAGCTCAGCTTGATCCATGTCGACAACTCCTTCAGAAAAAAATAGCCTCTTCCACAACGGAATTGCAAATTAAGATATTGGATGTGTGTGTGCATAGTCTTCCCATGTCCATAGACGTGATTCATTGGAATAATGAGGCACCATCATCGAATATCGCCAAAATGTACGAGAGTGCCTCTGTTCAATCCTTTTTGCCGCTTCTTGGTCCTGCCTGGATGTCTCCTTCGTAAACGTCTTCTCTTTGTTTCTGGGTTTCTTACGAGTTAAAGACAAGAGTTGGCGAATTTCTAATTCTTTATGCTTTCACAACCTATTATTGAGTTGCCAAACTCTTCAGTGGGGCTATGTAGAAACATTTTTAAGACATTCAGCAACAAAACTGAGTCTCATGTATAGTTAAAAGTAGAACTGAAGTATTGCTCTCTAAAGCTTGAACACAACACGTTTCCCCAATCTTACCAATGAAATTTTTGGAGGACGGACGAGAAAAGTATAATACAATTCACAATTTTGATACTACATTTTCAGTGCTGACATGCTATTAGGGCATGAAAAAAAAAAAACCCATCAAATCGCCACTTAAAAAATGTCGATATTAATGGCATCAATCCAAGAAATTTAACGAACAAAAATATGCGAGGGAGTGTAACCGGTGGAGAGCTAGAAGGGGTATACATTTGATGATATCATTTCCATGGTTGAGACGGTGGAATCCGGGATGTTGTCTCCTTAGATCCGACCCTTTCCTTCCGGAGTCCACGCGAATATCCTTTCCCTTACGCGTCTTCATCGTGTTCTCTTTTCGTTTTGGATCGGGTTTATGTAAATTGTCTCTCCATCAAGGTCCTTATCTAAATCAATTGTGGTAGATCTGGCGGCGACGAGAAGTCTCAGTTGTTAGATTGTTAGAAGCTCGTCCAATTTTTAACAGTAGCTCAAATTCATGCAATGGGTGTTTCCATCAAGGTCCTTCTCTCACTCTTGCAATAGCTTCAGTCCACTGGCTCATAACATTGGAAGCTCCTTTAATTTTGAACACTTTTCAAAGCTTGTCAAAGTAAATGAGTTTGGTTTGATAAGCAACTAATCATATAAAGCTCCACTAGTTTGAGATCAGCTCGAGCATAATCAACCTTTAATGGCCTTATACTCAGCATGTCTCTTTAGACAAATAAAATTGTACTTAGTCAATAATGTAAAAGTTTATTGTCAATGATTCAACGCTGCAGAAAATACGGCCAAGATGCCGACTTGGAGCCAAACAAAACAATAGGCTCGAACTCATATATAGGTTGGAAGGACTAGTCCAAATAAAAATACTTGATCGAAAATTTGTACTTAGTCAGTAATGCAAAAGTTTATGGACTCGTCAAATATTCAACGTTGCGGAAAATACTGGTCAATATGCCGGCTTAGAGTCAAACAAAACAATAGGCTCGAACTCAAAAATAGGTTGGAAGGATTAGTCCAAATAAAAACACTTAGTCGAAAATTTGTACGTAGTCAATAATGCAAAAGTTTATTATCTGGTCAAATATTCAATGTTGCAGAAAATGCGGACCAAGATGCCGACTTGTAGTCAAACAAAATAATAGGCTCGAACTCAAAAACAGGTTAGAAGGACTAGTCCAAATAAAACTACTTTAGATAAGGCAAGTTTGACAGAAATAGATTAAATGAAAATGAGTCAACTTAATTGATTCAGATTGGATTAAAAGGGACACAAATCCCTCTAATTAAAAAGTAAAGCCCATATAATGGGTTTTCTAAATTTAACTCCACCACCTTACTTATAAATAGAAGGCTTCGGGTAGAGAAAAAGGCACTCAGGATCTTTGCAATTACAACCAAAGTTTTGCCAAAACTCTATCATCATTTTGTGCTTCATTTGAAAACAACAGACATTAATCTCGTGCCGTTCTTCAATCGAGCATTTTTAGGACAGAGTATCTCCGCGATCAAAGCCAAAGCTCCGCAGAGACTTTGTCGTCTTCCAGGTTATGCTTCATTTGAAGGACAATGCGCACTAATTTAGTGCATTTCTTAAATCAAGCACTTTCAAGACACGAAGATCGATTCCTCTTTCATTGAAGAAGAAATTCCTCTTCAACTTTGGAGATTCCACAAGTCAAGGATAGCCGCACTTGTTCTGGGTAAAGCTTTGAAGCTCTAGAGCAAGCAACGCTTCGACACACTGGGTCTCTGCAAACAGGCAAGCGCTCTGCCAGAAATCTGTCAAAAGCACACCAAATCTCGAGAATTACGTTTCATTTGAAGAACAATATGCACTAGTTTAGTGCCGTTCTTCAATCGAGCATTCTTAACTGTGAAGATTAATCTTTCTTTGATCCTAAATATCAAAGGAGATTCATCTTCATACTTTGGTAATTTTACAAGTCAAGAATTGCCCTTAAGGAAGAAGTCAAGGTAGCGGTTCAAGAACAAGCTCTTAGCCCTTAGATTGTGAATCAATGGAGATCGAATCAGATTAAATTAAATTCTGTGCATTATTTCTTGTCTCGCAGCTTTAGACACAAAATTTGTGTGTACAAATTTCTGGCACGCCCGGTGAGACCTATTCTGCCTCTCATGTCCTTCTCTGAAGAAGATTACCAAATCACCTTCAACACATCAATGACACTAAAGAAAGTGCAGTAGACACAAATCATGGATAACGCCGTGAAAAGTGCTGCCGCAAGAAGCAATAGCAACAATATTTCTACTGGCCTTGTGACTCGAAGGATGTCCAAGGATGAAATTGCTATCCCCAACTGAGTGGGGGCACTAGTTTCTAAGCCACCGGCCAAGCTACACTTTCAGTTCAAAGAGGCCATCATTTCGGATCGTGAGAAAGGCGAGGTATCGCGATCCAAAATTCTCGATTTTGTGTGAGAAGAGAGTGACCGTCATGAAGTTTTGCCACAATCATTACTGCATAACTCTGGTATAGACTTCAGCACTAGCTCACAATCAAGATCTTCCCTAGGGAGCCGAAAACACCCTGCGTCTTCAGCGTGCTTCAAATCAAATACTTCTGCACCAAGTGTTACCATGCAAGTCTTGATGACAGAAGCCATGTCGATGGAGGAGCAACTAGTCACTATGTCTCGTGCCATTGAAAAGCTGACTAAGACGATAGAGGAAAAAGATTTCCAGATTGTGACTCTCGCGAGTAAGTTGTAGTTGAGATCAAATGAAGAGCCTAATCAGGGTGAAGTCAACAAGGCCTCCAAAAATAATGATGCTAATGAGCACCCCGATGCATCCACTTTATATGGACATGAAAACAAAGAGAGCAAGTCCATCTCCGTCGCTTTCGTGTCTGTCTAGTATCTGCAAGACATGATAATGAACACAATCAAGGCTTATTACGGAGGACCATCTCACGACACTCTCATGTACTAGAAGCCCTATACAAAGCAAATTGACAACATGAGGATGCCAGTCAGGTATCAACCACCTAAGTTCCAACAGTTTGATGGGAAGGCAACCCAAGGTAGCATGTCACCCATTTCATTGAGACTTGCAACGATGCTGGAACGGAAGGAGACCTCCTCATGAAGTAGTTTGTCAGATCTCTCAAAGGGAACGTATACTGAATTGGAGCCTGAGTCGATAGATTGGGAAGAAATTGAGTGCAAGTTCCAGAATCGTTTCTACAACACCCGCCGTTTTGTCAGCATGATGGAACTTACAAACACCAAGCAAAGACTAGATGAGCCTGTAGTGGATTACATCAACATGTGGTGAGCCTTGAGCTTGGATTGTCAAGAAATATTATCTGAGGCCTCTGGTGTAGAAATGTGTATGCAAGGCATGCATTGGGGTTTGTTGTACATCCTTCAAAGTAACAAACCTTCTACTTTAGAGGAGCTGGCAACACGAGGCCATAATATGGAGATCACCATAGCGAGTCATGGCAAAAATAACCCACCAATGGGTGACCACAGTGAAGAAACCCGAGAAGCAAAATGGTGGTGAGGTTTAAAAGTAACCACAAAAGATTCGATTGTTGTCACGGTAACTCCATTAAAGATCTCCAATAAACATAAATGGGAGAAAAGAAACAAGACAATGACCAAAGTTCAAAGAGTTAGAACAAAAAGTGTATCCCTTTTCAGACTCGGGCGTCCCAGGGATACTAGACTTTTTACTCGCACATAAGCTTATTGATCTTCCTAAGATAAAACCCGCACAAAAGGCAGGCAGGTTCACGAGTTGAGATACTGCAAATACCACCGGCTTGTCAGTCATCCTATCGAAAAGTGCTTCACACTCAAGGAGGTGATTATGGATTTGACAAAAAAGGGTAAAATCCATCTTGATGACGAGGAAGTTGAAGAATCACACAACACTTTGGTCGTCTTTGGGTATGTATTCTCTTCAGCTTCTTATCAGCATCAACAAAATAGATCACCTAAAGCCTCTGTGCCACGAGCATCGAATGTTTGAAAGATCCCCCAAAAGGCTCAACATCCCTTTAAAGCCCTTCAAAATGTAAGAAGGTCAAGCTTCACAAGGGATGCACTAAAATCATATCCAAGATCAAACTCTACAACCCTGGGGTATAAGAACATAAATTTAAAAAAAATCAAAGTCAATTTGTCTTTATCTGATCAAGCTTCAAGCCCGGATTTGAAGGTCTAAATCGTATCATCTGGTTAGAGAACAAGCTCTAAAGCTTTTCAACTAGCTATAAGTCATCTTCATTCAATCAGACTTCAAGCCTAGGTTCGAAGGTCAAAGTTGTATCGTCTGGTTGAAGAACAAGCTCTGAAGCCTTCAATTAGTTACAAGTCGTCTTTATCCGATTAAGCTTCAAGCCTGAATTCAAAGGTCAAAATCGTATCATCTAGTTGGGTATCAAGCTCTGAAGCCCTTCAACTAACTGCAAGTCTTCTTCATCTGATCAAGCTTCAAGCCTGGATTTGAAGGTCAAAATCATTTCGGGTTGGAGATCAAGTTCTGAAGCCCTTCAACTAGTTGTATGTCATCTTTATTCAACCAAGCCTAAACTGCAAGATCTAGCTCCTCAGCATGAGCCTAAAATGCAAGATCATCGCTCCTCGAGCTTAAAATGCAAGGTCATCACTCCTCGGGATGAGCTTAAACTACAAGATCAATACTTTTTGGCATGAACTTAAACGGCATGATCAACGCTCCTTGGCAATAGCGTAAATTTCAAGATCAGTGCTTTTCAGCACGAGCTTAAACGACATGATCAACGCTTCTCAACACGAGCTTAAATTGCACAATCAACGCTCCTTAGCACGAGCCTAAATTGCCAGAAATTTGTCAAAAGCACACCAAATCTCGAGAATTACGCTTCATTTGAAGAACAATATGCACTAGTTTAATGTCGTTCTTCAATCGAGCATTCACAAAGATGAAGATTAATCTCTCTTTGATCCTAAATATCAAAAGAGATTCGTCTTCATACCTTGGTGATTCTACAAGTCAAGAATCACCTATACGGAAGAAGTTAGGTCAGTGGTTCCTCAGGCTAGCGGTTCCAGAACAAGCTTCTCAGCCTTTGGATTGTGACTTAACGAATCAGAGGACCTAGATTTATTTTCTATATAAATCACAGAGTGGTATAACTCTTAGTTTTAAAATCATTAAAATGAATTTTGTGCATTATATCTCGTCTCACAGCTTTAAACATGAAATTTGTGTGAACCCTGCTTTTCATTGTTACTACTTTTGACCCAGTGTGTTGTAGACACGAGCAACTATCACTACATTATTCATCAAGAAAGCCCATTCTTGTATTCCTAATTGTAATAACAAAATTAGCTGTAACGGCAATAAGAATAATAGAACTATTATTTTTACCTTTTTATATGAGTTTTTCATCCTTGAAGTTGAACTATACTAGGACCTTTGAATATTTGAGAAAGCCTTCGACTTGTTAGCTTTAGCAACAAATAAAGAAGTAAAATATAATAAAATGGTAGAAACAGTCTTTGTTCAATTGCAATGATAATAAAAATGATCCGTGTGTTGAGACTTTTATTAATAAAGGTCACTAAGAAGAGAATAAATAGATATTTAAAAATGATACAAGATAAAATGAGAGAGAAAATTGTATGTCTGACTTATACCAAAAGAAAAAGAGGGATTAGGTTTGTTAGAGAAAATATGGGGGAGAATATTGAATTTGTCAAAAAATATATAAACGAGGTAAAATGAGAGGGAGAGACATATTTGAAATTAAGTGAGAAACTTGCAAAAAAAAACTTTCAAATTACTAGGATTTAAAATTTATGATAATTATGATGCCAAGGAAGCTAGTTTGTAGTTTACTTAGAGTTGTCATGAGAAATACAATCTGAATCAGATGTCAAGTACGGTGATGTGGGACAGAGTAAAGACGGAACAATGACAGACACTTGGCAGAGATAGTGTCCCGGAGGAGTCTCCTATCTGCGAGTGAGTCATTGTGCCAAATCACTTAGAAGGGTAGTGACCCGAAAGAGTCGCCTACCTAACTGCCCGAAGTAATGTCTCAAAGGAGTTGCCTACCCAACATGCTGAGGTAATGTCCCGGATGAGTCGCCTACCCGAGGAGCCGGGTAGTTTCCCAAAGAAGTGGCCTACCTGGCAAGATGGGAGTCCTTATGCAGGATCACTTAGAGCTCCTCGATAAAGATAATACCCTAGAAGAGTTATTTATCTCTATGGGTGAGTCCTTGTGCTAGAGAATTCAGAGTACACCAAGGTAGTATCCTAGAGGAGTGGTTTACCCGATGGGCCGAGGTAGTGTCCCCGAGGAGTTTTCTACTTGGCAGGAGGGGAATCCTAATGCCGGAGCACTTGGACCTACCTGATTGAGATAGTGTCAGAGACGAGTCGCCTATCCCTACAATAAGTCCTTGTGTCGGAGCACTTGGTGCTCACTAATGTAGTGTCCCAGAGGAGTCGCTTACACGCTGGGCCGAGGTAGTGTCCTAGAGGAATCGCTACTTGGTAGGAGGGGAGTCCTCATGCTAGAGCATTCAGAGCTCCCTAAAGTAATGTCCCAGAGAAGTCGCCTATTCTGATGGATGTTGCAAACTTTAGAGAACAAGTGAAAGCATGTTCGATGTCCAAGCAAGATGCGCATGGCATGGCAAAGGGAAGACCAATATTGGGGTGTGGTAGTGTGACAGAGTGCCATGGAGCATGACTGTAAAAGTGGCGCAATGAATTGGTGCGGTTGGATGTGTGTAGTGTCAAGGAAACGATCAATAGAGACAGTGCGGGGGCATAGTGAATGAGTGTTGCGCGGGGCATATGTAAGAGGGGGAAGGATTAGCCACAGATCTCTCATTGCATCTAATTCTTTATTCCTTCTGCAATATAGGCATATGTACCAATCATTCTATAGTGCTTAGGTGCCATTCATAGGAGGAACAACAGGGACACAAATAATTTGGCGCAAAGGGGGGGGGGGGGAAGGGAGGCGCTCAGGTAAGGTTGGGCATCACGACGGTGGATGCTATAAAGAAGGGCATCGTGTCAGGGTAAGTGAGCAAGAGACGACAGTTGGACCCGGTCAGGCATTGCAGCGGTCGGGCACAACTGTGAGTGTTATGAAAATGAGAGCCGTGCCAGGGGCAGATGATATGGAGACGAAACTCGAGCATGGCAACGGGTGTCGTTGCTTGACAAGCACAACAACGGGTATGTTGCTCAACAAGCGTGTTGGAGGTGTCATGTAGAGGGCGTCGTGACACAGAGATGGCGCTAGAGCTCGGTTAGAAGTTATTGCAACAGGCACAACGATGGGCATCGTGAAGCATGGAGCTTTCAAGGGGAGGAGAGAACAAAAGGTGAGGCAAGGGAGCCCCCACTAGTGAAGCAAGAGAGCCCCTAAGGGGTGAGGTGAGGAGTCCCCAAGGGGAAAAGTAAAGGAGCCCACAAGGAGAGGGAGTCTCTGGGGAGGGGGGGAGGTGCACCGTTCAAAACTCAGAATATTTTTTAGGCGCAGCTCACATCAATTCCAACATTAATTTTGTGTCAGAGGCGCATTACATGAGCTGAGCGTACGCCTTGGGTTGACCGACAAATAAAATTTCAGACATTGGTTCAAAATTTCAATTCATCGCCAACATGCTTGTTTCCAATCTTGAGGGATTGAACTCGCTCCTAAAAAATGAAGCCTTACCGTCGAAAATGTTGACATACACTGAAAATGGGTCCAATGCCTGGTCAAAAGTGCATCGTCAGGATGAGCTAGCAATAAATTATATCAGTGGAACCAAGTCATTTTATAGTGTGTAATTAATAATCTCTAATAAATCACAATATCAACAAAATGTCGTTTATACAAATATGTGTAGAATGTTCAGAACTATAATCATGTCTTGCATTCACAATATGCTACTCAGTTTTTTGAGAAAAAGGTGAAATGCAAGATAACGAAGAAAATAAAGAATACAATGTTGCTTCCTTATGGTGACGATAAAAGAAATTTTGGTTTCTACTTCGTGTGATAATTTTATACCATTTTGATTATAATTTCTTTCAAAAATAATAGATCAACTTTTGAATACCAATGAGCTACACCCTCCAATGTGCATCTAATTAGTTTAGGTTTGGAGCAGACTAGTTCAATTTATTTGTCATTTTTCATTAACTAGTATAGAGCACGTGCGTTGCACATGAATATAGTCGGGAGTAATGTTTGGGATGATATTATTATCTTTTTTGGGATCAGAATCATGTAATTCAATAATATTCTTATTTATTTTGTGACTTGTTTTAGAAGAAATGTATATTTGATGTTCGCAATTATAATCAGTTCAATGTTTAGAAATATTCTTTGTAGGCTTCTGGATTGAAGAAATGTTTGATGTTACTGTTGAAAATAAAAGCAAATAGAGAAATCAAAAGAATGAATCTACGTCTTTATTTTTGTAAAATGTTAAATTAATTTATGGTTAAGATTTAAAATTTTTAAGACCAGGTGCTTTGCATTTTATCAATAAGAAATGCAAAACACCTGGTCTTCAACTGCAATAACCGAACATATTTTCAATTCAAATTGGTACTATATTTGAGCCTTTGTTTCATATGCATATTTAACCCTTTTTTTTTTTTTTTTTTCTGTTTTTGTTTTTCCAACAATTTTTTGTTTCTTAATTTTTGTTTTTCATGTATTTCAGTTTCTTTATCTTGTTTTTCAGTTTTTCAATTGGTTAATTGTTTGCTAACCTAAAAATGCAAGGGGAAAAAAATCATAGATCTCATTAATCAATTCAATATCTAATGTTTATTTCATTTTAACTAAATTAAAAAGAGAATAATAAAGGACATTCTTTGTTCTTTTTTTCTTTCTCATCTCATTTTTCAATGTATATAATAGATTCATTACTCAATGTTCTTTTAATTTCATCAAAATTTTAAAAGGGAATAATAAAAGAAGGGTAAGAATGTAATTAACGGTGGACATAGTCGTCTAAAAATGATTTACAACATTCATAATTTTATAGGCAGTGTGTATGTGTACACACACACACACATATTTTTTTGCACCACACACACATATTTTTTTGCAATCACACATTTTGTTTGCCAATGTGTAAATGTAGGTTTGAATTAAATTTATGACCTAATTTTCATCAAACGCATTACAAAAGAACTAATTGGAGAATGATAGGTTGTCATTGGAATAACTAATAGATGGCAAAGCCAGAAATAATTACAAAATTAGTAATTAATAATAATATTTATGAAATGGTAGGATTTTTATTGGAGTGATTAACGAAGGGCAAAAACGGAACAACATGATTTACAAGATTCATACTTTAATAGGTAGATCAACCCGACGTGTATGTATCACTTTTCTTTTATCTATTTTTGTTTCCTCGTTTCTAAAACTTATAAGGGAAATACAACACAAGAAAGGCACAAAGCGTGAATACACTAACTAAGGGTGTGTGACAAAGTTTTGGTTTGAGTTCGGTTTTCACCAAATCAAAAACAAAAACTAGTTGTGGTTTATATTTTAGGCAAAAACTCGTGAACGTTTGGTAGAAGTTTTGTCAAAATCAATTTTCACTTCCTTTTTTTCTTTTCTTTTTTCTTCGTAGTATGATATATTCATCCCCAGCCCAACACAAACATCAGCCACCAGCCCATCGTCACGCTTGCCACCAAACCTCCATCATGCTTGCCACTAACCTATTGTGACTAACCACCATTTATCCCAATTACTCGCCATAACCACCAACACCACCACTCATCATCACCTGACATCACTACCACCCAAATCCAGAGTATTAACCATTGACCGATGAAAGACAAGTCCACCGTGATGTCACCATCGACGAACCAAACTTTGACGTTGTCTCATAGATCCTCCACATTATTACCATTGACGAACCAGTGCCTACGTTGTCGAACCGATCCATCGTGATTTTGTACAAATCTAGCAAACATGGAGGTGCGGTGGTGTTGGATTTTATAAGTGATATTGGTGTTGGTTTTAAGGTGGTGGTGATGTCGCGTGGTTAGGAGTGGTGGTGTTGAGTGGTTACGTACAGTGGCAATATTCATGGTGGTGGTGATGCCTATGGATGTGGTGATGATGGTGGTGTTTATTATAAGAACATGGGTGATAGATATGATGTCGCATTCAAATTCAAAAGAGTGGTGGTGGTGACCAATATTAGAGGGTTTGGTATTTGACAGTGTTGGTCAGTGATGATGGATGGCGATGTTAGTGGGTTTTGGTGTCCGGGGGTGTTAGTCAGCAGCGGTGGTGGTGTTAGTCAGCAGCGGTGTCCGGGGGTGTTAGTCAGAAATTGACGTGAGAAAGGAGAGAGAGATGTATGTCAGAAAATTAATAAGAAAGGAAAGAGAAAGAGAGAAAAAGGAGAGAGAGATGTATGTCCGGGGGGTCTACCTGTCCGCTACATAATGTAGCGGATGGAGCATGAGGGTATTTTTGTCAAAATATTGTCTGCTACATTATGTAGCAGACGGATTAAAAAAACACAAAAAAAAATCTGGACCGTCCACAGATCGCGCGTGGATGGCCAGATCGTGCTAGCAACTTGTCCCATTTTGCTAACGCTATCAACAGATCAGCTCCCATATATATATATATATATATATATATATATATATATATATATATATATATATATATATATATATATTTCCAACCTATTCTGGTCGTACCCAAGGGTCCCGCTTTGCACATCGAACAGGCCAAAGTGCGCACGCTCATGTCACGTGCGTTTCTTGCTTCGCACGCCTTAGTCACCAATTATTTCAGTTTAGCATGACTCACGGTACCACGTTCGTCGCGCTGCGACCACCTAAGCACCTTTTCACCAAAAACATCGACTGATGGCACAACCGGAACAACGATGTCAAGGGCAAAGGCCTTGGCTAACCCATGGGGTCGGCCTCGGCCTCCCCCAAGGCCATGGGGTCGGCCTTAGCCTCCATGAGGGGTTGGCCTTGGCTCGGTCGACCCCATGGCCATGGGGTCGGCCTTGGCCTCCATGAGGGGTTGGCCTTGGCCTTCCCCCCCGCTTGTTCACTCTTCGCGCAAAGTCCTTTTCGAGCTTTGTTCGCTTCATACACTTCGTATGTGACTTTGGCACCTTGTTCGTCACATGGGTATGGCTCACGGCAACACGTTCGTCGTTAGAAAACTTCTGGATTGGTCATTGCCCAGCAAAACACCAACCGTCGGCGTGCCCGAAGTTCACCAAAAGGGGGAGTGGCCTTGGCCTCCCTTCATAGGAGTTGGCCATTGGCCTTGGCCACTCCCCCTAGGGTCGGCCTCGGCCTCCTCATGGGTGGTGGCCTTGGCCTTCCCCAATTTTTGGCCTATGGTCCGCCCCCTCGGGCGCATTTGTTTTCTCGAGTCTATGCACCTCCGCGGTGTTTATGAACGTTCGCACATCAACCTCACGACGTCCGTCGTGTGTCACTCCGCGACCCCCGTCGCCCCGAAGTCACTCAGCGACCTCCGCCGCTTGAATGTCACTCCGCAACCCCCGTCGCCCATACACACTCTGCCGCGCCCATGCACTGCGCCACTGATACAATTGCGCCCCTGGCTCCCTGTCACACTACAGTGCCCTTGGCACCATATGCACTCCGTCGCGCCTATGTGCCGCGCCACTAACACAAACGTGCCCCTGGCACCTTACTCACTCCGCCGTGCCCATGCGCCACACCACTGATACAGTCGCGCCCCGTGGCTCCCTGTCACACTACATTGCCCTTGGCACCATATGCACTCCGTCGCGCCCATGCGCCTCGCCACTAACACAGACATGCCCCCGACACCTTACTCACTCCGCCGCGCCCGTACGCCTCTCCACTAACACAGTCGTGCCCCTGGCTCTCTGTCACACTACCATGCTCCTTGCATCGGTCCATCTTTCACCACACCATGCACACCTTGTCTTGGTCATGGAACATGCTTCGACCCATTCTCCGGAGTGTGCAGCATCCTGCGGGGATAGGCGACTCCTCCGGGACACTATCTTCGCCAGGGAACTCTTCAACTCCCATTCCACCGGTTAGACGGCTTTTCCGGGATGCTACCTCGGCCAGTCGGGTAGACGGCTCCTCCAAGATGCTACCTTGATGCGCTCCAAGTGCTCCGGCACAAGGACTCACCACGGGGATAGGCGACTCCTCTGGGACACTATCTTTGCCAGGGAGCTCTTCAACTCCCCTTTTGCCAGGTAGACGGCTCCTCCGGGATGCTACCTCGACTAGTCGAGTAGATGGCTCCTCCGGGATGCTACCTTGACGCGCTCCGAGTGCTCCAGTACAAGGACTCACCCGCGGGGATAGGCGACTCCTCCGGGACACTATTTCTGCCAGGGAGCTTTTTAACTCCCCTTCTGCTAGGTAGACTGCTCCTCCGGGATGCTATCTCGGCCTGCCAGGTAGACGGCTTCTCCGGGATGCTACCTCGGCCTACATAATAGGTGACTCCTCTAGGACACAATTTTTGTCAAGGAACGGAGCTCTTCAACTCCACTTCCTCCCGGTAGACGGCTCCTCCGGGATTCTACCTTGACGCGCTCCAAGTGCTCCGGCACAAGGACTCACCTGCGGGATAGGTGACTCCTCCGGGACACTATCTCAACCAGGGTGTCTTCGTGACTAGCCTACGTGTTCCGTCACTGGGGGCTCGCGTCGGCACCCCTAGGGACTATGACCCCCGGGTCACTCCAAGACAGGAGCAGGTCTTCGAAGGGCATCGTGCCTAGTCCACCTGGCAGTCAGGCGTCGGGTCTTCCCCACCACTGCTAGGCCCATGGTTCTCTGCAAGGGATTGGATTGGTGGCTAGATCAAGGGGGTTCTTTGGCCACACCAACGCTGTGGGAGCCAGTCTTTCCAGACAGACACAGCGACACTGTGTGGGACAGGCTAAGTGAATATGCTATTCAACAGTCCGTGGAGCACTGGTAGTTGTGGACCCCTTGGTGACGTGTTACTCCCGGGGAGTGCCACATGTTGCGTGATGATGTCATCATCTCAACCTCTATAAATAGAGGTCTTGAGAATTCATTTGAAGGACTTGGACATTTTTTGACGAAACTCTCACATTTTCACTTTCTCATTCTAGAATCCTAGAGAGAGAAACATACAGGACCCTGACTCTGGACCTAAGCATCGGACTGTGACTGTAGTCTTGTATTCACCTTGCGCCATCGCCCTCGCAGCACTGCCACCCTTTGGCTCTGTCTGGGAAGCCCTTGGTCTCTGCCTTTGCTCAGCCCTTGCTGTGTCCCACATCAGCGCACTTGACATCTGACTCGGACTGCATTCCTTGTGGCACCTCCACGTCGACTGCGAACCCACCTTCTTTGGCATCATTTTGGCGACTCTGCTGGGGAGGTGAGCATCGTATTGCAGTCTACCTATCTTCCACATTCAGTCTCCATGCCTATATAACAAAGAGTTACAACGGCTACCAGCCAAGGCCCCATCCACACCGTCCAAGAGGAGGATCACCTTGGTGAACAAGAAGGGACTAGTGCCATGCGTCTCCAAGACTAGCCACTAGCTACTGCACCTGACATACAAGTTGCAGTCAATGCGGCCATCCAGCAGTTTACACCCACTATAGTTAACCTCCAAGACTCTCAATCTACTCTCATAGCTGTCATCTTAGAAATGCAAAAATCCATCCAAGTCTTGACTTCACAAACGCCAACTTCTCAAGGCCTTAGAGCTCCTCACCCTGTGTCCGTTGCTCCCCCCTACTATCCCAAGCTTCAGGGTTGGCCCCTCCCCCTCAGATTCAGCCTTTAGGGCCTAGGCTAGTTTTGGACACTGCTCAGGTCCCAGTATCGCGACCACCACTGCCTTAGTCCTCCAGGCCCTTGACAGTAGGACTCGCAGCACCTCAGCCCGCGGCGCCACGCCTTACCCTTGCTCGAAGCACTTTGACAACTCACGACTTAATTGAGATGGCGCCTAACCCGAACATGACCAACTGAAACCTAAACATAAGTCATTCCCCAGGCTTACTCCAGTCGACCCTGCCTGACGACCGGCTTCCAGCCGCTGACACTACCCATATGCAAACCATACCCCAACAAGTTATTCTCCACCACCAACCCCTCTCGACCGTTGTCATCCCCTCAATGCCTCAGGTTGCCCCGTCTGGGGGCTCTGGTGCCCGGATCATCCCGACAGGGCACAAACCCTCACATGCTTTGTACGCCACCAAGCATGACCTTGATGCCATCCTTCGCCGTCTCAAGCAGTCGTCCTTACCACACTACCCCTTTAAGCTGTCAGGCCATGCTCCCTACTCTGGCAGCTTCGCTACCAAGCCTTACCCTGTCAAGTACAAGCAACCATCCTTCACCCTGTTCAACGGCAAATAGGGCAATGCCTGAGAGCATATCACCTGTTTTGCTGGCTCCTTAGAGCACTACGGGGAGGACGACACTTTGAAACTTCGTGAATTCCACAAGTCCTTGATTGGTCTCGCATACTTTTGGTATTATCAGATTCCTGACGGTACTATCCATTCCTGGTCCGACATGGTCCAGCTATTCCTTGACAAGTTTCACTATGAGATGGAACGTGTGACCATCATTGACATTGCCGAAATCAGCCAGAACCCCGGGGAAGACCTCAACACCTATGTCACGCAATTTCATCACAAGTGCTTGGAGTGCACTGACTTCAGGAAGGATGAAACCCTCGTACCTATTTGCATCAAGAACATGAAAGACACCTACAGGGTCTACCTTAAAAACCTCCAGCTTAGGTCTTGAGGACATCTCAAAGAAGCTACGCGACGCACCTATAACTCGATCGGTTCGTCAAAGACCCCAAAGCCCCAACCTCATATTGCCCTCGCCGCAACGGAAGAAGCAGCCAATAACGACGACAACAACCGTAAGTGTTAGTCCCAAGGAAGGGATGGACGCCCTGACAAGAGAAGGCAGCCGATGCCTGCCCTGGAATACCCGTGTGACTTGAAGACTGTCAGAGCTCTCCTTGAGACATGGATCAATGACAATGCCATAACCCTGCCCAATGCCGACATTGAACCTACCCCGGAAGACTTAGCCCATCCCAACTACTGCCCCTATCATCAAAAAGTCTATTACGGTCTCAAGTGGTGCAGGGGCCTTAAGTTCGTCTTCGCCGACAAAATTACATCTGGCTAGCTCAAACTCTAAGCCCGAGACATTTGAACCAACTGCCCAAGCCCTAGCCTGCCTAGTGCGTTTTCCACACTTGTATTTTTTTCCTTCATTTTGCAAGCTTCCATGTATTCAACTCCCATGTACCAAGGCATGTTGCCTATCTTTTGTTATCAATGAAGTTGCATTTTCTAGACTTAGAAAATTTTTAAGCTACAGGGCTCTTGCACAGGCCTACTGACACCGCTCTTGATGCTATCACCCATTCCCTTGGGGGCTTCACCCCTTCCCAACCCCTTCAGTCTCACATTGCAGCAACTTGGTACGTCGTGCGTGGGGTGGCTCGAGACACATTACTAAGTCTCAACTCTGTCAGTTGACACCCCCCAGGTCTCATGGCCGCCTCTGCCAGGTATGCATGCAACACGCCTCACCAACTCTCCCTTACCTCTGTCACTCAGTCGGTCATCGATGTCAGCCCATCGCCTTGAGTCCCCCATCCCGCTCATCTCAACCTCTCGTGCTTGCGGTCGCATCACCACCCTTTTATCAAAAAAAATTCTTGACACTTAGAAAATTTTCATTTTTTTTGCAACTGGTCATCGATGATCACCCTCAGTGGTCTCCCTCGCCATCCTTGACTCTGTCCAACACTTAGAAAAATTTTCATTTTTTTAGCAACCGGTCATTGATGATCACCCTCAACGGTCTCCCTCGGCACCCTTGTCCGAGCTCAACACTTAGAAAAATTTTGTGACAATTTTTTTACCCCCTTCTTAATAGGCTCCGTCCAACACTCTTGAAAAAATTTCTCAACACTTAGAAAATTTTCTCACCCCCTTCGCCCTCCTCCTTCTCACCCTGCCTGCTCGTGGTCGGGCACTACCCTCTCACCATCATTCTATACTTAGAAAAATTTTCACATAATTTTCATCTCCCCTCCCGCCAACCCCCTCACTCTCCCTCTAACATTTTCCTCTCCTCATTCCCACCATCCCACTCCTCTCATTCTCATCTTGTTCATTGTGAAAATTTTATTGAGGGCTCCCTCTTTAGGGTTGCCAAAAGAAACAGATTTAAATTCAAATCCACATTCAATTCAGATCTGGGCAGAACCCTACCCGCGCGCCCAGACCCACCCGACCCTCGCCGTCCGTATTTTCTCTTTCAGCTTCACGCTCAAACCCATGATTCGTTAACCCAACCCACCCGAACCCGACCTGCTCCTTCAAAACCCTAATCTAACTCTAATTTCCATTGGATATACGTGCAAAAAAAGAAATATTTTGCTGTATACAAGAGGGTGGACGAAAACTATTAAATTTTTTGCTACAGTTCATAAAGTGTTGTAATAAAGACTGTTTCAAAAAAACTAAGCAACACTTCTTCATTCCTATTAGGTCTGTCGCATATTTTTGCATGATTTTCTTGAAACAAAATTGGCATGAGTTTTGCTACAAACGTGGGGAGATGAGCATCCACCAGGATAGACTATGAACCTAACTTGACTCAACACACTTATTCAACGTGAGACGATTATAATTCACACGTACACCTCAATATTCTTTCCTGCTCTGCCATCGGTTCGCCACCATCGCCGATGCAAGCCTCGTACAAAAGAGAGTAGAAAATCCTAAACATTAGAGCCACGGCCTTGCAAGAGACAACTCCTCTATACAGATCTCGGGCAACTCAGACGAAACTGCAGCTTTGTTTTCACCAAAGGAATCAAGGTAAAAAAATGTGGAGCTATGGATGTGTTTGCTGATGATCATCTAACCATCGCTTGGTGTGTTAATTAAAACACGAAGGAGAAGAAGATGAATAGATGACCAACAACAAACATGTCCACTTGCCGCACAATAAGTACGCCCTTTACTTGGTACTTGGCAAAGGCAGCTGCTACAAGTCCTAAAGAGTACATACTTGGAATTGTTCTTGGGAGAAAAGCATATGCTCTGAGAATAAACCCTTTGGATGGACCACTTTCATTAACTCTCTCAACTGGTTGGTCCGAATGAATTAATATATACAGAGTTCGGAATGGACGTGGGTCTTGGCGTTTTACAGTTGAAAGACACTCTCCTTCACCAGTCCCAACCCGGTTAGTGAGATACTGAGGAGAGAAATTCACTGTCAAAATTGGATGCTTTTGGTAATTTGTATGGAATGTTAAAAGATTCAGTATTTACGTTGTAATAGCTTTTGGGTGTAGCGGTTAGCGCTTTGATCGTCTCACGCAATAATTAATACTCCTTTGTCCCAATAAAAGAGACTTGTCTAAGATTTGAACTCATCACATTTAACCATGGGATGAGTCATGAGATCACTTCCTAAAAATAACTCATGACGTCACATGTCTAAGATCTGAAGCAAAATTGTCTAAGGTATCAACTCACTATGACATTAGTCTTAAGCCAATCAGCTTCTATGTTCATGAGAACAATATTAGACATCGATGAATAATGGGGAAATCGTTCTTAAGGTTTTGCCAGAGAATGATTGTGTATTAAGCCCACAAAAAAAAAAACAAATCAAGACACTGAAAATTGTAAATTTGTACGGAATGTTAAGCGTCAAGAGCAAAAAACACATTGAAAACAGAACCTCACCAACCCTTTCTCTCTAAAAAACCGTTTATCTCCTCTACCCTCCGCCAGCACCGTCGGTTTCCTCTAGTGTGCAATGGCGTTGTTGCTTGCTTTTCTCGTTTGATTTGTTTTTCTTTCTTGTGTGGAAGGATTAAGTTTATTTGGGCTTCATTTGCCGGCGGTGCTCAATCTATGCCTGCTTTTGAGGGTGGTTCTCTGTGATGGTAGTCAGTTGCGTGGGTGTACAGTTTTGAAGGGTGTTCCCAACCTATCTTGGCTACACCTATAGGCCCACTGAGGGTCCCAATTTTCATGACACTTCGGCACATTCAACGGTCAACTTTTGAACGCTCACAAGCCGGTCAAAGCGACACATAATAGTGTCACGTGCATTTTCCCTTTGTGAAGCAACTTTGGCATGCCTTCCACCTTAGGGGGGTCGGCCACCTTAGGGGGTCAGCCACCTTAAGTGGGTCGGTCACCTTCCCCTTCAAGGTGTTCACCCCATTTCTTCTCTTCTCTTCTAGGGACTATGCATCCTTCACGACGCCCGTCGCCCGGGACCGGTCTCCGTGACGCCTGCCTTCGCCCGCGCGTCGGCTTCACAGCCCCCATCGCCGTATCCCGTGCGCCGGCTTCACGGTACCCATCGCCCGTGGTCGCGCGACGTTGCCTATGCGCTGACTTCTCGGACCTCTCCCCCGCTGCCGCCCTATGCCTGCGCGTCAACTCCACGACCCCGTCACCCATCGTCCGGACATCATCTCCGCGACCCCGTGGCCCCGACGTCATCTCCACAGCCCCATCGCCCGGATAACCAACCTTCGTAGCCTGTGTTCGCGCCACAGCTCCGCAACTCCCATCGCCTGAGCCCGCGCGCCGTCTCCGCGACACCCGTCGTCCATGTGCCAGCTTTGCGACTCCCGTTGCCCGCGCCAATGTGCCATCTCCGCTACCTTAGTCGCCGCGCCCGCTGCCGTCTCTACGACCTTCATGGCCCTCGCCCGCGCATTCCCACACTCCGCCACGCCCATGCGTTGCGCCGCTAATACGGCCTTGCCACCTGGCTTCCTGTCACACTACAATGCCCTCGTCATCATCATCACGCCCATGCGCCACAATCAATGTCTCATGCCGTTGGCTTTGCGCCCACACACCACAATCATGTTACAAGCCTCTGGGCACCACACTTATTCACCACACCATGTGCCCACGCCATGGACGTGGAACATGCTTCGACATACTCTCCGGAGTGTGCAGCATTTCGAGGGACTTCGCTCCCAGTGCTCTGACATGAGGACCCTTCGTAGCGGGATAGGCTCGTTACCACAAAGCTATCGCCGTCTTTATTATGGGGGGATCTACTCACAGTGCTCCGGTACGAGGACCCTTCACAGCGAGATAGGCTCGTTACCACAAAGCTATCGCCGTCTTCATTACTGGGGGCTCCGCTCGCAGTGCTCCGGCACGAGGACCCTTCGCAGCGGGATAGGCTCGTTACCACAAAGCTATCACCTTCTTTATTCTGGGGGGCTCCGCTCGTAGTGCTCTGGCACGAAGACCCTTCGCAGCAGGATAGGCTCGTTACCATAAAGCTATCGTCGTCTTCATTCTGGGGGCTCTGTTCACAGTGCTCTGGCACGAAGACCCTTCGCAGCAGGATAGGCTCGTTACCACAAAGCTATCGCCACCAGGATGACTTGTATGACACTAGGCACTGAGCTGCGACCATGTCCACTTACGTTACCGGTGATCATCGGCGCCCCCAGGACAATGACCCCTGGGTCACTCCAGGATGGGAGCAGGTTTTTGGAGGGCATCGCGCCTAGTCCTCCTGGCAGTTGGTCACAGGGGTAACCCTCGCCGTTGTTAGGTTCTCTATGCGTCTCTTGACGCACCTCGTGGGATTCAGTAAGGGCTTGGACCGGTGGCTGGGGCAACGGGCTTACTCTGATCATGCCGTCGTGTGTAGTCAGTCTTCTCAGACAGGTAGAGAGATGCTGTGTGATGCAAGGCTGTACGAAATTGGGAACCGGTAGTCCGACAGAGAACCAGTATTTATGGACCATCCTAGTGACGTGTCACTCCCGGGGGATGACACGTGTCAGCTGATGACACACACACACACACACACATTTTTCCCTATAAATAGGGGACTTCGAAACTCATTCAAAAGGGTCTCTCATTTGACATTTTTCACTTTCTCTCTCTAAAAATCCATTCTCTCTAGAATTCTAGAGAGAGAAACACATTTGGACTTTTGACATCGGACCCCTGATGCTGCACCCCTGACTCATACTCTAGATTGGATTGTCGACTGCCAGCCCTGTTCGTCTCCGCTTTGTCTGCGCAGCACTGCCAGCCCTCACGACCTTTCTGGGGAGCCTTTCTCTCTGCCCTTACTCTGCCCTCACTGTTTCTCATTTTGCATACTTGGAAGCTGACACGGACTGCAGCCTTTGTGGCACCTCCACGTAGGTACGAACCCACTTTCCTTGGCATCATTTTGGCAACTCCGCTGGGGAGGTAAGCATCGTATTGCAGTCTGCCTACCTTCCACACTTTGACGCCATGCCTGTGTAACTGAGAGTGACGAGGGCTACCAGCCAGAGCCTTATTAATACTGTGCAGGAAGAAGCCCACCTCGGCAACCAAGAGGAGCATCATGTGCCGTCCGACTCTAAGACTGACCCCATGATATCCTTTCAATGCCATGCCCCTGACTTGCTCCGGTCTGCCTTTTCTGACTGTCGGCCTCCCGCCTACTGACACTACCCTTGTGCAAACCACACCTCAAGAAGCTGCCCACTAGCACCAACCCTTATTTACCATTGTCATCCCTACAATGCCTCGGGTTATCCCGTCCGGGGCTCAGGTGCAAGGATCATTCCGACCAAGCACAAACCTTCGCCTGCTTCGTATGTCACCATGACATGTTGCCTCCCTATGGTTTCAATGGAGTTGTATTTTTCCAGACTTAAAATATTTTCAAGGTAACATTATTCTACTGGCACCACCTTTGATGCCATCACCCACTCCCTTGGGGGCTTTACCCCTTCTGCATGCCTCTTGTTGCAAGGACTTCGTAAGTGGTGCGCGGGGTCTCGACACCAGGCCCCAGCCTCTGTTACTCAATCGGTCATCCATGCCAGCCCACCACCCTAAGTCCCCCCTCCCTCTCATCTCAACCCCTCGTGGTCGCGATCGCGGTTGCATCACCACCCCATATCCTTTTTTTATTATTATTTCGACACTTAGAAAAAATTCTTTTCTTCACGGGTGTCGACAACCTTAAGTGGGTTGGCCACCTTCCCCTTCAAGGTGTTGAACCCATTTTCTTCACTTCTTTTCTAGGGACCATGCAACCTTCATGATGCCCATCGCCCGAGAGCCGTCTCCGTGACTACCGCCTTTGCCCTCGCGTCGGCTTCACGGCGCCCGTCGCCGTCTCCCGCACGCCGGCTTCACGGTGCCTATCACCCATGGTCGTGCGACGTTGCCTGCTAGCCGACTTCCTGGAGCTCGTAGCCGCGGCAGCCCGGAGCCCGCCCGTCAACTCCACGACCCCGTCTCCCGAGCGTCAACTCCACAACCCCCGTCGCCGCCCGTCGTCCAGATGTCATCTCTGCAACCCCCGTCGCCCCGACGTCATCTCCGCGACCCCCATTGCCCAGACAACATCTCCGCGACCCCCGTCGCCCAGACGTCATCTCCGCGACCCCCATCGCTCGGACAATATCTCCTCAACCTTCGTCGCCCGCGTTCACGCTACAGCTCCACGACTCCCGTAGCCCGCGCCAGAGTGCCGCGACTCATGTTGCCCACGCCCACGTGCCAGCTCCCGACTCCTGTCGCCCGCGCCCACTGTCACCCGGGCCCACGTGCCGTCTCTCTACCTTCATCGCCCGCCCCTGCGCGCCGTCTCTGTGACCCTTGTCGCCGGCACCCGCGTACTGCACTCCCACACTCCGCCGTGCCCATGCGCCGCGCCGCTAATATAGCCATGCCCCTGGCTCCCTATCACACTACAGTGCCCTCGGCATCATTGTCGCGCCCATGCGCCATAATCAATGTCTCACGCCGTTGGCATCACGCCCATGCGCCACAATCATGTTACAGGCCTTTGGGCACCACACTCATTCACTGCACCATGTGCCCACGCCATGGACGTGGAACATGCTTCGACCCACTATCTAGAGTGTGCAGCATTTCGAGGGACTCCGCTAGTAGTGCTCCGGCACGAGGACCCTTCACAGCGGGATAGGCTCGTTACCACAAAGGTATCGCCGTCTTCATTACGGGGGGCTCAGCTCGCAGTGCTCCGGCACGGGGACCCTTCGCAGTGGGATAGGCTCATTATCCTAATGCTATCGCCGTCTTCATTACGGAGGGCTCCACTCCCAGTGCTCCAGCACGAGGACCCGTCGCAGCGGGATAGGCTCGTTACCACAAAGCTATCGCCTTCTTCATTCAGGGGGGCTCCCCTCGCAGTGCTCCAACACGAGGACCTTCGCAGCGGGATAGTCTCGTTACCACAAAGCTTTCACTGTCTTCATTTTAGGGGCCTCCGTTCATAGTGCTTTGGCACGAGGACCCTTCGCAGTGGGATAGGCTCGTTACCACAAAGCTATTGCCGCCTGGGATGACTTGTATAACACTAGACACTGAGCTGCGACCATATCCACTCACGTTATCAGTGATCATCGGCGCCCCCAGGACGATGACCCCCCGGTTCACTCTGGGACGGGAGCAGGTCTTTGGAGGGCATTGTGCCTAGTCAGCGTGGCAGTTGGTCACAGGGGCAATCCTCATCGTTGTCAGGTTCTCTATGTGTCTCTTGACGCACCTTGTGAAATTCAGTAAGGGCTTAGACCGGTTGCTGGGGCAACGAGCTTACTCTGATCATGCCGTCGTGTGTGGTCAGTCTTCTCAGACAGGTAGAGAGATGCTGTGTGAGGCAAGGCAGTGCGAATTTGGGAACCGGCATTTATGGACCCCTCTGGTGACGTGTCACTTTCGGGGGATGACACGTGTCAGCTGATGACACAGGCACACTTTTCCCTATAAATAGGGGACTTTGGAACTCATTCAAAAGGGTCTCTCATGTGACATTTTTCACTTTCTCTCTCTAAAAAATCATTCTCTCTGGAATTCTAGAGAGAAACATATTTGGACTTCTGACATCAGACCCCTGACGCTACACCCCTGACTCGGACCCTAGCTTGGATTGTCGACTGCCAGCCCTGTTCATCTCCGCCTTGTTTGCGAGCACTGTCAGCCCTCACGGCCTGTCTGGGGAACCTTGTTCTCTGCCCTCATTGTCTCTCACTTTGCATACTTGGAAGCTGACACGGACTGCACCCTTTGCGATACATCCACGTAAGTATGAACCCACTTTCCTTGACATCAAAGGGTAGCTGTGTCTGGGGTTGGCAAAGGTGCAACTGCCGGTTAGTGATGGTAAGGGGCTTTTTGGGTGAGTCTGCTAGGTTGAGGGTTGGTCTTAAGGCCATGGTGGTGCCGATGGTCGGAGTTAGGTTGGTAAGTTTGTTACGAGGCTTTCACTTTTAGGGTTGTTTTCCCCCCTCCCCTAGTTAATCCTCCTCCCCCTTGTTGCTGAAAGGATTCGTGGCTTTGACCGCTTTGCCTACATATGGTCGCATTTTTGAGTTTCAGTTGGTTGGGCTGATAGGGGTGTGTGTGGACAGATGCAGTTGTGGAGCTGCTTGTGAGGATGGAGGTTTTGTCGGAGGTCTCGCGGATTGGAATGGTGGAAGAATACCGATGTCTACGCCGTGGGAGTAGACAGCGGGAGGTGGTCAGGGGGCGACAGCTTAAAGAACTATTGCGGTAAAGGTTATGCGCGCGGTGGCACGTAGCGCATTGTGGCTCAGATCACATCCTCATATGCATTAGCTAGTTGTTTTTCATTTGTTTGGCTTTATCTTTAGTTTTAGTTGACTAGGTGATTTGTGTATGATGTATTTATTTATTTTTTATTATGCTGTGAACCCCAGGGTCTCTTGATTGGGGTGAGAGCATGCTAATCCTTTATGCTAGTATCCATCCACTGCAGAGCGCGTGAAAGCCTATTAATTTTTGGTTGCTTTTGGTTTTACAAGGAGACATGACTATGTGACGTTATGCATCTTATCACTGTATGACACGATCATGTATTACATATTTCATCATGCTATGATTTGTATGTTTTTTGCCGAAAGTGAAAAAAAAACAAGAAAGAATGTCAAGTTCTGAAGAATGAAACAAAATCTGGAGCTCAATATAACCCAGCAATGAAACGTCCTAGATAGTTGAACGTTCTATTGGTTAAAGAGTGTGTTTCGAATCACAAAAATGATGAAATTTCATTTCAAGTACTTAAATTTTGTTGTTTAGAAAATAAAAAAAGAATCGGTGTTAAAGTTTATGAGATTTGACTGAATTTGTGTCTTTAGTGTAAAATTTGATGAAAATGATCGAATTTCATAAAATTTAGATTTACTTGAATTACAAAATGATTATTACTATCTTACTCTTTCCTGAATCTTTGCAACAAATAAATCCATGAGCATCGTCTTCATTGCTGCTACCGCCACACCGTATTTACTACCACCATCACTACCATTGTCACCATTAACATTACCGCCACTATCATCACCAATGGACGGTTACACCCACCATACTATTGTCACTGCCACAAGACAGTAGACATAGTCACCACCGTTGTGTTTTACATCAGCACCACGACCACCATTATCATCAATGGAACGCCATCATTGCTTCCTCCGCCACATCGCTACCACCATCTCTAGTGTCACCATCATGACTATGATTGCCAACATATCACTAGTGACACCTGGATACCATCACCACCACTACCTTCGTTATAATCAGTAGACCACCCCACTACCACTACTGTTGATGCCACCACAGCACCACCATCGCCAATGTCACATAACCACCACCACCGTCTTTGCTACAGCCTACTTAAGTTATGTCACCAACATTACCACTAGCTATACCCTCATACCACTAGCACCAGTACTACTGGCACCAGCCCTAGACTGCTCCACCACCACTACCTCCACCACTGTCGTTGTCGGTTGCCGCTAATGCCATAGGACAGCACTGCCGCTGATGCCACGCCACCACCACCACCACCACCGTCGTTGATGCCACCATTATCCCTACCACTGGTTACACAATACCACCACCACCACCACCATCATCATCACCACCGCCACCGTTATCATTACTTGACCACCCCAACACATTCATCGTCAATGTCGCTATCCCATGTGGTGCCACCATCGCCAACATGTGGTGCCACTCATGTGGAGCCACTAGCACATCCATGACGCCATTTACCGTTTTTTGTTTTTCATTGTAAGCCAATGATAAACTTGTCTAAGGATTTATTACCTATCAATTTTCTCTGTTTACCGGACACAAAATAGAAATTTTGTGATTCGAATCACCTTTTGTTCTAAATAAAAAACGGTAAATTGAATCATGAATTCGAAATCTAAATTCTAAAAAAATTAGTTTCATACAGTGTCTAGGACAGAATCCAAACATGTCCCAGCAATTTAAAAAAGGGTTGCCGTACAAATATGACAGCTTAAGCTGTTAAGCATCAAAGATCTGCTTCTGCCTGCATACCTATCAATGAAAGATAAATCTGAGATTCCTCTCTATATTTAACTAGTTACAATGTTATGGTTAACCATTAAACAACTAATAAGCCAAGGTTTTCTGTATGGAATCCAAAGAAACAAAAAGACTTTGCATAGAGCAAAGCTGAGTAACCAAGAGAATAAGATCGTTCAAGAACTACATATTTAACTTTTACAATTAATATATATTTACCAGGAATGATTCTGAACTACTTTGGTCATGAGTGCAAGTAATGAAACTATGCAACCCTATGCCTGCGAATCTAGCTTTTCTATGAGTTCAAAGCCTCCATGGTAGCTGCAGAATTATTCTTGCATCATCGTCACTATCTTAACTATGTTTGCGTACAAGACAAATGTTACAATTCTAAGACAGCTGAAGCATCATACAAGACGAGACCCTGCCATGTCTGTCTGGATAAAAACAAGAATCAAATCTTCCATAAATCTAAGAATTCAAATTGAAAGCTTGAACCACAAGATTTGATGGTCAAGTGTTTTATCCTTTGATGGTCAAGTGTTTTATCCTTAATTGCACAAAGCGAGGGTGGGAACGGGGGCGGAGGAGGGTAAGCACCAAGAAGAATCTAAGGTTGGGAGCAGCTTGAATAAATAAATGAGTAGAGAGTATTATCATTTATTTAGTATAGTTTACATAGCCAGCAACAATAGACAAGGAGGCTTTAAGAACTTGAAGGAGAAGAGAAACAAGGAGTTGAGTTGAAAATGGCTTGATTTTCAGGTATTCTCTCACTTGTTCTATGCATCTCTATCCAGCTAACAGGATCGAGTTCCCATATTAGCTTTGGGACGAGATCCCATGGAACTCCTAACTTGGGATCGCAAAAGCGAGTTTCCGAAAAAGAAATGTCACCTTATTACGAGTTTCCTGCAATTGAGGTTTTATCCACACAATGTTTTCGAAAAGAACAATGAGAACTTTCGGTTAACTAAATAAAAAGAAGATTATACACAGTTCAGAGCAAGAGCACTTTGGCTTGAACATGTGTTGTTTCAAATATGATTATTTTACCTTGACTATGAGAACCAAATAATAGATTAAGCAGACCTACATAAGAATTTACAAGGAGTATATAGTGATCAACAATTTAATATGTTTTGCCCACTACAGCCAAAAACGTAATACAGCTTCCATGTTGGTAAGATCTAGGCTGCTATTAGAAAAATAACATAAAAGCCGACCATACGTGATAGTCATTATTATGCTTGGTAACCAGAATCAGCAAGTTAAATTCCAAAAGGAGAATGTTAAAATACCTGACAAAGGAGGTTGATGAAAACAAGAACAAGAGATGATATATAAGCAGTCAATCCACATACTAAGATCCATGCAAGAGGAAAAGGGAGGATCAAGAAAGAAGAGAGAAGGAAACATGTATGCATTTAGGGGCAGCATCTATCTTGGTCTGCTTGTTTTGGCACTTACACATGCTTTTGTTGATGGTGCTGCTCCTGCTGGACATCTGACAAGCAAGAAGTTGTGTAGTCAGTGTTCTAAATGTGATACAAGCAAATGTCCTCCAAGTGAAGCGTACCCTCATATGACTGCATTTGATAACACTCTCATAGCTGGTGCCTTGCAATCTGATTTTGTTGATGCAAAAGACAGGGGGGTCTATTCAGTACCAAATATTGTGGGAGGCCAGTCTTCAGAGTATAATGCTTATTTTGGCTGGGAATCTGCCTCTGGTTCAGCTTCTGGTTATCATAGGTAATTCCAATCGGTAATTACGATGAGAAGTTCTGTTTCCACAGTTCCGCTTATCACGTTAATCTTCTCTTAATACAAAGGAAGTAATCAATCAATAATTGTCATCTTTGTTGCTGTCGTCGTCGTCATCTAAGCATTTGTCCCAAACTAGTTGCGATTGGCTACATGAATCCCTTTCTTCAATTCTCCATGAACTGATGAATCCGTAGCAATTAAGTCTTTTCTCACTAATTCTCCCCATGTTGTCATAGGTCTACCCCTACCTCGTCTTATCCCCTCCATTTGGCACATATCACTTCTTACCAGGGCATCTAAAGGCCTACTTTGAGTTTGATAAAACAATCTCAAGACATTGAGATGAAGAGGTTAAAGTGTTATGTATGATGCCTCACCCCACTGATATGTTCAATATGTGGAGAATCTGTAAACAAAAATTCCAACTAAAAACTATGTAGAGTGGAGTCAGCGGACAGTTACACAACTAACAAACATTCAGGTCAATCCTTCACAGTGGTTGCAATGTGTCCCATTCTGTAGGACAGTTCGTCATACCCCCCCCTCCCCCCCCAAAAAAAAAAAAAAGAAAGAAAGAAAGAAAGAACTCTACCAACCAGACCACGGGTCCTGGCCTGAATCTGGTATGCAGCGTTATTTTATTTGTTAATTATATAAGCAAGAAAGTAGCACAGCATGGGATAGACCAGAAAATTGATACAGATGCTAACATAAAACTCTTCCTTGACGGAGCACAGATTCAGCAACTACATGGATAAATGTTCAGGGGGACAGAACTACCTCACTGTGGACAAGTATGGTAGAGTAAGCCTTCGTGGGTTGAGGTCACTGGAAAGCTTGGCCGAAGCAGACTGGAAATCCATCAACCCGCCAAGCAACTTAAATCACCGCGAATTCCGATTCTGGCTTTCTCATAGTACTGGAAAATGTCTCACGGTATTTGGGGGGAAGACTCAGAAACGCACTGTGGGTGTAGCTGACTGCAAGTTTAATGGAGAGAATCATGGGCAGCTCTTTGCCTTCCGTTTCCATTACCACAATAACTTTTGCTGCTGCAATGTTCACAACAATTAACTGCACAAAAATATCCAACAGAAAGAGCCTAACGTCTTAAGAACGTTCCTAATTACAATCTCAATTGTGTGAAACTTTAGTTGAATAAAAAGAGATGCTGATCGGTATCTGTAATGTCATTTGAAATCCAAGCAGAATAATGAAATATCTGATGATTATTGCCTCAGTTTTGATAAGCATGATCTGATGTCCAACGTTTTCTGGAACAACCTAATACTCATCTCTCTTCATACGGTAGGATCATTGAAATATTCTAAACAATAAAGATGACGAGAGGTTCAAACTCTGCAAGCTGGTTAGCTATTCGCTTTCCTTGATGTAGTACAATCACTGTGATATCCTGAACAATAGTTAATCAAGCAAACTTCTCCTCTTCAAGCTGACCTGGTATAGTGCATTATCAATAACTACCACTGCTCCTATACGTCTCCATTATCTCCAAAATAATCTTCATCTAGAGAGACATTTTGGTACTCCTTTAACTGTAGCATGTCTACACGACTTCAGTTAGACAGTAGGGATTATTTCTTCATATTTTCCAGCATTGTGCAGACAGGGTGGCTTGGTTGCTCCGTAATAAAAGAACGCCATTATTTTAGAAAGCTCTTCTGCTGTTCGTATTGCTGAAAATCAGGGATAAGATGATATTAAAGCCAATCACTTCAAGGAAAAAAAAATACTAAAGATTTTATCGCCCTCTTCGGAAGATACCTGTTTCGCGGTGTAAAATCTTCCCAGCTTTTGTAAATAGCAACTGTGGGCAGACAGGAACTCGTAAAGCAGAGACCAAATCAAGCTCAACAACAGCATCCACAGCAACACACTGTTTCACATGGAAATTAGATCATTATTTATAGTGGGTGAAGAACATTACGGCGTCGATGGGGTTGAGGGGCGAAAGATATCTTACTCTTGGTGATGGTAGCCGGCAGTTCCATATAATTTGTACGGCTTTCTCCAATTCGTCCCGCATATTCTCATTTTCCTTTGGTCTACAAAACATAGTGACTAAGTTAAATCGAAAACACTAACACAATTGAGCTCATGTGAAGTTCCCATGTACAATAAATTGTATGAGAGTTGCCTGTTTCTTCGAATGCACAAAGCTTGCTGTCAGTACATTCAGTAGTAGAAAACTACAAAGTCCTCTAAGGTCACAGATGCTGATAATTTAACTCTTCAGAAAGTAAGCAGGATGGGACAAGGCAGTGTTATGGGTTGCAAAATCCTAAGATTCCATTTATCTTAAACTATAAGCCTTTGTTCCAAAAGAAGTACGGTCATCATATTGGGAACTTTTAAAGTTGTCTGCAGGAGAAAAAAAACCTAAAACTAAAAAGAAGATATGATAATTCAGAGGTGGAACAAGGAAAAAATATTTACCACTTTTAAAAGTACGAATACAAAGCTCATAAATAAATAAAGAAGCTCGTGTAGGCGATAATTTTAAACCAGAAAAGATTTGCAATGCCAGTATCGCTTCACGCTGGAAGACATAGGCCGACAAAGGAGGTAGAGCCTAGCTGATTCACAAATATCAAGCTCTTCAGATTATGAGTCAGGACAGGACACTAAAACAAAAGATCAAAAGAACAAGATAGAAATGCAAACTAACCTTTTATAACGATTATGTACAAGAACAACCAAAGGGCTTATGTCCTTGAACACAGTTTCTTCCCATTCTGCGGTTGTGATATCCTTGATCGGACGGATATAATCGTCATCTTGCCACACCATTTCGTTTTCAGTATCATTATTCTCATCGCCATTATCCTTCTTGACATTCTTAATGCTAATCTTATTGAAAAATTGACCCAGGTTGAAACCCCATCCATCAGCATCTTCAGGCCAATCAGGATCATCTTCCTCCACAACAAGGGGATAATCTGCCAAAAGTTTTTGCATCTTTTTCCTCCTCTCGACGGGATCAATCTCCTCCTCAACATCAGGATTCATATCAATCACTTCTCTTATCTTCCTCCTCAATTCTTGCCTATCTTCCTCATCCATAAGTGGAAGATCATCCTCCTTGTCAGTCGAACTATATTCTTCTCCCCGCGCCTTATTTTTATCATCAGACTTACGATTATCTACAATCTTAGAAGCTCTTAATCCACTTCTTATGAAACTGTCACCCTGCTTTTACAATTCAATCCCAGAATTGGTGTCATGTTAAGAATGTCTCAAGTCATAACAACTATTGAATGCAAAACCAGATAATATGGGGAAGAGGAAAGAGAATGCACCAGCGGAGTTGACTTCAGAAACTGTTGAGATGACAGACCAGAAAAATCCATCCTTGACAAAGAAACATTTGTGTTGCCCCTTTTTTTTCTCAACAGAGGAGTGGCACCAGAGAACGATTTTGCATTAATCACTTTCACAGGAAAGAAAAAAGGTTGAGACTTTAGCATATGTTGTACTGCTGCCATGTCTGCAAAACCATTTCCAATCCAAATTACACCGAGTTTCACATTATCAAATTTAACACCATAGAAAGTATAAAGGAAATGGTGATCATCCACATCAACGTCATACGAAAAACACAAGACTTCTTTATTTCCAATTGTTTGGTCTCTTGCAAAAAAATCTGTAGGTGGGGAGTCCAAAGTCCACACAACGTCATCAAGGCAATGTGATGGTGACAACCAGTATGCTCGCGTAGCGTGCTCTTAATCGTCGTCACCATAACATCCCGCCAGAAACCTCTCCGTGAGTGCGCGTTATACTGTAAAGGCCAAAAGACGAGCGATACAGCAGGTGAACTAGTCAAGAGTAACCTCAGAAGCGACCGCAAAGGAAGAGCAATACTATGTTAAGCGGAATCTAACGTCAATAGCGAGATTCCTTCCAACTCCTTTAGCTATAACTTAATTTCGAATAGATTAGAAAATAATTAGTACAGAATTAATTTTCCAAGCTGAAATAAGAAAGTAACACTACAGTGGTACGTCTAATCAGATTCTGGTGATGATGCTAAAAAAGGGGCAGTATCGAATACTAAAACAAGAAGCAGTGAACAACACAACAAAATCTGCAGAAATAACCACAACACACAAGCACACTCACGAATAGAATAGACGCGAGAGAGGGGCACACAGAGAGAGAAGGGAAGGGAGAGAAGCAAAAGTGGGACCAGACCCATGTTTGGATGAAGGTAAAGAATCGGCCAGAGCAAATGGAGCAGAGTGTTACCGTTGATGGGCTTCGCAACTGCAGTTCACGGCGGTGCGGAAATCGGATAAATATACATAGACAGAGATGATTTTAGCTTAAGATTAATAGATCAAGTAATTTGAGGAGATACACGTATTCTACGGATACCGTATTTTAGTGAGTGAGTCATAATAATTTGGCACGAAATTTTATTTTATTTTTTTAAAAAAAATGTGTTTCTATCCTCACTTTAATTGGAAGCAGCATTATGGTTGCCATTACTATCTGTTCTACATTTATCAGGTTTTCTATATTGGCATTCGTCTACTTTCTAAACCTGGACATAATTGTTTCAGTAACAAAATGACCCTATTATCGCTTTTATTTTTCTGATTGCCAATCTGTTTGTACCAATAAATATCTTTTTTCCGCTAGTGATGCACCTTTAGTTAAATGTCACTAAGTGACATTAACTTTTATTGATATCTGTGAAAAAAATAATGGAAGATTCAAATCAAAAAGTTATTTTCTAATGAAAAAGAAACTAACTTCTGAAAATGTGTCCCAATTGATAGGTAATTATTTTCTAAGTGGATAGTTTGTGTTGTAGTGAGTTACTTTCAACAATGTAGTATGTACCGTAAATGTCGGGTCAAAGAAGGAATAGAGGACATGAATCATCATCAAATCACACAAATCATGACTTGATTTGAAGTCTTTTTTTCTTCATTTTCTTGCTCTTCACATTTAGAGGCTTTTGCTGCCTATCGATAGGGATTTAAGTTTCTAGACTTGGCAATGGCTTTGTAAACATTCACAATCAATCAAAAGCTTTATTCGTCTTTATTGAGCGCGCATTGTATCCATTTTCAGTTTAATTTTTTATTTTCAAAGAAGTTCCCAGGTCCAAGATGCTAAAAAGATGCCGCACATTTAGTCAATTGTGTTGTAGGCAAACCAATTGATTGTGAGTTTGCCACCGATGCAAACACAACCTCACTGTTATCTTCCTTAACATCTCTCTCTCTCTCTCTCTCTCTCTACATCATTGTTATAGCACCGCACCACAATCCCCGTCGCTTTTGACCACATCCACCTCCTCCTTCACCCAATATACACCCTTTTCAGTCATCATCACGCCGCCTCCTCCTTCACCCAAAACTCCACCTCCTTCAACCAACACCACCACTACCTCTTGCTCGTATTTCAACAACCCATACTGCCTCCTTGAAGACGATAATTCGAAATCATTTACACTTCATTTGATCTCTACTCAAACTTGCAGATCTAGCTTTGTATGACTCCGATGTTAATTCATTGCCCCATTCGTCGACCCTGCCACCTCCCTCTGTCAAATTTGCCCTCCTCGGTAACCATTGTTAGAATTATTTCATTCATCTTGACCCCATAATCAAGATCATTAGAATCTTACAATAGCGTAAACATAAGAACAATAGGGTTATGAACTCACCAAGAAGTCATATATTACTAAGAGTTTTATTCTGATGATGAAAGAATGCCAAGATGCGGAAGCGAACACATACCCTTTTGGTATTGATCTTCACTACTCTTCTCTATTCTTGATGATGGAATAGAGTGGTGTATTTTTTTTCTTTAGTCTAAGAGGCAAAAGAGTGGCCAAACATTATGATACCCTAGCCTCCAAGAAGAAAAGATATTTATATAGAGAGAGTAGTGGGATCAATCCTAAAGCTTGCCAAATCTCAACCGTCTATCAAAATTAAGAGATTAGGGTCTATAAGCCTTTTTTACACTATAAATCATTAGTGTATTGGATGCTAAATTAAATAGCCCATAATGTTATTTAGCCAATATAATTAATTAATGTCCAAGTCAAATAAATAGTCAACAATAGTATGACCCGTTAGGCCACCTAATTGGATTGGACCGATCAAATCCAACATTCTCCCACTTGGCCAAGAGTTATACTAAGGTTAATGTCATAAGTTTTGACATAACGAAATTGAACAAAACATCCCGTAAGTTAGGCCAAATTTAACAAAAATATTAAAATGAATCGAAGATGGTATCCATGCCTCTTAATGCCACAGCACCGTTCTACGGTTACAATCTCAGAATTTTTGCCAAATATGATAGTCATATAGTTTAATAGACATGAACTGCAATGTTCCATAATAAATAACAATATGAACGAGTTCATGTGGTTCTTTCATGAGTGTTTGTTTCGGAATACTTCAAATGTGCACTTATAATGAGAAGTAACAAACCTTAATCATAATATACAAAATCGATAACATAAGGTGACCACGGAAATAAATGTCTCAAATCAAAATCTCATCATTAAAAAGAAAATCTATCAACAAAACCCATGCTAGCAACATATTCTCTAAAGAGACTGGGTGGTAAGCCTTTCGTCATGGAATCCGCTAACATAGCTGTCGTACTGATATGCTAAATAGATAATATATGATTCTGGGTTATATCTCTCACAACGAGATACCTATCAATAATCTTAAAGCTGTCTACACACCCCCTGCATAATCAGAATCAGAATAACCAATAACCTCAAGGTTATTTGACTTCCTATATGTAAGCATGAAATCCTTGGTACCCTGTAAGTAGCGCATGACTTTCTTGGCTGCTTTCCAATATTCTTGGGTTTATTTGGTAACGTCCAAGCATGCCAACAACATACGCTATATCTGGGCGAGTACAGACTTAAGCATACATGAGACTCCCTATTGCTGATGCTTCGGGAATACGCTACATTTCGTCTTTCTCCAGTTGGTTCCTAGGACATTGTAGCAAACTAAATTTGCTACCCTTAACAATAGGGGCAATAGTGGAAGCACAATTATACATATTGAACCTTTTCATAACCTTATCAATATAGGCTCTTTGGAACAATCCCAATATCCCACGAGACCTATCTCGGTGAATCTCAATGCCTATAACATACGAGGCCTCTCCAAGATCTTTCATATCGAAATTCTTAGAAAGAAAATTTTTAGTCTCATGCAGCAAATGCATATCACTACTAGCAAGTAAGATATCATCTACATACAAAACTAGAATGATAAACTTAATCCCACTGATCTTTAGGTATATACATTGGTCCACTGCATTTTCTTAAAGCCAAATTTACTAATCACATCATGGAACTTAAGATACCATTGTCTAAAGGCTTGCTTTAATTAGTATACGGATTTCTTCAACAGACATTTCATATGTTCCTTGCCTTTAGCCATAAACCCTTCTGGTTACGTCATATAGACATTTTCATGCAAGTCGCCATTAAGAAATGCAGTATTTATATCCATTTGATGTAGCTCTAAATCATAATGAGCCACTAAAGCCATGACTATTCGAAAGGAATCCTTTTTCGACACAAGAGAAAATGTTTCATTATAATATATCCCCTCCCTTTGAGTGAAACCTTTAGCAACGAGTCTAGCCTTGTATCTTTCGACATTACCTTTAGGATCTAGCTTAGTTTTGTAGACCCATTTATAGCCTACAGCTTTGGCCCCTTCAGGCAAGTCAACAAGGTCCCAAACTTCATTTATTTTCATTGACTCCAACTCATCTTTCATGGCCTCAAGCCATTGAGTTGAGTGATTGCTCATAATAGCTTCTTTAAATGATGTAGGATCATTTCTTGTGCCTGGATTATAGTCAGCCTCATCTAGGTACACAATATAGTCATCAGAGATCGCTGTCCTTCTCTCTCTTCCTGACCTTCGAAAAGGTTGCTCATGAGCAGGAATTGGAGTAGGATCCATAATAGGGGCACATCATTAGGTGCTACCTCGGGTGCATCGTTATTCTTTATATGAGGTCATGGCGCACCAACCTTTTGGATAACAGGAATAGAAACATGATCCTGAATTTTCTCAAGGTTTATTATTCTTGATGTACTACTCTCACTCTACTTAACATCTTTAAAAAATACTGCATGCCTAGTTTCAACAATTCTAGTGGTATGTGATGGACAGTAAAATCTGAAACCCTTAGACCTTTTGGGGTAACCTATAAAATGACAACTTATGGTCTTGGGATCAAGTTTCTTAGTCTATGGATTATAGACTTTTGCTTCAGCTAAACAGCCCCACACATGAAAATATTCTAAACTTGGTTTTCTCTGTGTCCACAATTCAAAAGGTGTTTTAGACACAGACTTACTCGGAACCCTGTTAAGAATATGCACAGCTATTTTAAGTGCTTTAACCCACAGAAACTCTGGTAGAGTGCTTTGACATATCATACTTCGTACCATATCCATGAGAGTACGATTTCGCCGTTCAGCTACACCATTCTGCTGGGGTGTACCTATCATTGTATACTGAGCAAAGATGCCAAGGCAAAAGAACTATGGTTACAACCCGTTTCAGAGAATTTTCCATAATATTCTTCGCCTCTGCCAGATCTTATGACTTTAATCTTTAGTTCGAGTTGATTTTCAACTTCGGCTTTGTAAGTCTTAAACATGGCAAATGATTCGGATTTTCCATGAATGAGGTAAACATATCCATGACGAGAATAGTCATGAATAAAAGTGATAAAGTATCTATGTTCACCAATACCCGGTGTAGGAAAATGTCCACAAATGTCAGCATGGATAACCTTTAAAAGTCTCTTGCTTCGAGTGGCACCATGTTTATTGCCTTTTACAAATTTTCCTTTAATACATTCAATACATGTGTCAAAACCTAAGAAATCTAAAGAATAAAGAAATTTATCCTTAATGAGGCATTCAGTTCTGCCTCGTGATATGTGACCTAGACATTCATGCCACAATTTAGCGGAATTTTCATTCTCTCTTTTTCTCTTACCACAAGTTTTAGCAACTACATCATTCACGTCCATTGTTTTCAAGGATTCAGTAAAAGAAGCATTCAAAAGAAATTTGTAGAGGTTTCCCTCCAACAAACCAGAACCAATAACTCTAGAGTAAAGGAAAAGAGAGAAGCCTTTATTCGCAAACTTAAACAAATATCCATAAGCGTTAAGTCTAGAAATAAGGTTTCTAGTCATACTGGGAACATAAACAGTATCAACTAAATCCAAATTGAAGCCACTCGCTAAAACTAAACGGAGAGTTCCTACAGCTTCAACTTGAGCTTTCTTTCCATTTCCTACTAGAACATTACGGTCCCTTTTATTTAACTTCTTCACGGAAAAGAATCCTTGCAATGAATTAGTTATGTGCACAGTTGCACCTATGTCAACCCACCATGTATTTAAAGGAGCATCAATTGTATAAGACTCATAACAAACGCAAATAGATAAATTACCTTTCTTTTTTAACCATGCTCTGAATTTATGACATTATTTCCTCATATGTCCTTTTTCTTTACAAAAGTGACACCTGGGACCAAAAGAACCCATGGTATCAAAAGAGGTTGCCTTGTCAGTCTTGTTTACAAAAGCACTTTTATTCCCTTGCACGCTACCTTTGCCAAATTTCTTTCCTTTTCCTTTTCTTTTAGATGGCCCAGTTATGGTAACGTGAGCACTATCAGATTGTTCAGACTTTAGTCTCTCTTCTTCTTGGACACACATGGAAATCAACTCGCTCATCCTCCACTTCTCTTTCTGCGTGTTATAGTTGATCTTAAAAGGACCAAACTGCGCAGGAAGTAAAGTCATAATAAAGTACACGGGAAAACCTTCAGAGATTTCCATGTCCAAACATTTTAGTTGAGAAGTCATATCATTCATTCGTAAAAGTTTAAAAATGATTTTTATCGATGCTCCGAAAAATAGACGGGCATTAAATTTGAGCAATGCTCGGATGGTAGAAGAGAATGGAAGTTTAAAATAATTTTGGAGTAAAAATAAAATTTTATAAATTTATTGGAGCCATTTTTGTAATTTTGAAAACTTGAGGGGCCATTTTGCAAATATGAAAAGTTTAGGGTCATTTGTGCAATTTTATAAAAAAATAATTTAGAAGCCATTTTTTTTAGATTGCCACCTCGTACTAGCTTAGATGACTAAGCAAATTAATCAGTTTAATGAGGTAATGGATAAGTGAGGCTCTGTTTGGTAATACTTTCAATTTCAGTTTTTTTGGAAGAAAATTGAAAAGAGTTGTGGTTTTTTTTCACCAGTTTAAAAAGTGGTGGACGTTTGACAGAGTTTATTTTTTCAAAAAACAGAAGAAAAAAAAAACAAGCGTTTGGCAAGACAACTATTTAGGTTTTTTTTAATATACATTTTTTTTGGTTGAATTACAACCAAAAATTTTGATGGTCCTTTAAGATTTCAACTGTTCCCCTTTCCGTAAATGTTCTTTGTAAAAGAACAAAGAAGTTTTCATCTCTCTCCCTCTCCCCCTCCAGTTTTGGTTTGACCTATGTTCTTTAATGGAATCATAAGAGTTGACTTTGTGACTGTAATCCTTAGAAGGACTTGTTCTTCTTCTATTGTTTCTTGGTTCTTTCTCTGTATATGGATATGCAGATAGATCAGGATGAAAATAAACTTGTGCTTGGTTTTAGTCAAGTAGAATCCCAAACAACAACAACGCAGAAAGCTATACATGAGAACACAGGACGACCCAGTCCCGCCAGTGAACCACCCACGACCATCGTCGGTCATCCATGCCGCTGCACGTCTCTTCAGCGTGACGACAGCCAAGCCGTCGGGCCTCTCTTCACCGTCACAGCAACCCAACCGCAGCGCCTCTCTTTGCCGTGACGACAGCCCAGCCCTCGCGCTTTTCTTTACCGTCATGACAGCCCAGCACCGCCAATCGCCGAACCGCCACTAATCACGTCCAACAACAGTCACCTCGAGCAGCCACCGTCTCTCAATCGCGTGCCAAATTACAATTAGGTTTTTAATTTAGGGCTTCCGAACAGAGAGAGAGAGAGAGAGAGAGAGAGATGAAAGAAACCTATTAGGTGGGTTTTATACCCAGCTAAAAAAAATGGCATTTTTGTTGCTAGTGAGACTCGAATAGGCGACCTCATTAATCCCCTCTCAACCCCCGCGTGAAAAGAGCTAGAGAAAAGAGCTTTGAGCTCTTTTTGGAAATGGGCTCAGTTTTTAATCTCTTCGGCCCTTTTTAAAAATGGAAACCCAACCAAACATTCCACTTTTGTTGGACTTTTGCCAAATTTTAAAAGTGGGCCAAAAAAGAGCAAAAAAAAAAGAGTGTCAAATGGCCCCTGAGTCTCGGGTGAGAGAAAAAAGAGAAAGAAGAGAGAAACTGACCAAAGAAAGAAGAAAGAAGAAAAAAACGGAAACAGAGAAGAGAACAGGGCTCGAGGAAGCAAAAAATCAAAGAAGGAAGAAAGCTTGGAGGGGTGAATTTCTAACCCTTTATTATTTGTGTTTCAACATGTGATTCTAGGGTTCAGTGTGTTTTGGTGGTGTGTAAACAGTGAGTGTAGTGTGTTTCAGTACCTATGAGCTTCGGGTATGATTTAGTGTAAAAATTGTTGGGTGAATTTGTTCATGATTAATGTGTTTAGGGGTGTGTAGAGGTGGGGGAGAGGTTGTGCGTGGCTTAGGGTGTATTTCAATGGACTATCAAGGAGTGTGTGTGTGTGTAAATTGCAGGTGCAGTGTGTGTTCTTGAGAGTGTATGTTCATGGGGGTGGTGGGTGGGTGGGTGTCTATATATATATATATATATATATATATATATATATATATATATATATATATATATACACCCACCCACCCACCATGTATATATATATATATATGTGTGTGTGTGTGTGTGTGTGTGTGTGTGATTTGAATAGTAGTTGTTTTCGTCGCTAATGATAGAAATTATTTTGGTTTTTCTCATGAATCTTTATAAATAGTTAGGACCCAAATTAGATAAAGTCCACAACAATAACCCCTAATATTTTAATGAGACATACACTCTGAAATATTTTGGGATTTTTTATATCTGCAAAAGACAGTAAATTAGGGTATCGATTAAGAAAATTTATTTAACATAGTAAATATAGTTATTTAAATCTAAAAATTTTAGAAAAATCTTATTTTACTAATATGTTTCATATTCTAAAATTTTGTACCATTCTGAGGTCGATAGGTATTTTTTGCGAAACTGACATTTTAGCCCTTGGTCTGGACACTGATTCAGGATTTTCGGGTGAAAATTCTTTAAAATACTTTTTAGCCCAAAAATAACTTCAGAATGTTAAAAATAGTATTTTTTTTTTATGTTTTTGGGATTTTTTTTCAGTGTCGAAAACCCCTAAGGGTATTTTGATAATTTACCACCACGATGGGGTATTTTGATAATTTTACCCATAAAAGATATTTTGAGTAAATTCACATACAGATAGGTTACGTTAGTGATTTTACTTACGAGAAGAATGTTTTGGTAATTTAAGTACGAGAGGGGTAATTTCGTAATTTTACACAAGTCAGGGGATTTTTCTTTAATTTCATTCACTTGAGAGAAATTTAACAGTCATGCATGATTGAGCTTCAAGATTTAACACCCGTATGGTTGATTATTTAGGTTTCGATATATAAGAGTTACGATCGGCTTTTGAACAAGTAGCAGAACCAATTGTCAAGTCAAGTAAGTACTCCTGCCATGTTCCTCCATACAGCCTATTTTCTAATATATGTGTATGTATATATGTGACTTTACCAAATGAAAGTTTTGAAGTATTTGTTATACTTTTGCTTTGTGAAATTGGTTGATGAGAAATGAAATTAAAATGGCCATGGTATGTGTTGTGTTGTTTGAGAACGTTGTGTGAATCGTGGTACGGTGTTGAGAGGTTAATATTGGTTGTTGTGCGCCATATCCATGGGAAAAAGTGGATTCCCGGTTCTGGTCAACGGGACCATACGTTGGTGCACAGTATTGGTGCAGCATACCGTGAAAAAGTGAGTTGGGATTTCATTCGATATTAAGTACCATTGTGGAATCGTTATACAATCGTTTGGAAGATTTTTCTACAAGCATGATTTTCTTATTAAAGTATATATATATATATATATATATATATATATATATATATATATATATGTATGTATAGTAACTCTGGTGGAATCATTACCAGTTTTGAAACGAATAATCCATGGTGTGGTTATTAAACCCTAAAACCTATTTCAGGAACATGGTTTGCGTTCTTGCTGGGTTCTCGCTCATTCTTTTATTTTTTTCAGGTGATGGTCTAAGAGAGGCCAAATCCTTTGACCCACACGAAGGAGGCGCGCCCGAAGAGAATTATTAAATTAATGAAATATCTATTGACTTAGAATTTTAGTCTTGTGGTAGTTTGTCGTGAACGGATTTATGTATGGAGCTTAGGCCTCTTCCAATTATTCGTAATTGTCAGCGACATATAATTGAAGGTTTATTTCATCATTGAGAGATTTCTAAGCGAGGCTATTAGTAGCCAAATTTATTGTGTAGAATTTAGTAGTTGGATTGAATTATGAGTACGTGTTGTAATAAGGCCTGGCAAAGCCCTAGGTGGAGGCTCACGGGCTCACCTGTGGGTTTGGGTCGTGACACCGTGACTTGCCTCCACGGAGTTCAGCTACAATCTGGTCTCCTAAATTATTGTTGTGACCAATGTAGACTTTGCTTTTGTATTTGAGAATACCATCTTGATAGAAATAGTAGCTGGTTGCCATAGGTTCTAAAACTAACTCCCTTAACTGCTGTTGAGCCAGCTCATCATTGGTCAAACTAGCTTGTATTTCTTGAACCCAATAAGGAACTAAAACAGAAATAGCTTAACAATGTGTGCCTTCATGAATTTCTGAAAACCTGGATAAGGCATTAGCTGCCTCGTTCTCAAACCCTTTTTTGTACTGAATCTGAAATTCGTACCCCATAAGCTTGGAAAGAAACTTTTACTGAAGCAAGGAGGTCACTCTTTGACTAAACTAAAATAGTTTGTCTTCAATATGAAAGCTTGATGCTTAAATAAGTACTCCACTTTTGTATTGCATGTACCACAGCTAAGAGTTCATTTTCGTATGTAGATAGGCCAACATTTCTTGGATCAAGAGCTTTGCTACAATAAGCAATTGGTCTACCCTTTTGCATCAACACTGCCCCCATTCCATTGTTGCTACATCACTTTCCACCTCAAAAGGTTGTTTGAAATTGGGTAGGCCAAGACTGGGGTGGAGGACATAGCTTGTTTGAGGTAAGAGAAAGCTTTTTTAGCTTCAATGTTCCAATCATAGGCATCCTTTTTAAGTAAATTTGTAAGCGATTTACTAATAACTCCATAATTTGCAAACCAGTAAAACCAAGGAATCCTCTTAACTCCTTCATAATTTTAGGGATTGGCCAGTGCAACATTGCCTCTATCTTGGCCTGGTCTGCTACCACCCCATGAGCAAAAACTGTGTCCCAAGTATTCAACTTGGTCCTTGGCAAAAGAGCATTTGCACATTTTGGCAAACAATTTATGATCCTTCAACAACTACAGTACTAATCTCAAATGACCTAGGTGGCTATCCATGTCTGGACTGTAAATAAGGATATCATCCAAAACCACCAACACAAATTTCCTTAAGTAGGGTCTGAACATATTATTCATTAGATTTTGGAATGTGGCTAGGGCATTTGTAAGGCCAAAAGGCATTACAGTGAACTCATAATACCCTGAGTGAGTCCTAAAGGCAGTCATATGTATATCCTTCTCCACCACTCGACTTTGATGATACCCACTCCTTAAATCCAGCTTAGAATAGATGCTAGAACCATGTATTTCATCAAGCAATTCATCAATAATTGGAATGGGATACATGTCTTTGACTGTAGACTTGTTCAATTCTTTGTAGTCTACACATAGCTTTCATGTACCATCCTTCTTTTCACTAGCAAAACTAGTGATACAAAGGAAGATGTGCTTGGTTGGATTATACCAGTTGCAAGTAGCAGTAATGATTTTATCAATTTCAACCTTTTGGATATAAGAGACCTTGTAAGGTCTGATGTTAACTGGCTTAGTCCTTTCTTACAGCTCAATTTTGTGATCTTACTGTCTAAAAGAAGGAAGCTAAGTAGGCTCAACAAAAATATCAGCATACTCAGTGAGTAGTGTTTGTACCGTAATCCGAGTGTTGCCTACAACCTGCTCGGTGGTAACAGCACAGACTTGACCATACAAGTAGCCAACATTGTTTTCCAACAACATAACCATGGCTTCACATGAAATCATTTTAACTGTGGTTCCAACCACCTCACTTCCAGTGAGTGTCAACTCATTTCCTTGAAATGATTGGAACGGCAATAGTGTTCTTTTAATGTCAAAATTCACACTTCCTAGAGCCTTAAGCCACTGCATCCCAAGGATACAATCACAACCTCTTGGAGGGAGAAGTGTCATATCTGTTACAAAAGTCTGATCTCCAATTCCCCATTTAAAACCTTGGCATACTGCTTTACTTTGCACCTTAACTCCATTAGCAACTGCCACAAGAATTGGAGTGATAGGAGTTGATATGGCTAAAAATACACCTCCAATCAGAGAAGGACAAGTGTCAGGCGTGACGCATGGTCAGACTAGACAACTCTGGTTTAGACGATTACCATATTAGTGAAGTTAGGATTCTAAGGAAATCCTAACTCTATCATCAAAGATTGTGGCGTGATCCTCAAGGATCCTAAAGTGATCCCAATTGATCTAGCCTAAGGCCCAATCAACGGAACTCCTTGTCTTTCTAGGTTCTTTCTCTATAAGCTACATAAATGGGAATACCCCCAGGTTGGTGAATAACTTCACTGACATGCACCCAGTGCATTATTGCTATTCAGAGTTCCATCCCTGTAGATGCGCTCTGACTTTAGCATCGGAGAGTTCTTCTGCCGGAACCCCACCCGATGGTCACTTCATGTTATGTTTTGTAGATCTATTCCTCGGCCGTGGTTCTCGATCAAGTTTTTAGCAGTAACAGGAGTTAAGTTACATCTTGATGCCAAGGAAAGTGGGTTCGCAGTCGACATGGAGGTGCCATAATGAATGCAGTCCGAGTCAAATGCCAAGTGCGCTAATGTGGGACACAGCAAGGGTGGAGCAAGGGCAGAGACCAAAGGCTTCCCAGACAGAGCCTGAGGATGGCAGTGCTACAAGGGCCATGGCGCAGGGTGAATACACGACGACAGTCACAGTCCGATGCTTAGGTCTAGAGTCAGGGTCATGTATGTTTCTCTCTCTAGGATTCTAGAGTGAGAAAGTGAAAAGTTTAAAAATGATCCAAACTATCCCAAATGAATTCTCAAGACCTCTATTTATAGAGATTGAGATGATGATGTCATTAACTGACATGTGGAGCTTCCCGGGAGTGATACGTCACCTGGGGGTCTACGGGTGCCTGTGTTCAATGGACTGTCGAGTCGCATATTCACCAGGCCTGCTCCTCACAGCGTCGCTCTGTCTATATGGAAAGACTAGCTTCCACAGCGTCGGTGTGGCCAGAGAACCCCCTTGATCTAGCCACCAATCTAAGCCCTTACAGAGTCCCACAGCTTGGTGGTGGTGGGGAAGACCCGAAGCCCAGTTGCCAGGTGGACTAGGCGCGGTACCCTCTGAAGACCTGCTCTAGTCTCAGAGTGACCTGGGGGTCATAGTCCCTAGGGGGCCGATGCGAGCCGCTAGTGCCGAAGCACGTAGGCCAGTCACGAAAGCACCATGGCGGAGATAGTGTCCCGGAGGAGTCGCCTATCCCACCGGTGAGTCCTTGTGCCGCAGCACTAGGAGCGCGTCGAGGTAGCATCCCAGAGGAGCCATTTACCTAACGGGCCGAGGTAGCATCCCAGAGGAGGCGTCTACCTGGTAGAAGGGGAGTTGAAAAGCTCCCCATCAAATATAGTGTCCCAGAGGAGTCGTTTATCCTCGGGGGTGAGTCCTTGTGCCGGAGCACTCAGAGTACATCCAAGAGGATCCGTCTACCTGACGGGCCGAGGTAGCATCCCGGAGGAGCCGTCTACGTGGCAGAAGGGGAGTTGAAAAGCTCCCTGGCGGCGAAGTGTCCCAGAGGAGTCGCCTATCCCTGCGGGATACTGCACACTTCAAAGAGTAGGTCGAAGCATGTTCCACGTCCATGGCGGGGGCGCATGGTGTGGTGAATGAGAGTGGTGCCCGATGGCATGTAACATGATTGTAGTGCATGAGGGCGGGGACGACCGTCGCTAGACAATAGCTGGTGCCGGGGCACATGTAATGGAGATGGCGCACGGGCACGGTGAAGTGTGTATGGTGCCCAAGGGCACAACATTGTGAAAGAGAGCCTGGGAGCACGATTGTATCAGCAGCGTGGCGCATGGGCGCGGCGAAGTGTGTATGGTGCCCGGGGGCACTGTAATGTGACAAGGAGCCAGGGGCGCGACTGTATCAGTGGCGCGGAGCATGGGCGACGGACAACGAGGGTCACAGAGATGGCGCTCAGGCGCGGACGACGAGGGTCACAGAGACTGCGCCTGGGCGCGGGCGACGGGGTCGCAGGGTTGGGGCGCGGTGTCGGCGACGGCGTCACGGAGATGGCGTGCGGGAGACGGGCGACAGGGTCGCGGAGTGACGTTCGAGCGACGAGGTCGCGGAGTGACGTCGAGCGATGAGGTCGCGGAGTGACGTTCGGGCGACGGACGACGAGGGTCGCTGACGACGTATGTTCCCTTGAAGAGAAGTGAAGGTGTTAAGTATGGAGGCCGAGACCGACCCAAAGGGAAGGCCAAGGCTAACCTCCTTGGGCAAGTGCCATGGCGCGCCGACGTGCGACATGCAACGGTTGCAGCGTGATGATGCGTTGTGCCAAAAAATGAGTTTCTTTGTGACAAAATCACGTAACAAAAGTGAGAAGTGCACGTTACTTGAGCATGCACGCTTTGACAGGTTGGAAACGTTGAATATTGACTATTTCAGCGTAACAATGCGTCGTGCCAAAAAATGAGTTTCTCGTGATGATGCGTTGTGCCAAAAAATGAGTTTCTTTGTGACAAAATCACGTAACAAAAGTGAGAAGTGCACGTTACTTGAGCATGCACGCTTTGACAGGTTGGAAACGTTGAATATCGACTATTTCAGCGTAACAATGTGTCGTGCCAAAAAATGAGTTTCTTAGTGACGAAGTCACGTAACAAAAGTGAGAAGTGCACGTGACTTGAGCGTGCTTTGACAGGTTGGAAGCGTTGAATATCGATTGTTGCATGTGCCGACATGCCGTGCAACATGGGATCTCAGTGGGCCTTTTGGGTGTGACCAGAATAGGTTGGGGACACATTCTAATTTGGCAGCTGATTTAGGGTCCATGAAGTTATCAATAGACCCTGTGTCTACTAAGATGGAGAATGGTTTGTTGTGCACCCAGCCCATAATTCTAACTTCTAAGACTAGCATGTGAAGTGTTGCCAGTCAATGCCCGCACACTTATCTCAATCATATTCTCCTCGTCATCTACTGAAGGAGAAAATTCTTCTGGTTCCTCTTCCCATGTAATGTGTCCAGGTTTATGCTCTGAGATCAGCATAGCAATGGTTATCTTAGTTATGACAAACTTTTTGGTGGCCTGAGATAAATTTGGCATCACACCAAAAACGTAGTCCTTGTTCCCTCTTTACTAGTTGTTCTTCCAAGGTCGTGTTTGATTGGGGAGTGAGGTTTGGGGTATGTGGTGTAGGCAGGATGCCTTTTTGGTAACTGTTAGAGGAAGGGATGGTAGTAGTAGGTTGTTTGGTTGGGAATTGTTTAGAGATGGCAAGATTGGTTGGTGGCTCAGGGTTAAAAGTGTATGATAGTTTACTCTGGTTTACTAAGGCTTGATAATTGGACATACCGGGAGATTTTGATGTCTAGAACAGGTTGCAAATGGCAACTTCATCTTTTCTGGCTATGTGGATGGTCTTGGATAGGATAACAACTTCAAATTGTTCAACTCTAATTCGAATTTTTGGCTTAAGACCTCCCCCACAAAGCTCTTCACAAAATACCCCTCATCCAAAATACCAAACTCATCTACCACCTGGGCTCTCAACTCTTCAAAGTAGTTATAATACTCCCCAACCGTAGTGACTTGTCTTAGTTGATTGAATTCACCAATTACGATCTCTGGTGATATTGGAAAACCCGGCACTTAAAACCTCCACAAATTGATTCCAGTGAACTCTTCGTAAGGGTTTGATGTAAGTGGAGTACCAATACACCACTTGTTCATCGAAATGGAGTAAGGCGTAGGCTACCTTGAAATCCTCATGGATGGGACAAAACGAAGTACTGCTCGCATTTACGAACCCAGCCCCTTGGATTTTCACCATTAAAACGAGGAAAACTCAATTTAGAGGGTTTTGAAGGTGTATTACCTGAGTTTGGGGTTTGCAATTGAAAGGAAGGATGGTGACCGCCAAAATGAGGTGGTGTGAATTGCAAGCCACGACTTGGAATTGCTACATTCCCTACAGGCTTCGAGTGTAAGAGCGCCTCAGGCTTCGGGTTGATTTGTCATACTGTAGACACGAGGTCCGGCTTCAGACCCGAGTAGTGATTCTGTAAGTCACAGTGAGTTGCGTCTAAAGATCCAAAACGAAGATCATATGTATCCAATCTCCGTTTCAATCCCTCACCAGGGTCTAATGAGATGTTTTCAATGAACGGGGCATGGTGTTCTTCCAGAATCATATTAGGCTCCGAGATACCAAGGCAGAGATTTTCCCTACCAATAAAACTATGTTTAAGCAATTTAATAGAGTAAGAACAATATTATTGAAGAGGGAAAGCGAATAGAAGAAGAGAAAATATTATTGATTTGCCTTGATTTTCCTGATGATAGTTCTTCCCTCTCTCGTCTCTCTTTAAACAACTCGTAACAGATTTTTCAAACAGTTGCCACCTTCCAAGGGAGGGAATACAGCTGGACCTTTAGACACGACTCTAACCAATTAAAACACTACAACTGTAAATATTGAACACCTAGGCATCAGACCATGACGTGGCATAACCACCTGCCTTATTTAGTATATTAATTCCAGACGACGACTTCCCAGCAATTCCATTGAATTCGCGGTCACAGCTCATTCCCCGCCAAACTTGTAACAGTCAGTCACCGGAGGAAGCTTGATCTTCACCTTTAATGGACAACGAGCAGGTACCTCAGCAGGAGCAGGCATGACAGAGCCCGTCTCGCCACCCAAGTTGCGGCCATACTCTTTTGGGTGAGAGTAGCATTTTCCATTTTTCGTTATCATCAACCTAAAATGAACTAATGAAAGATCCCACTAATACCAAAGCTAAAAAATTTAAGTTACACGAGGCCTGTCCAGAATCACAGAATCATGGGCAGCTAACGATGGAAGGAGCCAACTGAAGAACCCAACTTCAATTTTTCCTTTCAATCTCTGGGTTGAGTACTCCGCCAACATATTCCAAAGTTCTCCAACAGTCCATCTCTGTGAACTGATCCATCTAGTCACCTGCCACATTAATTGATAGCGTCACGTTTTGGGTAGAGGGAGTTGGAGAAATGTTTATGTTCTTTTTTTAGGCGATCATCTTAAATATATCCTATAAATCTCCGGGACTTGAGTGAGGTCTACTAGATGGTAGAAACAAGTGCTTGATAAACTCCAAATATTTACCCTTTCTGACAAGACAAGCATTAAAAAAAACGTTATAAAAGAATATAACGGGTAGCACAGCAGTTGATGATTGAAAACTATTAAGAGTAGAAAACTTTTAGACAAGCCCATTGGGAGACAAACTGAGAAAGTCAATTGAGATGGTCCGACAAGTAACATTCAGATAAATTTGGTACGTGTGGGTTTGATCAAGTATATATTGTAGTAAAGAATGGGAGAACAGGATTTATTTTGCGTATGAAGGCAGACTAAATTTGTAGAATGCTACATGAAGAGACTACACGAGTCATTTTTTTCTTTTCTCTGCAAAAGGAATCACTAAGCAAGTTCTCAAAGGCAGAAGAAAATAACCTGGTACAATGTCTGCAAAGCCTCTACACTGAAGGTGTAATAGAAGATGAAAGGTCTTAATGCCTGGAAAGATGTATGGAGATTAAAAAAGAAAATTAATTTCCATATGAAGCTGGAGAAGTACAACCGGGAGCTATTCACAACAATGCACATCAGCTGGAAAAGATATGATTATCATTTATCAAGAAACTAAGATATCCAACTTTTGGGCCAAAGACGCACTACGTTGGTTAGGTGAGATAGCATGGAGCTCAGTGTCCACCAAGGACCACAAAGGCCCACAAATACAGGATAGGCCCAACCAACTTGACCCAAAAACTTAAGCCAATATGTCTTGGTTACAATCCATATAGATGAGTATTGTCTTCCACAGTTACCCTACACAAGACTAACTACTCAAGCGCACACCTTAACAGTTTAATCTACAACAGCTGTATGTAGGGCCCACAGGCAAGAATTCACTTGACCCAAGTACAAGTTTAAGAAAGCCAATTTACAATAAGATATTGAAGCTATTATAGATGATTAAATTGGATGCCCAATCTAAATATCTCTCCATATGGCAAAAATTTACTTCAAACCTTTCACGTCACTATGATCTCTGCGACTGCAAAATAAACCTTTGAACTTCTTCAACTACAATCAAAATTTTCAAACATTTCGACCAAATAGACCCCTCACTTTTGTTTAACAACTCTTCACCTATTTGCCCACCAAATGTTACATAAATACCACCTCGATCATAAGTTTCTATTTGGTTTTATCTCAAAACACATTTCGCCCACAGGCTCAAACAAGGTAGTGGGGTTACAGCTACAGTGATCTGAACTCTTTGGGGGCATCAGAGAGATAATTACTCTTTGGGGTACCAAACGTTACAACCAAGTTGTTCCATCATGGCCATTAATCTGAATGAGCTTGAAGTATCGCATAAGTTTTACAAGGATTTAACAAGCAGTTCACCCCATGGTAAAGTTGATTAAATGAGGCAGGATATAAAATCACCTGAGAAGCAGCAAGCCACTGGATTACGGCCTTAACTTCAGGATCTCCCCCAAAAGCACCACAACCCCAATTTCCAGTCGCGATCCCAACTTGAGACCAACTACCATTTTCCTCGAAGCTACCGGTTATGTCAGACATGATTTGTTCAGGTGCTGGCGGAGATTCATGAACCTAATGAAAGCACCAAAAAGAAAATATTTTGAGAAGAAGCAGACCTACAATGGTTACAAAACAAGAAAAAAGCATAGTTTTCTTGTTAAGTCAACATTAAAATGTACTCGTTTATGGGTATATACTAACAAATAGATACCAGTGCTTTTTTGGTGAGACAATCTTACACACGCTAACTAGCGTAACTGTTGCACTGATCCATATAGAATATGAGAAAAGGGTTTGAAGAAATCGATCGAAGTATTAATATTGAGGCTACGAATGATTGAAAGAAAGCAACAAGCCAATCTCCTTATAGACAGTAAATAGATTGAACTGCATCCTTAATTCAACCAGGAAAAAAATGTAAAATCACAGAGTTCTTGAATAAGAAAAAAAAACAAAATTCTAATTTCCAGAAGTATTTCAAGTTTAAGTACTACAAACATATGATGTTACAAGAAAAGAAATAAATCCTGAGAAACTATGTTCTCATACGATATACAGACTCTCACTCTCGCTCACACTCTGAGATCTTTCCTATATATTTAAACCCTCTTCTCCCAATCCACCCTGAGAACAATTCTACAAAGTTCATGCTGCGGAGATGCTGAATATAGACGATCTTCCTAACACACCTTATGTTCTCTTCTAGCTCGCGCTACTTTCAGGAACCCGGGGAGTCCTTACTTCTTATTGTAGTGTGAATTTTGAGTCATATAACAAGGGATTAATTGCACATAAAACCTTATACTTGAGGTCATGAGCATGAAACACCCAGAGTTTTATTTTTAGTACCTGACACCATAAACTTACAGATGAGTGCTCAATTTACTCATTGACGGTAATTACTCCAATTTATTGAACGTTGTTAGATTAGGAAGGCGATATTCTCAGTTCACGTTAAAAGTCTTCTTGGTAGCCACATCACCCTACCATCCAACCCACCTCCACCGACCACCAAGGCTGCCGTCATGGCCACCAAACCCACCAACTCCACAACCACCACATATGGACCACCACCAAACCGAAGAAACCTGCTGCTACAGCACTGACAACCACCATCACACCAACATCTCTGCCATTATAAGCAGCAATATTTCCGCATGTCTTGAATTATAGGGGGTGGTTTACATTTCTTATTGTGCAATTGGGCTGGTACCCAACTAGAAATCTCTTTTTTTCAAGTCCGGCATTATTTTATCGATGGATCTGAACAGCAAGATGACATACACGCAAGCGTGCAGCACACACACAAGCTGATTATAAATATAATTAATACTATACCTTGATGGGATGGATCCTAATTTCTGGTTTTTTTAAGAATATGTTACTTTTAATTGCAAATTCGTAACAGATTTATCAACATACTCATCTGTTGAAATTTCCATGAGGGTTTTTGGTGGGAACTATACCATGCTTCGGCTGGAGGTGCTTAATTGCAGGTTTTCCTACAAGATTTGTTAATGTTCCGGAAAGATAATTTAAAGCAAGCTGCAATAGGGGGATAGGGCCATATTGTGAAGATAGGTGACGATGGCGACAGTGGTGGGCTATGTGGTTTTTTCAGTGGTCGATGGTGGCGGTGTTTGATGTGGCAGAGCTTGGGGGCGGACCCTAGGTTTAGACATGAGCAGATAGTGGGAGGAAATATGAGAGAGAAGAATAAAGAAAATTAAAAATTAAAATTAGTTCCTTGCTTAGTTGGATCCTATGACATGCAAACAGAATGATTGGGCTTCCATGCATCGCAAATATGATAATGTGGACCAATGAAGGAAGAAGCTACGTTTTTGCCTCACCAATAGAACGGCGGGTTTAAATTTTGAGAACTTACTTTCAATTGGAAAATTGAGCACCAATCAAGAATTCAAGGGTGGTGGGACACGACCCCAAAGTATGAGGCTTCATGCGCATTTAGTCCTATATCAAAAACCATCCTCTATAAAAAAACATAACTACGCTGTGAGACAAGTATAGGGATGATATAAGTTCCATTTGGGCAAATACTACAAATTACCCTACTATTCTTAGATGTAACCATCTTGTGGCATCCGGAACTAGTCATGCCACAGATTACGTGGTTCGATTTGTTCATATATGCAACTAACTTAGATAATTTAAACCAACTTTTGCTCCCCATTGGTTTTTCATTTTCCAGCCGTCTTTCTCTTTCTTTGACAATCTCTATTTGTATTTCTCCTTTATTTTGGTTCCAACCATTCTACTAGTATTTTTGCTCCACTGTTTCAAGTACTATATATAAAATATATGTTTCATTACAAGTTCGTCAACATAAAGTGGACAGAGAGTATACAAAAAGTGCTGCTCGGTAGAAAGAAAATTGGAAGATTGTAATGGCGAATTTGTTGCCAGATATAGTAATTTTCTCAACAAATTTGCATTCTGATGTGGAAGATTTGTAATGTCAGGAAGAACCTTATAGCAGACAATACCCACATCCAGAAAAACTCGCCAAGCAAAATATTCTGCAAAACCAGGATCTTGAAATGCAGGAATGCTAAAATGAAGGGACACTAAACTCCAGGGTACTTTGATATTCTTCATCCAGACACTCTTAGAGAATTTCAGAAGTTGATGTGTGCAAAAGCAGGTGAAATGGAACAGAATATAAAATAGGCCCTCAATAGAGCGATCCTTGATGGAATGTTGGCATCCACCGCAGTTTGGATTCAAATATGTCATTTCCACCATGCCAACTCTAAAGTCACTTTTGTTAAGTTACCATTTGCTCTAAAAACTTAAGTTTTCTAGCGAACGTGCCTACAATGTTAGCATGCTTAACAATCCCCCGCACGTGCAAGCCACTGATTGCACATGAAGAGAACAATCAAGGTGCACCACTACCAAGTGCACAAATAAACACGGTGCAAATTGCACAACAATAAAGGGGACCAAATATGCAAGAGGGAAGAATCAAACCCAAGACCTTGCCAAACTAGAGCTCTGATGCCATGTTAAGTTACCATTTGCTCTAAAAGCTTAAGCTTTTTAGAGAATGGTATGTTATCATGCTTAACAACTTTGATGCCAAAATTATGATTCAAGACTCTTATCACTTATGGATTGTTATATATTCCTTTTTTATCTGTGTAGCTGAAACATTTTTGCATAGTTGCACAAACGAAAAAATTGACAGAGGTAATCAGTGGTACAACTGACGCACTGGATACCAAAGGATAGACATCTAAGAATACTAGGAGAGTATGTTGTACTTGCCCAGAAGGTACAGCTCAAATAGTCCCTGTGTAGACATAGCGTAGCTCTTTTAAATCAAGTCTGAGTTTTCATACACACTCAGTAATTGCTAACAATTTACTTCAAATAGTTACTATAAGCGGGTGCACAGAAGTAACCCTTTTTGACAGTCAAGCCGAGTTCATCCTTAGATTTCTAGCAACATATCTGAGAGGCTTAAAGGAATAGGTTCAACTGAATATAGGTCTTTTAACATCTTATCTTCACCTATATAGCTTCTAAGAGCAAAACTACCACAAATATGTAAAGGACATGCTACAAGAATATACTGAGGTGCTTGTATTTATCGTCCCTGCATTATCAACTGCCTACAAATTGGCATACCCTTCCTGTGCAGCATTAGTTCACAAGGTAGATTGGGAGGACAAGTGTTTGAATTGATAGAAAAGGTCTCATAAATGTGAGTGAGATAAAACAATGCAACATCATTTGTTCATTCCTACTTAAAGAACGATTCTAAAGTGGCCTCTGCATAGCGCAAGGTTGAGCCTAGTGCGTGCACACTAACAGAGACAGATAAAACATATAAAGAGAACATGTGCTTCAATAGAGAGGATTCATGTAGCTGACCCCAACTAGCTGGGACAAAAGCTTAGATAATGATGATGATGATGATGATGGGAGAGAGAGAGAGAGGAATCTCACCAAAAAATTACTCTTTGACATGCTGATCGAGCCTTTAACATCCTGATCAAGCTGAATTAAGCAAGGTTCATCATCTTGGAAGAGTCTCTTATATTGCAGACGCTTACGGTCATCAAAGAAGCCGCAAAACGCCTTGTTTATCTCCCTGCTAGAAGCAAGTTGGATTAGTTGTTGATTGCTGAACAACAAAAAAGCAGTAACTGTACGAAAAGATATGAACGTAAATCCTCCAGGAAAGTATTTACAGAGATGATATAAAAAGTAAACCCAAACTGGAATAAGTACAGAAGTGTTAATACTTATAATTCCTCATAAGAATTTTTTTCCCTTTAGTTGATAAAATAAATGGAGATGAAAACAATCAAATATACTTGGCTAAGTATTACTACTTCAGTTGCGTTATTTCTAAAAACGATTGGTAGATCAGGAGACCAAAAGGTGATGCAACCTCCAAAACCACAAGCCCCCACTTTGATAAATCAAAGGCTAGCTCAGTGCACGAAGCCCCCCGCCATTATGGTCTTGGGAGGATTATATCATGAAATTAGCCTTACCACTGCTATTGCAAAGGGCTATTTCCTTGTTTGAATCCCACGACCTTTTGTTGCAATGGACCAACCCAACACAACCTCACGTGAAATATTTACTGATCATAAAGGTACAAATTCGCTAGGTTAGAAAACCCGTTCTTAATTAAGCTAGATCAACTGAAATAAACACCCAGAATGTCCTAGGTTGCATCTGATTAAGGTCTTTTACTTTAAGCAGATTTAGACGTAAACCCTGGTATAATGCAAAGGGCTATTTCCTTGTTTGAATCCCATGACCTTATGTTGCAATGGACCAACCCTACGCATCCTCACCTGAAATATTTACTGATCATAAAGGTACAAATTCGCTAGGTTAGAAAACCCGTTCTTAATTAAGCTAGATCAACCGAAATAAACACCCAGAATGTCCTAGGTTGCATCTGATTAAGGTCTTTTACTTTAAGCAGATTTAGACGTAAACCCTGGTATAATGTAGTGTAATTCGTATACAACAAGTCGGCAGTAGCTTTAAGCAAGAAGCACCAACGGCCTTGGGACTAGAGTTATTAAAAATCTATCTGAAGATGGACTCTAGTAGCAACAGATGTCCAACACACTTATCAGAAGAAACATGCCCTCTACAACTGACCTCTTCTTTTAGGTCTTCATATCTAATTCCAGATTTTATCCATTTCAAAGCCACTTACCTAATCTTGAATCTTGATCCAAGATCAAGTAAAAAGTATAAGTTATGGGCATAGCAAGGAAAGGTGATTGTTAGCCACTAGAAACTCGCAATTAAGTAATAAGCACAAGTCAAGCATGGAACTCATACATGAAGTCGATTTACAGCCCAAAAAATCCCAAATTTTGAACATGCTGAGGATATATGAGCCAAAGTTCAATAATAATATCTTTAAACGGATAAATCCATCATTATACAGCTATAACATAAACTTGGAAGTTATTTATCACGCGAGCATACAGACATGCGAGTGCATGCGTGCACACACCCCCACAGACAAGCATATGTATATGTCTCAAATTTTAATTGGACCATTCACGCAAACATACTCAGATAAATGCCAAACCCAAGCTACGAACCTGAGCAGGCATTCATGCCCATATTGTCTCCAACCTGGAGTGATTAGCGCATCTATTGCAATGATCCTAGTTTTACGCCTACCGAGGTAATCAACATCCCTTTTGTCCACATAGTCACCGCAAAACCGGAATGAAGAAGCATACCTGTACTACTAAGAAAATTAATCAGAGAAACGGCAGAATAAATCATCTCCAGAATGTGTTCAATGATTGTCGATGAACAGTTGAATAACGGTGAATCAAACAGAAATAGAAAGGACTATAAGTTAGACTAAGAGACAGCTGGTAACTGTATAGGTCATTCCAAATTTTTTAAGATTTTATGAATTTCATTAAGGTCAAATAAGAATAAGTGCACATATAAAGACACGGGGGCATGATAAGGTTTCTGATATGAAGTGAAACATCACTTGGATAATTATTTGAATCTTTACCTGATTAAAAAATGTTTACCCTCAAACAAGATTTTTCAGCTTGAGAGTAGCACTCAAGGCACGAACACAGAATAAGTGTATAAATCCCACAATGACATACACGATTCACACATAAATCCTCCCACACATGTATCTATCTCCAAAACATATACAACAACATACGTTAAAAAGACAGAACTTGGAGAATGCACCATTACTTCTGATATCAGAAATTATCAGTCTGTCAGATTTCAATTAGTATAGCGTGGAAACTAAGTAAGATGGAGAGATAAGGATGCTGATGCATTTGAAGTGCGTCCAAAATATCCAAGCAATTAATTTAGTTTAGCTATAATTGTTTTTGCTGCTAAACAAGAAGTACAGGTAAAAGGTGTGTAAACCCATGCACAGGCAGTGTATACAACAACGGAAGGCAAAGAAACAAACTAATACAGGGGGGGTTCCCCGAGTAAAATTATCAACTGAATGATCTAGTAACATACTCACCCTATGTAATTCGAAAACCTTTCAGCTCCAACAATTTCAATAGCCTCATTATCTGCCATTGAAGGCAAGAAAAGCATGCCAGCAATTAATTCCGGATTGATCATGAAACGAATCTCTTCCTAGACAAGATAACACCATAAAAGATTCAGAGATTTTTTAGAAATAATGGTCTAAAAGGCTCATTAAAGTTGAAAGAGTATGACGAAGGTCAACTAAGCATATCCGGACATAGGAAAACTTACTCCGAAAACAACATATTTTAGAATGGACATCAGCAACATATATTTGAAGTAAGGTCATTATCAAATAAAGGCCCCTATCAAGGATACTAAGAGAGTGCATAAGGTACAATCTCACTGTGACTTGGACTGCACAAAGTAGCTTACCTACTTCTGATTGTGAAGTGTGATTAATTGATGTGCTTTGAATAACAAAGAAGCCAGTCTTAAGTCTTCACTTATTATTTGACGGGCATCGAGGATGATTCCCAGTCTTAAAAAATTTCTAATGAACTAAGTGGCATAGCAGTCATAAATCCATTGGAGTACCAGGAATCAAAACATCAGTACACATGACAAAATTGTCTTTATGATAAATAGCTATAAAAGTAAAAGAGAAACTACGGAAATATCCAATGGTTCTCTTTTTTTTTTTGGTTGTTGTTGTTGGGGGGGTTTTGTGTGTGTGTGGGTGGGTTTGTGGGTTTTTGTGTTAACTCCATACAGCCATGGAGGTGGCTATTCCATATACTTTTCCATTTAAACAAGATAGACGGGTGCTTACCTTTTTAGGTTTACTTACACCGATCTTTCAACAGGTCTTGCAGAAAGAATGTCTCGTAATTATATGAAGTTACTGTTATATCGACTATAAAACTGCAACGAACAATTTTAGGAGCCATACAACAGCAACTTAATAGCCGAAAGTAAGTGCGTACACCAAGAAGCTGAGACGAGGCTCTGTTAAGATGAGTAAGGGTGTAACAAACTAACCCAGAGGCATCACTGCCATTTGCTTGGCCATGCAAATCAAAGGTGACCACTTCATGAAATCATACTTGGAAAAATTACAAGCATTATCAAAAAATAAGAAGCAAACCTGTACACAGCCCCTATTGAGAGCACCACCCCCTATATATTTATTTGCAAAATCCACTTCAAGAGCTTCATTGGTTTGATCTTCTATCAAGCCAGAATTATAAACCTATAACGAACCAGAACTGCTGTAATAACACTAATCAAGCATGTAGAAAGGCAGATCCAACAATAAACCATCTAAAGTTTATTACAATCACCAATTAGATGAGAACTCCTCATTTTTTACCTCAAATGGGCAGAGGGGAGTGACTGACTTGCGCCAAAAACTGGCCTTGGGATAAGAAATGCCAACAGAATTATGTTCCAATGGAAGAACTTTCCGCTCGAACGAGACATAGCCCATCGGTGTACAGGAACATATCCTCTCAAAGTAGTGAATAATGCACATTAGTTTATGTTCCTGTTTCTCATTGTAAATTTCATATAAACTCCTGAAAATAAAAAATCACAAAGATTGAAAGAATGAATGAATTCTTTCTGGAGAAGAGAAAGATAATATATGGGAAATTACAGTCATTCTGGGAGTTTAATTCAATTCGTATCTGAATATCTTCCTCCTTTTCTTATCAACTGTAACTACCAACATTAACCAGAATTTAGGCTTCTGTTAATCTACGGTTAGGCTCGAGAAACTCAAAATGTCAAGTTGATATAAGGTGGATGAGAATATGAACCACACATCGGGCAAATACTTATTAAAACTTCAATGTATAAGCCTTTGGAATACCAACCATATAAAGAAAAGGTAAATCACCCTCAAGCAGTTTGATTCGTCCACCTGTTTGGCCCCCTGAAGACATAGTTCGATTAAGTTTGACGAGCATAGAGGGAGTATGTATCCCGCATCAGAAAAGAAGTATTTAGCCTTTCAATTTAAGCCTTGTGGACGTCTCCACTCCTCAATTAATTTTGAGTTGTCGGCTTAACATTAAGATACAGTACCAGTTTCAATAAGTCTAGGTTTGAAGTATCAATGAACTTAGGCTTAAACCTTGTTTGAATATACCAGTAGATTAGTTTAAAATCTTAAGGAATCTCTGAAAACTTCAACATCAGAAAATACCCGTTTTCGTTTCTTTCCATTTCCTTTTTTTTTTTCAATGGACGTGATGCTAAATCCTTTCATTGCTCGATGAAACCGAAGTTTCAACGTGTTGGATTAAACCACGGTCAAACCCTGCATAAGTTTGCTGAATCAAATTTTAAAGTGCTTCCCCTTTGAACTAAAAAGCACGGTGGTTGGCGTCCACCACTTTTGGCAATATAAAGTGATACAAACAGGAGTACCATTGTTAAAGTACAAAGCAATTTGACTATGGACCACCTTTTACTTCAGAATTCTTTGTTAACTTCCGTAGTTTCACTGAAACCAATATTGTCGTACAAATTCAGGATTTTACTACTCTAAAACAAGCCATTACATACATCGCGAAATCTTCATATGAAACTGCTAGCACACATGTAATATACCTTTTTTAAGTAGAAGGTAAGCTAATGAAAGTATGTAAGACATGAACAATATTAATTTATAGCTACACCTCATGATTTGTTGTACTACATAACAAACAGTTCCTAAAAATCATGATAATCAGAAAAGATAGTTGCTGATAACATACGCAAATAATTGATCAAAGTTGATCTGTGGGAGATGTTTGGCACCTCTATTAGTGATTGGAAACAAGCAAAAGAAAGAGCAAGCAAGAAGAGCGCCGATCAATTCCTGATTCAACCCAAGAAATAATCAAAGTTAAAAGAAACCGACAATCATGCATAGATGAAGAATATAATAAAGTGCAGAATTAATGGAATAAATGGCAAAGGGCATAATATTTAAAAGAAGGCTTTGCGATAGTGAAGTTTAGTCAGGAGATATTATGGGACGTGTAAACTTCATTTCTCATTTAAAAAACGAAAGTAATATCTAATTGATCACCTTTTAGCAAGGATCATACACTTCAAGATATTTTCACTTTATAAAGTCTTAAGACTTTATCCATTGAACACCTAAGAGTACATCCTCACACGTTCCATCCAATAATTTCACGGAACTAATTGATCTCGGACCCACTACAAGGGAAACATGTCCAATAGTTCATTCTTGTATGGGCAAACACATCCAACACTTCATTCTTACCTTCCACATTCAAGACAAACCACCAACCACCCTCCAGCAATGCTGTTGAACACCACCACCATTACCTAACACTTACTCACCCATTATCACCTCCCAGGTCATCTCTCTGAACTTCCATGGTGGCATGAGTACCTTAAAGAGAGCACTGCAGCAGCAATAACTCCACCCACCACCACCATTAACCAAACATCCTTGCACACCAGAAAATGTCACACTACCAATACATCGAAGGAGCTAACAAGAATGGCAGCACATTCGAGTCTTAAACGCTATGAACTTATGGATCCGCATCCCACTGGCATATTTAGGGTTCAAAACCCCACCATAAACCCTAGACTCCATTCCCTAAACTCTAAACCCTAGTTAAACCATATGCAACAAGTTTTTTCGGTATTCGGAGAGGGAACGTGTGGTGGGAGTTTAGATTTGAGTTGGGGGTTCAAATGTCCAGCCTTGATTGGTGCTCCTTGTCTCCATGCTATACATCAAGGTTGGACGTTTAAAATTCAAAAAGTGAAGGACAGCATTGATGGAATTGCCAACTCAGCACCACCATGGGAGACCTAGTACCTCAACAAAAGCTGCTCTCCCAATGCGAATTAATGATTGGGTCGTAGGTAATGGCTGCCATGGCACTAGATTGTGGGAGAAGATGGAGTTCTTGCATAAACTGATTCCAGATTGGTCACTGGGGAGGCAAACTTTTTGTTGGCGGTGGTATAGTAGGTGGCGGTAGAGCAGCTGTTTGGGTCGGGTGGCCAGCTTTGGTTTTAATCATGATTCTGGTGTCACTACAGTATGGAAGAACCGAGGGTGCAGCAGGGAGGGTGATGATTCAAATTCAAGTGGTTGCTGGTAGTTGAGGTTTGGGGCGGTAGGTACTTGTGGTGATTTATCTGGCCGCGGTAGTGCTGAAGAAAAACAAGAAAGAAAAATGGAAAAAAGAATGTGGAAAAGAGAAAAGGAAAAAAAAGAAAATTTTGAGTATTGATTTTCCCACTTAGGAGGGTAAGATAGTCATTTAAGCATTTCCATGAGGTATGGAAGTGTTCGCTAAAAGTTATAGACCTTTATGAGTCAGTATGAAAAATTGGGTATGAAGCGAGATTTATAGGACTTTTTGAGGTTATAAAGCGCAGTTAACCCTACACTTCACAGTGGAATAAAAGAACAAGGTAGACGATCTACCTCCTACAGTATTGAAAACCTACCCACTTAATGGGAAAAAATGGAAAGAAAATTATTTTCTGCGTTTAATTCTCCCGAACAAGCAATTGAGTGAAAGCACACCCTTTATAAGTAAGTAAACAACAAAAGAAATGGTAAAACTTAGATACACTACAAACGGAACAAGAAGCACAAAATAATGAGCTAAGTACACAAAATTTAGAAAATACTGAGAATGTGTAAGAAGTTAGGAAGTAAATAAACAACACTGCAACCTATAAGCCTTGTAGACCTCTAGGTTTGGTTCAGTTCGAAGCTCACGTGGAACCAAAACCGGTCGATCCAAGTGTAGCAAAATTTAAAGTAAAATCTATTGTTACCCAATTTAATACATTCACGCCTCTGGCTGCCCACATAAGAAACTCTAGCGGCATGTAAGGGGGCGTTTTGACAACGTGTCCCGCATCGAGGGATAAATAAATAATACTTTGAGATATAAGCCTCGTGAACCTCTCCCCTCGTCGCCAATTGGTTATCCCTCGTTGCCCATTGGTTTTGAGCTGCGTCACCCATCTTATTCATTCACGTGTTTGGCTCACTCAAAGAAATCTGGTCACACCTGAGGGGACGAGTTGAGAATGTATTCCATGTAGGGAAAGAAATGAATAACACTTCAACATGTGAGCGTTGTGGACCTCTCCACATTGCCAATTGGTTGAAATTAAATGCTTTCACAACAATAATAGCCCTCAACCCATACTTGAGGGGGGAGGGGGGAGGGGGAGGAAGGCCTCATCAATATCAACCATGCAGGATCAGGTGCATGGACCTATCATTTTATATGGGCTAACATAAGGTGATATCCTAAGTTAACTCCATGATTATGACTTATCCTTAAAAATTCTCTTACGTAATGCATAATATCACTAGTAAAGGCAATTAGGGGTGCCCCAACCCATCTCCAAATTCACCTCAGCTCGCCTCCTCAAAGTCAACATGCCAACAAATGTACTTAAATCAAGGAGTAGCTTAATTCAGATGGCTTGCTTCCCCAGTTTGTTTAAACACATTCTAATTACATGTAGAAGCCTAGAAAATTCCCCATTTCCAGCAGGTATCCATATAGATACCCCATTGTCATACCTAAACACTACTGCTACAAATTAAGCATTCGGCAAAGTGATATCAATTATAAAAATTCCAGTCAAGAATTGTATGACACTCCAAAGTCCTAAAACCAGTACAACACAATTGCAGGGGTGCAGCAATTGAGAAGTATGGTCCAATTCAAGATGATCATGTTCTCTTCATAGCCTCCGCTGCGCCTAGCTTTCACATAAATAGTTTGTTTCCGAGAAAGTTCTTCCATATAACTTGTATCGCGTCACTCCAACAAAAAAATCTTCTACAAAACCCAGCCTCCAATTTAGCATCAACTACCATACAAGAAAGAATAGTCAGCTTCATGTTCTATCTGGAACTAGATAAACTTTAATACTGTAGTCAACGTAATAATACTAATGCAAGGCATGAAAGTACCATCAGCATTTACACAAGGTATTTCTAATCAGCTTACGCCATACACTGACAAAAAAGTGACTCAAGTGAACTTGTAAAGGAACTGATACTTTTCACAGATATACCTGGCTGAGAAAAACAATGCCACGCTCCTGCGACTCCAACAACCGAAGGAACGTTTTGACTCCATTCCTCCCTCCATAATCAATAACTCCACCTACATTCTTATAGTGAGTTTCTAACAGTGAAGGAAACCGTAACAACAACTTCGCCAGCGCGGGGAGCACCTCTTCGAAAAACTTTGCCGCATCAGCACGAGTAATCAACTGTGCACAATCATGATCACACTAAGATTTCCGGATAAGAAAGAAATTCACCAACAAGTATTGATCTAACTTATCAGTTGTCTTGCATCATTTCGAATAAATCAACTGCCAAAACGATTTTACTGCGTTTTATCAAATCTGCTTAAGTAATAAGGGAATTTACAAAAAAAAGAAGAAGAAGAAAAATCTGATATTATTGACAACATCAAGTAATAAACGAAAGGAAGCAGCTACTTCCACCCGTATATGCTGCTCCACCCCGTTAACTGTCACTATACGACTAACGATTGTCACTAAAATGCATTTTTAGCAACAAAAGGGGGGTGAAAAGGCATTTTAGAAGGTGGAACCTGCATCGCCGAAGGAAACAACTGTTACGAGTTTAATTACTAGATTTTGTAAATTCTGATGATGTACTAGAGGAACTTATGAAAAATGTAGATAGATTTATTACTTCACTTACATGCGCCGAATAAATCGACATTTCACAATTCTCTCACTACGTTTTGTCAATTCCACGACATTCATAGAAAAATGTCGATATAACTGACAGTGTTTGGTAATGAAGGAAAGTGACGGGAAAAAGGTGTATATTTCACTGGTTGGCCAACTGGTCACCATTTTAGTACTAGTTTCTGTAAATTCGGACCAGGAAATAACAAAAGTTGCTGAACTTACGTCATCGAAGAAGAGGGCGTAGCCGTGGGCGGCGGCGGAGGCGAGGGGGTCGGCAGCGAGGTTGAGGGAGAGTCTGATGTCGGAGATGGCGAGGAAGAGGACCTCGCCCGAGTCGACCTTGCTGTGATCGGGGCCTCTGGCGAGCGCTTTCAGTGCTTCCACTGCGGCCGGTGGCCAGAAGAGTGACGATGATCGGAGCAACACCGGCAAAAAGGGCAGCATCGACTCCAGTTCCTCCCGGTTCTCCATCGTTTCGGCCTATCTTTTTCCTTCACGGCGAAGTCGGATTTTGAAGCGGTTGATAGAAAGATCACTTGCAGAATTTGTGATTTCATTAGCATTTGTAACAGGGGAAAGTAGGAATGAACCTCTACTTACGCGTTGTGCGTTTTGCCCCCCTCCAGTTTAAGAAAATGGGCACAGTGAACTGACCGTAACAGTTCTTTGTCAAATGTCTTTTTTATCCTTCCCATATAACCCTTAATTTTTTTTCGAGAAGCCTGCCCAGAACCCGTGCGACTCTTTGCCTTCTCCCGTTTCATCTTCTCTCTCAAAATCATAGGCGTCTGTTCATCTCCCTTCTGGCATCTGTTCATCTCCTACCCCTTACGCGTGCCGATCTCCTGAACGAACGAAGAGAGGAGGACTTGGAAATCATCACGAACGAAGAGAAGAGGACTTGGAAATCGTCATGAACGAAGAGAGGAACAACTTGGAAATCGTCGCGATCTACGTATTGGACTAAATCGTTGCAATCTTCAGCTTCTGTGGTGCGATTCTACATAAAGGTATGTTCTTTCTACATACCCATCATTTAAAAGTAGGTTTTCTACGATCTAAATGTCTCTACCTCCAACTTCTTTGATTTACCCGATTCTGAAAGTTTTGGCTTTAAAAAATTGGGGTTTTAGTTAGATCTATAGATTTTAGGGTTGATTTTAGGGCAAAATTAGGGCAAATGATGAACAATTAGGGCAGAACTTCAATTAAGTAGAAAATATTACTTACTAATTATCAATTAGGTTATAGTTGAAAATATTTTTAAAGGTTTCTTAGACTTCTGAACATGCGGGTGAATGGTATCGCCCAAAACAAGATTTGAGACAGTGGGCGTGCACAGTTTGATGAGTTTTCATAGATGATTACAATTGTGGCACCTGCTGGAAGTGCTGGAGGAGAAAGGGGTGGTTGAAGTTTGGTTCCTTGAATTATCAACACATGCTGCCATAGCTTCTGGAAATCAAAACACAGTTTTTATGGTTATGGTTGTAATGAGTATGAGGATGGTTTATATAGATGAACTACACATGTTAATTATGGTCAAATGGACTACACAACATAAAAATTTAGGGAATGGATAACAAAAAGAAGCATAGTCTGCCATTAGCATTAAAACTGTCTGCCACATATATAACATAATTGAAATGGAAATTGCATCTTGGTTAGCAATTCATTAGCATCTTGGTTAGCCCAGAGATCAGGCTACTTACTTGTTAGCACTTCATTAGCATTTTGGTTAAAACTTACTCACCTTTTAAGTTTCATAATTGATGACAATAGTAAAATGATAGGGAGTTTAACATCCTGACTGGTTTTTTAATAGACAGAAAGACTACAAGGATGGGAGGTATTCTCAGGTTTGTTTCAAATGCACTGGACATAAAGCTGATAGATGACCTTGAGCAGTTGAAGAAGATTAGGTACGTTTTCAACCAACTTTTTGTAATTTCAGCTTATCTTGTCAAGTTGTTCATCATATGCTATGCAATTGACACTCATGAACTTGATGATTCTATGACACATGACACATTAGCTGATGTTGTATATCTCACAGAATTTTTGCAAGAAGCTAACCATTTTTAGCAATCAAAGTTGCGGCACCTAAAGTACGAACCTTGTTTACACTCAACACAGTTAGAAGTCTGAGACCCATTAAATAAAAAGGGATTTCACTAGAGAAGGGCCATTGTTTGAAAGGAGAAAGCTTCTTAGCAAATTTTTAATCCCTATAAAATATGAAATGTTTCACTAACCTAATGCACACCCCTCAAAAGATTGCTTCTGGTTAAAATGCAAGAGTCAAAGTTAAACACACTTCTACAAGTTTTCTTTGCATGAGTATGGCACATACCAAGACTTTGTACAGCATGGAGGCCTTTGCCTTGTAAGTTGGTTTATTTTGAGCAAATGTGAGACTTAAAACATACCCTTAATGCTTCTTGTAGTAGTGTGACATTTGAAATGTGAGACTAAACTGAATATTTTACATAGTTGTTCTACATCGAGGCCTTTTCATTATTTCAATTTACTTGCTTTTTCTTGTTAGCAATTCACTAGCATCTTAGGCAATAACTTACTCACTTTCTAAGTTTCATAATATCTCTTTTGAGTTGTTGTCAAACTGCAACTCTTTTTTTTCAATATGTAACAAACAAGAGACTTTTCATTATTTCAGTTAACTTGCTCATTTAGGCCGCATATATAACATACAAAAGACCTGCATCTTGGTTAGCACTTCATTAGCATTAGCATCTTGGTTAGCCCAAATCAGGCTACTTACTTGTTGGCACTTCATTAGCATCTTAGGCAGTAACTTACTCACTTTGTAAGTTTCATATTATCTCATTTGAGTTGTTGTCAAACTGCAACTCTTTTTTTTCAATATGTAACAAGTTGCAATCTGTTGAGACATCAAGAGGACAAGTTTTACTTGAAGCTGCTTTGAGAAGGCAACAAAGGATGAAGGCTGCTGATAAAAAGAGACAGATGGATTCAATTGCAACGCAAACAGCTGTTGGAGGGAAGAATGGTCATGTTGGCAAGTAATTGGATGATGAAGATGGCATGTACTGTACTTTAGATATTTTTATGGTTTACTTGTTGGAATTGTTGGAAACTTGTTAGATTTGGAAACTGTTGTTGGAAACTTTGGGTACTTTTTACTTTAGATTTTGATATGGTTTACTTGTTAGATGTTTGTATAGATTTCTGATGACTTTGGTGTGAATGTACTGTACTTGTTGGAAATTGCATTTGGTTGGTGGTTTTTATGGTGATGTTTCAAATAGGTGCTTTCACACGTTTTAATGTGATGTTTCAAATAGTTACATTCACAGGTTTTTATGGTATTAGTGGTTGATGTTTCAAACAGTTACTTCCAAAGTTTTGAACAGTGAATGATGTTTTCACCGGAGCTAGAACACCACAGTGGCAGAGCAGCATGTTGATTCCTCGCTCTTGCATGGCCCTATGATCCATTATGGCATGGAGATGTGGGTAGAGAACCAAAATGTAGTTGGGATGTTGGTAGAGGAAGAAATGAGGTTGCTAGAAGGTTGGTAGTGGAAGAAATGAGGGTAAGGGATGAAATTTTGTGTTATAAAGAGAGTATGAGGGCATTTTGGTCTTAAAAAAACACCTTTGGGGCGCCAATTCTTTCCCTCCAAAAAACGCAGCTAAATTGGATGATTTCCGTTAACTGTGCCCATTTTCTTAAACTATAGGGGGGTTTAGTGCTTAAGTTTGAAGTGGAGGGGGGCAAAACGCACAACGTGTAAATTAGAGGGGGTCATTCCCTACTTTCCCCTTTGTAATAAAAGGTGTCAAAAGGGCCGGCGGCCCGCGGGCTGGCCCGACCCATTTTTGGGCCCGGACTGCCCTAACCCTTAGGGCTTGGGTCAGGGCCAGGGTCAGGTCGAATTATTTGAAAAACAGGCCCGGTCCGGCCCTAAAATGGCTCTTTTTTTCCGGTCCTAAAATTGACCGGGTTTGGCCTGGCCCTCTTCTGGCCCGAAAACTTGCCCCCTTTTGGCCCTAAGTATTTGGCACCTCCAAGTATTCACGCAGTAACTTTATTCACCACAAAAATATTTTTAGCTATGTTATAAGGAAAAAAATTTGACTGCTACATCAGTTGGAGGAATCTTCCTCATATCCTTATCTAGCGACAATCAATCGTCTCTAAATGTTTTTAGTGGCTTTTATTTAGTAACGCTAAAAAAATGTTGCTAATAATTGTCACTAATAGTGTGAGAAGAAAAACCACTAGAAACATTTAATAACTATTAATTGTCACTATACATGGGATTAGAGGAAGAATCTTACAAACCGAGTAGGAGTCAAAGTTTGTTCTTTCATATGTGTAGCGCCCAATACCCTCCATCCATTTTCCAGCTAACAACCTCGCAGAGAAGTAATTTAACTCAAACAATTTGGTCATAACGATTAAAAAGGGGAGAGAAGATTCTAATGTGTATGGCGGGCAGCAGGGCTATTGCGGCCTCGGGGGTAGGTGAAGAGAAGAGGAAGAAAGAGAGGGGGACGCTACTGGCGGAGAGTGGGGCGCCGCCATGAGATGCCAAAGGAGGGGAGGCGGGGAAGAGGCTACAGGCTGTTGAGGCCGCGGGGGCGAGGAAGAGAAGAAGAAGGAAAAAAGAGGGGGTCATCATCGCCAACGGGGGAGAGGTGTTGCTGGCGGAGAGTGGGGGCCAGGGTGAGATGCCGAATGAGGGGCGGTGGGGCAATGGCCTATTGCGTCCGGGGGGCGGAAGGTGAGAAGAGAAGGAAGAAAGAGGGGGGTCGCATCACCGACAGGGGGAGGGGCACTGCAAGCAGATAGTGGGGCATCAGTGTGAGATGGCGAAGGAAGGATGGCGGCGCAAGGGGGTTGGCGGCACAGGGATGATAGAGATTAGATTTTATGTGTGAGTGATAAAGATTAGGATTTCTACTCGCTTGATATTCTAAAAATGCCCCCTATGTTCAGCAGGTTAAATTTTTTTTTTCTGGAATTTGGAGGAGGGTGTTAGGAGTCACACTTATAAAAATTTGGGATGGCAGATAGCTAAAAATAACTTTGTGTTGCAAAGAGCAACCGCATGAAAACTTGGGGGTGCCGAATGCAATTGACCCTTAGTACTAGTATTAGTTTAAGTATATTAGTTTTAGTACTAGCAAGTGTCAATTGAGTTTGCAATTTCAATTACACCCCTTCCCCTTCATTACATATTTTATGACCTCGAAGCCACCTAATTTTATAAGATTTTGTATGAGTCATTGAAGTTTTTCTTTTTCTTTTTATTTTTTAAAGAAGAGAATTTTCATATATGAAATATGATAGTTTTTCATAGTTACAAGAGTAGTCAATGCTACTTTCTATGAGAGAACAGATAAAAGAAAAAAAAATTACAAGATTTACAATCCAATTGAACTAAAGTTTTGAAAGACGGGTACAGAGAGTTACAAAAGGAAAAGTACAACAGAAGAGGCATCGGGAATGCAATCTAGCAGCCAAAGAACAAAAGGTAGGAACACTGTGCAACCAAAAGATTTTCTTCTACGCTTTATTTGGTAAACTATTTGTACAGGTAGTCATGGTCTTTCCCTATCTTGATTTGTTCAAAGTTGAGTAATTAATCTGGATATGGTGGAAATCCTTTATAGCAAAATGAATATCCTCTATCATTCCAGCATCGATGACACCATGTACTGTGCTAGGTATATATAACTTAGATATCAGCAATTTGTCACCAATATAGAGATGTAAATGAGTAATGTTAAGACTGGAAATCCAAATAATGGAGATAAGAAGTCCTTTGAGATATGCAGCTCGACGGTTATTTTGAAAGAAAAATGCCTTCAAATTTATTTATATACATGTCATCGAATTTAAGCAGATCGATCTAAAGATTGAAGTCACTTGATGCTGGTCAAAAATGGCAAAGGATGTGAGAAGGATAGTTGATCACGTTTTGGCAAGAGCAAACATAATGGTATAAGGTATAGTTGGATGTTTTGGAGCTGAGAGTATTCTTTTGCTGATCCCTCTGATGTTGCCATGTTGCGTTGGTTTGAAAAAGAGCCAGTGATCATGATTGAGAATGTGACGATGGGCTTTAATATTGTCCAACTTCCAACTCTCTTGCTGAAAAATTGTTTTATACCGGTTAATCCAAATGAGCCATAATAAAATTTATTAGGTCGATGTTTAGGTTATTGAGAGGTTGATGGAAGTCCAAAAGGGGGGGTTATTTTATGACATGAGAGAAAGAGATGATCAGTTAATTCCTCGAAAGAGTTACAAAGGGGGCAGCTTGACTGAGGAGATATGCCTATTTGAAAGAGAAATTTTCTGATAGGAAGGCGATTGAGGAGGAGTTGGCACAAATAGAAGGAAATTTTAAAGGGAAGGCTAAGTTCTAAATAGCTTTCCATACTGTCTCCAAAACGTAGGCAGACTACTGGAAGGAAGACTTAATTTATTAGCGCGTTCGGAATAGAGGAGGTTGTATACAGATGAGACAGAAAAAGTGCCAGAGGATTCTGGATTCCATAAAGAAAGATCTGAGGAGCCTGAGGGGGATACATGGATCCCTTTAATTTTCAAAGTGACAGGGTGAGGGAAAAGATCAAAGAGAATTTGCTCATTCCAGAGAGAAGATTGAATTAAGTTTGCCTTCTGGCCTATTGAATGTAATCATTGATATGAGTTGGGGAGGCTATTCAGGGATCCAATTGTCTTGCCAAACATCTAATGTGGTACCCTTTCCAATCAGCACATCAATGCTAGCTAGAATTCCTTTCCATGCCCAGGAGGAGAACGAGGGCTTTGTTTCATCCAGGAGTTTCAGTCGCCTACATTATTTGGTAGTGAAAACTTCTGCTATAACACATTTTGGTTGAGTGAGAATTTTCCAACTAGTTTTAGCATGTAAGGCTAGGTTGAAGAGTTTCATGTCATGAAAGCCAAGTCCCCTGGTGGTTTTTGGGCCGCAGAGATAGGCCCAATTAAGTGAGTAGAGATTTTTCTTTTCATAATCACCAGCCTAGAAGAAGGAGCTAAATATGGAATTAAACTTATTACAAACGTAGGAGGGAAAGAAAACTGATTGCATGTGATAGACAAGAAGGCTTGATAGAACTGAAGATATAAGCATGGCACGTCCTACTTTGTTGAGTAGATGTCCAATCCAACCTGCACACCTTGACTGAATTTCCTGGATGAGGTTCCGAAAGAGTAATTTTCTTTAGTTACAATATGAAGAGAAGTTCCCAGGCATATTCAGAAATTCTGCTCCATCTTGATGTTGAGTTAGCTTGAGACAAAATCAATCATGACTATAGGGGAGTTAGGCTGCAGAAAAGAGACGATTTGTGTCGATTGATGGCTTGTCTAGATTCTGCTCAATATTTCTCAGAATCAATTTCACCATTTCACAATTTGGGAAGCTTAGTCTGAAGAAGAGGAAAAGTATCATCTGTAAACATAAGGTGGTTGATGGATGGGGCAAAGATGCTTGATTTGATACCACAGATTCCTTGTAGATGTGCCACTTTGCTGAGCGCGACCGATAGTACTTCGGAGCAAATTACAAAAATGAAAGGAGAAATAGAATTTCATTGCTTGATGCCGCATTTAGAGTGAATATGCTTGGACGATGATCCGTTGATAAGCATAGCAAAAGAGACAAAGGTGACACATTGCATAATGAGTTGGACTCAGTAATTGAGAAATTGCATTTTGGCGATCTAGGGTTACTTGTGATCAAATTGAGGAAGAAGGGATCTAAGCTCGTTTATGATAGAAATTAATGGTTGTCGTGGAATCTAGGAAAAAAATTGATGGCTATAATGAAATCTAGAACAAAAATTGATGGTTTGATAAATTTCTGTAATGGTGGCTAAGCTAGTGACGGTCTTCAAATAGAAGGTGGTGACAGGTTTGGTAATTGGTGGAGGCCGTGGGTGGTGGGCATGGATGTGGGAGTGAGCTACATATATGTGGTGGTGCTATTGGTAAAGATGGAAGGTGGAAGATGAAGATGGATGTGTTTGTGTGTGTGTGTGTGTGTGTGTTTGTTAGAGAGAGAGAGAGACAGAGAGAGAGAGGATAGGTGATTTACCAAAATGCCCCTTGTTTGGATTAAATTACTTCTCCGGCAAAGCTATTAGTCAGAATATATGCGAGAGGTATTGAGTGCCACACTTACAAAAGTTTGGAATGACATATAACTAAAAAAAATTTGTGGTGCAGATAGCTACCGCGTGAAAATTTAAAAAATATTGAATACAATTGACCCATAAATGTAATTGATTACAAAATTTTCATGATGTGTAGCCAAAGAAATTCAAAGTCTTCTTTAGCGAGGAAATTGGACCATGCATATATGCTAACAAAGGATTGATATCTTGCGGCGGCCAACCCACCTAGTTATTGTTACTTCAAATCGAAGATAGATAAAAAAAAAAGTTTGGAGCAGTCCGCAAAATAAGGGGGAGATGAACACTCTGCCTCTACGTATATGTCGCATGTCCTAAGCGTCAACGGATCACTAGCTTAGATTGGACAAGAAGATGTGAATTCACTTCTGCTGGAAAATTTCAAAGGGATCAAGTTAACTGTGCGAATAAGGAAACTCACATTATGAGCGCAAAACCAACCTCTACCTTCTCAAAAATACTATAACTACTTGTAAGAGATTACGAGCAGTAATTGACTACATGAATGGAGCCGAAACGAGCAGGCAGCAGCAGTCCCCGTATGAAGCTTGATCAAGTAGAAACTTCTCAAGCTGGAACTGCACAGATTGCTTCCAACACCAATCTTACACCCACATATCACGGAGAGAAGCAAGGATTCGGCGCAAAAGAAATGTTCCAAAAATTGCAGGGTCACTAATTCTCCCGCTAGCTAACTACACCGCATGCATGAAAAAGTTGCAAACCCCGATTTTCACCTCATGTTACCCTCGCGCAAGACATCAATCATATTGTAGATTCTCTTGTCTGCTTTTGACTGAACCTGCACTTGCACAATCATGGTGAATGTCAGATGAAATTTCATGAGAGAGCATTGTCACCACCTCAGACCTCAAGCATTTCACAATCAACATGAAAGTAAGAAAAAATTTCATGAGAGAGCATTGTAACCACCTCAGACCACCAATATCTTGGAGCTAGGTGACGTGTGTTTGGGAGGTCCAAACGCATCCAAACCTCGCTCCCATGAATTGGGAGCGTAATCCGGTCAAAGACGCACATTCATGGAGCTTCCAGTTCGGCCATTCAGAAGCTGCCACGTCATGCTCCTCCACAAATGTGCGTGCACCAGATAATTGCCACAGACTAGCACCCATTTAATGATCTAAAAAGCATGTTGCAACTAAAAGTTGCGACGTTAGAAAAACTTGAAACCGTTCCTCCTTGTTGTGGAAGATCTACTTTGTCATTCAAATAACTGATATGTTTGTGTAATCGGCACCCCATCATATTCTATACCTACAACTAGGCCTCCAAACTAGTAAAGATAATAGATAACAAAATGAAGACAGATTACCCACTCACATCTTTATGTGGGGGTGGGGTTTGTGTGTGTGTGTGGTGGGTGGGTGGAAGGGGGGGGGGGGGAATTATTCTCCAGTTACTAGTCAGGGTAAATATATATATATATATATATATATATATATACTCTCTCCGTCCAACATAATCTGATCAACTTTTTTTTGCACGCAGATTAAGGATTTAAGTGATATATTGTATGTTTCTCATTCTATCCTTTAGAGAGAGGAGTGGAAGAAAATCATCTAGGAAAGAGAAAATGAATTAGTGGAGTGTTAGATGTAGAGAGAGAAATGAATAAAAAAGTGTAAAAAAGTGAGCTAGGAGAGATAAAATGAGTTAATGGAGATTTAAATGTGAAGAGAGAAATGGAATTAAAAAATTGTAAAAGGAGTAAATATGTAAAAGTACCTACAAAATCTTTCTTAATTTGGAAATGAGCAATTTTTGTGGGACGGCCCAAGAAGGAAAAGTTGATCAAATTATGTGCGATGGAGGGAGTGTTACTTATTATGCAAACGCTCTCGAGGTGCTCCCGCACACGTGAATTTCTAAAATTGGCTCTCATGCACTAACATTTGCACTCGCATTTCGTATTTATCACCTAAGTTTGGAGACAATAAACTCAAGAGAAATGCACAGTTCTTCCTGTTATGCTCGTGTACATGGGGGAAAAAACTTGCTCAAAAATCACATGGGTCCTTAATGGTTTGTCAAAGCCATTTTGGCCCGTCAATAATGAGCAAGTGACAATCAAAATGCTCCACCAGTGTCCTCAAAAACTGGCCTGAAATGGTTGAGTGCTTCTTCATGTGAGATGCGTTAATTTGGAATCAAAGTAGGCCTTCGCTCAGTCATATCATAAGACCCCAACCCCAAGAATACCCAAATACCCTACCACATTCTTCCTTAATTTTTATTTGATTTTCCACCTCTTCTGCATCCTCATCTTCTTCCCGGAGCCACGGTGCATTGCCTATCACCAGACCTTCCACCAACTAGGTCTACCGCCATCGTCGTCAAACCCAACCATATACCTCCACAACAGATACTTGTCTTCCACCGCAGACTAGTGCACTACAACACCCCATATCTCAACAAGTAAATCATTTATTTGACACTGACCAATTATAAGTGGCAAGACTATAAACCAAATACCAAATCAAGCAAGAATATCTGCTCAAATATATCATTCCAGAAAAGAACAAAAATACACCATTGAAAGGTCAAACAGACGTAACATTGTGGTTAAATTGCCCCCTATTCCATCTGAGTGTACTAAAACCATGTCATAGGTGGTGGTTCAACAAAGAAACTTTCATTGCTTTTAGATCCATTATATATCTTGGGTCGTCAAGTTGAAAGAAGTGGCCGCCTAGGAGAAAAAATTCTGATTCTCGGTAGTTTTTAACCCCCGATGACCTGCGAAGTCTCTAAACCCGATCCAAACTGCCTATGATGGATAATATTAGCAACCGACTCACATCATAATTCCTAAATTATCTCTCTGTTTCATAATGGTCATGTGCTGCTCACAACGACAACTCCCTCTAGTTTGCAAAGGGAAGGTTTGCAATTGCCGCAAATTGATCTTTAGGGACCGAAATGAATTCTATTGAAAATGGAGTAACATCGCAAACTTAAAACACTGGGGGCTGGGGGCCCGGGGCAATTGGACTTACTTCTAAAAATTATTAACGACGGGTTAAACTATATAAACAACAAATTCTTTTAAAAGACTGACTATATGTGAACGACAAGCGAACGGGCAAAAGCAGTTCAAGCAGGATATCAAAGAAGCTGTCCAAAAAGTAATTGAAGGGTGACCACCTTTTTAGCAAGGAAAAGTGCAGCATCGATGGTACCATCTGCATAGATTGATCTGCCGCAAACGTTGTGCTGAAACTCGAAATTGACTCTGTGAAAACAAAAAATAATCACAGATTAGCGTCCATTTTGAAATCAAATGAAAGATGGCAAAGAGGCTAGTCGGAGCAATTACGTTTCATCAGGGGATGTCAGACTATAGAGGTGGAATGCATGACCGGATAGGTGCTCCTTTGGTACACCAACCATCTCAACCTGTTGGGCCGGATCTCGTATTTTTTTTACCTGAACTTTTTTGCAAAATAGACATATTGTAGATGTTACGGGAAGATTTAAACCTAAAAGCAACAATAAGTAATCTTCCATGTCACCTTGCAAACGGTCAGCTTTTTATGTACTATAGCTTACTCCAAAACTCCAATATGTCAATAATTTGACAGGTTCAATCACAATATCATCATTTTCATGTTCATATGCATCTCTAAGATGAGAATCTGTTGAATCCACAGCATTGAAATTATTAAGTTATCAAGACTATTCCATCGCATGTCCCAAAAACTGGTCAGCTCTGCTACGATGACAGCAGCATTACAACCACCTTCAGCAGCTTCTCAAACAGCATGACTAGAATAAAGTGAAGTATATTTCATTGGAGAAACACTATTTCCATTCCCTTACATGTTTTTCCACCCCCCTTATGTCGCTAAAATGTACTTTACTGACAAGTGTTGACCTTTAAGCGACAAACAAGGGAGTGGATTAGCCTATTAGGAGGTGGAGATAGCGTCTCCTATTTTGTTAGTGACAAAAATTAGCGACAACAAAGGCCTGTAGGCTGTTACAAACAAGTTACCTTAGAAAGGTGCCTAAACAGCCCATACAAAAATCGGTGAAGTCTTCAACAGAATGACGGCTCAATCACAATTTTTTCTCCAGTAAAGACTATTGGAAGCTCCTAATATTCAATGAGCTATTTACAGGGATGAAAGGTGGTAGTATGCAGCATTAACCTTATAGCCTCCTAGAATATCCACTGCTTATCTTACTTGTATCAGAACGAAGAAAATGAATACCTACGAAAAAGTAAACAAACTTTACACATCATGAAGACTTCCAGAGAGCAAAAATCAAGCTTTCAAGCATACATATTTCTAAGCCAAAACCCTTGATAACCAATCGATATAAGCAACTCGTGTCTAGATCTATAAAGCTATTTCACTGTACAATCTGCATTTATCCTTGAAAGTTGCTAGAAAAATGAACTATGAAACCATAACACACCTGATCCAATTCAAAGGGGATACCCAGCTTCTGAAAGCATGAGATCACATCCTTGGCAGTTCCAGAAGTGTCCAGCTTGCTACTTTGATGGGATTCCAATACCTAGAAAGTATTTAAGAGAAAGATAATATAGCAATTTTACTGGTACACACCAACCTTTGCCAACTTTTAGGGTAAGTGTCTACATCAGCTTGCAACAGTTCCCATGCACAATAGGCAAGAGAAACAATAAAAAAGATATAAGAAGATCAGGGGCAAATGGACCAAGTTGCCAAAGGCAGGAGAGAACCATGTGGTTAATAAACTAACAGGCAGCCGTGGTGGTGGAGGGCCTCGAGGGTTGGACGTTGATAATTATTTGGTGGTGGTGTTCTACGTGAGCAGCAGGATAATGGTATTAATTGTGGCGAGGGATGGAGCGCTGCTTGTTCTGAATAAAGAAGTGAAACTGTCATTTTGATGATAACTTCTCTAGGCAAACATGCAACTGACTGGGGTTTTGCAATAATCGAACAGTTCCCCTCATGCTTCAATTAGATAGAGGCTAAATGCATGCTGCATAACATGGACATGCAATTTATCTGGACTAGTCAGTGCCAACTGAGATAAGTAAGATAGACATACAGAACCCCATAGGTCTATAAGGCCGTAAATAATATGAGAAGTACCTCGAGGGAATACCCCGAAAAGGCTCCAGGAAATTGCTCAGCCATTATTTCCATAGCCGCGAGAAATGCTACAACCTAAAAAAATCCAGTCAAGAGAGTTTTACTCGGGAAAAAAGTTCAGGGGGCCAAATAATGATGCAATCAAATAGGGCCGTTGAATTCTATCACCTGTTTTCCCATTTGAGGAGAGATCACAGCATAAACCTTTGAGTCCTCTACAGTCTTATACAGCTGCTTCCTGTCCCCACCAGTGGTTCCCATTACGAAAGGCACTCCAACTTTGCAATATAGCTCAGCATTATCTGCATATGGCTTATGTCAACAACAACATTGAAAATGAGAATACATCACTGCTAAAAGGTTTCATACTCTAGAACCCAATCGTTAGATTAGATGTTTACTTCAACATAAAGAAACCAGAGTGGATTGAGGGCCAAGATTCAATAAAAACTAAAAGATCTACAGGAGATGTTGACATATTTGAACACTGTAAACACCACAAAGAGGCTCACTTTTAGCCAATATGTTATGCCTGCGCAAGAAAAAATTTATTTGGAACTGACAAAAAATATGGACATCCCACCAGACAGCAAACTAAGTGGTCCTACCAAACAATAATATCCATATTTATGCGTAGCGGACTACAGGCATCCCATTCAGGCATTCAGCAATAGAATTTCAAACAATTCTAACAATGAGGTCTAGACCAAGTGCATCATAAAACCAATTTGTCCTCTCGATGTCTTACTGAAATTTTCAAAATATTTAGTAGCGAAGAAGTATGGTTGTTTGAGAAACCATATTTTTGCTCCTTGCCTATTCTAATAAAATTAACGTGTCACAACAAAGGCTGTTCAAAATGCTGGCTTTCTACTACAACATGAGTTTTGATATTCTTCACATAAAAATGAGTACATGAACATGACGCTTACCATTAACTGCACTAGGCACCGTGTAGTCCACCACAATCAAATTCGGATACTTATAAAAGACAGAACCCAGCACGCTCTCTCGATCAGAGGGACCATGCACTTTAATATCTTTTCCTCCAACGTGCACCGTTTGCCCAGCATATTGCGCGCTGCCAAATGACAGGGGAACTGGATCAAGTCCAGCAGCTATTGCAGCTTCAATAACTGCCTTCCCCATTTTCCCAGTACAACCATTCACCTAAAAGAGAATATAAACCAACTAAGCCTGACTTACAAAGCACAAAAGGCTAACTTTGTTATACACTCCTGGCATTTCAAAATTTGTCCACTTCGACTTTTTTATGAATTTCTGGATCAGAATCGAGCACCGAAGCCTTGAATTAACTCAAAACTACTACAGTCAAAATAGGTGTCAATTCTACATGGTCAAATTCTAGTCAAAGGGGATAAAAATCATGAGACTGGAGTGAATTGATCCAGTTCAAGTACCATGATCGGGATCGCAACTTTTTGCAGTGCAAGTGAAGGAGATTCGTCGACGCACTGGATAGGCGATGCAGATGATAACGGGACCAAAGGTCTTTGCTTTCGAATCATACTTCTATACTTGTCTTCTCTTTGCTTGCCAGCAGTATTAATAGAATAGTGGCTGGCAGGCATTTGAGCCCTAACACATGATAACGAATCCACGACCTTCTCTTTTGGTCCAAAGATATGAAATTGGACTCCAAGAGCGAACCCCATTCTGTCTCTGGTGGAAAAACTAAATCACAGCCGGATAAGAGGCAAAACAGTGTGCTCCTGTGTGTGAGGAAGGAGCAAGTTAGATGGGTCGTCGAAATGAGCTAAAACTTTGAGAACCCATTTTGCTAATCCAAGAAGATAACTGAACGGGTCGGTAATTTACAGCCGAGCCGTATTAGGAAGTTTATGTGAAAAGGACTAACCTTTGATGGATCTTTCGATTGAGTGAACCGTAAAGCAGAAGAGGCTCCTTCTGGGAATAGCAGGGTATGGCCTCCTGCTACTTTCGGCCGCCAAAGCAGGAATACGAACAGTGGTTTTTTGGAAAACCCTCGCCCGTTTACAAAACTACGTGTACTAAGGGCAACTGAAATTTAAAGCGATGAAAAAATTAAAGCACTAAATTCGTAAAATTTAATCTGTTTGATAAAACAAAAACAGATACTTGAAATTTATTTTTTCTACAAATTTATTCATTTTATCAAAATTATGAATTTATTTATGTACTTTATTTTTTAGGAAACTAAAATTGTATTAGTGGTAGCGGTGGCGATAATGATGGAATAGTAGTGGTGGCAATAATGATGGAATAGTAGTGATAGTAGTGGCAGCCGCGGCAAAAATGTATCAATGACAGCGGTAATGATGCGTGAAGACATAGTGTTGATGATTGTGATAGGCGGCGGGCAACATGGCGGCAATGGAAGTGGTTGTAGTGTGATGGACCTTTAAATATTTTTGATAGAAATGGGCGTGGTGACAATAACGACAGAATGGTGGATGTGGTGTTGTGCTTGTGATGATGTCGGTGGTGGTGGTGGTGATAGTGGCTAGGTCGTGATAATTGTGGTGGTAGTAGCAAAAGAAACTAATGCTTGTGGTGGTGTTGTACTGTGATGGAGGTGGTATTACCAGAAAAATTAATTGAGTCGGCATTGTGGTGGTAATTATTTTTTTATGTAAAAACATGTTAAATAACTTTTAACTATCTCACTTAAGTGATTAGCATTAGGGTAAGTCCACCCTTATTTGAAATTTTAATCTATTTTTTGTAGGGATTAATTTTTAAGTGATTAATTAAAAATCATTAAAAACTTTAAATTTTAAGTATTTAATGACGTTAACAAACACACCCTAACTTAATTTGACTACTATACACAAGAGCCAGTGAACCAGTCACAAAAATCACATGTACCATGCAAGAAACATTTAAACCATTGATTATAATAAGCAAAGGGGCATAGTTACAACATTTTTTTGCAATAAATAGATAGTAGATACAACAAAGGCTTTCTCACGTTCGTATCCATTTAGAAACAGGTATTTTCAAACAAGTAAAACTATTGATAGATTATATTATAGTTCAAAATATTTGCTCTAAACAATTAAGGATGCCAATGGATATTTGGATTTTCAAAATATTTGCTTAGAGATGTAGTCAAACTCATCAGCTAAATGTGAGTCAAACCTGGGACGCGCTCTTGCTACTAATATGTCTCCACTTGCTCTGCTGCTCTGTTAAAGGGTGTTTGGAATTAATTTTAAAGTAAACAAATATGTTTTAAACAAATATGTTTTAAACATTTAAAACATGTTTTGTGTGGTGTTTGGCCAAAAGGGCAAAGTGTTCACTCGTAGGAGGTAGGAGGATCAAGATACTCTACTGTACAACAGAGATGCTTTACTAAAAAAATGCTACTAAATATTTTAGCGACAAAAAATTATCATTATAAATTTCAGTAATAACAACAAAACACTATCAATGGCAATCTTTTATTGCTAAATATAAATATTGTACAGTAAAGGATCTTGATCCCTAGTATGAGGGTGTTTGTTCTTGATTTTAGAGTTGTCAAACATGTTTTAAACAATTTAATGGTGTTTAGCAAAATAAGAAAAAAAAAGTGTTTAAAACACCCTTCAAAAAAAGGCAATCAATACCCGAGCAGTGATCTAAATAAGGAAAACTGCATAAAATACCCATGTGGTTTGAGGTAGTTGCAAAAAAAATCCCTATTATTACAAAAATTGTAAATGGCCTCATGTGGTATTAATTTTGCTGCAACCGTTAAATAAATCGTCCAAGTTAACAGAGCGTGATATTCACTTGCGTTTGATAAATTTTAATATTAAAAAGACTAAATTACCCTCCTCTTTTTCCTTCCACCCAAATCCCAATTTCTTCTCCAATCCAATCAAACCCTAACCCTAGCCACCAGCCAAACCTTAGCCGCCACCCTCATTCAGCCCCATCTACCACCACCACCACCTCTCATTTCAACCACCACCTAGCCTTGTGCACCTACGATGTTACCAGCCCCGAAAACCCACCACTACCCCTCTACCGCCGCCATTAGCGTCTTTATCAACCAGAGCCAAGTGCTTCACCACCACTAGTCATTTCCACCACTGGGAAATCCGCATCACTATCCCCGTCATCACCCTCAACCTCTTAAATCGCTGTTAGCCCGCCATCAACCCCAGTAACTTGCATTACTGCCAAGCCCGCCATCAACCCTAGCCAATTATTCCACCGCCACCCCTGCCATAAACCCTAGCCAATTGCGCCCCACCGGCCTGATTTGCAAACCACAACCCTAGCCTATCCAAAACCAAGACCACTCAGGAAAAAGAACTCCTAAATCTACAATTAGATCAAATCCCGCTAGGCGCTCGCCACTAGCCTTGTTCACTCCACCATTAACCTACGTCGCCGCCCGCCAGCCCCACCATCAACCCCATCCACTTGTACTGGCACCATTATCTTGATCCACCACCACGAGCTTAGCCGTGCCCCTGTGCCCCCTGCTCAATACCCACATCTTTTATACAAAGAAAAACTCGCGATCTACAATTACAATTACAGTTTATATAAATGGGCAATTTAGATATTTTTATCATTCTGTTACGGGAATTGACGGGTGTAACATATTTGGAAGCTCAGGTATCTTCTTGTAACTTTTGTAATAACATGGGTCTTTTTGCAAATACTCCAAACTATAAGGGTATTTTATGTAATTATCCCATCTAAATAAATGAGCTCACCAAGTGTTACGGGTGCATGTCTATAAGTGTTTGGTGTTTCTAGTTTCAAACACTTTTTAGATAAAGTAATAGTGACGCACGTGGGTTGTTTTTTATGTAATGCTCAATATTACTTAATAGCCCATTACAAAAGAAGGTTTTGCGAAGTTGTTGTTCACACTCATGATGAACAAAGTGGTGGTGAAGAACTTATAGTTAATCAAAATGCTTAGAAAATGATGGTGAGAGGCATTACGTTTCCGATCAGCAATTTAGAACTTATTATTCCCATCTTATTACTACAAGACTACATAATTGACAAAGAAAGTAGAAGCAAAAATGCAGGTAGCCACAACTTTAAAGTTTTGAAAGTTTTCATCGTTTATTGTGTACTTTCATCATACAAATTCCAAGTACAACACCTTAATTGCCTTTCATTTTAGAAGAAAAAAAGAGGATGGAGCTGGGAAGAGAAAGAACCGTTTGTTTAATAAATTTCATCAATCAAATAGTTTGTTTTAATTACAACTTCCGAGCTGGATTACAAAATTTTCTCCAAGAAACTACCCAGTAGCAATACAAAATATTTGTTTCTTAAGAAATTGTTCCTTCAGATCATGTTGCTTTACTCAAATAAATTCTCCCAGTTATGTCAGGCCTATCTTGGGCAATTTGAGCAATTTGACCTACTTTCGACTCCTCGTATCTCCTTCCACTCTGAGTTACAAGTCATTATTCTGAAAAGATCTGACTTTCCAAAATGATGAACTAATGCCATGACATCAAGACATCTTCATCTCATCTCTCGCCACACACCAACAAAAGATGAAGGCAATACTATTCTTTCCCAAACCATGCTTCCCTAACCTATCCGGCCAAAACACTATCAGCAATTCCTTGGTACAACTCAGCTCTTAGCTTGGACTGTTGATTTCTATAGTAATCAATTTGAGTCATTTCAAGCTTAATAAATATATTGCTTCATTGTCTACTGCATAAAAGAATAACAAAGTCATCATCATCTTGAATTTGCTATTTGTAAGAGTAGTATTGTCGGCATGATACCTTACTCAAGTCCTCACCATGAATGCATGTAAAATGCTTTAGATCAATTGGTTAGATGGTAAAATCTACAACAGAACATTGTTATTCCCTTTATAAAAAAAAGTAAGAGAAATGAAAAAAAGAAAATCACCTTTTTGTTCTTGACTAAAAATATCTGATGCAAATGTAAAGTTAGGGACATTCGCGTTTTTAGTTCTCTAAATAATGGAACTGTTAGCTTTCTCTAAATCTTTTTTAAATATAATTTGATGCCTCCTAACATCACCTTTGGGTAAGATTAGTGGATAATAAAAATGACTATAACGATCATAGTAGTGTCTGACTCTATGCCTACACCTAAAATGCGCATGGACAGTAACATTTCTTTCATATGCAGAGGTAAGGTTGTTGCCTTCGATCAAAATTGCAGCCACGTGATTAGCTTATGAAGAATTATAAGCTCTTTGATCCAATTAAATCGCTCTTTCTACGGACTTTGTAAGCATCTAAGGGATTTTCTTCTAATCTATACAAAAATTGACCTTACGGGTTCTTAAAGAGAATGTCCATGAGTTTTTGGGTAATGGATTAACTAAGTTAGGCATCACTTAAAATTTGCATCTATTTTCAGCTCATTGTCCATATCAAAGAAATATAATTGCAAATAGGAAGGAACATTATCTGACAGGACCAGAGGAGGAAGGTCATGGAAATTTGCCACTGAGCTCAGAAAGTGTGTATATTCCTCTTCTAGAACTTGGAAGTTCTTTATTTAACTTTACACAAAATGATGTGAAAGAAGAGATATTCTTATATGCTTTAATATGTTTGCGAAACTTTACTGTATCGTCACTCTCAAAGGTATAAAGGACCCTTAGGTCATCTGAAATATTGGGCTTCGCCAGAACTAGCTTTCCACCATAATAGCAAAACCTGAAAGGCCTTTACTCAAATTTCTTAGCCCCATAAAACTTGCAGGGATGGTATTTCCGCAGTTCGAAAGCAACAGAGCAAACTGTATGGCGTACTCTTTTATCTAGTTCATAAAATCTTGTACTCAGCTAAAAATTGTAGTGTAAATACATAAGAAAAAAAATATCTCTAAAAAGTGGTTGATATATCATTTGAAAGCATCATACTAAGCAAAATAGTGTTAAGTACATCTTCATACCCATGACATGAACAAATTATAGAATCGGCATAACCTATAATAGAATTTATCACAGTAAAGAAAGGCAAAATCCTTAGTATCTGCTTCCGTGTCAGTGAAATTTTTATTGTGACATAGTTGACAGAAATGTAAGTCACCTCACTATATACGAGCTTCTACGTTTCTTTCATGCGATATATATGCTTTTGATGAAAATGATAACTCCACCTTACAAACCATAGGTGAGAAATCAGAATGTTACTGCTAGTTTATAGGTTTACATCTTACCATTTCAGACTGGTTACTAAAAGCCAAAGCATAAACTATCAAAGAACAAAGAGGACAACAAAACGATGCCACAATGTACCTGTGTCATCTTGTTTCTGGTATTTCTTTCGTTTGAAGCTCTATGGTTGCAAGTGATTTTATATTACTGGTTTGGCTTTTCTAATTCTGGAAACTTCCGCTACATGTTGAGCTCTTTTAGCCTATTTGTGATTTTTTTTTTCTTTTAAGAGATGGGGGGGGGGGGGAGCAAATGAAAGTGGCTTGATTTCCTTTTTCTCTAGGTTGTGAATTTTTTTATAAAAAAAAGAAGAGAAAGGGGAGGAAAGTTTGGGTTTCTTTTGTCTCTAAATCTTTCCTCCCAAAATTGAAAAGAAGCAGAGGGAAAGGAAGCTCTTTTAAGTAACATTTTAATAGTGTCCCCATATTACCCTTGAGATAATGAAGATTAAATTTTTAATGACTTTTAGATTTTAGGGTTCTTTATAATAACTTACAATTTTACTTACAAACAATTAATTGTCTTAAATGCAAGAGTTGATTCACGACTGATTATTTTGCTTTTGGTATGACGTTGATTAGATTTGAATGTTGAGATGTTCGTAGTCAACCCATGCCTAATTTTTGTGCTTTCTATAGTGACATTAACTAGTTATACAAGGCTCATTATATTAGTTTAGTATGAACTTTGTATGATGTTATTGATAACTAATTTTTTGTTTTCCTATCAAAATTATGTTTTTTAAGGGTCATACATCATAGTCTTTATTAAAATTATTATAATATAGTATAAGGATATCTACGTAATCGGCTGTCTTTTCTTTTTCTTTTCTACTGAACACACAAATAAGAAAAATAAATAATACTTTATTTTATCTCTTAAACTCACAAACAAGATTTATGAAGATATATTCCCTTCTTTTCCTTTCTCATCTCTTCCATTCTCTCAATAATATTCTTTCCTCTGCACATGTTTGAAACATTCCCAAATTGTATTGTTTGATCAAAAGATAAGAGTGGTTAGATAGTAGCATAAGGTTAAAGCTGTAGAAATTTCCATGCAAGCTCCACTTTGAGAAGCAAGAACATTGAAGCCAGAAGAAGCATTGTAATATGATGGAATTAAATCACCACCAATATCGCAAAATAATATGGTCCTAATGCCTATTATGCAAACCCTAAAGACACTAAGTCAGTGAATCACTATCAAATGTATAGGAGTTAAAATCAAGTCACCTTACAATATCTCAAAACATTATTTGGCCAAAACCAATTCACTTATCCATTAAACAATCAAAAGAATAATGAACAACATACCTTGAGTCATCTTTGGCCTTTGGGCTCTAGGGCCTACAATGACAAGTGAGTTTGCATTTGATTCTCTTTTTTATTTCTCGCTTTTTTTAAACTTTCTCAGCATGCTTTGCTTTTTCTTCGGGGATTAGTTGTGCATATCTATTATTTCGGTAGGCATGATTGAGCATCCTCAATTTTCAGCATGTAATATGATTATTTCCACTTTGTTACAGGACCAACGATGAAAACGCTTTCAATTATTAGCTTTTCAAAAGTGTAGAAAGATATAAGACAGGAAAACCTTCGGTTTCTATCTAGTAAAATGTTGGACCCACGTGTACTTAGATACCAAGACACGCCAGTAAGTCAAATAAGTAACCTGTGAAATGTTAGGTGGTTTACGTAAGTGGCACAATCTTTAGCAATAACACAAATTAACAATGAAGGTGACACGAATGTAAGGGCTATGTTCTGCTCCTCAAGAATTTCTCAAATATAGGAATTTCTTAAATACAGATAACATTCTGTTCTCAAGTTTTTTATCTCATCTATTTATAATCCACCCATGGCATAATCGAGAACAACACATTTCCTAAGCCCATTATATTTTTCCAAATGCTTCATGAATCCTCTTTTTTGTACATCAATCCTAAGAACCAAAGCAACTTAGCAAATCCCTCTATTAAATCCACCCAAGGCATAGCCAGAAAGAACACATTTCCTAAGCCCTTGTAATATTTGAAATGGCTCTTAAATCCTCTTTGTTATGTGTCAATCCTAGGAACCAAAACTAATTAGCAAATTTCTAGCGAGCACCAGGTAATTAAACAATTTGATAATGGTTCTTAAATCCTCTTTTTTCGACGTCAATCCTAAGAATCAAAACTAATCAGCAAAGCCCATGTATTCCCCCTCCCCCCAGGCATGATAAAAAAAACAACGCATTTTCAAAGCCCTTGTAATACTCCAAATGGTTCTTAAATTCTCTTTTTTGTACGTCAATCCTGAGAACCAAGACTAATCAACAAATCTCCACGAAACACTGGTAAGACAATTAGAAAATCATAGATTGTGAGAATATACTACAGTGTCCACAATTAACCATGAAGATGCACTACAAAACAAGTTAGTTGTGCCAGAATCACGAAAGAAATATCTTAAATTGTGACTATATGGTCTTTCTCATATTTAACAATCCGTCGCCACACCGGCAGATAGAGCTTTCCATTTCGAGAGTAAAATAGTCTAAATTCATAATTTTCGATCCTAATGTAGAAGAGCTAGAGTAGACCTATGTAAATTAATTACTTTCTCATTACATAGCAAAAGATTGGACATGAGATAGTTGTATCAGGTCAACTCGTCCAATTTTTAGTGTCTCACATGATACATGATTACCTTCTTTATTTCAACTAAACTGGTTATGACCATAACACGATGATTATTTGATTTTTCAAAGGAGTCATTTTACCCAAAACATGGCAAAGCTATTAAATGCCTATGTATTTCACACAATCTTGAATCCCGCCGCTAATCTCCAAACTCTTCTCCCTCTATTAAGTTGCTCCAGTGGCACAACTGCCTGCATATCCCATATGCTTGCAGGTAAAAGGAAGTGCGAGCAGTAATACAAGTCTTACTCGTACTCTTGCCGCTCTAGGAATATCTGCAGTTGCTTCTCCCTTTACAAGCAATGACATCATATTTGATTGGTAAAACTCGGTGATAGCCATGCTCATAGAAGTACCATATAAAGCATCAACACTAAGATATATTTACTATTACTTTGAGACAATCAAGATGTCACGAACAGTGCTATTAACAAGGAAATCCAATGGCTACCTTAAAAAGGGTGAGGACTCTTAAAGCATGTTTCTTAATCTCTAAAAGGATCTTATCAAGAAATTATAGTTTGCCACTGGCATTTAGTCCAAAATCCAACCAACCAATTTCTGGGAGACCTCTTGTTATCAAGCCTTTCAAAAACTGATCCATAAGATTAGGGTGGTTAGACAGCGGAAGAAACACCAAATAAGTACGAGTCAAGAAATTTATATCTTTCAAAATTAATAGATAGTAAAAAGGACAATCAATGCAACAATGTTAGAAAGCCAACACTTAAAGAAAAATCAATCACCAAACCTAGCAATCATGAAATGGCATAATCAAATCGTTTCTTATGTGAAAGTTGTAGCTAAGTCATAAGTCCAATGCAAGACTAATCAGAAAATGGTTCTTAACATAGTTCCTGGTATGCCATTACTATTTTCTCCATTCACTACTAGATGTCATCCCTTCAGTGGGACTTCCTTTACCAATAAAATTCACACTGGAATAGGCATTTGACAAACATTTAAAAACCTCTTCCTATGTCAATCCTAAGAAGCGAGACTAATCAGCAAATTCCCTGCGAGTTGTCAAATTCAGGGAGGCCTCTTGTTATCGAGCTTTTGAAAGACGAGTTCCATTGTTTCTTCTTTTTTTCCTCGTCTTTTGCATTTAATTTTGTGGTTTTACATATTTTTCGAAGGTAATTTAGATCAAAACCTCAGCACCATTTTGAAACTCATCGCCCATGGATAAAAAAAAATTGTTTCAACAATAAAAACAACAAAAACTAGAGCAAATGTATAATAACGGATTCTAAATTGTTACCAAACATCGCCCACTGGTTAACTTTGAGGAAACAAAAGAACAATAACTTGCCAAAAGATTTGGTCTGACTCGGGTGCATTTTTCCTTTGGGTGCGAAACAGACCCCATCAAGTATGAGTTGTCGATCATAACATATAGGGAAAAAACCTATAACGGGGAATGAAATTAATGTCGTAGAGTCAAAAAGGGATTCTGCGCGAATACTATTAACGAACTAATCCAATATATCGATTTATACTCGATTCATAACTAGAAAGTTTCTCTAGCCCTTTGCTAATCGAGGCTAAAGCTCCATAAACTAGAAATGCCAAAATTGGAATAAGACTTAATATTACTATAAATGTCCTAAAAATATCACATCCGTAAAGTAGAAGAATATACTCACTCCTATGAACGTGAAAAATCTCTTGGATTAGTCGACTCGACTTGAAATTTTCAAGTCATCCATAACTATTTAGATAATCACCTCTAATGGACTAGTGGAGTCATATCAGTCATCAGGAGAAGAGGGAGGGATCAAAGATGATTATTTGCTGGCTGGTGTAGGAGCAAAAAAGAGTACAAAAGCTTGAGCCATAGTTAATCAAAGCTACCATTTCACAAATATATTTTTTTCCGCAAGCCCTGGGCCTCACCACACAAATCAGATTTCGCATTGTAGCAAGTCTGAGAGGGCCAGCATCCAATTTAAAGAGGTAGAGAAAAAAGACAAATAAATCAGAAGGTGAGTTAATCAATCAACTAGCAGAATAGTAGTGGCCAAGAATATTTGAAGTGTAGAAAGGCTCTCAAATTGGCTTTGGGGTTCCATAAAACTGATGTTTTTGATCATCTGATGTGCAGTAACCACAGATTTTGCCAGAATTAGGTCGAGTACACATAGTAGACAGATTAGTACGCTTGTGGTTCATATGTTGCTCTCGAATTTGTGGCCATTATGGGAAAGTACCTTGGGCTGGCATCATATAGGAGCCGACCAAGTAGGCTTAGGTGGGATTTGCAAGGATTGAACGCTTCCTTCCACTAGTTCCACCCCATCGCGTATTGCTGACCATTCGAACGGATTGGTCAAAATGCACCATAAACTCATTAAAATCATTATCTTTGCATTTCTTCCTCATCCTCAACTGCCGCACCATAGACTCTTAGATCCTGTCCAAGTTCTAGCTGCCCAAAGATTTAGTCTGAAAAATATATCTCCCTTGCTCTTGTCGCTTAAAATTAGCGTTCTCTCGTGCTCCAACCATTTTAAGAACCATCATTTTATAGCTATACACATTAGATTCATGAGAGACCCCAAAGATATTTCTAAAGCAATGTATCTAGGAGTTTCTCTAGCTCCAATTATAGATATAACTCCTGTTTTTTTCTTTTACAGTTTAGCAAGACCAATGTAAGAGATTTTTAGGCAGAAGTATTCATCCAAAAGAATGTTCTGAGGTTTCATGTCAAAGTGCACAGCTCTTGTGCTGTAACGCCGGTGGAGGAACTCCAAACCTTGAGCAATCCCAAGAGCTATTTTGGTGTAATACTTCCAATCCAGGAGATAGATTGTGCAAAAAGATCAACCAATGCATATGAACTTGTCTAAAGAACTGTTGGGCATAAATTTTGTAGATCAGCGCTCTTTTACTCCCTTCAAAACAAAAGCCCAAAAGTATGACTACATTCACATGAGAAGTTCTTCTCATACTAGCAACCTTGTTCATAAATTCCTCGCCACTGGCGTTCCTCGCTCCAGAGTGTCACTGTAACTACACGACCATCAAGTAAGGTTCCCTTATTGATGCTACCATATCCTCCTTGACCTAATCTATGTAGAAGGCCTTAGCATTGAGTGCTAACCATTTCTTCTACAACAACAGACTTTCACAATTGAGAATAAAAGGATCCCAGCCATAGCGGGTAAGACAGCTGTAAGGTTAAAAGTAGGTCATCTCGATATTCAGTATGTAGGGGTTTAAGTCTTAGCTTGAAGGCCTATCCTCCAAACTTTTTATAGAAAACCAATGAATTTAGCCTTAAAGTTATACAAGTTTGCTGCAAGATACTGTAGATTAGGAAAAAGAAATTAGTGACCCTTCATGGAAAAGAGAAGTACCTCATGGGCAACAAAATGTTACTACCTAAGGTTCTACGTCCATGAAATCCTGATGCTATACAAAAAGTCAGTGGGAAAAGTTCATAATGAGAAAGTAAAATGTTGCAAAGCAAAGCAATCCTGCAATTGAATTGCTTTGATATGCCAAATTCGAACGGCTAATAATCAAAATTTTCTTCTGATTATAGCTACAATTCTTATATTTCTTTTGCTTCCACAATAAGCAAAATTTTCATCTATGTACGCCATAATTGGTTAAGGCAAACTTTGCCTCCTCTGTTTAGTCCTACGTAAGCCTAGGGAATTGCATTTTCCTATGTGAATCCAACAAACCAAAACAAATCAGCGAATCTCCTGTGTTCTTTCCCCCCAAGGCATAAGTGAAAATAACACATTTCTTAAGCCTTTTTGTATATCAAAGCTCACATTGATGGGAAACTGGTCAGCGAATCTCCTGTGTTCTCTCTCCCCAAGGCATAAGTAAAAATAACACATTTCTTAAGCCTTTTTGCCTACATCAATCCTAAGAACTAAAGATAATTAGTGAATCCCCTGGGAGCACTAGACATGACAATTTGGCAGTTCGGAGTCCAATCAAGAGACATGAGGTGCTTAGAAGCCGGAAAGTTTTGTAATGCATTATTACATATCTTCAAACACCTATGCAATGTTAAGGGCAAGATAACACGATGCTCTTTGATTCAGATGAATGGAGGAAAGACCTCGATGAGACGCAAAAGGAGGAAATAAAGATGGTAACACGAACTAGAATGTCTGGGCATAAAATTCAAGATCATATATCTAAAGTACATCATATATGTATGCATATATATGAATTGTGATCATAGGTTGTGTTTGAGGGACTGGTAATGTTCACAAAGGAAGCAATAACATGTCCTATAGATTGATCGAATACATCATTGATAAACATGAAAGAATAGGTTGCATGCATAGAAGAACCAGAAGGCACCAAATGCGATCTTTTTTATTCAAAAACTGACATGCAAATAAATTCTTGAAGTACCAATTTGCAGATGACTTGCAGATTGACCTGCGGTTCATAATTTAATTACCTATTGAGGATGGTTCTTTGCATGTACTTGTTGAGGCAACACAAGATTGTCCGTGAGAAGGGAGGCCAGGTTAGCATACGAGGAACAGTTGTTTTTTAAGGGAGTGTCTGTGAGAAGGGAAGTCGGTTGGTGTAAGAGAAGCAATGGTTTTATGTTCATTAATTTATAGTGCCGTTTGGACGACAACTTGGCGTGAGCAGGCACGAGGTTGCATTGGTTTTGAAAACAGGCAGATAAATACCTTGGCAATGTGGAGTATTTGAGAGGGCATTTTGTTGACGAAAGTGTGTAATGTTTAAAACATTAGACTTCTAAGGTAGAGAGACAAGTTTGACTGATAAAAGTACTAGATTATCCACGCATTATCTATATAAGGACATTGAATGCCCTTTTAGTACCATTAATTTTTGTACTCACTAATCTAGTAAAGTGAGAGAAAATCATCGTTTCATGCACATTTTTAGGATTAATTGCAGACCAGTTTCGTGAAAGTACAAGAAAGTCTCACATCGGGATCCATGTAATCAATACTTACATGTCAAGGCTAGAGTTTTAATCAAGCAATTAAAGAGCAGCTAAGCCTCTAGTCTGTTCAAATCCATATATGCTCCGAAAACTTCAAAGGCAAAATGTCAACTTACATCTAATTAGGGTATAAAATCAACTTTTTGGCCCTTCCACAATGTCACGTAAGGTCTCATGACACTCGCAACCTAATTACACACCATGTCATAAACCGACATCTCTTATACAAGGCAACACTATTGTTATCTAGAAGCACACTAACACCAGCCTTACATAAAAACCATGCCCCAAGTATATTAGACTAATAACATCTTAATACGGTCTCAAGAAGAGACAAACAATGATTTTGTTAGGATTCTTATATAATGTGCCTTTGGCGCCCGACACCACAGCGCTTCGCACCTTTTTCGTGCTTAATGTGCACAGCCAACAGTCTGTGCATACTGTCTGTCCACCCTATCTCTGTGCACTAGACATATGCCAATGCACCCAAACAACATTCTCGCATGTGCGCCTGTATGTCAATGCAGTGCAAGGACGTGCTAGCTTCCCCACTGTTATGCCTGTCATGCATGGAAACCTACCCACTCGTCCAACTTGGCTCGCCTGCCTTAATGTAGCCATTTTCAAGAATAGCTCAGCCAACCTTAGCACCATGCCAACAATGTCCTTGCCAAACTCGTACTTGAAGCATTACATGTTGCCACCAAGCATGACTACACTATTGTTTGTTCGGTGACTATGTCTATCCAAAACCATGTTCATCTTAGCACATGGGATGAAAGCACGTCAATAGCCTAATCCACTTTGATATGCATTTTATTGTTATTGAGTATAATTCGGGGCATAGTGGGTGCATATATAATCAATTGGTGTCCACCTATAGGGAATTTCTCAAGTGCAATCTCTCAAGCATATCTTAAATGCTTTTAAGCTTGCCTCAAGTTCCTTTGAGTCGTTCACTTAAGTACAATCTTCATCCAACGCACGCACATTGAGATTCTTGCAAAAAATAATTTTCATAATTATGAAACTGCCACTGCCCATATTTACGATCAAGAAGCACATCAGGTACTCTCTAATCTTGCCATAATGCTAGAGGCCTTGCCTCAAGTAATGGGTGATAGGCCTCTGACAAAGTCACCCATGCGACATCCTCCCCACTCAATTTGTCCATGCTCTCATTGACGGGCAAACACCATTGTTTTCCATATACACAGTCATCCATCGATGACCTCATTGACTTGTAATCGTTGACTTGCTAGAACACCCCCCACCTTCATGGAAGAAGACTCCTCCTGGTAGCCTACAGCTTTGCTCCCATAAAAAATTGCCCACTCCCGGACACTCATCTCGAACTTCGCTAAGTGTTACAATAATCAACCACTACCTTCAACGAAGACCTCTTTGACTCAAGTGAAGAATGCATCTCATGTGCAAATACCTGGACGAGCTCTCATTTCCATCTGCCTTTCCCATCTGCTCCACTTTCTTAAAGGCTCCACAGGAGTCATGCTCAAACACCCAACCTGGTGAAGGCTTCCCATGAGCCAAGCTTTCACCAAACTTAACACCTCCATAAGAAAAAGATCCTTCTAATATGCTTCCTCCGGAAAAAGGTTTCCAAGATCAAACTTCATCTTAATCTATTCAAGAAATATGCAAACAACTTTCTAGTTGGTGCTGACTTCACTGCCTCAGACGAACCCTATAAGTGAGAGTTTAAAGGTTACGCAGACAACAGACTTACCCCCAATCCTTGCTCAAAATCTTAGATAGCTTTGTTATAGCGACATCTCTTATGAAACTTTGTACTACTTGAACTCACTATGCATGGCTACCTGGATAAATGCTTGTAACGCCCCTAAAATTCGGAGCTCCATCACCCGAACTCCCAGAACATTAGCCTACCGGTTCAGTCAAACCTGCCAATTCCTATTCATTAACACATACTTCAAAATATTTAATTCGATATCAACTCAAATTCCTCAAATACAAAATTACAAAACAATGTAAACTTAAACTATCAAAACCTAGGTTCTATACAAAATCGAGTCCTTATAGAACAAGTTGACAGTGTCGACCCACGTAGGGGTCTCACTATACAGTAGTGATGGGCTCACCAGAATCTCACACAACTCTAACCCATTCTCTAACATGCTATAGCTTATCATCATTTGCAGCAGGGAATCATACGAAGGATGAGCTTTTAAGAGCTTAGTAAGGTCGTACAAGGACTACAAAAATATTACAACACGATTCTTAAGAATTCAACTAATGATGATTTCCAAAATACTTCAAACATCAAAATAGCTCAATGATTTCCAAAATGATCCAAATTCATCATAATTAGATACCAGAATAAACGATAAAAATCACGACGGTTTCCAAAACGATCAGTAAAAGATTATTTCCAAAGTTATCATTTCCAAAATACAACAAAGATTCCTCAAAGGATTTCAGACTATTTTAGACAGTCCTTTCTTAGTCATTTCCGTAACAATCATGGTAGGACAAGGTGCAGATAAAATAAAAAATAATGTTGATCCTGGGTGGTTGCGATGCCACTCAGGCAAAGCTAGTAATGTACACATGCATGATGTACCAGAGTAATTACTAGTCCCATTGGGTACTACTTAAATCACCGAAATCAATTCGGGTTGCAATAACAATAAATATGCTAATATAAGTCATTACTTGGAATTCTAGAAAAAAAATCACAAATAAACAGCAAGAACAATTGCGAATAGTTATCGAATTTAGGCACAACAATTCAGAAGAATGGATACAAACAATTATCAAACTTGCTCAGTATGCAATAATAGGCGAGCATCAACAAGATTTCCAAATAATCGATTCAGGTTCAATATAGAGATTTTATGAGTAATAACATGCTGATATCAATACATAATTTAGTGTTCGACATTAGTATTAGGTAAATCAAAGAGTACTTACGAGTACGAGTTATCAAAATAAGGATTTGGACAAAAGTCCTTACCTAGGGTTCAGATGAAATTCCTTACCTGAATCCACAGCTAAATTATCCTAACTAGAAGTCTTTAGCTTTAACCTAAATGGAATGATCGAATCATTAGAACACAGCCTACAGTACAATATCATAACTTAATACTGATTCACACATACTCCCAAAATAGACCTTCCTCACCGGGTATGTAAAATTACCAAAATACCCTTTGACGTAAAATTACCAAAAATTCAAAACGGCCTTCCCAAATTACCTTACTGTATATGAATTTACCTCAAAATACCTTTCATTGTTAAGTTTCCAAAATACCCTTCAGGGGTGGCAAATTACCAATATACCCCCCGAGGGTTCCCAGCTCCGAAAAAATCTCAAAATAGCTTAAAACACTATTTTTAGCATCCTGAAATTATTTTTGGGCTAAAAAGTATTTTAAAAAATTTTTACCGAAAATTTAGAACCGGTGTCCGGACCGAACGCTAAAAGGCCAGTTTCTGGAAAATACCTATCAGCTTCAAAATGGCACGAAATTTTAGAATATGATATATATCAGTAAAATATAATTTTTAAGAAAAATTAGATTAAAATAACTTAATTTGGTATGCTAATTAAATCAAGAATTTCTCATAATCAATATCCTAATTTAGCATTCTTCACGGACACCGAAAATTTCCAAAAATGTTCAAGGCGTACGTCTAGTAAAAATATTAGGGGTTACTGTTTTGAACTTTGTCTAATTTTATCCCTAACTATTTATAAAAATTCGTGAAAAAGTTGCTTAATTAACCCCCTTTTAGCGACAACAACAGTTACTATTCATGGATTAAAGCACACACTATCTTACCTTTTTTTACACACACTATCTTCTTCCTTCAGCCGTGACACAAATTGCGACACACACTTGCACAGCTCCCCTCCCAAACACACTATCTACCACTCTTCCAACATATAATCCATCCTAATACATTCTAACATATCTCTAACACACATATTACACCTACATACACACAATACACATAATCTCACACACCCGAAACATATACACACACTGTTACACACACGGTTACACATTCAAACACCTACACCTCTTCGGCAATTCACATACACCCACTGCACCCATACCAACCCACCTTACACCACCTGATACACATCCATATTAGCATAAAATTCACACATATACCCATATCACACACTCTCGCACACACTGCATGTTCTTCACACCTGCTCTTGCACACTCAACACACACACACACAAAACTAAGATTGACACACACCTAGATTACATAAACTGAATGAAGATTCACCTTGAGAGAATCTGTGCCCGAGCTTTCCCCATCTTTACTGATTCTCGTCTCTATCATGTTTCTTCTTCTTCTTTTTTTTTCCGAATATTCTTTTCTCTTAATTTCCTAGAGTCTATCCGGTTAATTCTATATCATATCTTTTGATTAGTCACCATTAAAACAAAGTAGGAGGTGGCTTCTCTACATAATCTGATTTCCCAGAACTTTGACACATAAGTACCATTTTTCAAAAAATTATAATTTGGCCCCTAAAGTTCCCATATTTGCAAAAATAACCTCAAATTTTATGTAATCACATTCAAGCCCCAAAATTAGTCTCATCATGACTAATTTAATTAGACATCACTAAAATATCCAATATCACTCTTTTATTATTTTTCATCACTAAAACCATAGTTTACATTTATGCTCCCAAAATTTTTTAAAATTACATTTTTATCCCGAAATTCTTTTAAGCTGCAATATTCTACTAATACTCGAGCATTACCCAAAATTATTATCCGTTTATTTTTCAGAGCACATATGGTTACTTTAACAGCTCCCCCAGTTAGGGATATTACAAAGCTACCCCCAAAATGACGTCTCTATACTTCTTTATTTATAAGATGCTTTGCCTACATTGACTCTTTGACACCAATTCAAACAAAAAATAGTGCCCTAGCACGAAACTTCAGTGCCCACTGCCAATCTGAGCCATATGATACCCCACATCAAGGATTGTCAATAACAGGATCAAAACGGCTACCACATCCAAACTTGCCTATTGCATAAACCTAAAGATACTTGTATTCCAAATGGCTATATGAAATGCGCCAAGGCTCAACCCTTGTTGAGTGGTACCCACCACCGACCTTTCAAGCAACATAAGCCACATGGTCTATCACAAACCACCTTGCAAGAAACTCAAGCTCGAGGGTGCTCGTAACCCAATGGCTTCATCAGAAATGCATCTAACACACAACTCATACCAAATGACACACAACACCAACCTTAGATGCGACACAAGCCACATGGTCTACCGCAAACCAACTTACACAGCAACACAAGCGTGAAGGTGTACGTATCCCAAACAGCTTTAACCCATCAAAAAGCTCAGGCTCAATCGAATATGCACAGCATCCACAAAGCCAACTTTAGTAGCCTGCGTTGTCTTGTTTTCATAGATAACCGGCATCCCTAAAAGCCACAAATGTTGTCCTACGACAACTCAAGCTCATGCTCCTTGGCACCTCGAAAAACCAATATAGCACCCACTTCCTTTAATCATAAATGGTGCCTTGCGCCTACACAAACTCGGTGCCTAACACCTAAAATCCTACTTGCTCCCACTTGTGTAGATATCTTAATGAACCAAATTTTGGCACATTTGTCCCAGATAACGTGGCTCGAGCCACCTCGTTTACCACCCGACACCAAGTCAACATGACCGTCAGAACATAAAAGCTTGATAAGTAGTTTGGACTCTTCAGATGCTTTCATTCTATCTCACGAATCTTGAAAGATATCGCTCCCAAAACTAATGCTTAAAACTTAACTGACCATGTCATAGAACTAAAGTCAATCCCTTTGTAAAGATAAGAGCACCATAGAGTATACACCTAACTGGTTTCCACTTGACAAGATGATATTTTGTAGAACCAACCAACCCACTTTTCACTTTCTGTAAAACAAATGTGGCTCAACTCTAGCATTCCATATTTGAGAAACAATCCCAACAAGCCAACTGTTGGCCCTGTCCATCATGGCCTATTGCAACTACTTGAAATCTCTATCGAAACGTCCATCTCAGATAGACATGCTAGCCTTCAACATCTCAAGTCAAACAAACACAAAACTTGCCACGAGCAAACAGACATACAATACATTTAGCCCACACTGTAGCAAGAAAACCAACATACAGACAATTAACACATAATTATGATTCTTCCTAGGGTTGGAATTATGCTAAGCAAGTTTCTTGGGCTCAGCAATTGTTGTAGAGAACCTTTCTAAGGGTATTAAAATAGGTGCTACAAGTGTCCATCTAAAAATCATCGATGAAGTAAAACACTCATTCTTGGGAACCAACTATCTGGAAGAGATCCTCTTCTGGAAACAAAATCTTATATTGAAGTGTTCATGTCTGATTGCTTCCTATAATTACACCATAGTAAGCAACTCACCTAATCAAGACAACTTACAAAGCTTGATGATCATTTATCTCAAAACCAATATATTCCAGAGAGCCAATTAGCACTAATACCAAACATCATGGGGTGTAGACTTTCATGCCGCAATAGAATGACCATGAGGCTTCATGACACTTGTAACCTACTTGAAAATCATGTCACGAATGACCATCTCTTATACAAGGCAACACTATTTTCTCTAGAAGCACACTAATACCAGCCTTAAACAAAATCATGCCTTAGCATACTGATGACCTTATAACAAATAGCAACATCAATATGATCACATGAGATGATGCACAATGATCTTATCAAGATTTCCACATATTGCGCCGACAATGCCCAATGTTACAACGTTTCGACTTAGTACACTAACGTGACCTTCATCATGCTTAGCGTGCACAACCAACACTTTGTGCAGACAGTCTTGTCCATTGTGTCTTTTGCACCAGACAAATGCCAATATGCCCCAAAAACATACCAGGATAAACTAATGTTTGTAAATACAATGTAGCGACGTGCTAACGTGCCCATCGTTGTACATGTCGTGCACGAACACATGTCTACTTGTCCAACTTGGCTTTAGACCTTGCTTCACTTGTCTTAATGTGGCCATCATCAATAATAGTTTAGCCAACCATAGCCATGCCAACAACGGTCCTTGCTAAATTGTACTTTAAACACTACATGCTGCCGCCAAGCATGTCTACGTTGTTGTTTGTTCGGTGATCGTGTCGAACCCATGATAGTGCTCATCTTGGCACATGGTGCGCAAGCACACCAATAGCCTAATCCGCCATAATACACATGTCCAGTGTGGTTGAGTAAATGCTGGGCATAGCATGTGCATATATACAACCTCTGGCTCAAGTATAGAGCACATCATCTGTTGGTGTCTACCAAGAAGGACTTTCTTAAATGGAAGCTCTCAAGCATAAATTAAATGCCTTAAAGCTTGTGCCAAGTTCCTCTGAATCACTCACTTGATACCCCATGGGTGCCCATTAAGACACAAGGGATTCGTGCCGGATGGAACGCGTCGTTTCAAAATGACTAGTATTGCTCACAGCCCCTTCCCTGGATGGTTGGAGCCCCGACTCGGTCTTGATGGAGGAATCATATAATACCTTTTGAAAACAAACCAACGTGACAGTGTTAGACATTACCATGTTTGAGGAGTCAAATTGGCTCTTTTGAAGACTCCAATGACATCGGAATTGTATGCCGTAAGGATATGTGTACTGGCAGTGATCCACACTACGATCTTCGTATGATGTATGTGTTCATCCGATGCACGCAAATTCCAAAAACATTTCTATAATTAAGAAATTGCCACAGTCCATGGGTTTTTTTTAGTAAGAAGTACATTGGATACTCTCTCCATTTACCACCAACCTCGGAGGCCTTGCCTAAAGTTACTGGTGATTTGGCTTATCGCACCAGACACTGAACTTTCTTGGGCACAATCCAATACTATCACCCAAACTATCAAACTCAACCTAACACCGCCATACATCGCCCACCAAAACCCAACACTACCACATGCACCACCCCCTTTCCTTGGCCACCAACCCAACATTGCCATATCCCACTGTAACACGCGCACGCACACAAACATGACACAAAGTACACACACACACACACACACACACACACTACGATTTTTAGGCCCAGCCTACCCCTGAATCACCCACCCTAAAACAAATAACCATACATCCACCCATTTGTACCACCCCTATTCTATCCCCTATTTTCCCACCCTACACACACATGCATCCCCTTTCACCCTACCCTCACCTTATCCCACAACACCCACCACCAGAGTCACATGAGATGAGGGTGGGGGCAACGATAAGGTAAAGGGAAGGAGGGGCGACCATGGGGTGGGTGATAGGGTAGGAGGAAGGTGAGGGGTGGCCCGTCTCTTGTCACCCATCCCCTGCATGCATCTACACAAATTCGCACACACAACCGACGATTGGTTGTCGCCGCTGCTATTTCATTGATTTCCCCACCAGGTCTACCCATCTATGCAACGAATCTGTGGTGAAAAGGCCGCGGTAGAATGGTTAGCAATAACATCAGAGAGAATACAACAAAGAACAACTAGAAGAGGGTGGGCGGATGCTAGAGACAACAGGGTGTTCATCTTGGCCTTGGCGGCAACGTCTTTTTAGGTCGTGGTGGTTGTGTGGGGCTTGAGGTAGGGTCGGCTGCTGAAGAAGAGATGAAAATAACCAGGAATATACTATTTGTTAATAAGGGTAAAAGAATGTTTGACGAATTTATCACTAGCCCACATTATTAATTTAGACGAAAAATGGCTTAGGTACTTATTAATTGCATAATCTAAACTATAGAATTTGATGTGTAAAAATTAAATCGTGGGTCCTTAAGTGACACTTTCGTGTACTTTTAGTGCACTAATCTGTATTCTAGCCACATTTTTGTTTTGGCTTTTTACGCTTCTTTTATACTTAAAGAATTTTGAGTTGAAATTTTTTTACTTATCATTCTTATACATGTTTATAGAGGATAAGATAACACATAAGGGTAAAAAAATTAAACACAGTAAGTAGTTTGTCATAATATATGGAAACTCTTGCATGTCTTAAACATAAACATAATTTATATCTTTGTTGCCCTTATTGGTCATTTTCACTTTGAATACCCAAACAGTTTTTATAGCTTACAACCAGAGTTATCACAAATTTTGCCAATCAGTTATTGTTTTTATGTAAATTTGATTAAAATTATTTTTTAAGAATTGTTTCTGTTTTAGTCTAAAATCTCTTTTTTAGAATCAATCACAAAGAGTTACCTCCAAAAGTGCTAGATTATATTTTATCATTTTTTGAGAATGTTCGTTTTAAGGTTTCACTTTTTTTAGGGCGTGCAACCAAATAGAAAATTAGAAATAAAGAAATATTTTTGGGGGATGTGAAGATATACAAAAGGCGAAGAAATAGCTATAATATATAGTTTGCTTATTTTGAAACTTTAACTAACTCGAAAATATTGAGAATATTGCATATATTCATTGATGCCTGTTTTGGTCATTTTTCTACGTTAAAACTGTTTTCAGCGCTTTTACCCAGCATACTTTATGCAACTTTCAGCACGTGTTTTCACAACTTCCGCTAAATAGAAATGATTTCGCTAAATGCTGCTTAAAATTATATTTGAAAGCATTTCCAATCCCTGTACCAATCGGCAATATAAAATGTAGTTCTAATCATAGCAAAACATAAAAATAAAAAAGAGAGAAAAGAAAACAATTTATATTTTAAGGGAAAGATTGTTTTGAGAATCAATCCTAAATGGTTTCCTAATCATCGAGCGTCTCTTGTTATGTGCCTTTATGTATTACGCGTAAATCTTTTTGGTGGACTAATTGCACACAAAAGATCGTTTGCAATTGACGAAAAAACTTGTTATTTGTTAAAATTTTGAGGGTAAAGTGACGAGTACACCTCCTTCCTTTAACTTGACTCACCCTATCCCCAAACCACTGGTCGCCCCATTCCTCTAGACCAAGTCACCAATACGTCTCACCACCTCATTGCTGCCATACCCTTAACCAAAATTCTATCTCCAGTACTTCATGTCTAGCCACCCACTACCCCACCCCGTCCTCACCCCATTTCTCTGAATGGGTAGCATTTTATTTGTTTTTGCTGGATACTAGCGACTTTGCTGATCACTAGCTACTCTGTTTAAGACTGGCAGAGGAAGAACTGAAGAAAAATTAGAAGAGCCTTGAGGGGATTCTAATGCAAATTCAATTAAAGGACAATCACGATTTGCACATGAGCTGAATTGTTGTAGAGGTTCATTTTGGGATCTTGGTTGTGAAGCAAGGTTTGCTTTATCATGGTATTGAGCACTTATTGGGTCCGTTATCAACTGAAAATCTCTCTTATATCGATGTGATGTGTGATGATGAGAGCAATTGGGGGTTCTTGGATCTTCTTAATGGTTGATAATGCCCGTGGCTGATGTTGCAGAGGTTAAAGTGCGAAACTGCAGGTTTCGAGATGAGCAGATAGTGGGAGGAAAGAGGAGACAGAAAAAGAAGTGGCTACTAGAAGGGTCTGACTTTGATGATGTGACTGTCAGATAGGCATTAGCTATAAATTGTCAAATTTGCCCTTTAAAATGTAAAAGATATCCTTAAAATCAATTTTTTTTTCTCGTTAATTAGTGTATGAGGCATTAGGGATGGCAATCAGACTCGTACCCAGCGGATATCCGCCCTGCCCCGCTCCTGTAGGAGCGGATTTTTTTGACCATAACCGGGTCGGGGGGTGGGTTTGGTATTTACTTTCATAACCCGCAACGAGTGCGGGGAGGGTATGATTTTAGGTATATTTGACCCGCAACACGACACGCTAACCTTTAATTCCTAAGCAACATCTAATCTCAGCTATCCATCTCCTCTTATATAATAGAAAACCCTAGCCCTTTTTTCCATCCCTCTCCTTATTTCTTTTTCTCCTGTGGCGCCGCACCCCAAGCATGTGCACTTGGTTGGTCGCCTTCTGCCGTCTAGTCACCAATCGCTAGTCGCCGGTTGATGGTCGCCCCGTCGCCTTCTGCCGTCGAGTCACTTCCTCTGTCGATTCCATATTTTGGTTGCTAGTATCCCTTATTTTGCACTTTCAATCACTCCTTAATGAATCTGGCCATATAATGAGTTTTCAACTATCAACAGTAAAGTAGTCCTTAGATCATCATCAAATTATTCTTCTTATTTTGCACTTCCAAAAGCTAGAATTCCAATTGAGTATGAATGGGTTTTGGTACCAGTTTTATATGGTGATTGTGGTGTTATCAAGCATAAAAGTGCAGGTAGGGGCCACACGACAGAAGGCCGTTTGCTGGAGTTTGCAAAAATTGTTGAAAGACTCTCAAATCAGCAAATCATATGGCTCTGATACCATGATAAAAAATATAAATAGAAATATAATTATATTAGAGACGATTAATAAAACTGAGTATAATGAGACCTTTATATATAAGTAAGAGAAAACTATCGTACTAAAAATAAGAAAGAGAATTCTATAAGTTATGAGAGTTATAGAATGTTCCAGACATAGGAAAAGGTCTTCCGTCGGATAGGGGCAGGCACTGTGCCCTTGATTCATTCTTTATGAATCAAGTAGGCTTCGGATTCAACCAATAACCATTAAGGGGAAGTCAAGCTGATCTCAATTGAGAAGTGATGCAAGAGTTAGGAAAGTCCGACCCGTGAAAATACATCGGTTTCTTACTTGTGCGAAATACGAACAGTTAACATAATTTGGTCATAGATGTTGATGTGATAATTTGGAAAACTGCGGATCGGATCGGGTTAGGGTCGGATTAAAGAAAAGGCCATCGGATCGGGGATGGTATCATCATCTCCCAACCCGATGACGGGGCGGATTCACATGTTTGGTGTGGCGGGACGGGTTCGGATATTATGAAATTCGCATCCGACCCGCCCCATTGCCATCCCTACAAGGCATCAAAATGGAAGTTTAGGATGGGGCAATAGATGCCAAAAAAGAAGCTGAGTGTTAAGTGCAAATGACCCCAAACTAGAGGGTAAATGCGCAATTAATCCTTTTTTATGGGTGTGCGTTCGTTTTCACTCTCAATCGCACTCTTGCACGGCAACGGCGGGCCGCAGGTCACTTCAGACGGTCTTCCCTTCTCCCTACCGGTCCCAAACCAAAAAGAAGCCTCTCTTTCTTTTGGGCGTAACATAAGTAAAAATGGCTGCTGCAGCTGCTTCATCACTCGGTGACCCTTGTCTTCATCACCACCGCTCATCACGCCCGACACCGCAACACCATCACCAGCATCGACCCTTTTCTTTATCCTCTTCGTCCCTTCCGTTTGGCCGGTCAATTTCTTCCAAAACAGCATTGTCAACCACAACAGAGGGACTACTTGGAAGCTCATCACCTGCTGGGTGGAGGAGCTGCAAAGATTGGTCTGCATTCGCACGCACGCCAGCTGTTCGACAATTGACCGGCTCCCTTGTCTCTGCCCAGGGCTTCCGCTTTGCCGTTGTATGTACTTTTAGCCCCCTCATTTGTCCCAAATTCTGTTATCAATCTCATCTATTGCTCTATCTAAAGATCAAAGAGTACGATTTCTTGCGCAATTAAGCAGCTTTATGTCTCCATCTTCTCTCAACTGCACTCCTTGCCACATTTCTTCTTTAATTGATACCTGGGTTTTGCTTTCTCTTGTTGGACTATAACATTTACTCCCTCATAAAAACTTGGTATGTATCTACTGAAATTTGTCATTTTGAGAGGAAAGAAAGGAAATAACTAACGATTGCTATGTCTTTGTTTTTAAGGCCTGCCCCAGAACAACGTAGTTTAATGCTTAAGTGTAATTTTTGACTACTTATCAATCGTTAACATCAATTTTGTCATTTCATTAAGAAACTAATCAATTTACGTTGTTTTGGAAGCCTGCCTTAGACAACTCACTCAATGCAAAGCTGTAGATTCCTTATCCCGTTTTCTAATTACTGGTGATATGATTTGAGACCTTTTTCTCTTTCTGCTGCAGAGAATCTTGCAATTTACTTAATTGTGTGACTATGCCTTTTTCTTTTTGACAACTACTTCAAGTGACCGAAGGACTTTTTAAGAAGTACTTGAACAGCTTAAGTTGACTGCTAATTGACAAGTTTTTGACATATCTTATGTGTTTGAGCCGTTTTCAGTTTGTGGTTTCAAGTCGTTCTTCATTGGTTTTCTGCTGTGGCCATCGTTGGATATGTTTTTGTTTTTTATGGCAAGCCTCCACACATCGTAGTTTGTTTTAAATCTGTAATTGATGATTTTGACGTTCATTAAAACATTAATGATATTTTTGTCATCTCATTTCTATTACGTTGTCTGGGAGCCTCCTTAGACAACTCACCTAGCGGATAGCCACAGATTCCTTATCCATTTTTGAAACTATTGATAGTTTGATTAGAGACCTTTTTCTCTTTCTGCGATTGAGTACCTGGCAATTTACTTATTTTTTTAACTTTTAACCATGTATGAACAATTTAAGTGGATTGCTAATTCACACTTTGGACATTTGAACCATTTTTCATTTGAGGCTTTAGTACATTCTTCATTGATTCTTTTGCTGTGGCCATTGTTCGATATGTGCAACTTCACGTCACAAAAAGGTTGTAGCGCGGTTTAACGAGATCGTGACAAAGCCATTGTTGGAGGGAGCTTTGGACACCTTTAAGAAATACTCAGTTAGAGAAGAAGACATTGATGTATGTTGCCATCTGCTCTTCTTACTTTTCTATGTCTACATAATGTTGTATCTTTATGGTGTGTTCCTTTCTCGTCTAATCTGCTGTTCCTGTTCCTTGATGCATCATTCATAAAAAAGTACTTGATAAAATTCATAGCCATTGAAGTGTATAACAGTACCATTGACATCTTGCTTGGTGAAACCCACCACGTTCTCTAATTCTCGCCCTTGCTTTTCTAAATGAGAGGACGTTTTGCAGTCTTGCATGGATGGGATCCCTATCTGATGAATAACGTAGTTTGACCCATCTTTGGCAAAACTGGGTCTTGACCCTTTACACTCCTAGGAAGAAACTTGTTTCCTCATTCTTATCTACCTCCTCTCTGGCGCATCAGTTTACTCTTCAGTTTCTCTACCCACTATTCTTATCTTACCAGGCTAACCTTGGTCCATTGGTGTGGCAACTTTTGGACGTTATTGTTTCCTTCTTTTTCTTCTGGTTCCATATTAAATTGTTGGTAAAAAATGATTACCTTGTATATGTTCTACTATACTTTTTGGTACATACGATATTTGATGAGCACGTTCTCTATCAAAAAGAAGAAGATAATTGTTGAACAAGGACTGTACCATGCGCTTGTGAGAGGAATCCATTTGTATTCAGTAGATTTTTGTTCTATGCCATTTAGCATGAGCTAAAGCTCCATCAGACTGTTGGTTTTTTGAGTTAAGCATTGAATCTTATTTTTTTTCACTGTTGTTACTCAAGATATCCTGACTCTTTTTTCTTTCATGTGCTTGATATAGTTCATAATCCTGAAATTGTATGTTGGTCAGTACATGCACCTTGTCGGACATAGATTTATTCTGAAAAGTCCTGCTGTTGCATATCTTTAAACATGGTTCACATATTGTCTACAATTGGCATCATTTATGGTGGAAGTAAAAAGAAATGTAGCTCAAATCAGCTTATGTCCTTCAATGTTTTCCTCAGTTTGTTACTAGTTATTGTGCTTAAGCACTTTTGACATAGCATTGTTATGTCTTCTGTCAGGTTGTGTGGGTTCCTGGTAGTTTTGAAATCGGTTTGGTTGCTGAAAAGCTGGGGAAGTCACAAAAGTACCATGCTATTCTATGTATTGGAGCGGTGGTATGATTCTATTCCACCTCTTAGAAAGAAAAAAAAACTTAAATCAAAGTACTTAATAGCGTGGCGATACATTTATACAAAACTTCTACCCACGCAAGGAGGAATCCTTCCATCAAAAGGTCAGAAAGGATGAAGGATAAACCCATATACATAATTGAAGAAAGAATGGAATATTCATTGATGAGACCATTCACTCCATAGTTTGATATTTCTTTTGAAGAACTGACTAATCAGACGAGAATAAAGATAAGAGTCCCATTCTACATGTCAATACCGGCGAAAATGAAATTTATAGTAAGAGGAAAACTCGGTTTTATTTAGCATATTTTTATACTTAGTAGAATAAAATTTCTTATTTCGAAGTGAAATGCCTAGAGAAGAGAAAAGTCGTGTTCGGGAAGGTTATAGTAGCCAAAGCCATTGGAATTTTCAGTTTATACATTGGAAAAATCCTTTTTGTTATTAATGGACTAGGAGTGGAAAAAGAATAACCGAAAGAAAGGAAATCAATTAGTTATTCATCGAAGTTTCATTTATTCAATGACCAGAATTAGATGGGCGAAGATGTGATGTGGTTATGTTCTTCCTGCAGTCTTCTTTTGAGCAAAAAGTTCAAATACAAAATGTGTTTGTTTTCTTACTAACTCGTGTATATTTTAGTTTTCCATATTCCTGTCTAATTTTGTATTTCAGAATGACTACACTAAGGATTACGTTTGACACTCATCCATGGCTTGTAACTTGTTGTTTAAAGAAAAGAAGCACTCCAAGCATTCATTGTTTAAGTTCATTGTTTAATTTTTTCCTCAGGTAGGTTCACTCTAGTGACCTTAAACTTCTTTGTTTTCCATTTTGTATACATAGCGTACTGACTTTTGCCTCCCTCTCCCTCGGGGCCCTTTAAGACACTCGAATTTTCTTGACACGAAACTTGCACTGATGTCTGATCGAACATCCTTGACACAAACTTGCACCGGTGTTTGATCGAGGTTTCTACGTAGCAATTCAGAGAATTAGGTGAAGACATGTAAATTTATGTTTCTGATGAGTGTGCCCCCTTTGAATTTGTCCTTGCTTCATGTTCTCCTAAACCATGATAATCACAATCAACCTGTTTGTAGTTTGTGTAAATGTTGTAATTTGTGTAATGAGAATTCTTCTTTCTTAATCTTGCTGTTGTATTGTCGTCTCTCTCTCTCTCTCTCTCTCTCTCTCTCTCTCTACTGCACCCACATTATCCTCTTAAGTGAATAGTTTCTTTGAGTCTAGGACAAAAACCTTTTTGTTTTCTTTTTCAAATTTCTTTTCCATGACACATCTTGTGTGTACATTTCTTGTATATGGCTCGCTTGTGTCATCTCGAATTTTCTTTTCTTTGAATTCAAAGTACATTCGGGGCATGCCAAAAAATTACCTGGTCATATTTGGTTCTAAAACAAAGATGGTTGCTGTACGAAGCGCTATTTTGGGAATCATTCATCATGCAATTCTCGCTAACTCTACAGGTTAGGTTAGACTTGTAGAAAACAAAAACAAAAACAAAAATTGCTACAGGTTAGTTCTCCAAATTACATAAGGAGACACGTACTATATTTTTTGTGACCAAGAAATTAAGGAAAATTTTGACATCAATTTTCATCCATCCATGAAAGAAAAGAATGATTTAGGGACCAAAGAACATTACTTGCTATACTTACAAAGAATAGTTAGACTAGACACTGCAAATACTTTTATACATCTGTCTCTTTACCTAAATTAGCAATGAATTAGGTTAGGGTAACGAGAGTTTGTAGTTAACATTGTCATATTGTATAGTGGTAGTGTTGAGTCATATACGTCTAAGCATCTATAGTGAGCCTGAGACATTTATGCATGTTAGTAAGTCGCACAAGTCCTAAGTTAAATCTAGGCAAGCATAACAGCTAAGAATGCTAGTTTGGTTAGAGTAATGGTTATTCTTAGTGAGCTCTAAAGATGCAGCGCCAATGATGCATGACGGTCAGAATATCACTAAAGATGCTAAAAGGATGGGACAGAAAGGATAAAGAAATAATTATGACCACGACATAGGGAATTTTAGAAGACGACAAACAAAATGAGTGAACAGCTAGATGTACAGAGAAGGAGGTGGGGTGGGGGTTCTCGTTCCCTTAAACTTGCAAAGAACTGTTGATAAGACACTCTTTAAGATATTTGCAGGGAAAAGCACTCTTCAGATACTCATTATGTAATGGGAGCCCAGAGATATACTCTTAGGAGCCATGACTGAAGCTTTAGTTTAGCATTGCACTGTTAGCTGCGCAGAGGACAACTGTTAGGGTCCATATAAGCAGTAGAATATGCAGGGTCTGTCTCTCATGTGCAAGTGGGGCTTCCAGTGAGAAGCTTCTAAAGGCAGTTGGTGATTCAAGAATTCACATTGACTTGGTCAGGTTCTTGCTATCAATGGCTTAGTGAATGAATTTTTTGCGTGGCAGGTAAGAGGCGATACGTCCCACTACGATGCTGTTGCAAATTCGGCAGCATCTGGAGTACTCTCAGCGGGTCTGAATTCAGGTTGGCGACATAGCCTGTTAGTACTAGCATGCTAATTTCTTATATGCATAGCCTTCACTGGTTGCATCCTGTCGATGTTTTAGCTTTTCACAATTATCAGAAGATGATTCTAGCCTTTTCTTTGTTTCTTAAACTTACTATCACCCACTATCGAAATTTCATGGATAATTAGTTGACCCCTACGTCAAAAGCAATTTAGTACAGTTTTTCCTTTTGATACTATTCACCGAGGACTTTGGAAAAACAGAGCTGCAATGCTTTATCTAATATTATAGTCTTACTTGCTGGGGTATGATAGTTTGTATGGCAACTCTGATATGGTTCTGCGCAGAAGTAATTCTAAATTTAAGTAGTTTAGGTTGTTTGGGGCATATAATTGCTGGGGATTGAAATTCTAAAAGACTTTGCATTCCTCCACTCTAACTACCTTCCTTTCAGTTCTGCGCAGCATTTTCTTTTTGCTTTCCTGTTTTGCTCAATAAAGTTGATCACTCCAGAGCCCAATCATCCCCCAAAAACAGCTAACACAGGCATTGTTTACAGCAACTAATTCGGCCCATGATTCTATTGACATTCTTTGCGTTAAAACCCCAGTTCTCCTAGCCTTTATGTAAACTGTTTAACCTAAACTTTACACCAACTTTTGGCAAGAGCAGGAAAGTAAGAAAGCACGCGAGTTTAAGAAAGGGAAGGGGAATTCTTAGGGAATCATACCCACGAAGAGATGCATCACCTATTGAGTAACAACTCACACCAAGAGGAGATGCTTAACCTATTCTAGTAATAAGTAATTAGGTCTAAGTTTCTTCTTTCCACGTCAACAAAAGAAAATAAATAATTTATTTACATTATCCATAGTGGGCTAAGATTTGCGGGTCAGGAAGATCTTGTTTAGCATTATTCTCGGTGTAAGTCTTATGGTTAAAGATACTCTGCTGCGTTGAAACTACCCAAAAATCTCAATTTAGTACCAAAATGTTCAAATTTCAATCATAAAGTTCTGTAACGTAATTAATCAGCACTCCCTCATCTGGCTTTTACCTGGAAAGTATCTGTAAAACGTGTTATGGTAAAAAGTGGCTCCGTTTACGAAACAGAGCCGATTCGAAGAAAGGTGTTGCTAAAAGTCCTTCAGCATAAAGTTTTTAATTGCTTGTTAGCCCATGTATCAGGTGTGGATTTAGTTGGTGTAAGTGAACATTTGGGTACCAAGATGAGAATTTTATAATTGTTTGGGGAACCAAAGTCTATATAACCCTAAGATTTATTTCAAGCCTGGATCTAAATACCAGCATACCTGGCCAAATTGGCAAACCTTGCAAAGTAGCCCTAAGATTTGAAACTACCTTGGCGGCCGTGTTATACTGCAGAAATTCAGAATTACCAAAATGCTGCAAATATATATGATAAATGTTACAAAAGCTTAAGAAAATATAGATATGATGTGCTGCTAGACTGCAACTTCCCTATTAGACCATGAGCACAAACTATTCCACTTTAGAGTTGGATACTCCGTCTATGCATGTTCACTAACATACAGGTGATAAGTGTGTACATATTAAGGTTTTTTTGCCAAAGTTCCACTCTCACAGAACTCACATTTTATCCTTTTTGAAAAATTTTTGCCGAGTGAAGAAGGTTACCAGAAACTGCATCATCATTGTAAAATTTGATCCTCAGCTATAGTAAACATTAAAGTACTGAATACTGTCCTGTGTGGGACCCATACATATTCTACGAGAACACGAGCTTTTCTGTGAAAGGGTTGATCAGGTACACGCTTTGCATCAATTTTGTATATTTTTCTTAGCTTGTTGTTTACCAGGTAAAGTCATGACCACTTTCATTCTTGTCTTGCCATTAACCATAGATTCACTTAATGCTGAACTGAATTTTTTTTTTCCTCAAATGGTATTGCAGGTGTTCCTTGCATATTTGGTGTCTTGACATGTGATGACATGGAGCAGGTAAATTAGAAATAATCATTGGTTGGTAGATTGCCGAGGCTTGCTTTCTAGTATTTCACTAAATTAACCATTTGGTCTCTCCTATAATTGCTCATGTTCGATGAAACTTTTACATTTTCAGCAATCTATGTTACATGGACTCTTCAAAATGCTTGAAGTACCTGTGTCGGACACTCGACACTTGGATCTGAGTCTGGGATATATGTCCGATACATCCCGTAGGACATGCCACTAGGAACACTATGTTATAGCTTTTTTTTTGGGTTCGTTATTGCTTTTAGATGATCTCAAAACCATATGCATATCATAGAACAACATGTAAACTAAGGAATAACTAAGGCTCTGTTTGAAAACCATTTGGTTTTCAGTTTTTTTCCCAGTTTGTAAAATGGAGAAAAAAAACGCGTTTAGCGCACAGTTTTCATTTTTTTTTTCTTCAATTTTGAAAACCAGTTTTTAAAATAGGGTTGTTTTTTAAAACTCCCATTTTGGGGTTTTGGGTTTCTAGTTTTGGTTTTTATTTTGAGACCACCCCACCACCACCCCCTGCTGCCACAGCCACCACCGGCCCCCGCCACGCCACGCCCCCCACCGCCACCGGAACCCCCACCAAAGAAAAAACTCAAAATAAAAACTGGGTAATCAAACACCCAAAAGAAAAAAACTGGGTAATCAAACACCCATTTGTTTTTGTAAAAACTAAACTGGTTTTGGTTTTTTGGAAACAGAAAACCAAAACTGGAAGTGATTTCACCATGCTACCTAAGATACAAGAATAGGTGGGGAATATTTTGTTGTGTCCTCATGTCTTGGATTCTGAAAAATAGACTAATCCGATACTTGGATTCGTATGTGACTCGGACACTCGTACTGAGTCCATGTAACATAGTCCGCAATACGTTTTGTATTGAAACTGTACATTTAGTATATAGTGCAGTCAACAATTGTCTGTACTTGTATGGCGTAAGAATGATTTAGTGTTTCTCCGTGTGAGTGCAGGCTTTGAACCGAGCTGGTGGTAAATCAGGGAATAAAGGCACTGAGACAGCTTTGACTGCTGTAAGTTTAATGTAGAAACACTATCAAATATGATTTCTGTAAGTTTACGGAGACTTAAAGTTCATTTAAGAAATTACCGGCAGTGTCTCAATTTTAGAAGATAAGTGCTGCCTTTTTTTCAAGGCAACTTACGAGAGTTCACTTGACGTGTTAAATTAAAATTGTGGACAGTTTTTGGTAATTACAAGATAGATTTAAAACAATTAAGTCATTTCTTTATGCAACACATGCGTTTTTAGTTCTTGGGGTAGGATTATATGGTAGTTGCGGCCACTCGCTTCTTGGGGGTAAATTCTTTACTTTTGGGATTGCTTGGTGGTCAATTCTGTCGCCGTAAACTCTTGTGAGGAAATAAATGGATTTTGAAATAACACTGTAATAGTAATTTGCTTGGTTTAATTGGCGCTAATAGCAAAATTATCACCAAAAAATATGAATAGAAGGCTTAATTGCACTCTGGACCCTATGTTTTTCCAAAAATTGCAGTTAAAACTGCAATGTTTACTAATTAGCTATCAAAACCTCAGGGTTTACCTTTAGTTGCATCGTGGAAATTACTAACAGATTTCAAGAATTCCGTTACTAATAAGGGTACATTTGTCATTTTTGGTTCCCTTTTAACCAAATATTAGAAAAGAACACAAAAGAATAAATCTATCTTAAAATACAAAGTCAAAGACTTATTCTTCTTCTTCCCACCTTATTTCATCTTCTTCCCATCTACATAACGCTATGCAATAGCATCCCACCTTTCAGATCAAATCTAACAAAAATTCTGGATAGTCCATTTAGATGAAACTGGAATGGATTTAGACGTACCATGAATCTGAGTCTACCAAATTTATGTGTTTAAATTGGCTTTGGATCGAATTTAGTCTATGTTACATGGACTCTTCGGTTTTGCGTGAAGTACCCGTGTCGGACACTGGACACTGGACACTTGGACATGGGTATGGGATATGTGTCCGACACATCTCATAGGATATGCCATTATGATACTATTTTATAGTCTTTTGTTTAATTAGTAGTTGCTTTGAGTGGAGATAAGTTGTCAATTAAAACCAAATTCATCACATAAAACACCTTTTTGCCTTCGAAATAACTAAAAAGCAAGAATAAATATGAACATTTTGCCGTGTCCCCGTATCTTGCGTTTTCAAAATTAGACGAGTCCGACACTTAGACACGTATCCGATCCGGATACTCGTACCGAGTCTATGTAACATAGAATTTAGTCCATGTACATACCTTGTCAAATTAGATTAGATTAGTTACAGATCTAATACATAGAATAAAAATTTGAGGAAGGGATGATGATAGGTGGGAGGAAGCAGAAGGATTCTGCAATAGCTTAAAGAATATTTTGATTAGAAGAGTGAAGGGAGGTAGAGAGAGAGAGATTCGTGTGTGTTTGCGTGATAACAGAAAAAGTGTGTGAGAGATTCATGTGTGTGTCGTACCTTATAGTTGATGAAGGTGAGAGGGATCACAGCGATGGTGCTTGAACACAGAGGTGGTGGTGGTGGTGGTGGTGGTTGTGAGCTATGTTACATGGACTCGGTGTGTCCGAATGTCGGACTCACCAAATTCTGAACTACAGGACACGGGGACACGGATCCGATCTTGGACACGGACACAGGGACACGGATAGAACATTTATTTTCAAGTAATACTTTATATGAGATTAGTACAAAGTAAAGGGGTGGATATGATATTATGAAAAAGTAGCATTTATTGTGTTGTGGAAAGAAAATGATAAGATGTGGTCATTTATTAAAGGGCTAATTACACCCATGTCCCTCAGGTTTGGGGGTAATTACACCCGAGGACACAAAGTTTCAAAATGTAACACTTATGTCCATTGACAAACGGAATACAAAAATACTTAACGGTTTTGACAAAAAGACTTGATTGCCCCTGCAGCCCCTTTCCGGCAACCCCTTCCCTCACCGCCGGCAGTCCCCTTCCCCGCCGACAGCCCCTTCCCTCACCGTCGGCAGCCCCCTTCTCCGCCGGCAGTCCCTTCTGTTCTTCCCCGAACAAAGCAATTCCACCGCAGCCCCCCATCGTCGCAAACAGATCCACCAGTCGCCGACCATCCGAGACTCCATCGCCCCCTGTCCCTTTCTGTTCTTTGCCGGAAAAATAGATCCACCTGTCGCGACCATCCGAGACTCCATCGCCCCCATCCCCTTTTGTTCTTCGCCGAAAAAAACATATCCACCCGTCGCCGATCGCCCCCCGTCCCCTTCTGTTCTTAGCCGGGAAAAACAGATCCACATGTCGCGACCATTCGAGACTCCATCGCCCCGTCCCCTTCTATTCTTAGCCGGAAAAAACAGATCCACATGTTGCGACCATCCGAGACTCCATCGCCCGCCGTCCCCTTCTGTTCTCTCTCAATCAGCCGGTGTGGGTGGGTTGACCAAAATTCTCAAATTAGGTTTTGAAACCCTAATTTGTAAATTAGGGTTTTGAAACCCTAATTTGCAAATTAGGGTTTTCAAAGCCTAATGCAAAAGATAGAGAACAAGTCAAGGTTTTAAAACCCTAATCTATAAATTAAGGCTTAAAATCTTAATATAAAATTTTTAAAAATATTCAGTATATACACTACAAGGGGTAGTATCGTTATTTTAAAAATACGTATTGATGACATCATAAAAAAAGTAAACTTTTTGGACGGAACCCTGACGGATGGACACGGGTGATACATTTGAAACACTTTTGGTCACGGAATGTTACATTTTGAAACTGTGTCCTTGACTGTAATTACCCCCTAACCTCAGGGACATAGGTGTAATTAGCCCTTTATTATAACCCACACCTAAGTCAGACTCTTCCAGTCTCTCTCTTGCCTCGAGTTATGCTCTCTCTCTCTCTCTCTCCCCCCTCTTCATCTTCTTCCAAATCTGTACTCTTCATCTTCTTCCAGATCTGGACTCTTTATCTTCTTCCAGATATGGACTTTCTCTCTCTCCTACCCAGGAATCTACCACTTCTTCCTCGTAAGACCTTCATCTTCCATATTCATAGTGACAGATTCCCAGAGATCCTCTCCAATCGGCAACATGGCGTGTTCGTCAGGCAAATGGCGTGTTCGGTACGGATCCCGTACCCGGATCGGTGTCGTGCCGTGTGGACACGATATTTTGACTCAAAGTGCCGAGTCCATGTAACACAGGTTGTGAGGAGGAAGGATGTGATGGAAGTGTGGTAGGGGAGGCATTGGGATTTCTAGAGAGGAAGAGGAAGAAATGGGTTTAGTCAAACGAGTTTGGTAAATTGTGTTTGAATTGACATATCTATCCCTATACTTAACAGATTTTTAATCCTGTTACTAGTTTTCCACGAGTGCAACGAAATATAAACCCCGGGGTTTTGGCATCTAAATAGTAAACGTTGGGGTTTTACCTTCAACATTTGGCAAAACACAGGGTCTGGAGTGCAATTAAGCCTAAATAAAAACCAAAAACATTTGAAGTCATTATTTATTCAACATATGCCTATTTAGTTCTTGGAGTAGGGTTATAACAATTGAAGTCATTTCTTTATTCAACACACACAAACAGATTAGAACAATTGAAGTCATCTCTTTATTCGATACACGCGTTTTTAGTTTTTGTGCTAGGACTTTTTGTAGTTGCCACCACTTGCTTCTTGGCGGTCAATTCTTTACTTTTGGGATTGCCCCAACATTAATTGATTCTGAAATGACGCTGTTATTATAGTTTGCTTTGTTATATTGGCGTTAATGGCAGCATGGGAACTTGGGTTTTGTAATCACAAAAGCATATACAGAAACCAAAAATTATAAACTAAATAAAAATTTCACTTGCAAAATTTATAATCCTTGTCATTTTCTTATTGAAGCCTCTCCCAACCTCTCTCTCTTTGTTTACAGCCTGATCCAGTATATCTTATCTTAATTTTCTGTGCGCGTTTCATCTAGGAAAGGGATATTACCACTCCACTTTTTTCAGTAAAGCGCTCTACTTTTGTTACAAGGTTCCGAGTCCTGCTAAGAGTGATTTTGAGTTGAGAAGCATGTGCAGTGGTTAGTTGAAAAGTAGAAGGGGTATATTGCCCTTGTATATAATGGTTGAAGAACTTGAGACGTTAGATGGGTTGTCTTGGGCCGCCTGGTTGACGAAGTTTTATATACCTTGTGTCTTAGGCTCTTAGCAAAAAACTTCGCAATTTACTAGTAATCGGAAATCACTGTTGCTTGAATGTACTATTCACTTATTTTCTACTTTCTTTTTCTCCACTTCAAAATGGCAGATTGAGATGGCATCTTTGTTCGAGCACCATCTGAAGTAGCAGTGATGCTGTGAAGGATCTATTTTCCCCTCCACTTTCCATTTGAGGCAGTGGACTGATCTTATGAGTTCTTCTCTCGGCAGCCAGACTATCATGTTGTTAAGACAACCAGGGAACTGCCGAAAGCTAACATGTCAGACTAAGATCGGCTGTTTGTTGCTTGTTAATGGAATTATCATGCGTTTTAAAAGGAGAAAGTCTGATCTTTGCAATAATACCCCGTTAGCTAGTGTGCTTCATGACCTGTAAACTTATTTCCTGACCATGTGCATCCACAATCTTTGAACGTTGCTGCAATGGTCATCTGAACGACATTTTTGTTAAAGGATCTGTTGTTAGGCTGTGGTGCACGTGGCATTAGAATGATATAGATTCCATGAAGTTATCTTAACATTTTTTGGAAGTTGCTGAATTTCGAGCAATCGCAGGTAGAGAGTTTAAAGATTTACTTGTGTCGTTCATTTCGTATTGCTAAATGGATGCACCTGTTGGATATACTATTGGCATCAGAATTTTGTATGATATTCCTGTTCATGCCGTTTATAATGTTTCTTTTTCCTCATTCCAATTATATATGTACCAGCAGAGATTTTTTTCCCGTGAGTGAGCGCAGGTGTGCGTGTCCTTGGGATGTGAACCAAGAAGGTAAGAAAACATCTCCTGGTCAAACGTTTCAATTAGCATTTGGTATGCTAATTTAGAAAATGAAGATGTTATTTTCACCCTTAATATGCTAGTCCATCCCCTTGTTTGTTGCTTAAAAGTCATTAGTTTTCGGTAAAATACATTTTAAGCGACAGAAGGAGGGTCGAAAAGCATATAAGAGAGTGAAAATAGCATTTTCATCTCGAACCCTCCGCCGTATCCTCGTGGAGTGGCTTGTGGATTGAAAGGTGGTTAAATCCTGAAGCCCAACTAACCATGTTAAGAGAAACCCTTTTTTGTTTGATACGATGGCTTGAAAAGAATGAGTAGTTTGAAAATGCATTTGAAGAAATTTTAGGATGGTGGGTTATGGTCAAAGCTTCTAACAATGGCATGAGAACTTGAACTCAGTGTAATGCATAAAAGGGTCAAAAGCAACTGCCAATTAATCAGCGCTTCAAAACATCTATCCAAGTGAGTGGTTTGATCAATGAACAGTCCATTCTCTCTGTAATTTATACGCTTCAGTGGTCCTCAAATATGGGTTTTCCATGGCTAATAAGTAATGAACTTGGTGTTGGTCTCGGGAAGTCCTTTATGTTCATCCTTAAAACATCTTTCTTCTACTTTTGAAAGAGGACTAGGAGGAGCAAGAGGAATAAAATATGAGACAAAGCCTGCCTTCCATCCTACTCCATTCCCAAGTGCCAACCGGAAGCTTTCAAAGCTTGCTTTACGATTTTGTAAGCCCAAGCAGCCAGTGACCCTATTTTACTTGGAATCCGAAATACTCGCTACAAATTCAAGAGTAGGGCCAAATTGGGCTACCATTTTCGTTTCTGTTTTTCGTTTTCAACACAAATCATGCAGGGACATCGTGAAATGAATAAGCCATCTCCGGCATTGGCTTGCTAATATATCACGATAATGCCCTTCTAAATCCCCATAAACCAAAATGAACGACATGTATCACAGTAGAAAAGAACAAAGAGGAAAACTAAAGAGAAACTTAGAATCAAAGTTAACCACAGCATTGGAAAAGAAAGAGCTGCATGAGACGAATATTTTAGCTTCGCTTTACGTCCAAAGTACATTGGTGCACATAATAAATATAGTATTTGACACCCACTAGCCTTGCAAGGACAATCCCCTGCAGCATCCATGAGGAAGAAGAAACCTAAATATTCTCTTTTAAAACCGTTCCTTAAATTTGTGCCATCACCGTAGACATGGCGGATTAGGCAAAATAGAGTTCATGCTTGCTACCACAAGCTACACTGGAAAATACCAACAGCTTTTTTTCTTGCAGTGTAATGGTAATGTTAAACCTTTCTCTCCCGGCTTCAGTAAGTTTCAAGTCCAAACTCCTGAATCGCGAGAGGCTTACTTGTTCACAGCAGCCTGAATGTCCAAGCTCACTTTTCCCTCCAGCAGATCAGGTGTTCAGATTATCTACAAATTGTTTGTTTGAAGATATTCCATAATGGGGCGGTGGTATTCAAGCGCCTAGTTATTACCTTTCCGTTTATGATTTTCATCTACGTCATTGCGCACATGTCTGTTTGATGCACTCACAGTTGCTACTAGAGAACTTAAATTTTCTTTATTTTTGTATATGAGTTGTATTGGTTCAATTTTTTGGCTTCTTGATTCATCAACCATTCTTTTAGTTCAGTTCTTTATCTTATGGTTCCCTACTTCTATAACTAGCTGATGGAGGAACATGTTCATGACAGAGTGTTGCAGCAATAGTGTTCGGAGATGGATCACAATCAAGGCTCTACCCATTGACAAAGAGGAGATCAGAAGGGGCCATTCCTATAGCAGGAAACTACAGACTCATCGACGCAGTTGTAAGCAACTGCTTTAACAGCAACATTACCAAGATATATGCTCTCACACAATTCAACTCCACAACCCTGAATTCTCACCTTTCAAGAGCTTATTCTGGAGCACGTCTCGCCAAAGAGGGGTTTGTTGAAGTAATTGCTGCATATCAGAGTCTTGAAGACAAGGGTTGGTTTCAGGTGAAATATCTTTTTTCTTGATTTTTTTCAAAACCAACATTTGAAAAATATTTTATGTTACGCATTTCTTCTGGAAATGTAAGGCTCCCCATGCCCTCTAGCTTTTTATTTTTTTTATAACCCTCAGCTTTTGTTTTTTTTATAACCCTCTGAGGAGTAGTTTCTACTATACCTATTCTCTAATGTGCAGGGAACTGCTGATGCAGTCAGAAGATGTTTGTGGTTGCTAGAAGAGTATCCAGTAATTGAGTTTCTGGTCCTTCCTGGTCACCATCTATATAAGATGGATTACCAGAACCTTATAGAGGCCCACAGGATTAAAAAGGCTGACATTAGCGTTGCCGTCTTGAGTAGCATGAGACATCATGATCCAGGTTTTGGTAGTTTTAAAGTGAATTCAGAGAATGAAGTAACCGAGTACAGAGAGACACCAGGAACTGATCCAGCGAAGTCCGCATCAGTAAGTTTTTTCAGCATTCCTTTCTTGTTTGATGTTGTCTTTTCTTAAATCTGTGTCTTCATGTATGGTAATGCTCATTTCTCGGACTCGACAAGCAAATAAATTTCAGGTTCTAATTAAAGCTTTAATATGCAAATTTAGGTACGAAGCTCATCAGTAATGTTCAATGATGTTGCTGATCATAAATATCTCGACAGTATGGGGATCTATGTCATTAGCAGAGATGCCATGATAAAGCTTCTAAGAGAATATTTTCCAAAAGCAATTGATTTGACAACTCAAGTGATACCAGGTGCAATAGCCTTAGGAATGAAGGTCAGTCTTCTTTTAGTCACAATACATTCTCCCACTCCTGTTCTTGCCCCCTTTCTTGACTTCTTTATTCTTAATTTTTGAGAAACTTTCCTTCAATGCGAATACTCAGATTTGCGCATTCCAATTTGATGGGTATTGGGAGGACATGAGAAGCATTGAAGCATTTTACAACGCCAACCTGGAAAGCACAAGGAAATCGAAAATGACATATAAGTCGGTAACCTTCAGTGACAGGAAAGCTCATGTGTAGCTAACAAGTCAGCAATTAACTAACACAAACTTACATTTGGTAGCAGTTTCTATGACAGAGATTCCCCGGTATACACTTTGCCACGCTTTTTGCCTCCAACTTCAATCACCGATGCTGTAATAACAGATTGTGTCATTGGAGATGGTTGTATTCTCAATGTAAGCAATTAACTCATTTCATTAGCCTTTGCATATTTGAACTGTAACTTGTTCATCGATGAAAATGTAGGACAACAAACACTCACGCTCATGATAATACAATCAGAATGAGATGTTACCGAGTATGCATTATCTGTGAAAGTTTGTTTGCCCAATTTTTTGAATCTTCATTTCAGAGGTGCAACATCAAAGGTACAGTGTTTGGTATGAGGACAAGGGTGGAAGATGGGGCCATAATTGAGGATTCAGTAATCATGGGTTCAGATATCTATCAAGTAAGATGCTTTAAGGATTCGTACCTCGTCTACATTATTATTCTTTTTAAGGTGTTTAGAACCATGCGATAATGGATATCTTGCAGATGTCATCAGTTCTCAACATAATTTGTTTTCTCCCAACCGTAATGTCTCTTCCATTACCTACGTCAATCCTTTTTAAGTAACAAACATGAAACTGGGAAAGATAATACAAAGTCGAGGATATTAGCCTTGATCGTGCATGGTTCCAAACACCCACTAATCAAATCCACTTCTCATGCAAGTGCCTGTGTGCAGCAGACTGAAGATGAAAGGAAGAGCATGGGCATTCCAATTGGGATTGGGGAAGGTTCCCGCATAAGGAAAGCCATAGTAGACAAGAATGCAAGGATTGGAAAAAATGTTATGGTACTTAGCTTTTCAGTTCTCATTGTCTTTCAAATGGTTTCTCTTCTGTTCTTTTTTTCGCTTTGATATGTTCAACAGTCTTTACCAAGTATCAAGAATTCCTAATTGATGTTGTCAGACTCAATGTTGGACACATTTTGCTGTTTGAGGATAACTAACTTAAATGATGATGTTATTCTAATGTCAAATGCCTGTGCTGTTGGTGTTATGTAGATCATAAACAATGACAGTGTCCAGGAAGGGAACAATGAAGCTAATGGCTACATCATCACAGCGGGAATAGTTGTGATTCTAAGGAGTGCAGTAATCCCAGATGGCAGCATCCTCTGAGAAGTGATTTTTTGTTGTTGATTCATTGACTAGTGATCAATAAAATGGAATATACATACTTCCAACACGTGGATTCATCACCACAGCGGTTCAAAATATATGATATTTTCATGTCACCCATTTGGAGGTCGTATTGCATTTTGATTGAACTTCTACTTCCGAATTGTTGTTCAATATTTTACTAAGTCCCACAACTAAGGATCTAGGTTCTCAATTTTGTTTATTCTGCTCCAGTGCAACACCTTTCTTCTTTCTTTAACAAAGTTGTAAGCTTGAGATGTCATAGATTTATTGACCCATAGAGCTTATGGAATAGGGTCATCCTGAGTGCACTGTTATACCAAAGTTCAGCCAGGCAGAACCATTTCGCCTATTGTTTAAGCATATCATTGGACATGCACCTGAGGTACGTCTCTAAGCACCTACTGAGCATCTCTTACCGGCCATCACTACCAGGGTGCTTGTAAGCGTCTCGAGCTCCTTCTTTGCAACCATGGTTGAAATCTACGAGATGGAACCGAAGCGCTGGGATCCACAGCTCGAGACACTATGGTGAAATGACGATGATCTACGGTAAATGGACCATAATAAATGGTGAATTGTACTGAAACAAATATAAAGGACATATTTCTAAACAGTTTTAGAGAAGAAGGTCTCTATTCAATTTTCATCAAGCAAAAACATGCGATTGCTCCCCCTGTTTTATCAGGGTCGTTACCTTCAAATTTCAAACAAAAATTTCAACATACATAAGAGATAGCGGGAATTTACAAATTAATATTGACGTTACTCAACAAGTGTACTCGGTTTTTTTTAACCAAAACGATATCACTTTGCAAGTCAACTACATTGGTGCCCTTTTCTTCTATAGTTTCTCCCGTTTTTGGCCGTTGAACTTGTTGGCTCGGTCGTTTAATCCTTAGCTTCAGCTTAGGTGGTCCTAGAGCTTGGGTCATAGCATGAATTTACTTCTAAAATTGACTTTATGATACCTTGTATGATGCCTTTCAAGAGCCTATAGTGGTGGTTTTGGAGAAAGGGCGTTCATCGGCCAAAAAATTGCGCGTTGTGTTAGGGTGTTTGTGTGCCAAGAAGGAATTTAACTAATGGAATTGCTAGAATTACGCTTGGGTCATGAGTTTGGTGTGTACATGGGGCGGTGGTTGTCAAGTTTAAAGGTGAAGGATTCACGAAGATACTTAACAAATTTTTAAACATACACTCATTTTTTCACGCTTTCTAATATCAATGAAAGAATAAAAAGAAAAGAAAAAATTGACTACCAAAATACTTAACTGAAGAATAATTTTAGTTAAATACTTTTAACTTGCAAAATACTCTAGTAAATATTTGGCCAAATGAATCCAATTAAAAAAATTAAGCCGTAAATGTATGTTTTGACATCAAAGGTTTAATTTCGTAAATTTGAGTCGAGTCTATGAAAACGTAGTGGACCGTTTGTTCTTCTTGTTCCACTTCTACCAGAAAAATAGAAGCGGCTCTGCCTCTCAGTGTCTTTATCTCCTACAAATACCAGCTACACAGAGACTATGAGACATCAAACTGAAACTTTGGTTTCTGAAGCAATGGACTAAGGCACGATTTGCCACTGGTATATCATCCTTCTTCCTTCCACTCTTCAGATTTTTCACTTTCCCTTTTCCTAATTCTTCTCTCTTTGTCTCTGCTATTCTGTTGGCAAAGCTGTTGATTACCATTCACATTTGGGGTGTTCTACATAACATAATTCGTGTAAGATTTATTTTTGTTTATTTTTGGGTAAAGTTCCTGCATATTGAATTCCAGTTGTAGCTTAGTAGAAGAAGATCATGGAGGCATTGTTCTCCATTGCACATAGTCACACATACTTACAACCACCCATGTCCTTGACTTTTGTGGCTTCCAATTTCATTCACTCAAAACTAACTAGACACCCGCACCAGCTCACCATCACAAACCCAGAATTTGCGTTCTCAAGGCCTAGACACCACCTGGGTTTTGTTCAATTTCAAAGAAGAAAGAACTTTTTTCCAGTTAATGCTGGGAAAAACTATAGTCCTGTTAGGATTGAGATAGTGGATGATATTGACGATGAGGAGGATAATGATGATAATAAACAAGAAGAAGGTTCCGATATGGATTGGGAAGCGGAATTTATTGGGGAGCTGGACCCTTTGGGGTTTCTCCCCCCTAAGAAGCGAAAGCAGGAGAAAAAGTCTAAGCTGATTCAGGACACGGATGCAATGGATTGGTGTGTCAGGGCAAGAAAGATTGCCCTCAAGTCCATCGAGTCTAGGGGCTTGAGTCGGACGATGGAGGACCTCGTCACGGTTAATAATAATAAGAAGAAGAAGAAGAAGAGCAAGAAAATGGTGGGGGATAAACACAAGGTTGATAAGATGGCTAGCGTTGTGAAAGAGGATTCAGATTCAGAATTAGAGGAAGAAGATTTTGATGATGCAGACCAACTTAGGAGTGTGAGTATGATTGCGGATGGGTTGTTCGACGAACAGGAGAGGAATAGGGAAATTTTTATTGAAAGGCTTTCTCAATTTTCTGGGCCATCCGACCGTAGGAAAGAGATAAACTTGAACAAAGCAATTGTGGAAGCACAGACGGCAGATGAAGTGCTCGAGGTTACTGCTGAGATGATAATGGCAGTCGGGAAAGGGCTGAGTCCTTCGCCTCTCTCTCCGTTGAACATTGCCACCGCGCTCCATAGGATTGCTAAGAACATGGAGAAAGTTTCGATGATGAGGACTCATAGGCTGGCATTTGCTCGTCAAAAGGAGATGTCTATGCTTGTGGGTATTGCAATGATGTCATTAATGGAATGCTCGGCTCAGGGCATCTCAAATATTGCGTGGGCATTGTCTAAGATTGGAGGTGAGCTTCTCTACTTGTCGGAAATGGATAGAGTAGCAGAGGTGGCAACGACAAAGGTTGGTGAAATGAACTCCCAGAATGTTGCCAACCTTGCGGGCGCTTTTGCATCTATGCGGCATTCCGCTCCGGTGCTGTTTTCAGAACTATCAAAAAGAGCTTCGGATATAATCCACACATTTCAGGCGCAAGAACTTGCTCAGCTGTTGTGGGCTTTTGCTTCTCTTAATGAGTCTGCTGACCAGATAGTGGAATCTCTTGATAATGTTTTCAAAGATGTACATCAATATAGATGTTGCTTACACGAAATAAAAGAAGAACGCACGGAAGAAAGAGTTGCAGAAACTAGTAAAGACTGCGAGGCTGAAGAAATTCTTGGCTCTCCTGTGCTCAATTTTAGCAGAGATCAGCTTGGCTATATAGCCTGGTCTTGTGCTGTTCTTGGGCAAATGGATCGGATTTTCTTTTCTCACGTGTGGAAGAGTTTAAGCCATTTCGAGGAGCAACAGATTTCAGAGCAGTATAGGGAGGACATCATGTTTGCTTCTCAGGTTTATCTAGTGAATCTATGCCTGAAGCTTGTGTGTCCGCATCTTCAGTTGTCCCTCAGGAGTGACCTGGAGGAGAAAATTGTTCGTGCTGGAAGAACCAAGAGGTTTAATCAGAAAGTCACTTCCTCATTTCAAAAGGAGGTGGCGCGTCTTCTTGTTAGCACAGGCCTTGACTGGGTGAGGGAGTATTCTGCTGATGGATACACTTTGGACACCGTCTTGGTCGATAAAAAAGTTGCTTTGGAGATTGATGGGCCAACTCATTTCTCAAGAAATTCTGGTGGGTGTCACACTGTCCCCCTACCACAAGATATATCAGCATCTCCTGCTGATTTCATTTGGTTATTTGATCACTGTTAATATTCCTGATTGTCTTGTGCTTTTCTGCAGGGGTCCCTTTGGGCCATACGATGCTAAAACGTCGTTACATTACTGCTGCTGGTTGGAAGCTTGCATCCCTGTCTTACCAAAAGGTGAGTTACATCAACTCTTTCAGCAAATCAGCTTTATTTTCAAATGCATCTGCTTTTGTTCTATACTTGTTTTTAAAGGAAGGTACTGTTGTTGCAGTAAGTTACCATTAAGACCCAGTGGAGGAAGGGAGGGAGGGAGGGAGAGGGGGTGGGGGGGTGGGGGGGTTGAAGTATCTAGAACTTCCTTTCTCGTATCACGTGTCTTGACTATGTACCACATTCTTGACTTAGCGGGGGATTTCTGCGAGGGAAAGATTTGTGGAATTGGTTTCCCATATGGGAGCTTACATTTTTGTTAAGCCTTCCTTCTGTAGATCATATTTGAATCTGTGTTCTAGGAACTGCTCTGAATTTTTAAGTTATTTCTATCTTCTTCATTAATTTTATGTTTGAAAGGCAAGTTCCTTACTACTCATGGAATTATTTATCGTTACTATCGGAACATCTCTAGCTTCTTGTTTAATATGATAGATGCATTTCATAGTTGCAACAAATCCTTTTATTTTTTCTGCATTCATCTGTGTATACATGTCTGCCACTCTAAGCTATTTTCTACTTGTAAGAAGTTTGAGAATACTGTATGGCAACCATGCCATATTGTAGAGTGATTATAGATAAAGCTACCTTTTACCAGCAAGTCTAAGGTTTGAAGGAAACTTTTACTCTTTAAGCACACTAGTCGCAATTAGGGCAAATGAAAAAAATGTTCTAATCCAGAATACTAGTCTTGTCAATGATCTAGCCGACCAACAAAAGACAATCAGGTTGCCCCTTGAGGGAGAAAGAGGAAACATGCAATCTTACTACGTTATAAACTGTCAAAGCTCAAGTACATACGATGTTCATCACTAGAGGTTGACACTTTATATGCACGTCCTCTTGGTTTAGTTGGTCATTTTGTAAGGATTTTGTTATATGATATGTGAGAGAACTGTCATACAACTTCGTCAGAGAGCTTTGGTTGACTACCTAAAGGCTCGTTGAGAGGTAACAAGCCGTGGCTTCTATATAAAAGCAATGGCCCAGTAATTCTAGGAACAGAAGCCAGTCCTCCGTATAGGTCTAGGCTTAGGTTAGAGGTAGGGTTGATGAGTGGGGCTTGCCATCTTTCAATTTTAGGTCCCTCCCTTTGAAATGAAGATGATATAGGAATAATTTTGCATTAGTGCATTCTCTTCTTTGGTCCCGAGGTCAGAATCTTTGGCATAAGGGACAACGAGTCAGTTGGCTCTGAAGGTTGGAACATCTTCCCCCTCTGTATGTACCTTCTCAGTTCTCACTAAGCCTTTGGTGCAACAGTAAGGTTGCCCTCTGGAGCAACATATATCTCACCCTACACAGACCCCGTGAACAATTCCATTTAATAATAATTGATGCTCAGATGAAAAGTGAAAAAATTTAAATCCTGACAAACATATGGGAGGGAAATAAACTAAACAAGGGAGGCAGTAAGGCATTTTCTTGTCTCAAAGAGAGAAAGAGCTGTGGTTTGGGAAGTACGGCTGGATAGAGATGAAGTCTGTGGACTGCTGGTTGATTGAGGGAGACTTGCGGACCTAGGAGAAGTACTTGAATGAGGTGGAAAAAAATTAGTTGTAGGATTATCCATTTTTTCTGGTGTTTCTTCCTTGGAATCTCGCTCGGGAACCTGACAGTTGCTCCCGCTCCCACCCCAAAACCCTGTATACTAGTGGCTCTCCCTCCCACCGCAAACCCTGTATTGTAGTGACGCTACCCCGCTCCAGATCCTCATACCCGTTGCCGCTCCCACTCTTCTCCACACTTGGTGCACAATTTAGAAGGGATATATGGCTGTAGTGGTGGAAAGAGGGAGGGAGGGAGGGTGCGGAAGGGTAGGGAGGAGAGATGGCTGGTTTGTTGTGATAGAGTGGGCAGCAATAGAGTGCAATGAGCTCTCCACGGAAGCTGAGTTTCAACAAGCGCATGAGAGGAAGTTTTATTCCAAGACTGCCCATTTGCCCGCATTTACCTCTGTGTATCAAGAAGCTGAAGGGAGATATGGGAGCGCATTGGAGGTCTTCTTTTCTGACCACATCGAGTATCTGGATCACTGTTTCATGGAACAAAGGGAGAACCTTGCTCGCTTTGATCTTTCAAATGCGTGTGGAGAAAATGGTGCCCATCTGTGGAATTTGGGCTTTGGACATAAATGTTTTGTTCTTGCCGGAGTTTCCATCTGAAAACAGTCATTCCTCAAAGCGAAAAGGTGGGTCTTTAGTGCATAACGCTTGGAGTTAAAATAAATGCTGCAGATCCTATGGTATACTCGATCTGTTTGCATTCATGCTTGGGTTTCAATCAACTTTGCTTTTCAAATTTGGTTGCTAACAAATGAAAAACTAGAATCTCATAGGACTTTGGTGCATTTTCGATGGTGGCATAAAGGTCAGATAAGCCGAGCCACTTCAAATAACGAATTGGGGGGCATAATAATACTTTGCATTTGACATAAATGTTAGTGTGCCACTGGGGATCCTTTCTAAGCCGCATGTTTCTTCCTGCCCTCACACGCGCGTGCATGCACACACACATTAACCTATAGAAAACTATCAGACTTGATCAGTTTTAAGTTTCAAAGATATTCATCCTTTGAAGATGTGTGGTTCCGTGCTTGTTAGAACTTCATAAAGTGAAAACTGATGCGATGCATGTGTTATAATGGTTGATTAATTGCAGTGGGAGGAGCTTCAAGGAGATTTTGAGCAGTTGGAGTACCTTAGAGAGATCCTCAAGGATCACATAGGGGAAGGCATCTCCAACATGGAAAGGGAGCGAGGAAGGTTGAAGTAATCAAGTGTTTTGAGGCAGAATGATCTTGACATGTAGCAGGCTGAAGATTCTACTCCTTATTTAGTTCTTGTATCACGTATACTGCGCATTTTCTGATTTTTCGAGTACTTGTACACATAAGTATGTAATCTATGATTGGTTAGCATCGAAGTAAATCTTAAGCAAGGTTTGCCCCTTCAAAACGAAAAGGAGAAAATTGAATTCAAATTTCTTGTCCCCCTATTCTTTGTCATCTTTGAAGTTATAATGGTATGTTTACTTTTGTGTAATAGTCGCATTCCTTCTGTTAAAATGGTCAGTACAACAAATTTGTAAGTTACTAGGAAAAAAAAAATATTGACTTTGAGGACTTAAATAGCATCCATGCAAATAAATGATAGGTAGATGTCCTCCGGTAGCGCTGGTTTTCACTGGCGCGTGGTGGTGTGGTACTCCTCTATAGACGTTTTATACCTAACAAACAAACGATCCAGAGATAGCCTTATCAAAACTGTGTTAAATTGATACATCAAGATGTAAGAAGATACTCGAAGATAGTTTGAGGTATATGACAAAACAGGCAAACGGCTTCCATTGGTGTGTGGTGGCGTCGTACTTCTCCATTTTTAGAGTTGTTTTTCCTAGTGTCTTCGTAATTTGATCCAATAGTTTTGGGCTGGTGGTAGGTGAGGAGGTTAGATCCAATCCTTTCCGGTGTCTTGGGGTGGATCGCAAGGTGGGTTATGGCTGGCAGTGGTTTCTGGTGGTTGTTGGTTGCCTGCCTTGAGTTTTTTCTGGGTATAGTGGATGGTCGTGACGTGGCGTCTGAAGGCGTGTCTAAGCAGAGGGTGTAGTTTTCAGCTAGGTTTTTCCCTGCCCCTTCCCCGTAGCCTGGTGCCATCTCGGTTTTTCCTTTTTGTTTTGTGGGTGATTTGGCTGTAAGGAGATAGAGTAGTTTCAGACCAAGGCTTGTCCCTCTACCTTCCCCAAGCTCGGTGACCTCTCTTCCAGTGGTGTCAGGGCAGTTGCGTTGTTGTGGGCGTTGTTGGTTTATTGTCTTTTGTGTGGTGATGTTGACTCGGCGGCGATGAGGTTGGTGTTGTAGTCTGGCATGATGGCCCGTTTGGATGGAGTGGTTGGGTGATTGTGTAATAGTGCTACAGGAAGTAAGTGGTCATGCAGGGTTACTATAGATATGTGGCGCTGGGCGGGCAGATATGGGTTTGCCGCATGCTTTAGCCTCTCGCACTGATCATGTTCCAGGGCAATGTTTTTTAGGTCATGCAAAATTCATTTCAGAGGTCTCGTTTTCTTTTGTTTGCGGTTGATTTTGATCCTTGGGCTTCAATCCCTTATAAGTGCAAGGCATGTTGGGCATTTATTGTCTAGTTTATTTGTCATATGAATTGAATGCCGGTCACTTAAGTTGTTATCTCATTATATTATTATTATTATGGTATATATATATATATATATATATATATATATATATATATATATATATATATATATATATATATATATATGTTCCTACTATTTTGGCAAAGAGCGTCAGGGTGTGGTGGACTCATGGTGAAAGGGTCAGGTGAGAACTCTTTGAGTTTGAGAGTTCTTCCTACCAACTGCGAGTCTTCGATGGCGATTTTTTTGTTGTTTCATCCCCTACTTTCTTTGCCGTGTAAGGACTGATACTGTCGTCCTCCTCTTTGGCAGTTAAGTTTTTTTGGTTTGTTTTACTGTGTTGTGTCTTTGCTTTACTAGTCAATTTGCGGTACTGGTTTTATTGGAAGATCGTGTTGCTTAGGATATGGAGTCTGATAGTTTTGAATCTGGGTGTTTAGAGTCTATTAAGATCCTTGCTCGTTATGGTCATTTTCTCCGATTAGATGCGATGGTGGTGGATCGGCGTAGGCTGTTATGGAGGAACACTCTGATTGGACGTATCTTTGATTCATGGCAGATCTCGGTGCGATTGCTTCAATGAATTGTCGACAATTTGTTGGCTTATATGCTTTTTATTTTGTAGTACACGATGATATGGTGGCGGTATTAAAAGACAACCCTTGGAATGTTAGAGGAACTTTGTTAGTTTGAAAGAGTTGGCAGCTTGTCTTAGAAATTGAGGAAGTTGGTTTCTATCAGATGACCTTTGGGTGCAAATTCGTTTAGTGCCAATTGAGATGTTTTATCATGATTTTGCTGGTCCCATAGGCACTGCTTTTGGTCAGTTAATGGCAATTGACTGGTCCTCTAGACGCCACCAACAAAAGGATTACCTCAGAATTTTGGTAAGGGTTAAGTTAGATGATCCCCTTATTCTCGGAGTTTCTATGAGTATGTTAGTGGTGGAACGCACTGGTTACAAGCTCGCTATGAGAAAAAAAAAATTCGGGTTTGCTATAGATGTGAGGAACTTGGACACTTCAATGATAACTGTGGGCTGCCTTTGAGAGTGGTTAGAAATCGACTGGGAATTGTGAATTTGTGATACACCTCGGCGAATCACATTTCCTTGGTTACCTACCGTGATGAACCGTGTTTAACGGCTACACCTGGGGCATTTGCAAAAAACCAGTTGGAAGCATACTTCTTTACATTTCATTAAAACAGAAAATGGTTTGGATTTGGTGTTTGGGACTAATGAAGGCTCGACCCTGGATAGTGAAAATGATTTGGTGGCAGTGAGAGATGGATTTGGTTTGGATATGGTGTTTGTTTAAGTCTTCATCGAGACGTGGGTTCTCAGATTGCAGAAGTTAGACAAGTATTGATGTCCTACTGTTCAATACTGGACAGCTCATTAATTGTGAAAAGTCTAGCTTGATGACCGATCATAATGCTTCTTCGAAAATAAGAGGCCTGATACAACAACAATTTGATTTTTTTAGGTAAACAAGAGTTTGGTAAATATCTAGGAGTTAATTTGGACATTGCTACCAACAAAAAGGAAATCTTTAGTTGATTACTGTAGCGAATCTAAGACAAGTGTGCACATTGGCTAGGTTTCTTGCTCAACAAAGGCGGGTCTCGTGATGCTTATTAATTCTGTTCTCTTGTCCCTCCTTATTCACTATATGTCGATGTATAAATTTCCAGCCTCGGTGTGCTCACAATTGGATCAAATTCTTGCGAGATTTTGATGGTCGAGACTCGAGGGGTGCATCTCGGAGATCTATTCATTAGATTTCCTAGTTGGTTGCCTAAGCTTTTGAGTGGTTTAGGCTTTAGCAATTTCAAAATTTTAAAACAGTCACTGTTAGCTAAGCAGGCTTAGAAAATCTGGGACAACCTCGACTGTTTTTTGGCTCAAGTCCTCAAAGGTAAATACTTTACTCGAGGTGACTTCCTTCAGGCTAGGAACCCTCGGTAAGGTTCGTGGGTTTGACATAGTATTTTGGTTGGTTAGCGGGTGCTTAAGCATGGAGTACAGTGGCGCATTGGCAATGGCCACTAAATTTCTGTCGGGATGGACTGATGGTTGCCTCAGCTAACTCCTGATCATTTGCAAATCTTTCGGACCGCACAAAATGAGAATTGGCACATCTCATACTTATTCTTTCGCAATTCAATGTGCTGGAATCTGAGAACATTATTGAACACCTTTCCTTCGGCTATAGTTTCTCTCATCCTGCAGCTTCAGGGTCACTCGATGTGTGTTTCCGACCATTTGCTAAAGCTAGTTCATTCTCAACTAATAAAACATATAAGTATTTGAGAAGGTTGGCTCTCCAACAATATTTAGATATTAATGCTTTGCTTTCTGTGTGGGGCGCAAACTGTGGCAATTGCCAATTATAGAAAAGCTAAAAAAAATTCTCTGGCAATTTCTACATCTCGCAGTCTCCTCAGCTCTTATGCTGGCCTCCTGAGAATCCAGTTAGAGATTGTTTGGTTGCTTGCTTGTTGAAACCTATTTTTCGAATCATTTTCAGATCTATGCTATATTGTAGCTTCATTGCTTTACTCTGGAATATTTGGCGAGCACAAAATGCAGTTGTTTTTAGATATGATAGCTTTTCACCCACATCCATAGTGGTTCATGTAAGACCTGACTTTTTAGAGATGACCAACTAATTATTGGTTGGTTAATAGCAAACATGAGGATGATATTCAGTGATAATTAGGATTGACATTGTCATCCTTGTTAAGTGTCATCGTCCTATCGTGATACCTTGTGCTTATTGAAAAAACAATGTTGTTTACTTCTCTGATTGACACCCCGTACTACTTATTATTGTCGTGCTTGTAACGTGCCATTGTATCATCGTGACATGTCATGTTTCGAGCCTCGTCGTACTTCGCTTTGCCTTATTACGCTTGTTAGGCGGCACAACCTTGCCTCGACACCTCGTGCTTTAAGTCTCATCGTTCTTTCCTTAGTCTTGTTGTGCTTGTTAGGTGGCATAGCCTTGATAGGCACCTCATGTTTCTTTATACCTCGTGCTTCCTAGCGACTTTTGTAAAAAGGCCTTTGATCTTTTTCGAGATTATTTCAAGTTATCTTTGACTTTCATCAATAGATAGATAGATAGATAGATAGATAAAGAGTGAGAAAAGAATAATAGTCTTGATTGTGAAAGAAAAATCATAGGGCCTGATTTGGAGGAATTGTTTAAGTGGCTTCTTCATGATTTAGGTAAGAGGAATTTCATATCGCTATTCTTTTACATCACGTGGTTAATTCTTAACGTTCCTCATACTTTTAAACGCTATTGTATTGAAATCCTGCTCAAATGTTTGTCTTGAATATTGATAAAGAACTTGGTTCTGAAGTACGTTTATGTGACGTGACTTAAGTATCTTTGATCAATGACAGTGCTCCAGTGATTTGTCTACGTGCATGATATGTTGTAATTATGATATAACTGAGCTTTGGCGGATCCCTTTGAAGGTACTGGAAGTAAGACGGTGAAGTGTTATGTTTGATGCTCAAATTAGATATTGAATTGATTTTACATTTGAGTGTGAAAGAGCCGTTGAGCCTTGATTCAAAGGAGGCCCTTGTATTTGACCTGTCTTGCACCTTTCTACCTTCTACTTTTAATTGCCATGATACTAAGTCACAGTTGCATTAACTGTTTCATTGTCGCATATTTCGATCCTTAATTATTTAACATTTTTTATTATGTTCCAATGGTACTATGATTGTTCTACTTAATGAGCTACCCACCTCACCAACCATCAATCATATACTTTTCTAGTGCAGATTATTATTTTAGTGAGCACATGTAAATAGAGATATGGCCAGAACTTGCACTTTTCGAGTTTTAGAAATGTCCGTAACCTATTTTAAGGACTCGTAATCTAATTGGGATTGAGTTGTAATTGTATTTGAAAATATTGAGTTATATGATTAATGACTTGAGTTTTACTTTAATTACTTATTCAGTTATATAGGTTGTGGTAGATGTTTTTTATTTCCTCAAAAAAAAAAAATTAGAAGGATGTGGGCAGCAGATGATCCGAAAATGATGAGGGCCACCCGCACAGTAGAAGTCAAGTAAAGTAAGTGCGACACGTGATTGATCAGATCACTCTCCGCCTGCTTCAATCCTGCTGAGCCAGATCAGATCAGATCTGAGTTCTACTCACACCCGGCCAAGTCTTTCGTCCCCGTTTCTCCATTTCCATCGGAATTTTGATCACAGAGACTGACTGACGACTTCCTTCGCTTCACCACCCCCACTTCTCTCTCTACTCATCAGGTATAATATCATTGGCTTGTTTACCCCATAATCTACACACGTTTCACTTCTATTTTGCTACGAATCGATAAACTGGATCCGATCCCGATCCCGTCCCTCCATTTTCGTTTTTTCTTTGCATACGTTGTTTACTACGATTTATGATATATTAACCTCACATTTGCTTCAGGCTGGTTGTTCATTTTGTTGGACACGTCTGTTTTGTGCGATTAGAATCTGTTTTCTTGTCTTTAACATTTGTTAGTTTAGTACCCGTTTATCTATGAGAGCACCTTTTACTTGAGGATTTTTTTTTTTAAGAACTTCTTATTGAATCTTTTTTTCTATTTCTTGAAAGATTCTCAATCCCTGAATATATATATATATATATATATATATATATATATATATATATATATATATATATATATATAGAGCAATAATCGCTCAAGTAATTCCAATATAAACCCCATGCTCCCCTACTTTCTAGTCTTGCTACCGCACCTCTCTCCTCATCCTCGTGGTTTCCTTTCATCATTTTTTCTCTCTTCCTCTTCCTCTCTCTCGAGTACACCCATTTGCAACGTTATCTAATGTGATATTACAACTTTCTGTATGAATCTGCCAAGCAAGATTGTAATTTGTGTTTGTACAGACATTGCCCGTGTCCCAAAACCTGGTACTAAATCATGCCGTTTGGGAAAAAAAATATAGTACTCATAAAGGGAACATCCCTTTTGGTGTAACAAATCTTTTGGTGTTACGTAAGTACCTATCTAGAATGTTACACTTGGCATGATAACAACATATGTTAAAAATCACAAAATAAAAACTTCAATAGTAAATAATTACCTATAGGAGCATATTTGGTTTCCGTAACCGTAAATTGTTTTGCTGGATGACACCTACAATTCATTTTACGTGATGCTTGATTTTCTTTAACAAAATCCATATCATTAACTTTACTTTTGCAAAATTCACATTATTCTAAGAAACTTTTAAAAGGATAAATAAAATAAAATTTTAAATAGTAAATAACTACTCATAAATATGTTGGTTTTCACAATAAAAGATGCAGTTAAAATAAACTCTAAATGTTAAGTTAATATTATAAAAATATGGCATTGCTAACTTCAATTTAATTTGCACACGCGTTGCATGCGCCATAGTATGCATGTGCCATAGTATCTTGTTTACATAGTGGCGTCATCTAAAGGTTGAGTTTAAGTACATCTTACTTGTACCTTTTGAATTTTCACGATGGAATGCACTCTATTTTCATTTCTTAAATGTAGTGGTACAGTTTAATTCTTAACTTTAATTTTTTAGTTGGAGTTAGTCTACTCCCATCCTAAAATTATAAAATTTTCATCTGTATATCTGCACTTTCCTCGTTGCGTCTAAGGTATTGTTTACCCCCACCCATTCTTGCATTGACATCACATTGCAAAAATTGTGTCAAGAGGAAGGTTTTGTTAACAGCTACGACGGACACCTCTTATGGGTCCAGGTATCATGTCCGACACATCACCGCCACCTCTGGAACATGTCCAACATTTCCCGGAGGTGTGTGAATTTTTTTTCAATTTTTTTGATTATCTGGCACCGTGTCACACACGCTTTACAAAAGTGTCAGAATACACTTCTAGAAAAGGGTCGAATACGTATGGGGCTGAAATGTGTTATTTAATACTTATGTTGGGGGTTAGATATAAATTGAGGAAAAGTTGAGGATGTTCTCAGGAATGAGAAGCAAACCGTAAAATGTTGACAGATTAACCTCTTCCTTTGTTCTCATTTGAGGATCCCGCCGGAGGACTGTTGTTTGATTCTAGCCATCTCAAGGTTGACTTTAAATGCTACTTTGCTGCTAGCACTTTTCTTTAGTACCCATCTTGTTAAAATTCTTGCAATGGAATATGCCACTTATTAATTAGTTTCAACTTATCATTTTCATTTTCTTGATTTTTTGAAAATTAGAGTTAGGGTTGAATCTCAAACATTTGAGAAGAGGTAATACCTCTGAAGCACGGACACTTCTCCTAGGTGGAGGTTGGTGTCCTAAACGGACGGACACCCCGACATCGCCCGACACTTGTCGGATTTTTTTTTTAAATTTTCCGACACCGTGTCGGACACTTCGTCGAGGAGTGTCGGACACGGCGTGGAGCAGTTTCGGACAGTTTTCGGGGGTCGTCTTCTTCTTTCTCACCTCACAAGTGCTGTAATCTGTCGGCCGTCTTCTTCTATTGTCTTCGGTGTTGCCGATCTGTCGCCGATGTTGCCGGAGGCAACAGATCTAAAGGTCGCCGGAGGCAACAGATCTAAAGGTCGCCGGTCTTTATGGATACCGAAGTCGACAGATCTGTCGCCGTCATCGCCGGAGGTCCTTCACTCCCACAGGTCTGCTTCTTCTCTCTCTCATCAGTCTTCTCCTTTCTCTTTGTCTCAACAGATTTGAAGGTCGCCGGTGTTGCCGGATACTGAAATCGACAGATCTGTCCGACGTCGCCGGAGATCCTCCACTGCCGTCACAGGTTTGCTTCTTCTCCTTTCTCTGTCTCGTCAATTTCGTCTCCCTTTGTTTTTTTCTTTTTTCTCCCTCTGTCTGTCTTGATACTACCGAAAGACCCCCCTCTTTTTTTACTTAGGTTTTTTGTCTAGTTCCAAATAAATGTTTTAAGTATGACTTGTATTTATTTGAATTCCTTATTTTAGTAATATTTCATTATTGTTTATTATTTTAGGTTGTAAAATATATTTGGTATTTATTATATATATATATATATATATATAATAAAAATATATTAAAAAATAGCGGTGTCTTGCGGTGTCCAAAATCTGATTTTTTGAAAATTGCGGTGTCCCCGTCGGTGTCGGCGTCCGACACCGTGTCCGTGTCCGTGCTACCTAGGGTAATACGCAAGAGTACTTTGGGGCTCAGCCTCCCATTTTAACTTGGAGTTAATTTACTCCCATGCTAAAATGTTAAAGACCTCTCCTGTATTTGTATCAGGTTCTTACATTGACTTCACGTTATAAAAATAGGTGTCTAGAGAAAGAGCTGTTAAAATAAAAGAGTAGTGTTTGTCGAAAGAAAAGACTAACATCTACATTCGAAGGCCTAATGTCACAACATGTTAGGTCTCGCTGAGTCCGTGCATGTGGTGATGCACTACTGTTTTCTCCTTTAGAGTCTGCCAGCGCAATAATAAACGGTCCACACATGACTGGAGAGGGTTAAATTCAAAAAAATCCTTCGCTCTTTATCACCTGACAACCACTGGAGCCTCCACTGATCCAGTCCAGTGAATATTTGAAGCAAACCCAAGCAGATGAAACCCCACATGCCAAAGCTTGCACTGCAACCTCACAAAATAGGAGGAGGTGCATTACCACCTTTATTTTGGTCCTTTCAAAACTGCTTGTTATCGACGAGCAATTGGTTGAACTGTATCAAAGCTTGCCGAGTTTACAAGTTTTTTGTTATTGTTTTTATAGTTGGAGTTGAATTTTCTGTCATCTGTCTTACTTCATTTAGGAAAGGATTTTCTTTTGTGATTTTCTGTCTCTTATGATCGCTGCAGTTACTCTGCATTTATTCTACTCAAGATGATTTATTCAAAATTTTGGTGGTGGTAAAGAAGCTTGTTGAGGTCATTAACTAAAATACATATATTGCAAATATAAATAAATACGTAGGTGTGACGATAAGATAGAGAAGGAAAACAACGACTATGGCCTAATGAGAAAGTGGTGAAAGACTGTAGTATAATATATGTAAGTCTACAGTGGTACATGTGTGTGTTACTTTCCCCTATCCTTGTTGCATTACAACAGCGGTAGTCGGCACCCTCCTAAATTTCCTTCTTTTTGTCATGCTCAACCGAACGACCCTGGCTTCTCTCTTTCGCCTTATTGATGCATCGCTTGGTATTTGCAAAGACAACCCCACTTAGGGATATCAATTATCACGTGCATCTCTCTTTTACTCTTTAAGTTAGATCCTTCAACTATTCAATCAACTTTAACAGAAAGGCCTCAAAGGAGGAACATTATAAAGGTTATGTATTGAGAAAAAAGTTCAATATTGTAAATGAGAAGCTGTTGAGATTGGTTTATATCGCTCATTCTCAAGTTCAACAATTTTATGCTATAAATTGTTCGTCATGAGTGCACAATGCTGGAGAATGTGTCTCATACTCACTTTGAACTAAATTTACTTTTTGGAATTTGTTTTCATTAAGGTATGGCATCGTCTGATAAGCCAGAGATAGTTGAAAGGAAAGTCGATGAGAAAGAACACAAAGAAGACGATAAAGGTGAAGGAAAAGGGGGATTCATTGAGAAGGTAAAGGATTTTATCCATGATATTGGTGAAAAGATTGAGGAAACAATAGGATTTGGGAAGCCAACCGCAGATGTTTCTGGAATCCACATTCCTTTAATTAACCTTGAGAAGGCTGACATAGTTGTGGATGTGCTGGTGAAAAATCCGAATCCCATTCCAATTCCTCTCATTGACATAAACTACTTAGTTGAAAGTGATGGAAGGAAGCTAGTTTCCGGTTTGATCCCTGATGCTGGAACGATCCATGCACATGGTTCAGAGACTGTGAAGATACCAGTTACTCTTATATATGATGACATTAAAAGCACATACAATGACATAAAGCCTGGAAGCATCATTCCTTACAGAATCAAGGTTGACCTCATTGTGGATGTGCCTGTGTTTGGTAGGCTGACTCTGCCGCTTGAAAAAACCGGAGAGATCCCTATACCTTATAAGCCTGATATCGATCTTGAGAAAATTAAATTCGAGAGATTTTCTTTTGAAGAAACTGTTGCAGTTCTTCATTTGAAACTGGAAAATAAGAATGACTTTGACTTGGGGCTTAATGATTTAGATTATGAGGTTTGGCTGTCTGATGTGAGCATTGGTGGTGCAGAACTCTCAAAATCTGCCAATCTTGCAAAGAATGGAATAACTTACATCGATATTCCTATCACCTTCAGGCCTAAAGAGTTTGGCTCTGCACTTTGGGACATGATTAGGGGAAGAGGTACTGGTTACACTATGAAGGGAAACATCAACGTGGACACGCCCTTTGGAGCAATGAAATTACCCATCAGCAAGGAGGGTGGTACTACCCGCCTCAAGAAGAACAAAGAAGATGGGGGTGGTGATGATGATGATGATGATGAGGTAAACTGATCTTGTTGCTTTTCAGTTCGAAAAGTTCTTTTTCTTTGCTAGTTGATACAAATGTAGTCTCCAATTTATACTATGCTTGCTGCTTTTATATTGGGCACTGATGTAGGAGATATAGAAGTCCACTTATGATTTTCATCGCGAGAAGTTGTTAGATCGTCGCTTGCTTGTGGCATGCCTATTGCCATTGCCTATCTTGCATTTCATACTTCCCTTCCTTTGTTGTTGAAAATGGCATAAGATTTCATATGACTAGTTTGAAGTTCGTTTTGATAGCTTTAAAGAGCATGGTTAGATTGTAAGACAAGTGATTTAAGGTGCATTTTTTTCTCATGCATACATATCAAGTTCATGCCTTGTTCATCGTCATTGTCATCTAAGCCTTTGTCCTAAACTAGTTGGGGCCAGCTACACTTCTGCATCCAATGGAACTGAATATTGTAAAAAACAACGGGCTCTTCTCAGACGTTTTCCCTCACTTAATTCACAATTTCACCCCCACATTATAGCCAGTCACATATGCCACATCGGCACACCATGACTATGGTGAAGGTTAAGGGCTTTCTGGCCGTAGTGACCAATAACAAGGTTGCTCTGGTTTTGAGTTGTCAGTTGTGATGGCTAGCTTCTGAGTGGGGCAGAAATACGTGATGCAAACCAAAATGAAGATAGACATCAGAAAGATGAAAATGAGTGGGTGATGTGGTGGGTCGGCAGTAGATGCTGGATGATAGTTGTGCTTGTAAGGGCGTTGATGGTGGTGTTGGTGGTAGGTGTTTGAAGTGCTCAAAGGAGATGATGAAGAAAAAGAAAGGGAGGAAATGAGTTATATGGTGGAATGATAGAATTGTCCTTTATTCCTGACAAGATTGATTTAACTTCATGAGAAGATAACGAATTCACATTAATATAAACCATGAATAGATATAAAGCAAAGTTCGTAGGTAAGGGTAGGTGATGGACCAAAACAAAATTGGTTACAGTTGAAGAGATTGAAATGAATTATCCAGAGAGATTTGTTATTCTGAAGGTTTGTTTCAAGTGAAAGTAAGCAGGAAAACTATAATTGAATTGTGACTAACAATGTGACAAATTCACGTCAATGCGTGAGTATTAATGGCATTGATTCGCACGCTTTAAAATACCCAACTTTGTATGGTTGATATGATGAGAAAAAGGATGAATCAATGTCTGGTTGCTGTTCAGCACCCTTTTTTTTTTGTCTTTTTTGTTTGGGAATATTCCACCATTGTCATCTTAGCGACCATATCCCTGTACTTTTGGGAGTCCAGAAAGTATGTTATTTTGTCCTCCTATTTGTGTTGTTTACATGGTCTTGTCCTGTTATATCAGTGTTTTGGATATGGAGCTCTTGAAACCTTAATAGTCCTGTGGTGTCTGCATCATATGACACATTACCTGAGCTTCTCATAAGCTTTGTCAGATGGGACTATAAATTAATCTGGACGACCTCTGTGCTTTAGTTTTACATATTTTCCTTGTTTTATTAGTGTATTGTTCCTCATGTATTAGTTTTTGGTTGGCCTTCCTTTTTTCTTGCTTTTGTGCATGCACTTTGTTGGGGTTTTGAGGAGGGTGGGTTTGGAATGGGGATGCCTTGTGTATGTAATCTGAAGTTTCACTTTTATCTTATGCAGGAGTAGGGTGGGCATTGGCAGGAGCAGATACATGGTAAGCCATATACGTCTCATTGGTAGATGTTGATGGCGTTAATAAGTCTATCCCAGTTTGAGCTTGTAGTATCTGTGTTGTAAAACGTTTTCTGGGAAGATATCAGGTTTTTCGTGTCTGTCTTTGTGTGCTTTTATGGTTGATCATGGGGCATTGGCTCGTGAATAGCCACTTAGGTGCTATTCCTGTGAGTCAGTGGATGAGTATAAGGTATTCTTCCAAGTGCTACTGACGATTGATACCCTCACTTTCACAGCGTCAGATGTTGGTCTTAGATGCTCCTCTAGTGAACTCTTCAACCATTTCCAATAATTTGTCATGCATTGGCGCTGAGGCCTTTCTACGAGTGCATGTGTGTTTTGTGCACGTGAAAATTTATTGCTTTAATCAAGATGCATGATTACCGCGCTTGAGCAGTTTATGTAGCTTCGGAGGCTTGTATGAATGGATGTGATTTGTGATCCTCCCGTATTATCATGTCTTGTGTGATATCTTGTATTTTATCCCGTGTACAATTTGTACCCCATGAAGATGTACGCCTTAGCGCCCTCGATGTCTTTGGTTTCTTCAATTCCATACGATAGTACCGTCATATTGTAGATTGTAAGGTACAAGTTCCATTGCACGCATAAAACACCCCATGAAGGATCATGGTGTTCGGTAGTGGGAATTGCAATCGAGAAGAAACGGAAGTTGTTGAAATATGAAAGTAGGATGTCATTCACATTATGTTAGTCAGAGTACAAGCACCACCTATATATATAAGTGGAGTGGATAATTCAAATCTATAGATTACTCAACCTAATAATATTATCTCTAAAGATAACCAATCACTTCTTATTTAAAAGTTAAAAAAATACTTGATTGATCTAATATTATCAGATGTGGTTTACATGTTTCCCTCATCTCAATGCCGAAGCATCATCCGATGAGCTTTAAAAGACGAAGAACTTTGCGTATTGCCGGGGTTCATTTTGTTGAATTCCTATGGGAGTCATCGGATGGAGTGAGTCCGTCCGTCCGTCCATACGATCTGGATCAACAAGCATGTCTCAATGGTAAGCATCGGGGATGCCTTTGACCAGAGGCCGTGCATACGGAGGGTAGCCTATCATCTAAATTCCGAACATTTGAAGGGGCACCTGTTTCTTGTTCCAACTTTTATGCCATCTTTGAAATTATTACTTCTCCGGCCAACATACATTACATTTAGTAATGGTGAAAGAAAGTAGAAGCTTGTGTTAGTGCATGCACGCCTTTCTTTTTGGAATGAATTATGGGTCAGTGCATGTGTTTGTCAAGAGAAGTGTGGAAAACGTAAAAGAAAATGAAACGCATGCGTGGGCAGGAAGGCTTCTGCATTTGTATTCACTTTGACTTGGGTGGGACATTCGACTGCGATAAGAACAGTTATATTTCTGTTAAAGTCATATTTGTTTTTTTTTTTGAAAAGTGTTAAGAGCTCGATCATTAAGATAAGAACAGTTACATTGTGTCCAGCGAGGACAAGTTCATTAGTACGTGAATGACAACCCCATCCGATAAAAACCACAACAATAAAAGTAACACCAACAATTACCAACTATAAATATATAAAGTCATATTTGTTGTATCGATTAATTTCTCTTCGGCACCGCACATAAATTTGTTCTTCTAGTTTATTTCGGCACACTTGTATTTATCTTAAGTGAACAGATTTATCTTAAATGCATCAAACCGATGTTGAACTCATTTTAAACGGTCACCAAATTGTATTCAAACTTTGAATTGCACCTTATGTACTCTCAAAGTGTCATTATAAGAGTTGATTATTGCAAGCATTTTGAAGATAAGCTGCATATGTTCAACGTTTTTCCTTTTTATATATACTTACTTTTGATTAGGAGGAGGAGTTGAACAGGTAGGAGTAGCAAGAACTTAAGTAGTTCTGAAAAAATATTAAGCCAAAAAAAAAAAAATCAAAAGATATTCTCAAGTTTTCATATATCAAACCAGACCGTTTAATATATTCATTCAAAATTATATTTTTACATGATTATGTCAAGACTTGGCACGCTACTGCGTTACAATGTCTATGAACCGCCGAAGAATGAGTGTTAAGACGGTTCTCCGAGCAAGCAAACAAGTTCATACGGCTTCTAGTCTAGTCTAGGTAATAATAAATAGACCCTCCAAAATCATTTTAAGAAATGCAGGCCTGCTTGCCTGCCATCAATGTTGAGAATATGTGGGGGCCTGCATTTGGGTAATTGACAAGCCACCGCCCTTACACGGTTCTCAGTTCATGCATTGCATTCGTGGCGGAGGGGGAGTACTAGTACCAGTACTTGTGGTTGCTTGTTTTTTTTACTTTCTTTCTTTCTCCATCCCCCCCCCCCCCCCCCCCCCCCTCCAAAATCCAAAGTGGTAGCCTATTTATAACTCCTTTTAGGTGCAACTATAAGTACTATACCCACTCTTTGTTAAGAAAAAAAAAAACCTTTTTTAGAAATTCGCATGTCTTTCCAACATAAATTGCCATACTATGCATCGGCTTTGTCTCTAAATAATTCACAGAAACATAAAAAAACTATGTTTTAATTGTAAGCTAACACATGGAGTCAGTTAATAATATAAATAGTTTCTTAGATAAAACATATAACCATTATTATCTTTCAAAATACGATGGACAGTGACACACAATTAGGCGCTAATAAGTATCGTAAGAGCGAATCTTAGCAGCACCAAAGACAAATTTGGTGAGTTCCATGGTAATCAGTAGTTAACCAAGTACAAGGATGGTATTTTGTAAGTAAATTAAAATTGTAATCACCAGCCAGGGGCCTACAAAGCTCTAAATTGGAGTCTACACTGTATGATTAACATCATCGTGTGACTAAAAAGGGAGAGAACAGAGAGGAGGGGATTTCAAATTCAAAGCAACGAACGTACACCCAGCAAGAGGGCATTGGCAATATTATTACGCCAAGAGCAATTTGGTTTTGGATCGAGTAAGAGAGGTTGATGACACAGCCACTAGCTAGCTAGCTAGCTACCTACCTACGCCTACATTCATGAGCCTGATGAGCCTATCTATTATGTGAAAACTATATTAGTATTAGTTAGTATTCAATTCCAAGTTTGGTTCAAAGAGAAAAAGTGCAGCAAGCAGGGTCGTACGAGGAACTTAAAAGCAGTCCCATGCATACATTGAATTGAACTCATCCAGATGGATCGAGAAGGATGCTGGCTTCACATGACAAGACCCCACTCTGCAACTATACATTATTATTATTATTATGCTTCTTAATTAATCTTACTGCTTAGTCACCCCTAAATATATAACTTTTAGTGCTAAAAACCAGAATATAAATAACTTGGTCCACCGCCCACTTGGCATCATAAAACAACCAAGTACTGAATGCTGTGTGAATTATGTACAGGAAAGCACTACACGAGCATGTATAGAGATGGGGTGGGTACCCTTTAAGCAATCCCTAGTACCAAAAATCACATGACATGTCCAACCTTAATCATCAACTGTCCCGTCCCCACCCCTACTGTGTAAGTTGCAACTTCAACATGCTTTATCTAAAGTGAGATACCTACCGTGGACAAAGTTGATAAAATTGTTTTCACAAATTTATTACTGTGCAGAACCTTTATATCCGTGTTTGTATTTGGTTGATTCTTGTGAATTTCAAATGTTACTATAAATAAGCGTGTTCGCCCGGTCAACATTTGTGGAGTTTGTGTTATCATGAATATTTTTTACGCCCGTTGGTTCAAATTTGTAGCAATAGTTGTGAACGTGTTCGGTCCCTTTCGTTACATGACAGAATTCAAAACTAAGTGGTACAAGTTTACGGTTTTGACGACTCAAAAGTGCTAAACAAAACTTGGGTCTTCTAAACTCCCAAACTCTAGTGCCTCACTCTGTCGCCTACAGTACATTAGCGCTCACGAGGAGGCAAAGTAATCAAACATTTTTCTATCTCCTTCAGCAGAGTAGTCATCTTTTTTTCTTTTTCTTTTTCTTTTTTTTTTTTGGGGGGGGGGGGGTGGGGTCTTGGTGGGAGGTGTCTTGCCCAGGCTCCCACGTGCATTGGTTAGAGCTGCCTTGTTCTGGCTCCGGCATGTCTTGGTTAAAGATGTCTTGTTCTACCTTCAACGGTTTTATCTTGTGCTGTGGGTTCTATCAACATATGCTGCTGTGAATGGCATGTTGGTATGACTCGGGTGTGGTTATGAAATTGTATCAACCTTTGACGTGACCAGCTCATTGTTGGATCGTGGCTATGACTCATCTGCTATGGATTCAGAAGACGCTTCTCAGATCATCGTGCCATTATTGAATAATAGGCAAAAAAAAAAAAAAAGGAACGGAAAGTAGTGTGTCACTGCACTTTCATAGCGCTTGGATCAATCGAGATTATTTCGGTGTTGTCTTTATCTCTATTGTTGTTAGATTAATAGTCGTGACGACTTCAAAATTTATAAGTTAAATTTTCGCGAGAGCTCTGAAAAGGTAGATATAGTCCAAAGATGTAAGATATATTTTGATTGAAGATACATCCACCCTTATAATTTACTAGTATAGAGTACGTGCGTTGCACGTGAATATAGTCGAGAATAATATTTAAGTGATATTATTACATTTTTTGGATTAAAATAACGTAATTCAATTATGTTATCATTTCTTTTGTGACTTGTTTTAGAAGAAATGCATATTTAATTTTCACAATTGTAATCAGTTCAATGTTTGAAAATATTCTTCGTATACTTCTGGATTGAAGAAATGTTTGATGATACTACTGAAAATGAAAACAAATGGAAAAATTAAGAATGAATTTACGTCTTTATTTTTGTAATCTGTTAAATTAGTTTATGGTTAAGATTTGTAATTTTGAAGACCAAGTGCTTTGCATTTCATCAATAAAAAATACAAAACACCCGATCTCTAACTGTAATAACCGAACATATTTTCAGTTCAAATTGGCACCATATATTAAGTTTTTTTTTTTGCTGCATATTTAACCCTTTTTGTTTTTTTCCTACAATTTTTTGTTTCTTAATTTATTTTTTACATTATTACATTTTTTGGATTAAAATAACGTAATTCAATTATGTTATCATTTCTTTTGTGACTTGTTTTAGAAGAAATGCATATTTAATTTTCACAATTGTAATCAGTTCAATGTTTGAAAATATTCTTCGTATACTTCTGGATTGAAGAAATGTTTGATGATACTACTGAAAATGAAAACAAATGGAAAAATTAAGAATGAATTTACGTCTTTATTTTTGTAATCTGTTAAATTAGTTTATGGTTAAGATTTGTAATTTTGAAGACCAAGTGCTTTGCATTTCATCAATAAAAAATACAAAACACCCGATCTCTAACTGTAATAACCGAACATATTTTCAGTTCAAATTGGCACCATATATTAAGTTTTTTTTTTTGCTGCATATTTAACCCTTTTTGTTTTTTTCCTACAATTTTTTGTTTCTTAATTTATTTTTTACGTATTTCCGTTTCTTTATTTTGCTTTTGTTTAGTTTTTCAATTGGTTAATTATTTGCTAACCTAAAAAATGCAAGAAAAAAATCACAGTTCTCATTAACCATTTCAATATCTAATGTTTATTTCATTTTAATCAAATTAAAAGAGAATAATAAAGAATTTTTTTTGTTCTATTTTTCTTTCTCATCACACTTTTTATTTTTCAATGTATAAAATAAATTTATTACCCAATATTCTTGTAATTTTATCATAATTTAAAAGGGAGTAATAAAATAGGGTAAGAATATATTGATGTAATTAACGGAGGACATAATCGTCCAAAAATGATTTACAACATTCATAAATTTATATGTAATATAGATATAGATGCGTGCGCGCGCACACATATAAATATTTTTTTGCAATCACACATTATATTTTCTAATGTATAAATGTGGGTTTAGATTTAATTTATGACCTAATATTCACTAAACGCATTACAAAAAACTAATTAGGAAAGTGTAGAGTTGTCATTGGAATAATTAAGGGATGGCAAAATAAAAAATAATTATAAAATTAGTAGTTAATAATAGTATTTATGAAAGGGTAGGATTATTTTTAAAGTGATTAATGAAAGGTAAAAACGGAATAAAATAATTTACAGGATTCATACTTGTATAAGTAATAAGTATAGATTATCTCTTATTGTTTTTTTTGGTTTAATATGAGAATTACATTTAAAATAAAAGTTTTACAGACGCTCTGTGTAGAGCTTACAAACAATATAGGTCACGACAATCCTGTGACTCAGTATACATGATCACAAAGGTCGAAACGTAACGAAAAACCTAATAAGCTTATACATGTTTCAATTGAATTAAAGTAGAGTATATTTTACACTTTAACTCAACTTAAAGAAACGTGCAAAGGCTACCAGTTTAAAAACTAAAAGAATAGAAACTAAACTAATGCAATACAAATACAAGATAGTAAAAATACAGCGAACAATCAAGACTGAACAATCCAAAGGTGAGCACGTCATTTAAGAAGTCGCGGGGCCCAAACACCGATTTCCAACGCCGCTATGTACATCCTCCTTGAGGTCGTCGTCTCCGATCAGATTTGGTTAGCCACGCGTCGCCACTGACCTCCCACCATTTGTTCGACCGTCCACGCTCACGCCGTAAAGGTACCACCACACGAGACTGAAAAGGAGATCTACAAACTAATCGACGTAGTGGCTGCCGCCTCAAGCGCGCGGAAGCACGGTGGGGCGGCCATGGTGGTTTTTCTGCGGAGAGGTTTTAGTGAGAAGGCAGAGGATTTGAGAGAGAGAGAGAGAGAGTGGATTAAGGGTAGTTTTTGGTTTTTCTGCCACTATTATCTCTTATTGTTAATATGATATTTCTATGACTAGAAAGAAGGACAGAACGGGTAAAAGTAAGAAATTGCCAAGAAAGTACAATGAAAGAAAGGGAGGTGCAGAATCCAGATGCGGCATAAAAACGTGAAAAACAATACAAAATAAAGGGAAGAGAAGAGACGGAAGAAAGAAAGAGAGCATAGATGCTGATGTTTGACCGGAAAGGTGATTACAGAGGGGGAGAGAGAGGGTGGGGGCAGGGGTGAAGAACCTTGGGAGACATGCCACCCCCCTCATTTTTTTTCAAAAAGAAACATCTCAACTTGGTTCGTATGTCAGCAGCTGCTGCAGCCGCAGCCCCCACAAGCCCCCACTTGTTTTGGGAATTCACTGAATCTAACCCCCCCACCACCATTCCCCCCTCTCTCTCCATATTTCCCCTTATAGTCCATTCGTTCATGCCTACACACATTCACGTAATTATAAAATACAATCCAACACCCACCGAATCCATCTCCTCCACCCCCCAAAACCATTTAACTTCGATTTTACTTACCTAAACAATCCCCCAAAACTTGTTCCACACTTCTGGTTTTCACCTCATTTATTCGCCCCTTACACGTATCTTCTCCACCATTTCCTGCTCCCAATTTTGTCCCATCACCCCTTCGCTTAGCAAACCACAAATACCCACTTCCCCTTTTCTCCTCTTTCCCCTTCATTCCTTCTCCTGCTTCTCTAAAATCTCCTTTTTGGTCTCTGTGGTCAAAGGGCAAAACCTGTATGCTGCTCTGCAAGATCACCCGGCAGTGTTCTTGATCGACCCTAATCAATATACGTACATGCCTTGCTCGTTTCTTGTGTGTGCACGAGTCTGTTTCTCTTGCTGATTTTTGTCCCACCAAATTAACATCTTCTGCATATGTTAGTTTTGAATCTGATACATATGTACTTTAATGTTATCACTCAGCTTCAATCAGCTGAATTTGCATAGACATGCACACCAAAAAGAACACTGCTTCGGTTGCCATGTTCCCAAAAGAACAAGTCCATTGTGCGAAAAGTAGACTACAGAGTTACCCTTGAATAGAAGTGTTTGATCTTGATATGATTATTGTCTTTAGGTCTCTCCAAATTGTTAGATGAAAATATTGAATGTTAAGATTGTCCATTCCCAACATGTTTAATTTGACTTCTAAATCCGGACTCTAATTATGCATCATTGTGAGTAGCATGATTGCAACTTTATGAATCTTGAGATGTCTGCATAAGAGAGATCTGTTGTTCTATATGGGCCTTACATTGTGGCTTCCGGTACATAGCGTTTGGTTTTGCACTCTAATTCTTACGACTAATTAGCACTATCATTTTCTAGGAATCAGAAGATTGGGCAATCAGATTGAGGATTTGACTCGAGGACATTTTGCATACGGCCGGACGACTGTGTTTAGTTGTGTCCGTTGCACATTGTGGCTGCAAGAGAAAGAGGGAATTTTTGAAGTAATCCGAGGGTCTTCTTGACAAGAAATCCTATTATCCAATTGGGGTTGAGCCACAGACCAGAGGGATTCGAGAGAGTCCAGCTCCATCCTCAGTCAGTCTCCTTCTAAATGAGCATTGACATTCACGAAGCACAAGGTCTGATCTACTTGAGAAGCATCATGAATATGAAGACAATGACGAACACTACTGCATTTCCGAGAAAGGGCAGCACTGGTTTTGTCGAAGGAAAGACGATAGAGTACCACCGGTCATTTTCGCAAGGCCACGGTAAAAGAATTTGGCCGGCGAGCTATTTCAGCTTGGAATCGTTGCTTTTACTCGTATGTCTCACGGCGTCGTTGCTCATCCTGCCGCTGATACTACCGCCTCTGCCGCCCCCGCCGTCCATGCTGTTGCTCCTTCCGATCTGCATTCTGGGCGTGCTTATGATCCTGGCCTTCATGCCCTCTAACGTTCGCGACATAGCTCAGACGTACGTGTAAATGGTGCTTTAATTTGCATCTCACGCACCATACCAATTTTCGGTTCACTTATACTCGGGATGTCCAAAAAGTACAGCCAAGAACAGTTCTTTAATTTCTTATACTTGAATTATGCCCGCCAATAAACTAACCATCATCAACTAGTTTTTGGAATTGAGATCTAACCTGTGTATTGTATGCCTGTAAACTCTTGTGTCTATTTACTGGCCCACAAACAAATTCCTTGTCCCTTGTAGTCATGTTCCGTGAGGCGGAGTAGCACCGGTTTGGTACAATCATTTTGATTAATGGTGTGGCTGCAACTACGCTTGTAGCCAAGCATCGTACGGGAAAGCGTTGATCAAGTGGCAGTCCTGAGAAAGCCTAATTACGGGCGGCAATAACCAGCATCGAATATCATAGTTGTCCACTGCGATAAGGTGGCCTCAAAAGGGTCTCTACGTCCAATTACAGTACCTTTACCAATTCGAGAGCGGAGTGCAATCGATTCTAATAAGGTAAATGTTAAGTTATTATTTGTTTTAAAAGTTTAAGCAGTAAGAGAATGAGTCCAATAATGTTATTATAATTAATATTTTTCTTCACGTGCAAGCCTCCGGTTGCATGTAGAAAGACACACCAAGATAGAAATAAACAGGTTGAACGTGATGAGACAAATCAAGTTAAAAATAAACTAAAGAGGACCAGATATGCAAGTAAGAAGAATCGAACCCAAGACGTTTTTTAAAACAAAGCTCTGTTACTACGTTAAGTTATCATCTGCTCTAAAAGTTTAAATTGTAAGAGAATGGGCCCAACATGTAAGGTAAATTGTAAGAGAATGGGCCCAACATGTAAGGTAAGAAAAATTACTAAGTGTTTGACACGCCAAATAACAGCTCTAGATTGCAAAGGATGCGGAAGGATAAAGTAAGAATTGATATCCAGCAATATGCTTGGATAAGGGTGTAATATCTTATCCACACGTAGACGCGTTGATAATTCTAGTATCTTCTATAGTTGCATTCGAGAGATCCATTGTTCTATGCGGGCTGTTTGATGGTGGTGTGGTGGTTGGTGGTGGTGTCATGGTAGAAACGTAGGTCACTGAAAAAATTACTAAGTGTTTGACACGCCGAATAAGAGCTCTAGATTGCGAAGGATGCGGAAGGATAAAGTAAGAATTGATATCCAGCGATATGCTTGGATAAGGGTGTAACATCTTATATGCTTGGATAAGGGTGTAATATCTTATCCACATGTAGACGCGTTGATAATTCTAGTATCTTCTATAGTTGCATTCGAGAGATCCATTGTTCTATGCGGGCTGTTTGATGGTAGTGTGGTGGTTGGTGGTGGTATCATGGTAGAAACGTAGGTCACTGAATGGGTGAGCGCTTCCTCAGTTTTACGAGTAATCAAAGCTAGTATCCGAGGAAGCCAAAGGAGAGATTAGATAGTAGTTACAACCATATTAAAGTTTGCACGAGCATAATTTTAGAGATGAACACAAAGGAAATGCAAGGCCTACGGATAATTACATAGCAGCCAAAAAAATGAAAGAACCGAAGTCGCCGGTCCCAAGAGCAGGAAACTGGCATCAGGTGATGTTAGGGGCTGCCGAGTGTATTGGCTTAACTTGCCCAGTCTCAGAGATCGTAGAGCAAACGTTGCTAGAATGACGCATGCGTGTAACCAGTGAAAAGTCCAATAAGATTGGCAGTATGTCGGGAGCAGGCCTCGAAATGCTCTTCCAATTTATTTGTCCAAAATGTGTACACCATCTTTTGTGATATGGAGTGTAAACCAAAAAGACCTCTGTTTCTGTACTACACAACCCAAGAACAGTGCGGCAGCCGACGGTACTGAGCAGGTATAAAGTTGCTTGAGTTTGAAAGCTGGAGACTGCCCCAGTTGGGGTCCCGAGTAGAGCTATTGAAATTGATGCCTTTTTTTTTCCTTCTCCTTCCATATCGGCCATAAGGAAAGAAAAATTATGTCACGAGTCGATACCCAAGTTGAGGCTGATGGTTATGTTAGCCAAGAAGGAAGGTTAGGGGAATGCCTATAGAGATGCTATTAGTTGGTACATGCCACATTTTACAGAGTAGAGAATATTGTAAGTTGAGGATACAGAAAAATGACCATTATTATCGGCAGTCCACACTACTTCTATCAACAAATTTAGATACCGAGATATGAATCCCTTTGATTGAGTCAATAACGGATATAGGAAATTTTGGTTAAAGAATATCAAAGTTCTCGACGCCATACTAAATAAGATTTACCACCTTACAAAAGGAGTTGAAAGAGGTTTGAAAGCAATCAGTGAATGTTCCTCTAAGGAAGATCCATTTGTCATTCCAAATCTTGATAGAATTGCCATCTCCCACTTCCCGCATTAGGCCTTTAAGCATGGTAGAATTACCCACCTTAATGCCTTTCCAGGCCCAAGAGCAAATTCTTTTAGTAACTGACAGTAAAAACCGAACGAGACTTGCAGTACTTTGCTTTGAAAATCCGAGCACAGTTGGGGAGTTTGAAAATTTCATGATTTTCCAGCTAGCTTTGGCCAACAGTGCTAGGTTCAATAATCTAACATCTCCCCACCCCCACCCTCCCTTCCTTTTTAGTTGGACAGCAAATAGAAGAGGAGTAACCTGACCACCAAAACCTACTAAGAATTGTATTTAGTTTATTGCAGACATTTATGAGGAAAGGGAAAGACTGCATATGATATACAAGTAAACAGAAATAACATAACCAGATGAGGGTAGTATGTTAATGCTTAATTAAGCAATAAGCCTTTTCGGCCTGCATGATGGTTCTCCACTCGTACAATTAAAGATTGAAAAAATTCCTTGCAGTTTGCGCCAATGTCAAGAGAGGTCCCCAAATATTTGCCAAAGCTTGAGAATTGTGTACCTGAAAGGGAGAGGCCCCAGAGGGCAGCCAGGACCTTTTTATAAGTTTGGAAATAGTGTCGCACAGAGTTATTGGTTTTAAATCATAGGGATATTCGGGTTGAGGAGATTTCGAAACCAAAGTGAATGTAGGAAAGATTGCTTCCAATAACGTGTGAAAAGAGCGTAGGATAAGTCTGGTATGCAACTAGGGAAATTCCATCAGGACCCGGAATTCAAGAGGGGTCATAACGGACAGAACTTGTTCGGCTTCTTTCCAGAGAACCGAAGTATACAGGAAATATACATCCTGGGAAGATATGGGCAGCAGTAAGGGAATTTACAAGGGAGGATGCATTACTTAACTGATTAGGAGTAGAGGCGTTTTCTTGACATACAGTGTCGAAGTGGTTTTGAAAAACATTCAAATATAGGAGTCTTGAGTAGCCCAAATTTGTGAACTATCGACGATGCTGCCTATGCGGTTTTAGCTCTATGACTGAGCATGGAAGCATGGGGTGACTTTGTGTTTCTGTATCCTCCTCGCACCCAGTGAGTGGTGTGGCATTTTCTGTGCCCAAAAGAATTCTTCACAATCCAGGAGCCATTCTAGATGGGTGGTCAGAGCACACTGTTTCACTTGAGGTTTGGGGTGGGGAATGTCAAATTGAGCAGACAGGAGTTTGAGACCTACATCTTCAACTTCTGCTAGGATGTTTCCCACGGTAATCTTATTCCAACTTCTAGGAGAGCCCAGTACATTTTTCCCTTTTCCTTTTTGTATAACGCAAAACAGTGGGGATCTTGCAATCAATCATGGCGTAGGGCAAAGACGAAAGAAGACCAAGTTGTGAGGGGAAATTTTGTTCACTCTAATAAGGAAGGTCTTGTGCTTTCAGCAACTTACGAGGGATCACATGCCATTTCACTCGGTTGGCTTATGAATCATGAGGCATAAGTCAAGTGGATCGACAGGCATTACGGTTGGCTACAGCTAAACCCATTCAGATCAACTGATTGGTGGTAATTTTGTGTAGATTGGGGGACTGCATTTCCGCGGATAATTGTCTTGTGTCATGATCTTGTTGGTTGGACTAATGAAATGCATTTTACTGCATTAGACCACTAACAGAGGTGAGACTTAAATACTTTGTTTATAAATAGAAGTTCACTCAAATACTATATGCGCATCGGTGTTTTCTTGAGACTATCTATTTATCCATCTCGTATGCTTGTCCAAACTTTATTTATTGCTAAAAAAAATATAAGAGTTAAATAAACGGTTGACCACTGTACTATTAAACAAATTTAACTTTAGTCACTGAATTTCGATTTGTGTCAAAGTAATCATTGGACTTTTCAATTTGTCCAATTAAGTCATTCCGTTATATTTTGTTAATTCCAAGTATGTTAAATGACTTAGTAAAAGGATATTTTCGGCACTCTCTTTACTCTTTCCCTTTTCTCCCGCCCTTGTTTCTTCATCTTCTCCCGCCCATGTTTCTTCAAGCCCCGCCCCACCTCACCTCCCATACCACCACCAAATTTTTTTGGGGCGTTACAGTTTACCAAACTATTTTTAAGGACCAATTCCAAACAGATTTAGGCAAAGTAAAAAAAAAACTAAAACTCATGTTATTTTGGTGAGACCCTCAATGTGGAATGTTTTGGGATTTTTCTGCCCTATCGTTGATGATAATGCTGTGGTGATCGTTGCATCATGGCATTCTGTATGCTAGTGTAGTGGTTATATGTATATAGCTGAATAGAGGCCACGTCACTCCTCGGAATACCAACTGACCCCTCCACCTCTACATAAGGCCTACGGTAGAAGGATGGGGGAGGGGGCCTTTAGCATTTCATTTGGCCAAAGATACTTCGGTTCGGTTATATTGAGATCTGGATAGAATTCTGAAATTTAATTGAGGCATGATATGGGATTTAGGGGAGCGAGGGTGAAGGCGCTCGATCCGCTCAGAGTATGAGACTTGGACCGTCGCATGGATCTAGAGACTCTCCTTTCGTATAACTGTTGACTTATTGATTTTGATGATTCCAGACATATTATCTCTAACATTAATCTGACAACTTTATTAAGATAAACATTTCAGGATTTATCTCTTAATCAAACAAAGACAAGATCTTGACATAGACAAAGCTTGAATCAGAACTTGGACTCGGGATTTAAAGCCATGGACTACATTGAAGATGCAAGAACCTGATGTCAAATTTTTTTCTTGTCAGTATAAGTCTTTCTTAAAAGATCTGACAGAAATTCTAGTAAAGAACCAAATCTTTTAGTCGAAGTCAAGTGTTTTAGTCGAAGTCAAGCATTTCAGTCGAAGTCATCAGTTTGAGTCGAAGTCAAGCATTTAAGTCGAAGTCAAGTGTTTCAGTCGAAGCCAAGACTTTCAGTCGAAGCCATGACTTTCAGTCGAAGCTAAATGTTTTAGTCGAAACAAAAACTTTTAGTCGAAGCCAAATCATTTGTTTTTAGTCGAATCCTTTTTTTTGGACTTTTTCTTCCTAATGGTTCACTTCTGCTACATATATAAATAAGGGGTCCTTGGGAGCATTTACTCCCTCTCTTGCGAAAATCTTTTTCATACTCTCAAATACATCTCAAAAACTCTCTCTCATCTTGATATCTTATCTTTCATTCTCTATTGAGTGAGTTTTTATCCTTGAGATTGTTCATAGTGAGCTTCTTGGTTTGGTTCTTAAAAGGATATAGATCTTCCCACCTAAGAAGGCTTAAATCTTATTCTTCATTGTAATATTTGCTCAAGAAGGAGCTTGTTTGTTTACATTCAACTTGTAAATCTCTTTTCATTTGTAATATGTTGGAAACCTTGGAAGGGTTTCGGAAATTGTACTGCGGTTTGAGCTAACACCCGAAGCTAGTTGGTTTAGTGAAAGGCTCGAGTAAGTCTCCCTTGCGTGGAGTGCTCGAGGACTGGACGTAGGCTGGTGGGGCCGAACCAGTATAAATCTCTGTGTTAAATTTATCACTGTTATATTTGTCATCACTTTGTATCTCAGTTTTTAATTTATACTCAAAGCTATAAAACACCTATTCACCCCCTCTAGGTGTATTTATGGACATACAAGTGGTATCAGAGCCGTGTGCTTTGGTTATTTTCTTTGACTTAATCGTCAAGAGCTAAAGATCGCGTTATGGAAGAAGGTTCAGCAACCACCAGGCCACCACTGTTGAAAAATGACAACTACAGCTACTGGAAGAATCGCATGAGGAATTTTCTCAGGCAGGATACACACGTCTGGTATGTTGTTGAAAATGGTCCTATAATTCTGATGAAGGATGGACCAGATGGAACCAAGATTCTGAAAGGAATTCTTGAAATGGATTCTCATGAGGCACAGCTCTTCTCTATGGATGACAAAGCTAAGAACATTATTAGCTGTGGCCTCGACATGAATGAATACAATCGAGTCTCAGCATGTGAGACTGCTAGAGAAATGTGGAGGTTGTTGGAAGTTACTCATGAAGGTACAAATCAAGTAAAGGAGACCAAGATCAATATGTTGGTCCAGCAGTATGAGGCCTTCAAGATGAAGGAGCACGAGTCCATAAATGAGATGTACTCCAGATTCACATATATTATAAATGGACTAAAGCTTTTGGGTAAAATCTACCCCGAGAAAGAAGTTGTCCGAAAAGTTCTCAGATCTCTCCCACAGAGATGGGAAGCAAAGCTCACAGCCATTCAAGAGGCAAAGGATTTGAATGTGCTGAAACTCGAAGAATTGGTGGGTTCTCTAATGACTCATGAAATTACAATAAAAATTCATGACGAAGAAGAAAATATCTCCAAGAAGAAGAACTTAACTCTTAGAGCTGAGGCCTCACATGAACTTTCAGAAAGCAGCGACGACTCTGATCCTGAAATGGCACTAATCACTCGAAAGTTCAAGAAGTTTCTCGCAAGCAAGTGAGACGGGAAGATTAGGAGAAATCCTACAAACCAATCACATCAGAGAAATAATGGTGATTGGAACGTAAAGGAAAGTGCTGACGCCTGTTATGAGTGTGGTAGAACTGGGCACATCAAAAAATACTGTCCATAACTCAAGAACAAGACTGTAAGTAGCAACAGTCGAGATTTCAAAGAAAAGAAGTTCAAGCCTAGAAAAGCTCTGCTGACTTGGGATGACTCGGATGAAAGCGACAAAGAAATTAACGAAGATGATGAAGTAGCCCAACTTTGCTTCATGGCCAAAGACGAAAATTTCAAGGTAATCTCTGAGAATCCTGATTTCAATGAACTCAAGTCAGCTTTTCTAGAACTAAATGAAAATTATGAAAAGTTAAAAGTTAAGAACGCCAATCTAAAAAGTAAAGCTCTTTCTTTAATTAATACTATTGAAGAGTTGGAAGGCGAAAAGGAAGAATTTCAAAAAAAGATTGAACTCTATATTTTTGAAAATACTTCCTTGAAAAATAATCTGAACGCTTCTAAGAAGGAAAACTCTCTTTTGTCCTCTAAAATTCAATCTCTCCATGAAGTAAAAGCTCCAGTTGAAATCAATCTTTTATAATCTCAACTAGAAGATATTTCTATGCAAAAAATTAATCTAGAAAAAGAGATTGAAGATCTGAATTTTACCCTTTCAAAATTTACTCAAGGAAGAGAGAATTTAGATATTCTTTTGGGAAGACAAAGATGTGTTTTTGAAAAATGTGGAATTGGATACGACCCTTCAAAGAAGCAAAAGGACTATAAAAACTTCTTTCACAAAAATTTAGCTTATTGCTCGTCTTTCACACTCTGTACAGTATGTAAAAAGAAAGGGCACTTAGTTAAAAATTGTCCTCGTAGTGCTGTCAGAAATAAGGCATTCCCTTCTATTACAAAAAACAAAGTGAAACAAGTTTGGGTGCCAAATTTCGTTTATCTAATCTTCCAGGACCCAAGAAAGTGTGGGTACCTAAAGGAACGAAACCAGAGTCTATTGTAGATATGCTTGAAAGCAAGGACAGATTCCAACAAATGGATTCTCGACAGCGGATGTTCAAGACATAAGACAGGTGATCGCTCTCTTTTCTCTCACATCACTCCGAAGAATGGAGGACTTGTTACCTTCGGAGACAACTCAAATGGGAAGATCATTGGTAAAGGTAAAATTGGTACAGGCTCCATTACTATAGACAATGTATCCTTGGTTGATGGGTTGAAGTTCAATCTGATAAGTATCAGTCAACTCATCGATAGCGGACACAAAGTGCAGTTCGAAGGCGATAAATGCCTAATCTGTCATGCGTCAGATGGAGGTACCTTGGTCGATAAGAGAGATGGTAATATCTATACTTTATCTTTTGATGCATCTGACTCTTCGCGGGAAGTTTGTCTTTCCGCTCAGCATAATGATTTTTGGTTGTGGCATCGTAGATTAGGTCATGTTCACATGGACCTAATCAAGAAACTTCTCTCGAAAGAGCTTGTCAGAGGCCTTCCTAAGCTAAGGTTTGTCAAGGATAAGGTCTGCGATGCCTGTCAATATGGTAAACAGTCAAAAACATCCTTTCAAGCCAAAAATGTCGTTTCCACTTCTCGCCCTCTTCAACTCCTTCATTTAGATCTATTTGGCCCTTCGAGAAATGTCAGCCTTGGTGGAAAATTTTATGCTTTCGTTATTGTTGATGATTTCTCCAGGTACACCTGGGTTCTTTTTCTAACTCATAAGGATGAGGTGTTTGAAAATTTTTTTAGTCTTGTTAAACTGCTTCAAAATGAGAAGGAGTTGAAGCTTGTAAAAATTAGAAGTGATCATGGCGGTGAATTTGAAAAAGATTTTATTCCTTTTTGCATTGAAAATGGCATTTCACATGAGTTTTCTGCTCCTCGAACACCTCAACAAAATGGGGTTGTAGAGAGAAAGAATCGTACTTTGTAAGAAATGGCCAGAACCATGCTTCATGAAAATTCTCTGCCAAAATATTTTTGGGCTGAAGCCGTCAGCACTTCTTGTTACGTGTTGAACAGAGTACTCATCAGACCAATTCTTGATAAAACACCTTACGAATTGTTCTCAAATCGAAAACCAAAAATCGATTATTTCAAGGTTTTCGGCTGTAAATGTTTTATTTTGAACAATCGTGAAAATTTGGGAAAGTTCGATGCGAAATCTGACGAGGAAATATTTCTTGGTTATTCTTTAAAAAGTAGAGCATATAGAATTTATAACCGTAGAACTATGACTATTGAAGAATCTATGCATGTAGTATTTGAAGAATCTAACGTTGAAAAATCTAGTAAGAATGCAGGTGATGACAGTGAAGAACTCTCACTGGACTTGAACAACAAACTTAATGTTTCTTCAACCGAGGGGGAGTGCACAACATCCACTCACAACAACAGTGATGTGACACAGCCACTCCCAAAAAGTTGGAAATACTCATCAAGTCATCCACTAGAATAAGTCATAGGTAATGTGGAACGCGGAGTTACTACACGATCTACGGTAAATCTTTTTGTGCGGAATTTGCTTTTCTTTCTCAAATTGAGCCTAAAAATATTTATGAGGCTCTAAACGATTCTAAATGGATTCTTTCCATGCAAGATGAATTGAATCAATTTGAGAGAAGCAATGTTTGGTCACTAGTCCCGGCTCCTGTTCAACAAAAGGTCATTGGAACTAAGTGGGTTTTTCGAAACAAACTTGATGAAAATGGCCATATTGTTCGTTACAAAGCTCGACTAGTTGCTCAAGGATACAATCAAGTCGAAGGGGTTGATTTTGATGAAACCTTTGCCCCAGTTGCTCGACTTGAAGCTATCCGAATGCTTTTGGCATTTTCATGTCATTTGAATTTTAAACTTTTTCAAATGGATGTGAAAAGTGCTTTCTTGAATGGGGTAATACAGGAGAAAGTTTTTGTTAAACAACCTCCTGGTTTTGTAAATGAAAAATACTCCGATCATGTCTTCAAGCTGAAAAAGGCTTTGTACGGTCTTAAACAAGCCCCTCAAGCTTGGTATAATCGTCTTAGCAGCTTTCTCATTGATCATGGATTCTCTCGTGGCAAAGTCGATACCACACTCTTCACGAAAATTCGGAATTCGCATATCTTAATAGTTCAAATATATGTTAATGACATTATTTTTGGTGCCACTGACGATGACTTATGCCAAGAGTTTGCTGAGAATATGCGTAGGGAATTTGAGATGAGTATGATGGGAGAACTTACTTTTTTCCTTGGACTTCAGATCAAGCAGTCAAAAGAAGGAATTTTTATAAGTCAGTCTAAGTACTCACTGGAGCTTTTGAAACGGTTTGGCTTGAATAATGCTAAACCTAGAGGGACCCCGATTTCTCCTAACGTTAATCTTGTGAAAGATGAAAATGGTAAAGATGTAAATAACAAACTTTACCGTGGCATGATTGGTAGTTTGCTCTACCTTACTGCTTCTAGACCTGACATAATGTTTAGTGTATGCATTTGTGCTCGTTTTCAAGCTTGTCCCAAAGAATCTCATCTTTCTGCAGTTAAACGTATTTTTAAATATCTTTCTGAAACTTTAAATTTGGGACTCTGGTATCCACGGAACTCCGCGCTAGATCTAGTAGGTTTTTCTGACTCTGATTATGCGGGATGTCTTGTTGATCGAAAGAGTAATAGTGGCACATGTCAGTTCCTCGGCGATGCTTTAGTGTCGTGGCATAGTAAGAAACAAACTTATGTGGCTCTCTCCACTGCTAAAGCGGAATATGTTGCAGTTGGAAGCTGTTGTGCCCAAGTATTATGGATGCGTCAAACTTTACGAGATTTTGGTGTCTTCATAGATCATATTCCTATTATGTGCGATAGTAGCAGTGCTATTGACATTAGTAAAAATCCTATCCAACACTCACGCACTAAGCACATCGATATTCGTCACCATTTTCTTCGAGACAACGTTCAGAAAGGATTAATAGAACTCAAGAAAGTTGGCTCTGAAGATCAGCTCGCAGATATATTTACAAAACCGTTAGCTGAATCCTCATTTTGTTCACTTCGTCGTCGCTTAGGAATGTGTGATCTTAGCTAAATTCCTTTTTTTTACCAAAATGACCGCTTCATTTTTTGCTCATTCATTGTTTAGTCGACTAAAAGCTTTTCAGTCGACTAAAAGATTTTCAATCGACTAAAAGTACTTTTTCAGTTGACTAAAACTTCACTTTCAGTCGAATGCGAGTCGTCATCCACTTTCAGGATCATTCGGTTTAAGTCGACTCAAAGTACACTTTCAGTCGACTAAAACCTAATCAGTCGACTGAAAGTCATGTTTCAGTCGACTAAAAGTTTGTCGTTTATAAATAGGCCCACATTTTTCACTTTAACTTTTTACTGTTCCCTTTTCACTATTTGCTTTTCGTTTTCACAAACTTATACTTTTCTTCTCTCTCATGTCCACCTGTCACTACAAGGACCCACATGGACCCGAATCCACGTCCTCGTAGTCGTCGTCATCATCTGCTCATTGACTCTGACGATGAGTCCGACGTGGCTCCTGCCTCGACTGATGCTCCTGTTACTGCTGCTGCTGCTACTCCACCGCCATCCTCCCGCCGCCGCACTCGTCAAACTTCAGCCGCTGCTACCCGTCCTTCGTCCTCTGCACCAGTTCCTCCGCCGTCTACTGCTCCACCATCCTCAGGTAATGTTGCTCCTACTCCTCCTCCACCTGCTGCCCCTTCTTCATCTTCATCTGCACCGCCAAACAGATTTCCATGTCTTTCTACCTATTCCAAACAGATTTACTTTTGAAGTAAAAACAAGAAGGTACGAAGAGAGGGGAGGGGGGCTGCATACTTTAAGAGATACTACAGAGAAATTTTGAGAGCTTCAAGAAGGAAGGAAAAAAGAGATTTTACTTTTACAAATTTAAGAGTATTATCCATCGATAATTGGATGTCATCTCGTTGCAGAATAGAAAGTTATTGATGAGTTCTACACCTTAATCAAGTTTGCCTGTGATAGGGCTTTACATATGAGCAATCTTGAGCATGATTTTAATCTGGATTTGGGTGTGTATGCTTTTATATATGGTAGGTTATTTGCCTATAGAATGCTAAAATGTGATCATAGTAACTTGGGCAGAAACATCGTTGACATTTAAACAAGCGTATCTCGCAACTTGTCAGATTTGGGTGTACTCTAGTGAAACTAATAAAACAGCCCTAGAAGGGGGTGAATAGGATTTTTGATAATTAATAGAAAATTTAAACTAAGCACAATCATAAATATAAATCAAACCAAGAAATACTTCAATGAAGATGCTAACTAAACAATTTCAAATAATTAAAGAGTAATAAGTAAAGAGATTGAGTTAGAGATACTTGACAAGAAGATTTAAATGGTTCGCCCCCACCAAAATCCCTTCATCTGCTATTATGAAGTGTCCATTTCCCTCTTCGCATGCTGTAATATTGGTATTCCACGATATGTTGCTAAAATTTGGTAGGTATTTCAGGTGGGTTACGCTTAAATTCCTTGGTGGCTTAAAGTTCTTCTAGCAAAGGAGTTCTTCAACTCCTGTTGGTTCATGAGGCTGAAAAGAAAAATGAATAGAAACTTTTTGTTTGGACTGATGCACTGGTTTGTGCTCACATTGACCGACTCCTCACAAATCTCTCAGTCTATTGCAGGTGAATTTACTCATAAAACTTTTAGGATGTTCGGAACTTCTCGATTGCAACCTCTTTATTTCCTTGAAGTTGTCAAGGCACAATATGTAATCAAGGGCCACCGGACCATCATAGATCATCCACTTCAAGTCTGTATCACGTGGCGCAGCAATATTTGATGAAGCGACGACGTTCTCTGAAGCTAATTTGGAAGAAGGGTTTGAATTGGACTACGGAGATGATTGAATCGGCTTTGATTTGGACTGCTTGAAATCAGCGGCGGCAACAGTGATGGGAAATTGGTGGTATTGGTTAAGAAAGTGAATGTGGCGAAGATGATGAGGACGATTGGGGGAGGAGTAGAATTGTTTGGGGTTGGGTTGATTGAAGGTTTGGTTGCGATTGTCATTAATGGGGCAGTGACTTGGTTGTTGTAGTGGTGGTGGAAGGTCGGTGCTCGTGGTGGAGACGGGTAGGAGCGCAATCAGGGAAGATCTATTTGCGGTTAGGTTAATTGAAGAGAAAATCTATTTGGTTTGATTGAATAAAAAAAGTCTTATGGACCAATTGATAAAAAATAAAATTTGTTTGGAGTCAATTTAAGGGAAAAATCTTGTTGGGGTCAACTGAAGAAAAGTCAAACTAAAATTATAAAAAAAAAAACAATAACAGAGAATCTGGTTTTTTGTGTCATTTGACGATTCTGCCCCTTACTTAAACATCATGCACGTGCCTCGAACGTGAGGAGTTGACAGCCCAAACTAACAGAGTAATGCAATGAAATCAAATGAAGAATCCAATAGTCACTTTGACACAAATCAAAATGCAGCGACCAAATTTGAATTTGCATTATAGTTTAGCGGTTAACTACGTATTTAACTCAAAATATAATGTATTGTCTACGGTACACTTTTTAGTGACAAATGAGGATGTGGACAATCATAACATAGGGTTCTGGTATAATGATTTCTCGCAAATACATCTGACACAAGAAAACAGAAATCATGCACCAGAAAACAAATTTAGTGCGAGGAAAAAGTCTAATTCCAGACATTGGCTCATTCAGTATTAGCTCAAGTAGCCATTAGAAGAGGGACAAACAGCAGCGGCTGTTACCTAATGATGATGTCAGTTTGGAATAGTTAGCTACAAATGTGGACCAAGTATACCAACTAAAAGTTTCAGACAAGTCCACATGAATTCATGCATCTAGTACTTCAAGCTGAGCTCGCAATACTGGTCACAGAATGTGAGCATATCCTAAGCAGGCCTACTACAGAGAACCAGCTGAAAAGTTCCAGCCTTTCAGGCAGATAGGTAGTTACAAGGTACAGAAGGTGTATATTCATGGGGGAGATGCATCAAGTGTTACTAACCTTAGACATATAGACATTAATCAAATACACATACCCATCAGATTTCCACCCTTTTCACTGTGGTTTCTCTGTGTTTCACATAACATGCACATCCATGAAAACAGAATACTCATGGCAAGAAGTGCAGTGCAAAGCCTAAAAATACTCGCTACCCCTTTGACAGGAGGAAGATTGACAAACCAAGGGAGCTTTAAACCCGGCTATTGTGCATGACATGGAAGAGGTAGAGTGATGGGGAGAGAGGAATCCGAATATTTGGAAAACATTATCTTGCTAAGTAACACTTGGCACATAGAGCAAAAATGGAGGAATATGATGTTCCAAAACAGCCAGGAGCTCTCTTCCCTGGCTTGCCTCTTCCAATGTGACTCCTCCCAGTCTTCTTGCCGCTTCCACAAGTTGCCCCCTAAGCCGTTGTGATAACAAACACCCACCTGCCTTAACACTCTCCCTGTACAGTGGCAGGTAGGCTATAGCCACCCTCAACGGGGCTGGGAGATCTCTCAAGCAAATTGGAGATTCGCCCCACTTCAAAATTCTCATCATGTTCAAGTAATGTTCTTGGCCTTGCCCCAACCCGTCCAAGTAAGCTGCCTCTGACCACTGTTCTCGAAGAAAAGCCCTAAGGTCAGGAGCAACAGCCTCATCATCAGATCTGGATATGCTGTCTGCCACAGCATAGGTAGCAACAGGATCACCTAGGAAGTTTGAACGAAGAAGAAATGCTACACCGCCAAGAGAACCCCCACTTCTTTCACCAGCAGCCTTGAGAATTTCTATACTGAGAGCTGCAAGGACATGCTGTGGGACGTGAGGGAGGAGATAGGCAGCAATCTCAACCTGACTACTGGAAGTGGCAGCTGTCAGGGCAAGACAGAGTTCCATGTCTCGGCAGCCTCTTTTGACAAACCACTGGACGACCTGCATGCAACCCCTCTCGGCTGCTCTCATCAAAGGACCCAAAAAAGCCATTGCATTACCCTCTTCTACTAGGCATTCCATAGTGCCAATCTTTCCATAGTGCGAAGCAAAGCCCAAGGCCAGGTCAACATCGACATCCAAACTATTCCTTTGAGCAATCTAAGAAAAAACACCCCATATTGCAGAACAAACAAGCAGTGAATGTCAGACTTAACTAAGAAACTGAAAATTTCAAAGCCATACTTCCACTGCAACTATGATAAATGAATCTAATTTTTAACTAGGAAGCATGTCATATATATACTGTAATAGTTCGAACGCATACCACTAATCAAAAAATGCACAGTTCAAAAACGCATAAAGCCTGTGCAATTAATTTTTAACCCTGGTTTCATTGACAACATGAACTAACGTTCATTTATCACAAGATTGTGTCCAAGTGGACGAGCAACCACACCTTAATCAACAACATGAGGCAAAGGAGGACAATTACTCATCAAAAATCTCCGAAGCACGGACACCTCTCCTAGGTGGAGGTTTGGTGTCCTAAACGGACGGACACCCCGACACCCTCCAGACACTGCCCGACACGTGTCGGACACCGCCAATCGGTGTCGGAATATTTTTTATTTTCCGACACTGTGTCGGACACTTCGTCGAGGAGTGTCGGACACAGTGTGGAGCAGTGTCGGACCATTTGCTTCTCTTACCTCAAGGCCGTCTCTCTCTCTCGCGCACGGGTGCCCTTCTGAGCCATTATCGACACGGATCTGTCGCCGGAGCTCAGTCGCCAACATCCCGAAGCCGAAGCCGAAGCCGACAGATCCAGTTGCAGTCGCCAGATGCTGAAGCAGTTGTCGCCGTCTCCAGATGCCGAAGCAGCTGTTGCCGTTGCCGTTGCCATCGCCAAAGCTCACTTGATCGTCGCCGAAGATCCTCGGCCACCGTCGCTAACCCACAGGTACTTCTTCCTCAACCTCGTCTCCTTTTTCTTTGTTCTTTTTTTTTTGTCTCCATCTGCCAAGGCCCAAGAGTCGTTTGACTCATTTCTTCTTTCTTCTTTTTTTATTCTTTTACTTAGTTATTTTGTCTAGTACTTTAATTTCAGAAATATTTTTTTGACTTAATTAGATTGTTATTTTAGATTGCAGAATGTATTTAATATATATTAAATATATATATAATAAAAATATATTAAAAAAATAGCGGTGTCCTGCGGTGTCCAAAATCTAATTTTTTCGAAATTGCGGTGTCCGGTGTCCCCGTCGGTGTCCGACACCATGTCCGTGTCCGTACTACCTAGTCAAAAATGCATTAAAAGTACAAAACACAAAGTCTTTAAAACTAACCAAAGTAGTTTGACTGACTTAATCAGCAACGACCATGTATGGTTCAAAATGCATTTTTCTCTAGAAAATACATAAAAATTAACCATCTATTGAAGCATCTAGTTTCAACCTCTCTGTTGCATTGGGGGTTTCTTTGGATGGTACTCCAGAAAATTTCATAATTCCTGATCAACGAAATCACGATAACCATTTGCCATACGAAAAGGACTTCAAAGAAATAAAAGGGGATTACAAGTTGGGCAGCTAGCTAGTTGGTCGTCCAATAACAACATTCAATACTAGTTTGTATCGGCACCAAAAGAATGGTGAGCCTTCGAGTCTCTCCAGGTGCACTGGACAGCTCATGTTTTAACACCAAAAGACTAAGCATAACCCATCAACTAAGGATGAAAAGGTACTCTTAACGAAATTGGAGTGGTAACCAATTTTGGAAGGGATGAAAAGGTACCCTCTCTAAACAAGTTAGAAACACATTGAGCAGATATCAAATAGGGACTATTTTCAGCACCACTTAGAACTGCTGTCGGTATATCGACATGATCTAAACAGATTTAGGCCATGGTAACTCGCATCACATGTCAAAATGATGTAGGTTATAGAAATGCCAGCCTAATAAAAATAAGAATGTGATATAATATTCCAGTGCAGAAATTTTTATCCTCAGTTTTTTCTCAAGCAAACGGAGCATTGATGTCCATTAAGCTGCTAACATACGGCCACAGTGTAGTACATGCTAGAATCTAGTGACAGGATGACTCAGACAGTAAATCAAACAAAAAAATTGGTGCCTTATTTGGCAGCTGTTACAAGGGTATAGAATGGTAGACAACAAAATAACCAGGAAAAGGGGACAGCTGTCACAACTGAAATGAGTATATGCTGCTAAATTGGTGTAATCTACGGATAAGTGAACCAAAAACTTGGAGAGACTCTAGACAGCAAACTACCATAAAATGGGTCTTGCAGCTAAAAACATCAACTGAATAAAAGTATCCAAAGGTCTTGAAGTGTAAAAGCATATGAAAATGAATACTACTCCACCCACCCTTTTATACAAAATCAGAAACCACCAAACACATTACGTTCTCTCAAAATTGTTTTGACCTGGCATTCTCCATCTCCATTCATACTTATCAACACATTATGTCTCTCTAAGTTGAAGGTATCACCATGCTCGGACTCCGAACCCAACCTCTTTTCTTATTCTCCTTCTCTTTTACCTGTTCATGCCCATCTATCTTCTGATTTTAATAGTAAAAGAGACGATCCAAGCACCAGCTTATTTCATAGGCAAGGGAAACTGGAGTAAATAAATCATAGCCAATGACTCACAAATCTTCGCATCTTCGGTAGACAGTTGTAAAATCTGGCATTCCATGTGAAAATTGACAAGCGACTAAAAATGGACATTTAGGATTTTCTTGGGAAGAGGGTTTTAAGATGGTGAACTTCGGCCTTTTGATTCAAGTAATATAATAAAATAACTGATTGTGCAACAGATTGCGACACTGATTTATTTTCAGATCTCAATTCATCTCCATCATCCATAATAATAAACAGCAAAGGCATATAGCTTAATCAGTGATGTCATCAGAGTAAATTGTCATGTCACTTAGTACCACTCAAGTAGAGCAATGGGTCAGGGCGGAAGACAAAAAGTGAAGGGTTTGCTGACAAATAAGGGTAGTTTTGTCCAAACAATGCCTCACTACATGTATTTACCTATGACGGGGATGGATAAAAATATGAGGTGGTGGAAATAGCTGCCCTCTAATAATAATAGCAACAAGATCCACAATTTCTTGCATGAGCAAAATTTGAAACAGCTTAAACGCCACGTTCTCTTTCTTTCCTCCTCTTTTTTTGCACCAAGCCACAAGCATATATAATATATAATAAGAAAGTACAACTTTAGACGGCTGGAGATCAATATTACCTGTAACAAGATGCGAACAAGCTCTGTGCTCCCAAATCGTGAGGCTTCGAGAAAACACTGATTGACATTGTCTGCACCCCCTTCTACCAACAATCCCAGCAATCCTTGAATTGCAGTTGCTGATATTCCTGATGCCCAACCAGCATCAAATGAGCTAGAGAAGAGAGTAAGGGGAAAGCAAGCTGCATCAAAGGCCTCCGTGAAGTCTTTTCCTGTAAGGTTGTTTCCAGCAAGTTCTAAAAATGTCTTGAATGCAGACAACTGTAACTGGATCTGAACAGCTGAGTTATGATTCACTCTATCAGCATTCCCCTGGCAACGAGAATGGAAGCCAATGCATTTCAGAGCCCATTCTGTAAATTTCTGAACCTTGGCACCAGCTTCAGCCTTCAAAACCTCATCCCCATTGCATTCCTGAAGACGCTCATGCAACCTGCTAACAAGTAATGGTAGACGAACTGACACTTAGACATCATTCTAAGAACACCCAATCACATTAAACACCACGCACATAGAATGACAATATAATGAAGACGCCCACTATGATTTCAACCTCAAAATCATTTAATGATAGTGTTGTCTGCCTTCAACCATGGAAGAATAAAGAAAAGGGATAAAGCTTAAAAAAAGTAGAGCTAACTTTTCATCCTACAGTCTACATCATTTTAAGTTAATCTTGCACGCCTGAAGTCTACTGACTGCGCACAAGCAGAGATTGTTATAGCTAACTATTTGGTTCATGTTAACATGTTCTAAGATGCTCCAATAAAGTAGATATGTGTCATGCGAGAAAGTACACAAATTATGAGCATGAACTCTTCAAATAGTTCTTCTCTTAGTTGCAGGAAACTCCTAATATGGTGACGTTTCTCTCTCGGAAACTCGCTTTTGCGATCCTAAGTTAGGAGCTCCATGGGATCTCGTCCCAAACTAAGATGGGAACTCGATCCCGCTAGTTGGATAGAGATGCATGGAACAAGTGATAGAATACATGAAAATCAAGCTCTTTTCAACTCAATTCCTTATTTCTCTCTTCCTTCAAGTCCTTAAAGTCTCCTTGTCTGTTGTTGCTATCTATGTAAACTATGCTAAACAAATGATAATACTCTTTACGCATTTATTTATTCAAGCCGCTCCCAACCTCAGATTCTTCTTGGTGCTTACGCTTCCCCGCCCCCGCCCCCGCTTTGTGCAACTAAGGTTCTTCTTTACACAGTTGCTTAGAATAATTGTTGCCTATTTTCTGAGAACTCAATGTCACTTTAATCGCCATTTTACACTAGGATAGAAGTAGAAATCTGAAAAGTACACTCATGCAATCTCGCAACAGTGTTTGTTTCCCACCAAGTGGGTCAGGAAATGGAAATGAAACTTGTCTTGTGTAACATAGATGACAATAACTATTATCTACTAGGCATTATAAAGTCAAACGATGATGTGTTTGTGATCGGCCTCCATCCTTAAGGGACCTATTGAATTGCCAAGTTTGTCCCCAGCATGTTTGCGAATTCCAATGAATCAAATCAACTCCCCCTTTGTACTCTCTTTTAAGACTCTAACCCACCCACCCCCCCAACCCCTCCTTTTTTTTCTTTGTTTTGGTTGTTGAGAGACAATATTGGCAAAACTGGGTTAGTGCAGTTTAAGGATACGATATTGTAGCGAAGAAATTCTTCATGGATGAAGAATTCATAAAAGCGCATCCTACAAGCTAGATTCATTGCAAAACCCAACTGTTATAATGCGGCTACTAGAAATGAACTTAATCAAGCTTCCGTAATGATAGATTAGGTGTACTCAAGAATGTTCTCCCAGCAATATTAACTTCCCAAGCAGGCAAAAGAGATGTCATATGACCATAAAATCTAACATGACAGGCACTCTATTCTTTAAAGTGACTACTTTAACAAATCATAGAGACCTGGGTGTAGAAGAGAAATTATCACCTAGCAAAAGGTAAAAAGGGCATCCCACAGAAATTAATATACAGTTTTACCTTTGTGCCATCACATTTACAGTGTCCGCCAGGCTCATTGTTCGGCTCTGGCAAGCAGAGACGCAGGAAGCAAGGAAGGAAGTCCTAAGAGCGGCTCTCGTGAAGTCATAAGCACCATTCGTGATGATCTTCTTAATTAATCCAGTTATCCCGTATAGCTCCTGCTGGGTGCTCAGAAACCAGATTGAATCCAACGAAATGCACAAGGCATCATTAAGAGTTTGCGGGTCAGCCAAGACGATCAAGCTCTCTGCAAGCTCACAATCGTGGGAACTCACAGCACCCTGAAACAATCGCCCCAACTCGATTCTGTCTTGCCTACTGAGTTTCTTTTCATGTGCAACCCTCTCATCTTTGACAAGTTCGCAATCCACAGCGAGCAATTCGGATTTGAGTTTATTATCACTTCCGCAACTACAACCGCCTTCCGACATTATCTGGTCTTTACTCACAAGGGGCTCTTCCCTGGAAAACACGGCGTTGCAATTGCTTCCCTCACCATTTTCCAAAGCCAAATCTACAGCTTCATTCTTCGGAGACCCACTTGCATTCTCCTCGGTTTCCATTTCAGCACATCGAGGCTCTTCAGGAATAGTCTCGTTCCTCAGATGGAGTCCAACGTCGCTCCCCACCAAGGAGTCTTTCTTAGCATCCATTTTGCCCCACCTATTGTCCTCCCCAATCAAAAATGGGCAAAAAAGCTCACTTCTTTAAATCAAAAACCTAGTACATACTAATGGGACAGAAAACCCCACCTGGCTTATTTTACAGACAAACTCAATTCACTCCTTTGTATCTCAGTTCCAAAAAAAGAAGAAAAAAGAAACCACCTCCTCTCCCAAATTAACAAAAACACAACTTTTTGCCCCCTCCCTCCCTTTTATTTTTTACAACAGCCGAACAGGATAAAGGTGAAAACCCGAACACGAGAGATTCAGAGATCAAACCCCAAAATTTTTGCCAAATAACTGAAAAGCAAAAGAAAAAACAAACTTGTCTCAAACCCCGAAACGATCTAAATAAATCACTAGGAAGTACATCAAAAGCCCACCGATGAAAACATCAGAAGACCCAGATTTTACCCATGAAACTGCGAATGATCCCTCCAAAAAAGAAAAAGGGGCAGACACGTCCGTCTTTCAGACCAAGAGCTTCATCATCATCCTCATCCTGTGGGAACCCTAAAAGCCCACCAGAAATCGAATCCACAGGAACCAATTCACAGCGAACCTAAGACATTTATACCCAGAAAATCATCATCATCAACAAACACATACATACAGATAGGGAGGAAAAAAAAAACAAATGAAAAATTGATGGGAACGAGTATGTACAAAAACCTGCCTCAATAAACAAGCAGAGGGACGAACAAAGCTAAGAAATAAATGCAAACATGGAAACTAGAATAATTTAAGAGAGAGAGAGGGGAGGGGGAGGAGCGAACCTGATAATTTAGTGGTGTGGGGGTGGGGGAGGAAGTGTGTGTTTGTAGTGGGTGAGAGAGAAAGAGGAAGAGGCTGGGCTGCGTGGTGGATGGTCGTGGGGTATTGTTGGCCTTTGGGCTAACCGAGGCAAGTACGCTTCTCGCCTCACCTTTTTTCTTCTGCTCGTCTTATGGGGGTGTGAAGTGAAGAAAATACGGAGAAATGGGTGGTGGTGAGTCATGGAAAGTGAGAGACACCACAACCATACAAAATGGCGCATACACATAAAGCTTTGTTCTCTTCTTCACTCACCTTTTTTTATTTTAATATATTTTATCCTTCTTTTTTTGCTGATGCAATAATTACAAGATTTTTTTTGGCCTTTAATGAAAGTGTGGTGATGATGATGACGTCTAAAAAAGTACTCCTAACAAGTGGTAGGCATCCTACAAATGCAAATGCAAATGCAAATGCAATACAGTGAGTACACCATCACCTCCTACTTTGGTCCTTGCATGTACGGCAACTGATATTTATTTTACACCACTTTTTAATAACAGCTTATTTGTTGTCCACGTTTATCTACTGTCTGTCTATCTATCTATATACAGGCAGGAGTATCTAGTCATCTACCATAAGAACCCAAGTAAGAGAACGCAATAAAACTTAACGATAATTTATTTGTGCAACACGTTATTACACGTATTATCAGTACAAAAGTATAGCAAACACTGGATTCCAAATATAAAAAGGCTGCTAAAGGTCAGCAGTGGCATCCTTATTTCTATTATATACTGAGTCTTATCATATGATATATGATATGATTTGAAAATTAATTTCAAAATACTTAATTTTAACAATTATATCCCAAGAAACCGTATTGTAATATGAACATAAAACTTCATAGGCCCAAAAAATACAGATAATTAATGAGAATTAGAACAAAATTGTTCACTAATGTTGCTTAAATATGGATAGGGTCCTTATTTCTAAATTCAAAATCAACTCTAACTATTTTAATACTTAACATAATCAATGCCCTAACTCATTAGAACTTAATTTTGACTATTGTAATATTAGCATCAAAATTCATACATCTGAGAATCAAAACTATCGTTATGAGACGTAGAAGAAATAAATGATGTGACTATCGAAATATAAGATTACCTGTGAGGGTTAGAACAAAAACTGATCTAATAATTTATTTAAATTGATAAATTACACACGGCACCCCTGAAGTTTACCTAAAATTACACTCGGTGCCTACTAAGTATTTTTATTACTCTCTGCTCCCTGTGGTTTGTCATTATGTTACATAAAACCCACTTCCGTTAGGGACTGTCAAAAAAATATTAAGGCAACATTAATTTATTATGATATTCTCAAAATGCCCTGAGGTCCTCCGGTCACCTCTTCAATTTCAAGGGTCAATTGTGCATTGACCCTCTTGTTCCTCTTAGAACAATTCGGAAAACTTAATCCAGTACCAATCATTGGATATATCAACCCAAAAGGAACCACTGTAGATCCCAAAACAATGGCATGAGTTGAACAAAATCCCAGACCCTCTGGGTTGAAGAACGTCCATGTCTATGACGAATTTGGTCCGGTACAAAACACATTGAATTCCGGTGGTTGCCATCCCAACAGGTTGAGCTGTAAGATATGGTATGTCCCAAATCTTTGACTTTCTGAAAATCTACTTTTACCACTACCTGAAGCCATGATAAGCAAGCTTAGAGCTATTTGAATTCACACCATTGGTAATTGTCTGTATCCTCTTCGCAACAGCTACAATTGGAGCTTTTTGGTTTTGGCCCACACATGAACGGTTTCAAAAGATAACCTTGTTAATTTCCATCACCATCTTCTTCACGGTCCCTTTCACTTTGCCATTTACGCCACTAGTCAGACTCCTTGTTTACGCCACCAGTTGTACTTCAATGTATTTATCAACCAACCCAAAACAACTAGCTGTTACATCAATTCCCATGAATTCAACCAACCCACAAGCCGGAGAAAACAGAACAACCAAATTCGATCAAGTAACTCGAAACCCATCTCGCTTACCTGGAAAATTCTCAATCTTGCTTACGCATCTCACTGCAGCGGTGAGGATTGGGGTTAGGTAGGATGTAAGGTCTATCTGGAGGTTTATTCTTTGGGTGTTTGAGTAGTCGTCTTTGGGCATTGCTACCATTGAAGAGAGAGGAGGGGATGGTGTTTGGAGAGGGAATGACAAATTGGTAAATTTATTTGTTGTTTAGGGGTATAACTGTCTTTTCATTGATTCTGTTAACTCTATTAACAGAAAATAAAAATGTGTAGCTTAGTGTAATAAAAATATTTAGTAGGTGCCGAGTATAGTTTTAGGTAAACCTCAGGGGTACCGTTATATAATTTATCCTGTTTAAATTTTTTATATCATCACTGTTCTTAGATGTAACTAGTATAGAGCACACGCGTTGCACGTAGATATAATCGAGAGTAATATTTGAGGTGATATTATTATCTTTTTTTAGATCAAAATAATGTAATTAATTTATGTTCTTATTTCTTTCGTGACTTGTTTTAGAAGAAATGTATATTTGATGTTCGTAATTGTAATCAGTTAAATGTTTGGAAATCTTCTTTATATGCATCTGGATTGAAAAAATCTTTGATGGTACTACTGAACATAAAAGCAAATGAAAAAATTAGAAGAACGAATCTACGTCATTATTTTTTATAATATGTTAAATTAGTTTATGGTTAAGATTTATAATTTTCAAAATCAGGTGCTTTACATTTTATCAATAAGAAATGCAAAACATCCGGTCTTCAACTACAATAACTGAGCATATTTTCAGTTTGAATTGGCACCATATTTAAGCCTTATTTTTTTTATGCATATTTAACCCTTTTTGTTTTTTTTTTCTGTTTTGTTTTTTCAATAATTTTTTGTTTCTTAATTGATTTTTCACATATTTCAATTTCTTTATTTTGTTTTGATTTTTTGATTGGTTGATTGTTTGCTAATCTAAAAATGCAAGGAAAAAATCAAAGTTCTCATTAACCAGTTCAATATCTAATGTTTGCTTATTTTTAATCAAATTAAAAAGAGAATAATAAAGATATTTCTTTGTTATGTCTTTCCTTTCTCATCACACTTTTTATTTTTCAATGTATAAAATATATTCATTACCCAATATTCTTTTTATTTTATCAAAATTTAAAAGGGAGTATTAAAAGAAGGATAAGAATGTAATTGACGTATTTAATGGAGGATAAATCGTCCAAAAATGATTTATAATATTCATACTTTTATAAGTAGTACACACACGCATTTTTTGCAACCACACATTTTGTTTCCCAATGTATAAGTGTAGGTGTAGATTCAATTTATGCTAATGTTCATTAAATGCATTACAAAAAAAATTATTAGGGAAGGATAGAATTGTCATTAGAATAAATAACGGTGGGCAAAACCAAAAATGATCACAAATTAATAATAATATTTATGAAAGAATATGATTGTTATTGAAGTGACTAATAAAGAGAAAAAATAAAATAAAATGATTTACAAGATTCATGCTTTTATAGGTACTATAAATTAACTTTATATAATCTAAAATCTAGCTATGATGATTCTAAAACTCGATAGATATATAAGGGTTTATCCCATAAAAAACACGATACAATTAAGTTAATTCAGTTCGTTGTATATTTGAGAAATTTTATATCCTTCAAAAGTTTTTATGCAATTTTACAAAGCTTATTGCAATCGAATACAGATCGGCAACTTATTTTTGATATGACCCTGACAACCAATTAAAAGAGAATTTAGTATTATTAGTTGAAGTTCACAAGAATAATAGGATAATTAGTAAATCTTAGCCTCGTTATATATAAGTTGTAGAACTTAATATTAACAATATTAAAGTCTATTATAAATAAAAATTTTGATTGGTGATTGTTGTGATATTCAATAAAAGTTATGTAGATTAACCTCCGCCCTATAAGTATTAGCTTAATAAAGCAATATTTACTAAACTTTACAAGCTCATTAGTTAACAAGTACAACCAAACAAAATTTGGTATTTAAAAGTTACATTATGTTATAATAAAATAAATATTCATGAGAAAATACAACCAAAGGCATTTATTGGGTGTAAGAGTAGTAGCTTTGAGCAGGCAGTATACATGTAAGATATAAACAAATTCAAAGCTTCTAAACTCTACTTTTGAATGCACTTATATAGTAGGCCTTACTTTTTACTATTATCGCGTCAAAAACACTCCAAAAAAAGGATACATTTTTTTATCGATTAAACGGTTCTCACAACATCCATTTTAGAAGAATTGAAAAGGGACTTGTATATGTTTTTGTATATGTATACCTATAAATATAATGTTTAATATTATTTGGTCATATTTTTAAAATTATTTTGACATAAATTACCTTGAAATGATGCACTCAACTCCGCTCCAATTAAGGAAATATTGCACATAAAAAAAAAGTCGCTACTTTCAACACCATGCGAAAGTCATGCGGATTCGCCGAGCATATTTTAAACTTAATGACTTTTTTTACCATTTTCCCTCGTCATGTCATCACACTGATCGTATCCTTGCCTGATTGTATCATCACCACAACGCATAACTATTACTTGGTGATCAACAAGTCCAAAGGATTGACAGAATCCCAGTTTGGCCTCCCTCCCTCCCTCCCTCCCTCTAATAGGCCGGTGTAAATTCAATTTTGATGCTGCAATTAGAGGTGACAAAGCTTGTATTGCAGTATTATGTCGTAACTCTCGTCTCGTCTCGTCTCGGGGAATATGATTTTAGGAAAACAAAAATAATTGACACAGGGGAACCAGAGAGATAGCTGAAGTTTTGACAGCTCTTCTAACCATTTGAGCAGCCCCCTAATCAACAAAAGAACAACATTATTTTTGAAGGTGACTCGGAAATAATCATCAAGATGTTACAACCTAAGCTGATCGTTTTTAAAATATCAGACACATCATTGAAGACTCTAGATTTTTTTCAAGAGTTGTCTTGCTGGGATTTTGTTCACACCCCGAGAGATGCTAACAGGACAGCTCACAATCTTGCTGCCAACGCTTTTTTTTGTAAGCATTTTGACTTTGTTCCTCCTCCTCCTCCCGATCTTTTGTTAAATTTGGAAGAAGATAGGAACACTGATGTATAATTTCGTTTGGTTAATGCAATGACCTATTCAATAAATAAAAGAGTCGTCGCATTGATCTTTCACTGCAAAGATATGCTACCACCCTGGCCGCATCAAAACACCATCAAGCAACCAATAGATCGAACAATCTCACAACCACCAAGTTTATAACCTCCTTAACCCACATAATTCAAAATCCAGAACCAATGCTCATTAGCATCACTCGCCACCTTACCATTGACCGTATAAAAGCGGCATTACCTATAACGTGCATCATTGACTAATAATTGTTGTTGCTCAACCAACATTACCATGGCAATTGATACCTTACGAATCTGTTAAATAAGATGGGGAGAAGGGATTTTACTACGCTCAATTTGAAGTCGATGAGCATGGTCGATTATAACCTTCAAAATCACGCTATAGTATTAATATCGAAATTCATACATCTGAAATTCAAAACTAACATAAAAGGTTTGGAAGAAAAAAAACGATGTTATTGTTGAAATATAAGACAACTTGTGGGAGTTAGAACAAAAAATGATCTTACAATTTATTTAAATTTTATAGCAGCCTTGCTTTTAGATTTAATGAAGGACAAATTCCAAAACTATATCCTCAACTTTATCTTTTGTACAGCTTTAGTACCAACTTTGGAGGTGCGCCAAAGAAATACCTAACTTTTAAAAAGCGTACCAAATCAGTATCACGGCTGACGGATGACGAATGTCATTAGAAAATTCAAGGGGTATGATTATCAATAACAGAAAAATATATCTCAAAAACACGTGGCACTGTCTTAACCGTTTGATTTTTTTATCGTCCTTATTTAATCATTAAAAACATTCAATTATTTTATCTTCCTTAATTAATCATTAAAAAAAGCTCTATCTCTCTCTCTCTCTCTCTGTGTGTGCATATAAGCCACCATCTCCCTGTCATCTCGGAGCCACCGCCGTTATCATTTGTCATTTTCATCATCTACACTAGTGACCCACCGCCATCACCAACGGTCTTGCCACTGCCACCACTTACTTTAGTGACTCATCACCACCGATTTGGCCATTGCCACCTCTCGTACTAGTGAACGCTCCATCGTGACCGACATCACTTACAGACCTATTTACCTCCGTCGAACCTGACCGCCGGTGTCCAGATCAATCTCCAATTACCCACCGATGCTCACATCCACGACGCAAGACCAGCGTCGTCGGCTCACCCAGCACCACCACAACCTGACATCATCACCACTGCAACTCCTACGCAGCGACATCATCATTGTCAGTTGACTGACACCGATTTTTTTTAAATGGGGTACTCATGATAACACGGCATTTGTGCACAATTTTATCCTTTCAAGTGATGCGGTATTGTAAAATTCGTGGCTTGGATGTGGGGAGAGTTTGAATGGTACTGATTGAGCTGATTTGAGGATTTGAGAGAACCTTAATAATAGAGTGAATGCGGGGGAGACCACACACATACCAATTTTAATCCAAGATTTATCTATTTTGCTTCAAGCCTCTAATTGTGTGCGGTGGTGTTGATAGTGTGCAGTGGTTGATGTTGTTGGGTTTATGACGGTAGTGTTGGGTTTGTGACAACAGTGGCCACAAGGGTGTTGGGTTTGTGACGGCGGTGTTGGTTTTATGAGGGCGTGTTGATGCGCAGTGGTCAGCGGCCGTGTTAGGCGACGACAGTGGTGGTGGTCTGGTCGTTTTGGTGGGTGATCGTGGTACTGGGGTGACGGGTAACAGGTTTAAATTGGTCACAGAGAGAGAGAGAGAGAGAGTTTGTTTTGAATAAATTAAGGAAGACAAAAATTGAACAGTTTTGATAGAACCATGTGTTTTTAAGATATATATATTTTATTAATAACGATCCTACCCCTCAGACTTTTTAACAACATACGTCATGTATCAGTTGAAGTACTGATTTGATACACTTTTTAAAAGTTAGGTACTTCTTTGGCGCACCTCCAAAATTGGGTACTAAAGCTGTACAAAGGGGGATTTGCCTTTTAATAAATTTTGTATGAATAATAAGAGTTATACCTTTAAGTCTTATATAATTTAAAAAGTAACCATAATAATTCTAAAACCCGACAGTATTATAAGGATTTATCCCATATATAAGGATTTAGAAAACAAACGAAATATATGAATTTTATTAAAAAATGATAAATTTAATTTATTTACACAACAAAGTTTTTTATGTAATTTTACAAAGCTTATTGTAATCAAATAGAGAGCAACAACTTTTGTTTGATAGGACGCTAGCAACCAATAAAAAGAGAATTTAGTATAATTAGTTGAATTCAACATAAACAAGAAGACCATTTAATAAATCTTAGACTAATTATGTATAAGTTGCAGAACTTAATTTTAACAATATTAGAGTCGATTATAAATAAATTTTTGGGTGGTGATTGTTGTGACATTCAATAACAATTTTATAGATTAACCTCCACCCCGCAGTTATTAGCTTAATATGAGAATATTGGGTAAACTTTACAAGCTCATACAGTTAACAAGTATAACCAGACAAAATTTGGTTTATAAAAGTTATTTTATGTTATGATAAAATAAGTATTCATGAGAAAATACGACTAAAGGTATTTATTGGGTTTTAAAGCTATAGCTTTGAGACAAGTAGTATATATGTAAGATGTAAACAAATTTAAATCTTCTAAACTCTACTCTTTAATGCACTTCAATACTAGGTCTTACTTTTCATTATTATAACGTCTCCATAATAAGGGCACATTATCTTTATCAATTGAATGGCTCTCACAACATTCGTTTTATAAGAATTGAAAAAAGGCATATATAAATATATTTTGTATATGTATACATATAAGTAAAAATGTTTATTATTATTATTTGGTCTTATTGTTATAATTATTTTGACACAAGTCACCTTGAAATGATGCACCCAACTCCCTTCCAATTACGAACATATCGTCCATAAAAATATCGCTACTTATAATAGTATGCAACAATCATGCGGATTGACCGAACTTTAATGACTTTTCTGCCCTTTTTCCTCGTCAAGACAGTAAACTGATCTTTCACTGCTGGAAATGCTACCACCCTCGCCGCCATCAAGACACCATCAAGACACCACCAAACACTCATTGGCATCCCCCACCACCTTCAAATTTACGAACCTTACCACGGTACATGACCATATAAAAATGGCATTACCTACAACCTACATCATTAAATAATCGTTGTTGCTCACCCAAGATTACGATGACAATTGATAGCCTACGAGTCTGGTCATCACCACCAACAAGAGAGTTGACAAATTTAGATAAGATGGGGGAAGGGATATCACTAAGCTCAATCTAGAGTCGATGGACGTGGTCCGAAAACAAAATTTTGCCAACAAAGGTGAGGTGGCTACACAGATCAAAAGGGGCTCTCGAGATGAAGTTCTAAAGAGGGTTCTTCTTCGCCCTCTATCCAAAATTGGTCTTCTTAAGAAAAAGTTGCCTTGCAACATTCAAACTCTGGAACTGAAGATAATTTTCATGAGCTACATGCCTAAAAGAAAAAAGGATATCGAAGTTATGGATGAAAGGAGATGCATACCAAAAGGCACCATATTGCAAGAACCCTAATTGGCTATTGAAAACAAGATTAGGAAAGAGTGGTCTACAACTATTTGAATGATGGATGGAGCACTATTTACGGCCAATGTTGTGGAATGGGCGAGGACTATAACTCAAATTCAAGAATGGGTGCTATTGGCAATTGAAATTCAAAAACACAAAATAGATTGTCAAAGAAATAGGGTACATTTTGAGACAAAGACTACCGACAATTATGTATGTGAGACCCTTCTATACAAAAGGTCACGCTCAGAGGGGGCAAATGTAGGGTACCGCCCAATCGGCTCACGCTCAGAATAATGATGTGTATGTTTCGTGTTGAATATGAAAACGTTTTCTATAAATTCGCCCATCTATCCAAGTAATGGTTCATTCATGATTCTTTCAAAAATATAAATAATACATTGTCTTTAGCGCGTCATTTTATTCTATCGCTTACACCACCTTCTGGTGGACCAAAAGTGACTTGCCCTAACATCACCCATAGAGGTTGTAACACCCTTATCAAAGAGAGAAGCTCCTCGACCACGTACACTTAGACATCAATTACTACCTACATCTAAAATTCAACTAGTGCCTTTAAACGCATCTAATCAAAATTTAGACGGGCATGACATTTGATTTTGAGAGCAAATTTCACTTCTAGTAAAGATAGAACAATGTGCCAGGTGGTAGGAAGGAGAGCAAGCTGAGTTTTTGTAGAGGTAGAATCAAGTGCACGGGGAAAACAGAAAAACAAAATTTAAGGAATCATGAGAATATTTTATTATTGTTTTCCCAAACACATAAAATACAGCATAATTGCACGAGGCTTCTTGATGTCTTCAATCTTTCTCAAAATTCTTTGTGAAGCTGTTTCCGTGTCTCAAACCCATGCGGCCATCTTATTGCTGCGTCAAAGCTTTATTCTCCTGCCCATGAATGCTCAAAAATTATAAAGGTGACCCACATTCATTAACTTCTTATAGCCAATGACAAATGGAGTTTGAGTTTAGAAAAACTAATCATAACTTTGGCAAAATACAAAATTTTAATTTTAAAATAAAATTTGCATGAAAATCTTGAAGTTAAAATACTGTCAGCAAAAGCGTGACGACCGCATCCTTAGAAGACTACGTCTTCTCGAGTCACTGTCTCATTTTAAATAATTAACAAAGAAAAATAAGAAAATCCTATACTCAGTTCTTGATGTTCAATTAAAGCTTCTTAATGTACGGAAACGAAGATTCGGGCTTGGGGACTAATTTTGATTGGCATCTAACTTCTTTTATTACAATGTTTGTTATTTTATTCCAAAACACAAATAAAGCAAACTAAAACCTAAGCTAAACCTAAGTTGGGTTTAGATTCAAAAACGGGGTCGAGTGGCTTTCCTATCCAACTGGACAAGTCTGGATTGAAATCTCGTAATTTGACCAACTCTATGTGAGGCAATCTAAATTTTGGTATGCATTTTGTTTCGAAGACCAATTCAATTAAACTTTTTATAGTTGAACGCTTTTAAAAATCACTTTTCTGACCAACTTTTCTAGTTGTTATAGAAGTCAAATCCTATCCAACTTTTTTCTAATGGCAGGTTTAAAGATTGTTTTTGGTTTTTATCATAGACCCAAATTTGGTTGCAGGATAGAAAAATGTGATCTAAAATAAGACTACTCTTATCTAATCTAGAAAAATAAATGAGCACAAAAGAATGTTTGTAATCGTACCTCTTGAGTTGGACCATTAGAGTGCGACTCCAGATTATCGACGATCAAAAGATGAAAGCCCATGAATATAATGAAACTCATATTTTTATCTCTCTCATTCTTTCTCTCTTGCTAATCTATCTCCCACGTAAAGTTAGCATCCGTTCGGGGGAATCCTCATACTGACTCCTTGTTGGGGGCAGCATAGGGATGTTTATATAAAGGTCTGAGGAGCAGAAGAAACACAAAAGGAAATCACTCAGTCATCTTTATCCCCTCTAAAAGATAAGACTAAAGAAGACCAAAATATCAGACTCTGCATGGTTGATAGATTAGCAAGATCGAGAGGAGAGCGCGAGAGAGATAAAAATCTAATTTGGTCTATATTCATGCAATTTCATCCTTCGATCCTGGATAATCCTGAGTTGACCGTCAAACAACTCAAGTCGAGAGGTACGATTCTCCATTATTCTTTTGTGTTCACTTACTTTTCTAGATTAAATTAAATTAGGGTAGTCTTATTCTAAAGGAAAAAAATTTGGCTGCTACCCGGTTGGAGGAATCTTCCTCCTACCCCATATAGTAACAATAAATTGTCCCTAAATATTCTTAGTGACTTTTATTTAGTGACGGTAAAAAAGTGCTACTAATAATTATCGTTGAAAGTGTTAGAAGAAAATTCACTACAAACATTTAGTGATTGTTAATTGTCACTATACACGGGGTTGGAGGAAGATTCTTACAACCCGGTTAGGAGCCAAAGTTTGTTATATTCTAAATTAGACTTCCTTACCAGAGACCAAATCTTGGTCTGTGATAAAATAAAAAACAATCTCTAAAACTGCCGCTAGAAAAAGTTAATTAGGATTAGATTTCTATCTACACAACTAAAAGAGTTGGTCAGAAAAGAGTATTTTAAAGCATTCAACTATAAGAAGTTGATTCGCTTTAGACTTATGAAGAAAACATGGCCCGATATTTAGGTCACCTCTCTTATGATCAGAAGAACTACGAGGTTTTGATTTTGACTTGTTCGGTTGGATACATAGGCCATGTGATCGCGTCATCAAGTTCATAGCATACTTAGGTTTTGTTTTGCTTTATTTATTTTTTGGATAAAATCAGAATAATCTTTAAAGATAAAGAGGATTGTTTATAAACAACACTATTAACCCTAGGGCTGTTTATATTTCTACGTATCAATATTTTGAAAAACTAGGGAAAGAAAATAGTGGGCCTAGGCTAAATCAAGCTTTTGAAACTTAAAAAGCTTATACTTTCGATTCATGGATACAATTTACTTCAGTATTGCAAATGAATGTAACTGAATGTGCGCGTGTGCATGTGCTTATATATGCACGAGCACAAGATCACTCACTGGATATCGAACAGGTAAAGTGATAAGTGAAGCAAATCACATAAAATTTATGCCACCATGTGTACGGCTCGAGATTATCACACTTAATATAACCAATTGAAAACAATTACGTACTTGTCGGTTTATTTTTGCACCGACTGGTGACTCGTTAAGTATGTTAAAATTTTACCAATTAAGGACTTGTTTTCCAACTGGTATTAGGATCAAATCCCTCCATAAAAACTCGACTCCATGGCCTCGGTTAAGCTAGAAAAACCCCAAGTACACAAGCCGGAGAGGATTATCAAGCTCCCGATAGTCAATTATGTTTTATCGCAGATTCCTCCAATGAGGATGAACTTATTCATCTTAAAGGGCGCTTCCACTCAAATACCACGGTGACTTTGCATTTTGTACATATCTACGAGGAATTTGCAGGCAATTTGCAACCCAAAAGACCTTATTGTTCAGTTCAGCCCTCATGAACTCTGTGGCAAATTGAAAGGCTTTCCTAGTATCTAGCAATATCTTGTCGGGGTTGTCAATGCCACAACTGAATTTCAAAGCATGCCACTGCTAAATTTAAAGGTATCTCCTAGCCCTTACTTTTCTACATCACCTCTCGGGATTCTTTGTTGATCTTAGTATGAGCATATCAATCCAATATCTTATAGAACTTCTTTGTTATGCAAGAAATTATTCTCACCATGATCAAAACAACATCCCAAGTTTTGGAAACTCGCATTCACAAATACGGGGATAGGCGCTGGGAAGATGTATCCAATCAGTCCTATGCTCCTGAGACTCCATCTGTTGCTGAGAAAGGGAGTCAAAAGAAATATCACCAATGATGATGTTGAATCGAGCAAAAAACAGAATAGACGTTTATATTTCTGGTGCATTCGACCTGAGTAAAAGAAATTCAGACGGAATCAGAAGGGCTTTGGCTGAAGGTATATGCTTATCTCGAGGTATATTTGGCCGACGACGAGGTAAAGAGCCTGGTGCAACTAAGGAGGCCCACCAACAACATAAAGCTAAAATGCCGAAGCAGACTTATCGAACCAAAAAAGAACCTCATAAATTTGAGCTTTGAGGAAATAATGAAAGGATGTTTATGTTCTTGATTCTTTTGGACCGAGAGATATTCCCTCAACCCACAAGAAGAGGAAAAGGACATTGATAACATAATTAGAAATAAAGTTCGTACGTGATTGTTGATTGAACTTAGAAGATTTTGAAAAACAACACAATGGTCCCTGAATTATTGGCCGTTTCGGGGCATAATCCTATATTACTAAATTCGTATGAATAGTCCCTAGACCATTAGATTTTAGTACAATAAGTCCTTTTTTCTACGCCTGTCTCTTTTTAGCCGTTAGTATGTCCAAAAATAAGGGCATTTTAGTCTTTTCTCCACGCATTTCAATCTTTTCTTATTTTTTACAAAAAAAAATGGCTTGTCTCCATTTTTTTGGACAAAAATGCCCTCATTTACAAACTTTAGTTGCCTGTTTATTGAGGCTAACCTCGTCATTTGACATTATAACATAAACCCTAACTTCATTCTTTCTTCTTCCTCACCACAGCCGATGCCCTTCCGCCATCGTAGTCACTACCTCCCTTCAGCCACCCGACATCTGCTATCAATCTCCCAGCCGTGGTATCGTCCGCTGAGATCCAATGGGCCTTGGACACCAATTGGCCATACAAACCCTTTTGTCCTTGAATATATCCAAGACTAATGTACTAAGAACAACCACTTTTCACCATCGCCGTCCACCACCCTTCTACCCACCACCATATCTGAGAAAAACATCAAGCCCTCTGAGTCCATCGTTTCTGTGAGATCGGCAACCTCCTTAGGAGACCAATCGCCTCAAGACCCAATGTCGTTGTCACTGTTGCCACAAGCCACCACCATTGACCACTCAATGTCGCCACCAACCATCACCTTCCACCGTTGATTTATCTAGATATACCCTAGATCAATTTCTTTTATTGGTGATTAGTGATTGGTGGGGTGATGACATCCACCAATATTTTGGTGGCGGCAATGAAGGGTTGGCGGTGGTGTAATGCTGGTGCGGGCCTAGTGGTATTGGATTGATCAAATGAGAGAAACAAAGAGAAAGAAAAGATGAAAATGCCCCAACTATGGCCCACGCTGACGATTAAAAATAGACGGACGTGGATATAAAGGATTGAACGGGCCAAAATTTAATAGTTTAGGGACTATTCATACGAATTTGATAGTACAGGGACTACGGCCAGAAACGGCTAATAATTTAGGGAGCATTTATGGATTTTTCTCTCTTTTTTCATACATATTGTTTCCTTTCAACTCATTAAAATATGATCGAAGCCCATTATGTGTGCCAACGAATACCGGCCTAGATGGTGATTAAGTTGCCCATGTATCCCCAATAAGGAAAATCAGGTCTGACATAGTTCTATTCAACTGGGCATGCTGCATATGTCTTCTTTAAACTCAAATCAAAGCCAAATCCATGCATCAAATCTTGATAATCTTTTTTCAACTTCTTTATTTTTTAAAGGTAGGAAAAACCGCCTTCTCTATCATTAGTTTTTGTGGTAACCAAATGATGGCTTCCAATCATTAAAAATTCTCTGTCTTCAGGAAGACAAATGCAATTTCACAATTTTCTTGAGGTTTCTTCCTTTTGTCTCTCCTCTCCAAGTCCGTTGTTGTAATTCATTGTTAACTGTATAGATTTATCCATCAAAACTAAAACAGGCAATGAAGGAGTAAGCATAATCAACAATTACATTATCAATCAAAAGGCTTGGGAAGAACATAATAGAATCCAAGGATCTAGGAAAGAATCATGTAAAGTAGCAACAAAAATTGAATCAGATAGATATTTTGGCTCAAAATAGTATCTCAACAATGAATCGATGGCTAACGAGTCTTGCCTCGAGTTGGAGTGATCAGGTTAACTCGATCTATGGTAGTGTTTGACAGAGTTTTCAAATTTCAATTTTTTTTTGAAAAGAGTTTTTTTTTCACTAGTTTAAAAAATTGTTTGATGATTGACAAAGTTTTAGTTTTCAAAAAACTGAAAAGCATAAGCGTTTGGCAGGGCAACTCTTTGAGTTTTTTTAATACATCATCACATAAATAAACCAATATTACACCTTTTGAATCTCATTCTCTCTCAACATCCTCACCAATGTTTTTGATGGTAGTAGGTGTGATGCCTGTGTTCCCCAGTCTGCATCTATACCACTCATTGATTCTACCATTGCAACAACTAATAATAATAATAATAATAATAATAATAATAATAATAATAATAACAGTAGTAGTAGTAGTAATAGCACCCCCTCACCCGCTGCTACTGGAAACCTGAACCCCCTATAAATAGTACTCCCTCTGACCTTAAAAAGCGATCAGATTTTCTTTTTTGGCTGTCCCACAAAAAGCAATCATTTATATTTTGGGATATAAATTTTATGTAAAGTTACATGTTTGCCCTTAGCCACCTCTTTTTTAATTTATCCTTTTCTTTCTATCACCTGTAACTATTATCACTCACCCCCTCTCTCTCTCTCACTATCTCTCTCTCTATCTCCCTCCCCCTCCGAGCTTCGATCACCATTACTGATGACCCCAATCACCCTTACTGCTAACATCGACAACACCGATCACCACTACTGCCGACCCTGATGACGCCGATCAGGGTTGCCTCCAACCCCAACGACCCCTATCACCACCGTTGTTACTGTATTCTTCCACCACCACGGCTGTCGGCTGTCGGCTGTCGGCTGTCGTCGTCTTCTTCCCCCATCATCCCGCCATTGTCGCCGTGTCTTTGGCATCCATCATCAACCACAAGTACCGTCCCCTGCATCATCAATCACAACATTTGACTATAAAGAAAAAATTGCAGATTTGCTTCTGAAGAAGGGCAGTGGGTATTTTGTTGGTCATGGTGTAGATCAGGTGGATCGCGAGCATAGGCGTTCTCTCACACACCTTATTTTGAGAATAAGGTGACACAAGGCATTGCTGGGGTTTTAAGGAGGCAATCAGAGGCGTTTGGGCGTTCGCATAGGCAGTATGAAGCGAGACGAAGGCGTGAATTAGGTGGCGAGGTAGCATTTGACCAGGCGATGTGACGGTTGAAGAGGCGAGATTAGGCGTTCGCCTAGGCATTCTTATCTTCCTCGTCTCCTCTTCTTTCTCTGATCTCTCTTCCCTTACTCCTTCTTTACTCACCATAGTAAAATTAGGGCAGTAAAATTAGGGTAGAAAATCACTAACATGGTATCAACTCACAGTAATGGTAGTGGGCAGCGACTGGGTGAACTGCTTGTGCAACCCAGGCAGAGGACTAGGTGACCAAGGTACACTGCCTAGGAGTAGAGGCGGACAACACTGATGACTAGGTGGGAAAAACGATGCCTTTCTTTCTCATAAAAAAAAGAAAAACTTTTAGCTTCATTGCTGAATCAAAGAACATAGTTCTGCCATTGAAGCCATGAACATGGTTTTTTCCTCTTTGTTGGAGTTGTTTATGGCAGACCACTGAGATGGTGGGACCAAATGGGTCCATGACAACTCCTTATCCGAAAATAGCAAGCATATTTAAATCAGGGGTAGAATGGGAAAGGCAATGCAAAATTACCAACCTTCTTAAAGTTTGTGCAAAAAAAAATGATCGTTTTTTAAGGGACGGAAGGAGTATATTGTTATTCTGCCTCTTGCTAGCAACAAATCTAGCCTCATGAACCCAAACATTGAATTTGAGTTCAATCACTAAACAAATCAACACCGACAACTAGTTATTCCTACGACAAAGAAAATGAGGGTACTGCTTCTACACACGCACAAAGCTCCATAACACTTGCACAAAAAAGCCCATAAAAACACAGAAAGCTAAAATCCAATCAAGAAATAGGTTCATCAGCTTCGGTGATTTAAAGAAAGGACTGAAGCCATATAGTTATGAAGAACACTCTGAAAGAAAAAGCCCTATAGATTAAGAAGATGGAACTAGATGATTATCTAGAAAGTAAAAGACAAGGATAAATAGAGTTTTCTCATTCTAGCGATGGACGTAGAGTACACGGTTGGAGGTGACAGAGGCATTGCGTGCGATTATGGAGGAGAGGGAGGCGACAGATGTATTGGAGGAGGTGGCCGATCTCGGTGGAAAATCAAGGCAGCGAGAGAATGGGTCTTGGAGGCGGTGAGTTAAGCAGAGGATGGAAGAGAAAGAGAAACCTAAAAATTAGAAGGTTTATGTACTTGCCCTAAAAATACCCTTTTTCTGTTGCTAGTGAGGTTTTATACCTCAAACTCATTAAAGGAGGCATCACAGACACGTGAAAAATGAGTTTTGCAAACTTGTGGAAGCTCGAAAAGCCAATTTTTTAAAACTAGCTCACTTTTGAATACTATTGCAAAAAAAATTTAAAACCAAAACTCAATCAAACACTCTAAATAATTGGAGTTTTCAAAATTTTGCCAAAAAACTCAAAATGAAAAATCTATCAAATATACCTGATTTACCCCTCTTTGTGGAATGTAGAAGGATCTAATACGTGAATAGACGTCTCAATCACATTCACCCCTGTGCCAGTGTAGCAAACCACCTTGAAAAAACTCCTAGCTGAGGATGATTTTTAGGGAGTTGCCATCTTATTAATTAAAAAAAGAAAAATAAGAAAAACCTAAAAAATGACATAAAAAATGTCCGAAAAATAATTAGTCTATTAAAAACAAAGAAATGGATTTGGGGACAAAGTTATACAATGGAAAAAGGTTAGGCACCCGCCAGACATTTTTGGTCTCTACTTCATTTATATTAATTTTGGCCTTTTTTAACATATGAACATATACAATGACATAAAACCAACCCTAAGTTTAACTTTTTTTTTATTGGCTTGAACTCGACATCAAAGGTCGAATGACCAATGTATCTGGTCGGACTAATTAGAATCAAAATCATCGTAGTTCAACTCCGATCCTACGGGAGGCCTACACTTCCGTCTTACACTCGTACTAAGAAATTAAAGACTATTTATTTATGATCTTTGTAACAAAAATGAAATGTGATCGTTGGAACGAAAAAATAATTCTAAACTACAAAACTAGACTAGGAAACAATAAAATATACCTCGCGAGTCTGCAAGAGACTCGAAACTTTTTTGAAGTGCATTATGAATTGTTAATTTCTCTTAAGAGATGATACACCACTTTGAGGAGAAATTGTATTGATTTGTAGGGAGAAAAAGCTGATCCCTGGAAGTGTACGTCACGAGCCCTATTTATAAAGGTATGAGTCACCAGAAATGATAAAATTGACCATATCAATTCGTGATTTGATGATATGACTGGTTATTTGATAAAAATAGCAAATTAATAAAAGTCAATTAACCAGCTAGCTTGTCCAAAATCGGTCAATTCATCCCATAATATTATATATTTTTTTAAATTTTGAGACATTATCTGACTCTAATTCGGTAATTATCACTGCAGATAAGATGTACTAGATTTGAAAATTATCTTTAATTTTCTATTTAAATCCATGAGTTAAGCACTTGTATCAAGGATAAATCACAGGTAGTTCCGAAAATCTAATAGACAAATCACAATCTAGACGCTTGGACTGAATAAACCTAACAGGACTGAAGTAGACTGGACTTAGACAACTCGATTGGACTTAGACAATTAGAGTAAACAATTTGACCAAATTAATGAAGTTATTTTATCAGGTCTAACCCCTAATAATAAACTCTATTAATAAAAAGTCCATTATTTATTTAAATAATAATGAATGAAAGCCGTCAAATGTTCTTTTTTCAAATAGGGTTCGGCAAGAGGTTTTATCTCACCCCTGATAATGAGATACTGAGGGTGCCTTTTAAAGGTGCAGTTTTGTCATGCATTAACTCGTATTTGGGCTGTTCTTATTATAGACACCTCATTTTTGTAGCTCGTATATTCACATATTGAATTTAGGATTTACAATATAATGGCATGTTGAACATTAACTTCAAGTGCTTTAAGAGAATATTTGAACAATTCCACGAGGCTATTTATATCCAATTCGTGTCCGACAACACTATCTCCGGCAAAATGCAGCTAGAGCTAAAAAAAACCCTCAGATTGAAATTTTGGTGGGCATGGCATTTGAGTTCAAGGGTAGTGGCATGCAAAAGAGCAAAATGAATTTTAGTGGAGATAGAACAAACTGCGGCACATGGGATGCGCGGGGGGGGGGGGGGGAGAGCAAGGGACTTGTTGTAGAGATGGAATTGAGTGCATGTGAGATGGAAGCAAGAACGACATTGAGAGATCATACTACTATTTACGTTTCTTTTAAGGCTTATAAAAGGTGACATACTGCACGAGACTTCCAGACGTGCGCATTCTTTCTAAAAAATTTTCAAGAGACTGTTTCAATACCTCAAACACATGACCTCTGTGTCTCAATGCCGTTATCTTGCTATTGCATCAAAGCTAGCGACCTACATCAGTTTACTTTTTGACCACAGATTCTTTGTTGAAAAAGATTGAAAATGTGGGGTTATGAAAAGTCTCATAGTACAAATGTTTGTTATTCGGATGGTTGCGTCAACTATACAATTTCCAAATGTCACGCTAGTCTCTACTCAAAAGACGCTCTCGAGTCCTGAACCCAAATACGATCTAAAACCTCCTTGCCTGTACTAGGGGTAAGTACAAATTGATTTGGGGGTTAAACTACAAACCAAGTCGTTGCCTTTCAGTTTGAAATTTTTTTCTATCGAACCGAACCAAGCACTATCCATTTGGAAGGTCCGGTTTAGTCGATTTAAATGATTCACTTTGATTGTTTGGATTTGTTTGTGCTCATTTAGAAATGTTGTCCCTTTGCGCACCTACTAGTGGATCTAAATATTATTCAGAATTTGAATTATACTTTTTTAAATAGTACATAATCTTGTTATTTAAGCGCTCGTGTTAACATAAGATATAAAATATTATTTTCATATATATATATATATATATATATATATATATATTGTAGTCAAAGCTCAATTTGTCAATGATGTACAAGAAAGAATGAGTAAATACAAGAGATATTGATTAGTAGATATTTGTGCTATAATTGTCTTCATTATTTGCTTTTCTTTTAACTTTAAGATTTGCTTAATATTAGGCATGTGAAATTATCTATAATGTCACCACAAATGAGCTAATAAATCATAGGTCGGTTCGGTTCGATTTATGATCGTTTTAAAAAAAAAATAGGGATAATTAGTTAATGACCCCCTGTACTATACGCGGTGTGCGATTTTCCCCCTCTACTTCAAAATTAACCACTAAACCCCTTCACACTTACAGAAATTGGACATATTAGACGGAAACCATTAAATTTAATAGCGCATGGTCAACACACGTGTTGACTAACGATTTTTTTTAAAATGACAATTTTGCCCATTCTTTTAGGGACAATTAACAAAGGGGAAAGTAGGGAATGACTCCCTCTACTTTATACGTTGTGCGATTTGCCCCCTCCACTTCAAAATTTACCACTAAACCCCCCCACACTTACAGAAATTGGGCACCTTAGACAGAAACTGTTAAATTTAACAGCGTGTGGTCAACACGCGCGTTGACTAACGATTTTTTTTTGTAAATGACATTTTTGCCCATTCTGTTAGGGGTAATTAACTAATGACCCCCTGTACTATAGACGGTGTGCGATTTCCCCCCCCCCTCTACTTCAAACATAACACTAAACCCCCCCCCCCACTTACGAAAATTGGGCACTTTAGACGGGTTCGTTATGAATATTCGTGAAATGACCAAAATACCCTTATTTCCTTACCCTATTTAAGTTTAATACTATTCTTTCAACTTCTTTTTCTCTCCTCTCAGACTTTTTACTCAATCCCACATACACACCCAGCATGCACGCACGTGCACACACACACACACACACACATACCCTAAACCCAGACACAGACGCGCACCCACTGCAAACATACACACACGCTACTCGCATGCGACTGTGGCGGCAACGACATCGCGAATCTGGTTCAGCCCCAGTGGCGTGTAACCAGTCACGATGGTCATGTGACGCTGCTTGGCGCGATGTTGTGGATTGGGGTGGAATGACGAGGGAGGTTAGACCTGCGATTTGGGGACGTGGTCGTCGATCGTGGTGGCAGGGATCTGGACGGATGTGCGGCAATCAGACGCCGATAGCCTGTGTCTGTGGGGATTGATGTTACCGGTGTTGATTGCGTCGGTCGGTTGGTGGCCGATGAAGAAGCCCCATTGGCTTGCAGACGTAAGGTGGTGGGAAATGGCAGCGATGAGGCAACTCACGATGATGTGTAGCCAGACAGTATAAAGTTGGGGGAGTTGGTCAAAATGGTGGTTACTGTGACGCTGATCATGGTAGTTGTTGCGCCGGTGATATACCAACGACAATCATGGTTCCTTTTTTTTTTGTAACTCCCTGGTGGTCGGAGAAAAAGACCAGTGGTTGTGCTCAGTGAATCACCAATTGTAGCGGGGTTGACCAGAAGAGGAGGTGCAGATTGCAGCAATCCCTTGTTTGCAATGAATCTGGTAACGCAGAATGGGGTGAGGGACTGGTCTAACGGGTGGGGGTGGGGAATGAAGAGGGGGGCGGGGGGGAGGGTCATGGGCAAAATTGTCATTTAAATTTAACGGTTTCCATTTAATGTGCCCAATTTCTATAAGTGTAAGGGGGTTTAGTGGTTAATTTTGAAGTTGAGGAGGGGAAATTACACACCGTGTATAGTACATGGGGTCATTAACTAATAAAGAAATAAGGGTATTTTGGTCATTTCACACTATTCATAACGGACCCGTTTAAGGTGCCCAATTTCTGTAAGTGTGGGGGGTTTAGTGGTTAATTTTGAAGTGGAGGGGGGCAAATCGCACAACGTGTAAAGTAGAGGGGGTCATTCCCTACTTTCTCCATTAACTAATGACCCCCTGCACTATATACGGTGTGGGATTTTTCTCCCTCAACTTCACACTTAACCATTAAACCCCCTACACTTACGAAAATTAGGCACTTTAAACAGGTCGTTATGAATAGCATGAAATGACCAAAATATCCTTATTTCCTTACCCTATTAAAGTTTAATACCATTCTTTCAACTTCTTTTCTCTCCATTCACACTTCTTACTCAATCCCACATACACACACTCCACGCACGCACGCAGGCATGCACGCGCGTGCACACACACACACACACACACACACGCACAAAGTGAACACACACACACACACACACATACCCTAAACGCACACACAGACGCACACACGCTGCTCGCATGTGGCTGTGGCAGCAACGTTTTCTCGAATCTGGTGTAGCCTTAGCGGCATGTGGTCATAGTGGTCCCGTGACGCTGCTTGGCGCGATGTTGTGAATTAGGACAGTGCTATGACGGAGATTAGACCGCGATTTAGGGACGTGGTCATCAATCATGGTGGCATGGATCTGGACGGATGTGCGGTAATCAGACGCCGATAGCATGCGTCTATGGGGATTGCTGCTATCGCTGTTGATTGTTCCGGTGGGTTGGTGGTCGATAAGAAGCCCTACTGGCTTACAGATGCAAGGCGGTGGGAAGTCGTAGCGAGAGGCAACTCGCAACGATGTGTAGCCATACAATATAAAGTTGGGGGAGTTGGCCGAAGTGGTGCCGGTCTTGGTTATTACCGCGAAGTCGATCATGGTAGATGTTGCGCCGGCGATGATATACCAACGACGATCGTGGTTCCTTTTTTTTTGGTGTTGTAACTCCCTGATGATCGGGGAAAAAGATCGGTGGGTGTGGTCAGTGAATGCGCTGATTGTGGTGGGGCTGACCAGAGGAGGTGGCGCAGATTGCTGCAATCCCTTGTTTGTGGCGAATCTGGTAGCGCAGAAGCCGGTGGGGGACTAGTCTGACGGGTGGGGGGGGGAGGGGGAAGAGGGAGGGGCAAGGGCAAAATTATCATTTAAAAAAATCATTAGTCAATGGGTGTGTTGACCACGCGCTGTTAAATTTAACGGTTTCTGTGTAAGGTGCCCAATTTCTGTAAGTGGGGTGGGGGGTTAGTGGTTAATTTTGAAGTGGAGAGGGAGAAATTGTACACCGTGTATAGTGCAGGGGGTCATTAGCTAATAAGGAAATAAGAGTATTTTAGTCATTTCACGCTATTCATAATGGACCCGTCTAAGACGCCCAATTTCTGTAAGTGTAGAGGGTTTAGTGGTTAATTTTGAAGTGGAGGGAGAAAAAAAGGGGGTCATTAGCTAATTACTCAAAAAAAAAAAAAGGAACCATGAACTGAACGAATCAACTTGATGCTAACTTGAGATATATAAAAGCAAACCATTAAGATTTTTGGACGATTCAGTTTGATCGATTTAGATCGGTTTGAACGGTTTGGTACTAACTCCTACATGTAAGTGCGTGTCCGTGTATAATTAGAAAGAATCAACAATCAATAATTATATTATTTTATTATGTAAGAAAAAAGCCTCACATTTGCCACTACTACGTAACCATTACTAATATATTCTTGGGAAAATTACGTAAAATACATACCCATGTAGTTTGGGGTCGTTGCAAAAAGACCCCCCGTTACAAAAATTGAAAAAAAGACACATAAGGTTTAAAAAGTGTTGCAACAGACGATTTCTGTAACGAAACAAAAAATTTGTCCAAAATACCCTTGTATTTAAACCTTAAGATTGTTTGTATACCTGAATTCTCGGCACCACCACCTAGCCACATTGTCACGGCGCCATCGGTCGAGCTTGGCCTTCATTGACCACAGGAATAAGCCCGACATCTCTACCAGCCCCGCACCGGAACATGCCCGATGTCTCCACAGTCCCACATCGACGTCTCCACAGCACCGCACCGCAATTTGAAACATTACGATGTAGGTTTTCAACTGCAATCAAGGGGTTGCAATTGCTATCCGGGGTTTCAATCGTGCAGCGTTGGGCTCGATACCCTAATTGTAGATCTAGGTTTTTTTTAATTGTCTTAGTTTTGGAAGCTCGAGGCTTGTGGCTTGTGAATCAGCAAACCCTAATTGTAGGTCTAGGTTTTAATCGCGCTGCGTTGGGCATGGTGGCGGCACAATTGGCTAGGGTTGATGGCGGGCTTGGTTGCGGTGCAAGTGGCTGGGGTTTATGGTGGGGCTAGCGGTGATTCAAGAGGTTAAGGGTGATGACAGGGATGGCGACACAGAGTTTGCGGTGGGTGGAAGCAGCCGGTGGTGGCGTCGCACGGAATGGGCGGTGGTGGTTGTGGATAGGGCTGGGTGAGGGTGGCGGCTAGGGTTTTGGTTGGGGGCTAGGTTTAGGGCTTGCTTGGATTGGAGAAAAAGATGAGACTTGGGTGGGAGAGAAAAAAAAAAAGGGAGGGTAATTTTGTCTTTTTAATATATTAAAATATATCAAACGCGTTTTTTAGGAAAGTGAATATGACGCTCCGTTAATTAGGACGATTTTTCTAACGGTCGCAACCAAATGAACACGACAAGTGTCTTACTATAATTTTTATAACGGGAGGAGTCTTTTTACAACCACCCCAAATCACAGGGATATTTTACGCAATTTTCCCTGTATTCTTCCCCAATTCCTAACGAAGGCAAGGGTGGGTTGGCCTTGGCTGGAGTGGACTGCCTTTCCTCGATCGACAAACAAAGCATCTTACTAATATAATCCCTACTCTGCACTCAATTAAAGGCTTCATTATTTCTCTCCTTTTTCACAGCCAGCACCAGTGCAACCCTAGAAGAAAGACACATTCAAACTCTGTCCATCCATCCAGGCTCCGGCTCTAATTAACTCCTCCCTCTCAATCACTTTGATCTGGGTTTCCCCTATTAATCGGCAAATCGAGCCCCATGGACGAAGAGTACGACGTCATAGTGCTGGGCACGGGTCTCAAGGAATGCATCCTCAGCGGTCTTCTCTCCGTTGACGGCCTCAAGGTCCTTCTTATTCCCCTTCCTTCTTAATTTTTATGAATTTATCTGCCGTTTTACATTCCTTGATTTTGTGCCCGAGATGCCCTCGTTATTCCGATGCAGCAAGGGGTGCTCGCGGCCTGTTTATCTCGTGATCCGACGGATCTGTGATCTTCGCTGTCTCTTGATTCAACATCTCTGCAACTTAGCGAACAAAGTTTCAACTTGCTCTAGTTTTTTCTGATAATCTTTGGCTTTTGTTCAGTGCTGTGTATCTATGCCTTATCAAGTGTTGGCCCTTTACTGCTGCCCGTGCTCATACTGGTTGGGTGGAGTAAAATATGCATTTCCTTGGCATCGTACTGAATTTTGTGTCGCAAGCAGAACTCATTTGCAAGCCCAATGTTGGTTTCGCCATCAATCTAAATTCGCACACTGGGATATGTATTTATTGAGTATCGGATACAATTGTAGTTACGGACATATTACACACCTGTACCTAGTGTTTGTTTTCTTTTGGCGGCTGTACTTCTTACTGATCAAGTTTTAGTTTATGAATAATATGCCTTGGCTGGAAGAACTTGGGAAGAACGGGTGTATTTTAAGCAACTTAGAATACGATTTTGACTCTCTCAATGGGTTAACCGAAAATCTATAACACGGCTTCAAATAGAAAGATGCATATGGACATTGTTAGTTGTTCTTTTTTCCCTCTATACTGTCTTGTATTATCTTTCAAGTTATATTCGAGATAAGCCAAATGAGATTGCTTTTATTAGCTCGCCAGTAAGACTTCTCATGTCGTGACCAGGTTCTGCACATGGATAGGAATGACTACTATGGAGGAGAGTCAACTTCACTTAATCTTATTCAGGTTTGTATTGTCAGAACTTTGTCATGGTGCTTAACAAGTTGCAATTTCCTGCAAGGCTACTTGTTGTTTGACTAAGTCATTAACTTACAGCTTTGGAAGAGGTTTAGAGGAAGTGATAAGCCTCCAGCACATTTGGGTTCTAGTCGGGATTATAACGTGGACATGATCCCCAAGGTTTCTATCTTCACCACTCTAACGCATTTTGATGAATTGACCATTCCTTTTTCTTTACCTCTTTAGCTCATCTTGTTATGTTATTTTATCATTTGAAGTATATAATGGCAAACGGTGCTCTTGTACGAGTCCTCATTCACACCGATGTTACCAAATACTTGTACTTCAAAGCCGTGGACGGCAGCTTTGTGTATAATAAAGGAAAGGTAGTGTGTTCCCCCCCCTCTCTCTTAGAATCAGGAAAGTTGCTTTTCATGTGGACAAGTTGTTTGTAGTTTGAGTCCCAGGTTTTTTTACAGCCTAACACGTGATTATTGCAATGCAATAGGTGCACAAGGTACCTGCAACAGACATGGAGGCCCTGAAATCTCCCCTCATGGGTATTTTTGAGAAAAGGCGTGCTCGCAAGTTCTTCATATACGTCCAAGACTATAATGAAAGTGATCCCAAAACGCACGAGGGGATGGATTTAACAAGAGTGACAACGAGAGAGCTTATCGCGTATGCTTCTGATTTGTACCTTCTTGTTGTCTCACATTTTGCAAGAGAATTTAGAAAATGCTCTTGGCTTTTTTTGTTTCTTATGTTTTGTTGATTTGGCTTTCATGTGATTTTTAGTTGCTTATATGTATTTCATTTCTCTACAGTTTAACCAAAAAGGGAATAACACAGACTAAGAGGTAGATCATCATCATCATCATCATCTAAGCCTTTGGCCCAAACTAGTTGGGTCAGTCCGGGATGCCGGCCTTTAAAGTAGTTGTTTGAGTTCCTCGGCTTCGGCATCTTAAGATGCAGTGCCCGTCATTCCCATGAGTACGGGTGAGGGGTCGGCTACATGAATCCTAGTGTTCCATTCCCCCTTATTGAAGCGTGTGTTCTCTGGTTAATACTAGCAGGCACATGTTCTCCCTTTTCTCCGTTTTCTACAGACTTAGACAAAATTGAAGGCCTGGACAATCACACTGGGTGATAGGCGCACTTAAATAACTTATCTGCATACCGTTATCATGGTGAAGTTGATAGATCGCTAGATTAAGACTATTAGGCTTAAATTTGAGAAAATTTGGTAGTGAGGTGTTTTGGCTAATACACTATGACGTGTCCTTTTCTGCAATTCCCTAGAATTAAAAACCCCATTGTAGACCTCACGTACTATCTTGTTTAGGGACTCAGTGGTGAATAGCTGTTCTAATGGTTTGGCTTGTAAGTTTTGAGAGCTCAATCTGAAAGTTTATTCTGGAAATATGCATGGAATGAGTTTTGAAGACCAAACTGATGAAGCTCATTTGTTCTGAAATTTAAATATCAGGGGAGCCCAGGAACTTAAGAACCTGTATTGGAAAATTTCCAATGTGGAAGCATGCTGTGTTACTAATTGCTGAATGCTGTGTTACTAATTGTTGAACTATGCATGTGGTCTAACTAGTTGAAATGCTCGTGAGTTCAAGAGTTATTGCTTTCATCAGAGGAGACGTCGAGTGAATTTTATGTCTTTAGCGGGTGAGGGTTCCAAGAAAGGCGTTTTTTGTTATGCCATCTGAAAAGAGGTTGAACAAGATTTTATTTTGCCATAACTGACCCGCTGCGCGAGGAATGAAGTGATTCTACATTTTTACGTCTTCTTAAGTGAGATATGAGTTTTAACTTTCATCTCATTTGATGTGTTTCTACTGACCATAAACTAAATTTGGCTGTAAGATGACACCTATGGTTGTTTTGTATTGAAATGATATTGGCATATGTGATTCCTGAGTTTTAGGGCATTGAGCAGTATAACCTGCTTATAAAATATATGTGCCATGCGTTTAAATATTTTACTCTTTGATGAGAAAGAAAGGCTACGTAGTATATTACGTCATCCCACACTGAACTTCCTCTGCTTTGATTCATCATTTTCCTGACAGAAAATACGGTCTTGATGACAACACAATGGACTTCATTGGTCATGCATTGGCACTACATAGAGATGATCGCTACTTAGGTGAACCCGCATTAGATACAGTAAAGAGGATGAAGGTGAAAAATGCTTAGTATTCTGGTTTTAAACTCCTGAAAGGTTTGACAAATGCTTGACTTTAAATGTGAGTCTTACATGTGATAGCTTTACGCGGAGTCTCTGGCACGCTTTCAAGGAGGATCACCGTACATTTACCCTTTGTATGGATTAGGAGAGCTCCCTCAGGTTCTCTTCTTTCCTATGTTCCCATTTTCGTCTTTTTACTCTCTACGGTTCATTTTGATCCAAATTCCTGGCCCCTCGCCCCCTCACCTAAAGAGAAAAAAGAAAAAAAGATAGAAATATAGGGAAGTGTTGTTATGAAGGTTTGGTGATTGACTTGAATGATCTAATTTGCCACATTTAGGCATTTGCTCGGCTGAGTGCTGTTTATGGTGGCACATACATGTTGAACAAACCAGAGTGCAAGGTATTAACATTACGTCCTCGCATCCATACTTCTAGAAAATTTGGAAGGTCATTTTCCAGCGTGATTTAGTATGTTCATGCAATATATGAATATCAGTGTGATGCTTGACATGGAATTTGGCCTCTACTTCAATGTCAGGTGGAGTTTGATGAGGAAGTCAAGGTCAGTGGTGTCACATCCGAAGGTGAAACAGCCAAGTGCAAGAAAGTTGTATGTGATCCTTCCTACTTGCCCAACAAGGTAACCGTCTTCCTTGCCTAATGATTCAGATCAACGTCCCGTGTGGGGTTTGAATTTATTAAAGTTGGAAACTTCTGGGTTGTTTGGGTTCATTCAGGAGCATCTGTATCTTACAAGTCTATTTTCATTTTAACTTCTTTTTTCTGGAATGGTAACTTACGTGCAAAATTGTCTGAGTCATCTCTTTATATGCATTCAAGGCTTGTAAATTCCTAAACAACAAATTCTTAGCTGTGAGACTTCTTCAGTTGATCATACAGTATCATTTTCATAAATAGGGTGAATTATTATGTGACAGGTTAGGAAGGTTGGCAAGGTCGCCAGAGCAATTTGCATCATGAGCCACCCAATTCCAAATACCAACGACTCCCAGTCAGTGCAGGTTATTTTACCACAGAAGCAGTTGGGTCGCAGATCAGATATGTGAGTTCTAATGCATCACCTTTGGGACCAGTTTCTTTTTAGTACAGAAATTCATGTTATGGGTGATTTTGGACATTGTGGCTTAAAAAATGTAAACAATTATGACTATATCTTTAGTTGCAAATGTCTAGACTTATCATGGAATATACATTAAATTCAGAGTGAGTGTGACATAAAAGGCTATGTTACACGGACTTGGTACGAGTGTCCGAGTCGGATACGTGTCAAAGTGTCGGATTCGTCTATTTCTCAAAACCCAAGACACGGGACACGCAAAATATTCCTATCTATGGCTGTATTTTAATTACTGCTTAGTCTACATGGTGTAATAAGTTACGCATATAGTTTAACTTAAACTGAGAACATCTCGAAGCAATAACGAACTAAAAGAAACACTATAAATAGTGTTATTAGTGGCATATCCTACGGGATGGGTCGGACAAATATCCCGTACCCGTGTCCAAGTGTCGAATGTCTGACATGGGTACTTCTCGCAATTCGAAGAGTCCATGTAACATAGATAAAAGGTTTAGGATTATGGTTTTTACGATCAATATGCCAGTATCATGGTGGCTTATTGAGAGGGCTTACATGTTATGAGCAAGATTTTTGTTGGATAAGATTGGAGATGGCAGTACTATACACTCTTGAAACCTCTCAAGTCACCTTTTCTCTCTTTAAATCAGTCTTATTGCTATAACTTGGAAATGAAGCATGTAAGTGAAACTGTATGTGCTCAAACCTCTAATCAATTCATAGACAGTAAATTGTTGTAATCTTAACTGACTTCTATATTACTTTGTTTCTAGTATGTGTCCATCAAGACTTATATTGTACTCAGTATGGAATAATTAATTCAAATTCGGGATTTTTACGTTGAGAATTAGCTAATTGTCTTACTTGATGGCTACTCTTCTGCAGGTATCTTTTTTGTTGCTCTTACTCTCACAATGTGGCTACAAAGGGAAAATTCATTGCATTTGTATCAACGGAGGCAGAGACAGATCAGCCTGAAATTGAATTAAAGCCAGGACTTGACCTCCTAGGGCCTGTGGATGAGATTTTTTTTGACATGTATGACCGATACGAACCAGTCAATGAGCCCTCGCTGGACAATTGTTTTATATCTACGGTGAGCTTCAAACATCATTCTTGAACATTTTTGCCATCAATCTTTTCACTGATATTGTTATGTACAATCTTTGTCTCTATGTTAAACAGAGCTATGATGCCACTACTCACTTTGAGTCTACTGTTGTGGATGTGCTTAATATGTATACCATGATTACTGGGAAGGTATGAATCAATATCTTATCATTTTGATTGATTAGTTCTAAATTTGTTTAGCAAAGTTTTGTGATCATGGCTATTCTGGACAGCTGGACTAGTTAGATGATAACATGGTGAATAGTGCTTCAATTTGGTGTTTTTGACAACAATTTATCGAAATGGTAACCGGACAAGAAGAACAAAATATGGAGAAAACTGAAAAAGAGAAAAGACTAAAACAGGCTGATAGGTATTCCAGATATTGCAGTTGCTGATAATCCATTTGCTATTGTATTGAGTCCTGTGGTTCTGTCTAGGTGTCATCTCGCAGACTGGATCGAATTCTAACAATTGTTAATGCTATGGTCTACAATTGAAATGCTCTGAAACTTACATTAGACATCTTCCTTGGTTAACCTAAATTCTTATATAAGCAAATGTTGCTTGTTCACAAGAACAGTAAGGTGGCCACTTAATTACTAATGTTATAAGTTGCCAAACAAAAAAAAGAATTAAGAGGGTGGCCACTTTAATGATTTGAGGAGATGACTGATGAGTAGTAGATTCTTTCTAGTCAAACCACGTACTGTGATCCCTCTCCCCCTTTCTGTAGGGGAACATATTAGTGTTTGGGCTGTAGTTTGTAACTATTTCCTGAAGTAATATTTGAACAAATTTGATCGACTTCGCCACTTTGGTTTTACCATAATGAGTCTTCAGGCATAAGTATTGACTGTTTTTTTGCAGATTCTTGACCTCAACGTGGACTTGAGTGCTGCCAGTGCCGCTGAAGAATGAGTATACACCTCCAGTTTTTTAATGCACTTTACTGTAACTGCGAATACCTTCTGATCTTACAAGTTCTCGGCGGGGTTTGCAGGGCTTGGATTTGATGTTGTTTTCTGTTTCCATCGTAGATAATATCACATCAGATGATAACATTATATTATATATATGTAATAATATTGGTACTTGAATGCTTGTTGATGGTGTGCACATGATTATGGCTTGTTTTTGGCTTGGGTATAAGACTACAGAATCTCATAACGAGCCCTGCAAAACACATACGTGGGTTTTGGAGGAAAATAGATTATGTTGCCTTGAGAGTTATTTTATTGGAAGGGCGGCGGATGTTAGTGTGATTGCCAAGGGTGTTAAGGTCAATTAGCTGCAAAACATGCGGCGCATGGAAGGATGGTAGTCAACAAACTTCTGAGGGAACAGCAGATAGTGCACTGACAGTCGGTGCATAGGGAGTTGACACACACACCTCAACGCACAGTGAAAGTCGAGCTCTTGCAATTTCTTTACGAGTCCATTCTTGTAAAACTTATGCCGGGTACCATCCAGTTCGATTTTAGTGATGAAATGAGTGTAATTCACCGAGCTAGCTACTAGTGTTACTTGTGTGATGAGCATGACTTGGTGATGAAAGTAGGTGTTGGGATGTCAGTTTTTATCTGATGTAAGGGCTAAGGAGGGGTAGAGGACATTATCCAGGCGTGCATTAGGGACTTTTCATAGGGTTAATAATTTTGGTATTTAAATACAAGAAGTTCAGATGATTAAACTCGTGTTTGATACTTGACATCGTTCTCCCACTGTTGTGAAATAAAGCTAGATATTAACATAAATAAACTTGGGTTCCACTATCGTAAAATGGAGCTAAATATCGTAAAAGAAAAAAAGGATCCTGCTATTGAACCCTCCTCTCAATCCAATTTTGTCATCTACTTGAGGTACTTGCCCTTCCAAGTCAAGGAATATGTTCCCCTTTGCACCTCACTCCTAGCTTCCACTTCTCTCTGCCGTTTTCCCTTCTTTTATGGTTTTTCTTTTTTTATTCAACTCTTCTGGTTCAATTTTCGCTCTCCTTTTCGTTTCTCTCAAAATTTACTGATATGAGTAAAAATATACACCTGTAAGAGAGCGACATGTGTCGCCACCAGAGAGTTTCGAAATCGCCCCATCACTCTTGGAAAGGTAAGAAGTGGCATTTACCGACTCTCCCATTATGGGTAATAATCACCCATGAATTTTGTCAACTCTCCAGTAAGGGGACGTAACCGTAAAATGGAAGGGTAAGTTCTGACTATCTAATATTTTCATATACTCTCTCAAAATTACTTACTGATTTAATTGATTTCCCGTTATAACTCACATCTCAATTCTATCACGAGACTTTGAATTGACGTCTTTTTTGTCTCCACAGTTGGCTAAATCTATGGTGTATGTCAACGTTAACCACGAATTTAATCAGATTTTGTCCATACAAACCGTAGAGGTGCTCTGTGTCTACTATGAAGATTCATATATACGGGATAAAGCTCAATTTGAGCTAATCAAACTAATAGGTCTTGGTTTCATCAACATATGCATGCCAATACGCCATACTATATTTCAGTATTTCAAATTTGCATGACGTGAGACCATCACAACTCACACATGCATCTCAATAATCTCCCCTAGAAAGGTGTGAGTCTACACCGTTGAAATTTCCCCCATGGACTTTGATACCAAATGCTATAAATACTTCGGATCGAACTTGTCTAAGTGGAGACATAATTGCGATCTTGTTTGGACAACTGGTGAGTCTTCATTATAATATGTTCCTAAGTCTATTTAGAAATATAGCAATTCAGTAAGCGAGAGTAGAAACAAACCTATATATATATATATATATATATATATATATATATATATATATATATATATATAGGGAAAAGCGAATATAAGGCTAGCCTCACACAACTTGCGTGAGGCTAGCGATTAAAACGATGTAGTTTTGAATTCGAACCACATAGTATTTCTCTTTCTGTAGTTTCTTTCTCCTGGCCAATTTCTCTCTCTCTAATCAGACCACAAAACAACCCATTGCCGGCCGTTAGCCACTCTCTCCCAATCGATTTCTCTCCCTCTCTCTCACATGAGACCACAGAACAAAACCACTACAAAGATCCATCGTCGGCGCCCACCGCAAACACTAAGCAGCCACGTACGACTACCCACCATCACCGGCAACCTTCCACACCTTGCGACCCTAAGCCCCCACCTTCACAGACCACTGCGCCATACAAAAACGGTTGCTGCAGCAAACCATTCACCACCCGCAACATTGCCGAACCACCATTAAATCACACAAACTAATAACCGCCCCCCTGAATTCCAAAATTTTAGAGATGAACACATTGATTTTGACTTAAATTTGTTGAATCAGAATATTCGATTCTAATTGTCTAAGTATTTCTCAAATTGGCTAGGCCGCGGCAGCGGTGGGTGGTGTGTCACCGGCAATGGAGGCAGGCTGCAACGGAGGCTGGCGATTGGGTGAGGTGGTAGTGCCCATTTATGTGATGTGGCGGGAGGAGAGAGAGACGGCAGTAATGGGTTTCCGTGTTGTGGCTGCTGTTTGTGATGGTAGCGAGGTGGGTCACCGGCGATAGAGGCCAACCGACGACGGAAAAATTGGTGGTCTACGACAGAGATGGCAATGTGTGTTGGTGGTATTTTGGCTTGCTAGGGCCTGCGACAGTGAGAAGAAAAAGGGGAAGACGGGGGAGAGAGAAAATGTAGGAAAAAAAACTGGTTATGTATATTTTATTAAAACTACGTCGTTTTAGTCGCTAGCCTCACATAACTTGTGTGAGGTTAGCCTTATATTCGCTTTCCCAACATATATATATATATATATATATATATATATATATATATATATATATTGCAATCTCTAATATACTTACAACGTGGCTAGACCTTGCTTGGTGGTGGGGAGAAAAGAGAGAAACCGAAGTCAGATCGGATGGATTTTTAGTGGAGAGCAACACTAAAGTTTCCTCTTTCACACACAGACACACACATATATACGTATATGTGTATATATATACACATACATATACACTCAAGCTTCCTCTTTTTGTTAATAGTGCATGGTGTTTACGTACAATAATTCTTTATAATCTGGGCATTGTCATTTTAAGAAGCCAAGTAATGTTGCTTCCCCTAGAACTAAATGCCATACAAAGGCAAGCAATTGATTCAACAATATGTAAAACAAAACCGAAGAAATATGATAACTAGATGGTCCAAAAGCAAATTAAAAATCAAGGCGAAAATGTGTGCAGCATGTGGACATGTAGAAATTTCATTACTTGGGTATTTTTGTACACCATTATATATATATATATGGAGCCGATACCTGTCTACCGGTGGAGAAATTCTTTTTTCTCCACCAAACCGCTGCTCTTTCCAGCGGTTGGGTAAGTGCCAAAGAAATGCCCAACCGCAACTCTTTGTTGCGGTTGCCATCATTGTGTCCAAAAGCCAACCGCAACAAAGTGTTGCGGTTCCCCCATGATGGCCCCCCGCCACGTGGTGTCCCCCCGTCCCCCACGGCCCCCTCCATGCCCAACCGCAACTCTTTGTTGCGGTTGGCATCTTGTGGTTGGCCCCCCCTTCCCTGCCACGTGGTGTCCCCCCTCTCCCCATGGCTCCCCTCCATGCCCAACAGCAACAAAGTGTTGCGGTACCCCCCCCCCCCCCCCCGATGATGGCCCCCCCTTCCCCCTCCTCGTGATACCACGTGGTGTCCTTCCCCCCGCCCCCCCTCGTTTTTTTTCAGAGGCAGCTCAAAGCTTGGCCGCAGAGTCTTCTGTCATTTTTTTCTTTCACAGCCTTTGACTGCTCACTCACGGATTTTTTTTCTCTGTCTTCTTTCTGCTCTCTCCCTCACTTTTCTCTCTTTATAATCCCTTCTCCCCGAACCCTTTCTTCCACTCTCCATTATCTTTAGCAACTGTCTTCATACTCCATATCTCACCTACATAATCTCCACAACAATACAAACAAAAAATTTTACGCTAGAAGATCGGTGGATAACCGCTAGAAGATCAGAGGATTTTTCTTTAAATATATCAAGTCAAAACAAGTAAGTATTTTAAATTTTCTTATAATTCAATGTTAATTTCAAAGTCCAAAAATAGTCATTGTAGACTCAAATCGAAGATAACGAAAGTACAAATTGAACGAAACAAAAATCAGATCAATCGGAGATCGGATGAGCGGTATTACATTTATAGATTCCAAAATAGCGATTTTTTAGGGCGTCAAAATTAGGATTTTTCACGAATTTATAAAAAATAGCTAGAGCTAGATTTTGCCAAAGTGCAAAAAGAGACCCTAGTTATTTTTAAAATATCTATATCAGAGAAAAATTTTAGATTTTTCCAAAGACTGAAAAGGGGTTAACTGATACGGGAAACTTTGTAACTTTGCAGTGTAATTTAAAATATCAAGCTAGCGCGATTTCGCGCGAAACTTTTATGAGAACCCTAGGATGTTGGGAAGTTCCATTTCCCAGGAATTCGGGCCATTCCGAAGTCGTTAGCTATTTTTTTGGCCGAACGGGCTTTTAAATCCGGACACCGGTTCGGGATTTTTGGGCGAAAAGTTCGTAGAATACTTTTTAGATCAAGAATGAATTCAGGAAGCTTAAAATAGCATTTCAAAGCACTTTTGAGATTGTTCTGATGCCAGGGGCATTTTGGTAATTTGCCACCCCGAGAGGGGTATTTTGGTAATTTTACGGTATTAAGTTTTTCAAAGGACTTTTTAGTCCAGAAATGTAAGTAAAACACCTGAAAGGTTATTTTGAAGCTGGTTTGGGGCGTTAGGGTGATAATGAACCCCCGGGGGCATTTCGATAATTTGTCGCTCATCGGGGGTATTTTGGTAATTGAACATTGTAACACAACTGGAGGAAATAATTTTTAATACTATGTGTGTTCCTAGGGTGTAACACTATGTGTGTTTAATGTGAATACGAAACGTAATTGTCGGTAAAGGTAAAAACTTAATTAGACAGTTTTTCACGAATTTATAAAAAATAGCTAGAGCTAGATTTTGCCAAAGTACGAAAAAGAGACCCTAGTTATTTCTAAAAGATCTATATCAAGAAAAATTTTCAGATTTTTCCAAAGACTGGAAATGGGTTAACTGATATGGGGAACCTTGTAACTTTGCAGTGTAATTTAAAATATCAAGCTAGCGCGATTTTGCATGAAACTTTTATGAGAACCCTAGGATGTTGGGAAGTTCCATTGTCCAGGAATTCGGGCCATTCCGAAGTCGTTAGCTATTATTTTTGGTCGAACGGGCTTTTAAGCGTTCGATCCGGACACCAGTTCGGGATTTTTGGGTGAAAAGTCCGTAGAATACTTTTTAGATCAAGAATGAATTCGGGAAGCTTAAAATAGCATTTCAAAGCACTTTTGAGATTGTTCTAATGTCAGGGGCATTTTGGTAATTTGCCACCCCGAGAGGGGTATTTTGGTAATTTTACGGTGTTAAGTTTTTCAAAGGACTTTTTAGTCCAGAAATGTAAGTAAAACACCTGAAAGGTTGTTTTGAAGCTGGTTTGGGGCGTTAGGGTGATAATGAACCCCCGGGGGCATTTCGGTAATTTGCCGCTCATCGGGGGTATTTTGGTAATTGAACATTGTAAAAATTTTCGCAACTGGAGGAAATAGTCTTTATTTTTATTTTATTTAATTCTATGACTTGTTGAGAATGATATACATTTTTATTTTTTAGATTTCAGTATCAATATGGATGCAACTGGAGGAAATACTTTTTGTGAAGATTCTGATCCACCTTACTTGGGTCAAGTTTTTCAAACACTGGACGAAGTTGAAGCATACTATAGAGCATATTCGAAAACGATAGGTTTCGGTATTAGAATTAAGACGACTAGAAAACGGGCGAATACAGATCAAATTTGTGGAAGACTATTTGAGTGTCATAGAGGAGCACCGTATGTACCCCCGGTTGTTCGGATCAGTGACGAAGGGCCAACAAGACAAAGAAAACGGGACACATTTTCGGGTACCGGCTGCAAGGCCCATGTGTATGCAGTACACCGAAAAAATGAAAACCATTGGGTTGTGACGGGAGTGGAGTTGAGCCATAATCATCAGTTGATGACCCCTAGTAAGATTGGTCAAATTCATCAACACCGAGAAATAAGCGCGGCACACAGACAACTGATATTTACAATGGCCGAGGCTAAAATTCCACCTTCTAGAATGATGGGGGTTTTCTCAAGCCAGGCTGGGGGGATTGACAAGTTGAGTTTCAACGAAGTAGACCTTCGAAATGAACTTCGTGCTCAGAGGAGAGAGTCTTTCGGTAAGAGTGATTCTCAAGCTACACTTGATATCTTCAGGCACCTTCAGAGTGAGAATTCTGGCTTTTTCTATAGTCTCCAACTGGATGATGAGAACCGCATTAGTACTATATTTTGGGCGGATGCCCGTTCTAGAGCTGCTTACCAAAATTTTGGGGATGTTGTGACGTTTGACACCACATACCGCACAAATAAGTACTCTATGCCTTTTGCTCCGTTCACCGGGGTGAACCACCACTATCAGTCAATCTTGTTTGGCTTTGCCCTGCTTAGGGATGAGACGGAGGAGTCATTTACGTGGTTATTTGAAACGTGGCTTAAAGCAATGTATCATATTCCTCCAAAGACCATCATCACCGACCAAGATCTGGCAATGAAAAATGCAATCGCTAAGGTCCTTCCAGATACTCACCATGGCCTGTGCACATGGCACATAAGCAACAAATATCCCGAACGGCTTCACAATGTATATGCAAACCATCCGACATTCAAGACTGACTTTAATACATGTGTGAAGAAATCGTTGACGGTAGACGTGTTCGAGGAGAGGTGGGCCAAGTTAATGGATGACTACTATTTGCACAATCATGAATGGTTACAATCGTTGTATGAGATCAAGACACAGTGGGTCGGTGCCTACACCAAGAAGTTTTTTGCAGCCGGAATGACTACGACCTCGAGAAGCGAAGTATGAATGCATTCTTTGATGGGTACGTAGGCCATTCTTCAAGTATAACAGAGTTCGTACTAGAGATGCAGAAAGCCCTTGACAGGCAATTTTTCCTTGAGAGAGAAGCCGACGCGGCTACAGTTTACAGAGAAAGAGCCATAGTAGTTTTTTCACCTTTGGAGGCTCATGCGGCTCAAGTCTATACCAAGGAAATGTTTAGACAGTTTCAAGAGGAACTACTAAAGTCGAATCAATATAGCATGACAAAGTTGCACGAGTATTCCACCAGAGATCTCAAGGTTTATGCTTTGACAAATGTGACGAATTTCGCCAATCCGTGCTCTTCGTCGGCTCCGAGGAACAGAAGACATTTTACCGTAGCAGTTTGTAAGGACACCGGGTTGGTTAATTGCAACTGTCAACTGTTTGAGCATAAAGGTATACTTTGTCGACACGCGTTGAGGGTTTTTAGCGCCAAGAATGCTCGTGAAATCCCTCCACAGTATATCACGCGGCGATATAATCACCTTTGTAACATCATGCACGGTTTATCATTGGATGCAGCGTCAACATTTGATGGGTACATGTATCAAGTTGAAGCAGCCGCACGGGATAAGGCTAACCTTGCACAGTTTAGGATGGCATTACCAGAAAGACGGGACACTCCGACTACTCGGACGACTCCAGCCGGTAGATTCAATCGAGCTTCACAGCCAGTCATTGACGGCACTAGCCTGCAAGGTGAGGAGGACGACATTTTTGATCCAATTATTTCTCAAACAAAAGGGCGAAAACGAGCAATACGCATGAAGAATCCGATTGAAGAAGCAACGGGTCAAAAAAAATTGTGAAAGTGTGCGTTGTGTAATAAGATGACTGATCATGACAAGAGAAACCATTATAAAGTGTTAGGTATCGAACCTGGCAGTATGGTCGAGGAGGACGATGATGATGAAGAGTGTTAGGGTTAATGTTTCAGTTGTATAAATTGAACTTTTATAATGTTTAAATTTGTGATTTGGTTTGTGGAATCTTTAATTTGTGATTTGGTTTGTGGATTATTGATATTTTTGGAAGAGCCTATTCGGGCACACTTTAGCGCCCAATTCATAACTTCCGAAAAATTACGTAATTTTTTTTGTCACTTTTTTTTGCTCATTGCACCTTAGGCACGCTAGTTAGCCCATTTGTATGAATTTCGACAAAAAACGAGACACATTATTTTTTGAATTTTCCTATGAAGGGCCTATTCGGGTACACTTTAGGGCCCAATTCATAACTTCCGAAAAATTACGTAATTTTTTTTGCTCATTGCACCTTAGGCACGCTAGTTAGCCCATTTGTATCAATTTCGAAAAAAAACGAGACACATTATTTTTTGGGTTTTCCTATGAAGGGCCTATTCGGGCACACTTTAGGGCCCAATTCATAACTTCCGAAAAATTACGCAATTTTTTTTGAAAGGGCCCAATTCATAACTTTCGAAAAATTATGCAATTTTTTTTTTCACTTTTTTTTTGCTCATTGCACCTTAGGCACGCTAGTTAGCCCATTTGTATGAATTTTGGCAAAAAAAAATGAGACACATTATTTTTTGGGTTTTCCTATGAAGGGCCTATTCGGGCACACTTTAGGGCCCAATTCATAACTTCCAAAAAATTACGTAATTTTTTTTGTCACTTTTTTTTGCTCATTGCACCTCAGGCACGCTAGTTAGCCCATTTGTATGAATTTTGGCAAAAAACGAGACACATTATTTTTTGGGTTTTCCTATGAAGGGCCTATTCGGGCACACTTTAGAGCCCAATTCATAATTTCCAAAAAATTACGTAATTTTTTTGTCACTTTTTTTTGCTCATTGCACCGTAGGCACGCTAGTTAGCCCATTTGTATCAATTTCGGCAAAAAAACGAGACACATTATTTTTTGGGTTTTCCTATGAAGGGCCTGTTCGGGCACACTTTAGGGCCCAATTCATAACTTCTGAAAAATTACGTAATTTTTTTTGTCACTTTTTTTTTGCTCATTGCACCTTAAGCACGCTAGTTAGCCCATTGTCCAAAATCAAACAATAATAATAATAAGGTTAATTCAATTTCAAACCTTAATATCCAAAATCCAACAATAGTAATAATAAAACATACGAACGTCTACTACATCTCAGGATAATGGTAAGGAAGGCGTCTAGCTACACCCTTTTTCAGCTCCCAGGCTATCCTATATCTAAACGTCAAGGCATCGTTTCGAGACCACGTATCATATTCGAGCACATTCGAGCGAGCTATGTAGTCCATGTACTTGAGGACGTAAATCCCGCAATCATGACTGTTATATTGCTTTGGTCGGTTTTCTATCGTCACGACCGTCCAAGGATCTATCATTGTTTTGCTCGTGATGGCTTCCCCCTTAAAATGTCGGCACGCTAGTGGAATGATAGTAGTCTGCATCCAACAATAAAAAAGGTTATCAAGCCTATGTAACAAGAAGAATAGACTATGAGCGAAGGTCAAGAAATATAAACTAACCACCGCATTGATGTACGTGGAGTACATCTGCGCCAGCTGCCAACCAGGTCCGTCTTCCCTTAGGCTATCGTATATGTGGACCACTTTATTCTCTGGAAAGAGAACTAATAGGAAGAAGTGGCTTGCATGAAGAGCAGGTAGCATGATTAGGTTCGCCTCAGCTGCGTGACATTGATAGTCCGCGTTCAAGTAGGAAAGCACGTTTGCAGATGGTCGCCATTCACCCTTGCTTGTCCTTCGCATCCTCCTCCATTCTGTGAACTCCTTCATGCTATTCACCATGAAGGGGATAACAAAAGAGGCATACATGTTGAGCTTCAAAGTTTGGCAGGGGTTATAATTTAGCTCTCTAACACGGAGCAGATCTATATAAGCGTCAATGAGAAAATTTGAAATATCTGTGTTCGGCGCCAACAGTCTTAGATCAGAGTGAGCTAGGAATCCCGAAACAGGAAAGTCTGCTGTAACGATTGGCTCATGCCCAAAGTAGTGCCGGTCGATCCAATCCCGTTTGGCCGAACTCAATGGCTTCGTCGGTTGTCCTTTATCCGACCGGATGCTTGGGCGCGATGCCTGGATTCCTACTTGGGTCACCTGAATCTGGGGCTGAGAGTCGTACGCGTCAGGAGGCAAGCGAGTAGACGGCTCCCACACCGACTCTGGGGCTGAGAGTCGTACGCGTCAGGAGGGAAGCGAGTAGACGGCTCCCACACCTGACTCTGGGGCTGAGAGTCGTACGCGTCAGGAGGCAAGCGAGTAGACGGCTCCCACACCTGACTCTGGGGCTGATAGTCGTACGCGTTAGGAGGCAAGCGACTAGACGGCTCCCCTTGGTAACCCCGGTACGCAAGACTAAAGTTTTGAACTTCAGTCTTGTACCTCTCAATGGACCTCTTGAGATTGTCAGGAGCCTGCGCGACAAACCAGTCAAACCCCTCCAGCTGCTTGAACACCTCAGTGCCCTGGTCAACCTAAAAAACATGCATACAAAATATGGCTAATCATTTCAGGCATGGTAGATAAGGTGCGCAAATAAAAATTGAAACAACACTAGCATGACTTACAATGTTCAATGCCCAGAACTGGTCATAGATCTCACGTGGCGCATACGATGTCTTCCTCGCCTGGGAAGGGCGATTCACCCTCGTGCGCGTCACCTTGAGAAACCATTGCAGGTACTCCTCAATGCTGATGCCGTCGGCCTTCAGCGATACAAGGCTATCATATGTTTCTTGCCAGGTATTCCACTGTTGCACCTCGTCGCTCAACAAATTCAAGGCATCAGGCACCTCGAAGTTCGGCCCTCGACCACTCCTGTATGGCCGCATGTCTACAGCGGGTTTTGGTATCCCTTGTAGACAGCCAGCTTGCCTCATAGCTCGATCGGGCATCTGAAACTCACATACTTCGAAGTGAATAAGCGGCACCCGAACCAAACCTGCCAGCACGTACGACACCGGAAGTTGCCAACACCACTCATCCAACCGATGCATCACCTTGCCATATGGCTGCCACGTCACCTGGGATGCATTGAGTATCTCTAGTTCCCCCCGATAGAACTTTAGATGGTGGTGAGGGTCTACCCGTCTCCTCCGGTTGGTCGTAGGCCCCCAGGCCCACACCCTAGGCCACGTCTCATCGGAATATTCCTGCGGTTGTGGACGACCCATGGGTAGCCTCTCGTAAGACCAAACCTGTGAATGCAAACATTATCTGGAATTAGCACATTAATGCACGAATATATTGACAAGTCAACCAAGAAAATAAATGCTCAAACCTGTAATAGAGTGAGGCAGGCGGCAATGGACTTGGCACCCTTTCTCGTAGCTCTGTGCAGTGCTCGATATAGGTGCGCAAGGACAGCTGAACCCCACGAATACGAGTATACCTCCTCAAGATCCTCCAAGAACACCATATACTTCGGATGCACCGTGTTTTTCGAATGCGTCGGAAGTAATATGGCTCCAATAATATACAGAAGGAATGCTTTCGTATACGTCACGAAATCGTGAGGAGTGTATTCATCCGGTAGCACGCCATACTGCTCTCTCAGCCATTTAAGTTTGATGCCGTTCGTTGTAAGAGCTTCCCTCGGAATTCCCGGAAAATACTGCATAGCCATCTTCGCTATGGATGCAGACGTTTTGCTCGAAGTAATGGGTTTGCCGTGACATGGGATTCCAAGTATAAATCCGACGTCCTCTAATGTAATAGTCATTTCACCAAACCGGAAGTGAAATGAGTTCGTCTCGCTCCTCCATCGTTCAACTAGAGCGGATATAAGGCAATCGTCGTGTCGAGACCAAATCCCGGGATCGGTGAACATAGATAAATTTTGACGGTGTAATAGTTGTATTTGTTCCTCGTTTAGTACCCACTCTTCGAGGTGACTTGTGCTTTGAATTGTTTCCAAAACACCCCTATCGACACCGTCAAATACGTGCCTCGCGACGTGGTCATCGTCATCGTATAGGATTGATGTATCATGAGGTCCGGCGTTGAAATCCATATATCTAAGAACAAAATATAATCGTAAACCAACTTAGCGTCCATAATATTTACATTCCAAAACTATAACTGGATCTTTAACCTAGCTTACCAACGCATTAGCAATAGTCATTATCTCATTATTTCAATGTATTAAAACAATTCCTCACTTCTCACCACTCCGAACGCTTAATTACGCTAGTTCCCTAAAATTTAGCGCCAGCGTAGTTATTTAGCAATATACCCCCTGATGGCCGCTACACCCCCCTCATTGCGGAAAATTTTACAATGTTCAATTATCAAAATACCCTCGATGAGCGGCAAATTATCGAAATGCCCCCGGGGGTTCATTATCACCCTAACGCCCCAAACCAGCTTCAAAATAACCTTTCAGGTGTTTTACTTACATTTCTAGACTAAAAAGCCCTTTGAAAAACTTAACACCATAAAATTACCAAAATACCCCTCTCGGGGTGCAAGGGCGGAACTAGGCTTGTACGAGGGGGTGCTATAGCCCCCCTTCAGACTTTGAAAAAAAAAAATATATATATATATATATAGTGTTTTTTTTTCATTTTCAACTTTTCCTTCCTCTCTTTCTCTCTCATCCTCTTTCGGCCGGCTTTCACAATCTCACACTCTCACAGTCACCGGACACCGGCTCACCGCGGCACGCCGGCACACCGGCACCTCTCCAGCTCGGCAGCTCTCCTCCTCTCTCGGGCTCTTAGCTCTCTCAGGCGTGGCGTCAAGTCAAGCTCTCACGAGTCACGCCGGCATCTCTCCTCCTCTCTCGGCAGTCGGCTCTCTCAGCCACCGCGGCTCGCAGCACACCGGCACCACCCACCGACCCACGGCCACCGGTCGTCGGCTGGGCTCATCAGTAAGGTAACGCCGGTCACCGGTCGCCGTCCCTCGATTCTGAAGCGCGAAGCCGGCGATTGGCGAAGGCCCTCCCCACCCCAACTCCGGCCAGTCCCCACCCAACTCCGGTGACTCCGGCCAGATCAGATCTGGCAGATCTAAGTTCACCTCTAAGTTGGCCAGTCCCCACCCAACTCCGGCGACGCCATTCTGATTTCTGAGGACTGAGGAAAGTGTGCATTTTGAACAATTTCTTTTGCTATTGAGAATTGATTATTTGATTAATAATTTTAGGTTGTTAGTTGTGTATTTGATAATTTAGATTATTAATTGATGCTTTATGGATGTTAATCGTGCATTGAGCACTTAGATTTGAGATTGTTGATGGAGGATGGGACCCAATTGGATTTTTATCCCATTTGAGCATTGATTATTTGATTAATAATTTTAGGTTGTGTTAATTGTGCATTTAAAAATTGAGATTATTTTCATGCTGATTATATGTTGTTAATTGTGCATTGAGCATTTGAGAATTCAGATGGTTGATGGAGGATGGGACCCAATTGGATTGAGATGTCGGATATGTGATTTAGTTGAATGGTGGGTTGAAATTAAGTTAATTAGATTAACACGATAATAAAACATGACTGGAAAAGTAAAAGAATAAAATTGTAATTAACTAGGTTATTTGATTGATAATTGATGGATTGATACTTAAAATAAAATATTTTTTTTCAGAATGGAAAGGTTCTATCAAAAGAAACCAAAGGTGGAAAAGCTATTAAAGTCTAATAAGAATGAGTCTCCGATTCCAACAGTAACGGACAAGGCTCCCATTGTGTATCGTGATATTCATTCCGGACATTCAAGCAGAGTTAGCGATGAGTTCAATTCTGACGAGCTTATTGTGGATCCTGGGTTGCGTCCGAATATTTTGGCTTATGGTCCTAATGTTCGAGATAAAGTTTGACGAGCGTATTGGTCGAAAGGTCCTTGTCAACCTCGTCACCACAATTTTCCATTTACATAATTAGGAACTCAGTCTCGTCAATTTGTTTCTTCTTGGTTTGACATTTATTCGAGTTGGTTGGAGTATAGTGTAGCAAATGATGAAGCATATTGTTTGTGTTGCTACTTGTTCGGAAGTGCTCATGGGGAGCAAGGGGGTGGTGGTACTTTTGTTAGGCATGGTTTTAACAATTGGAGAAAGAAGGAGAAATTGCAAAAACATGTTGGAGAAGTTGGTAGTGTACACAACCTTGCTTTAACTAAGTGTCAAGCCTTTGATAGTCCTCAGCAGAGTATTGAAGTAGTTTTGTCCAAGCAAACAGATGAAAGTAGGCTTCAATACCGTACTCGCTTGACTGCATCAATTGATGTTATTCGGTTTCTCTTACGTCAAGGCTTGTCTTTCCGTGAGCACGATGAATCTGATGAATCTGAAAATCAGGAAAATTTTCTAGAATTGTTAGAGTTTATTGCTGATTACAATGAAAATGTGAAAAAGTCGTGTTGTCGAATGCTCCTCAGAACCTCAAATTGACATCACCAAAAGTTCAGAAAGAAATTGTTAGTGCCATTGACGGAGAAATAAGAGATGCAATTGTTGGGGATATGAAAACTGAATTATTTTCCATCTTAGTTGACGAGTGTCGTGATATTTCAGTCAAAGAACAAATGGGAGTTGTCCTGAGATATGTGAACAAAAGAGGACGTGTGATTGAACATTTTCTTGGTATTATCCATGTTGCCAATACCGCTGCCTTATCATTGAAAGATGCGATTGACAGTTTATTTGCAATGCATGAATTGAGCATTTCAAGAATTCGTGGACAAGGCTATGATGGAGCAAGTAATATGCAAGGTGAATTCAATGGTCTTAAAACCTTAATTGCAGAGGGAGAATGAAAGTGCTTATTATATTCATTGCTTTGCTCATCAACTTCAGCTAACTCTTGTAGCCGTTGCAAAAAAACATGCTCAGATTGCATTGCTCTTTAATTTGGTTGCTAAGGTAGTCAATACCGTGGGAGTTTCATGCAAGCGAAGAGATGCTATTCGAGAAAGTGAAGCCATTTGACTTGCTCGTGACCTTGAGAGTGGTGATATCGTTAGTGGTCGAGGTTTAATCAAGAAACTAGCATAAAAAATGTAGGAGAGACCCGTTGGGGATTACATTACGGTGCATTATTGAATTTGAGTCAAATGTTTGCTTCAGTGATATGTGTGCTTAATAAGGTTGTTGAGGATGCTACAGATTATGAACAGAGAGGTGAAGCATTGGGTCTTTTGAACTCGGTGCCAACTTATGATTTTGTCTTCAACATGCATTTGATGATAAATATTTTGGGGATGACGAATGAACTTTCACAAGCATTACAAAAGAAAGATCAAAACATTGTGAATGCAATGAAGTTGGTAAGTATAACAAAGCGACGATTGTAGGACTTTAGAGATTGAGGGTTGGAAGACTTGCTGGAAGAGGTCTCACAATTTTGTGTAAAACACGATATTGACGTATTGGACATGAGTGCGAGGTTTGTAGCCCTGGGGAGGCAAAGACGTAATGCTGAAGAAGGTACAAATTTTTACCATTATCGTGTTGATATTTTTTTAACGGTTGTTGATTTGCAAATCAGTGAGTTGAATAATCGTTTCAGTGAGGTAACCACGGAGTTGCTTATATGTATGGCATGTCTCGATCCAAGTGATGGTTTTTCTGCTTTTAATAAGCAAAAGTTGATACGTCTTGCATAGTTTTATCCATATGACTTTTCGCCGATAGAGCTTAGGGTACTTCAAAGTCAGCTCGAGACTTATATTATGGATGTGCGCTCCTGTGAAGAACTTTATGAAGTCAGGGGAATTGGTGAACTTGTTATAAAGTTAGTTGAGTTGAAAAAGGATGTGATATATCTTTTGGTGTTCTTGCTTTTGAGATTGGTCTTACTTTTACCTGTTGCAACTGCTACTGTAGAAAGAGCTTTCTCTGCAATGAAGATAATAAAGACTCGACTTCGTAATCGCATGGGAGACGAATGGATGAATGATAGCTTAGTTTGTTACATCGAGAAGAATGTCTTCAAAACTATTACAAATGAGGCTATTATCAAACGCTACCAATATTCGGCGCCTCATCGAGTAGTTATTTAGTGCTTTCGTTTGTAAACACTGAAATGTGTATTTTGTATTCTCTTCTTTTGTGTTGTAAAGAGTCTTTAGTGGCTCTCATGAAACTTAATAAGACATTTTAGATGCTTTTTAGTATGTTTTGTGTATTATCAAAAAGTGCACTTTGTTTTTGTGTGATATTTTACTTATAAAAATATTTATCTCCTTCGATATATTTTTAGCCCCCTGGGAGGAAATCCTGGTTCCGCCACTGTCGGGGTGGCAAATTACCAAAATGTCCCTGGCATCAGAACAATCTCAAAAGTGCTTTGAAATGCTATTTTAAGCTTCCTGAATTCTTTCTTGATCTAAAAAGTATTCTACGGACTTTTCGCCCAAAGATCCCGAACCGGTGTCCTGATCGAGCGCTTAAAAGCCCGTTCGGCCAAAAAAATAGTTAACGACTTTGGAATGGCCCGAATTCCTGAGAAATGGAACTTCCCAACATCCTAGGGTTCTTATAAAAGTTTCGCGCGAAATCGCGCTAGCTTGATAATTTAAATTACACTGCAAAGTTACAAAGTTTCCCGTATCAGTTAACCCCTTTCTAGTTTTTGGAAACATCTGAAATTTTTCTCTGATATAGATCTTTTAAAAATAACTAGGGTCTATTTTTTGTACTTTGGCAAAATCTAGCTCTAGCTATTTTTTATAAATTCGTGAAAAATCCTAATTTTGACACCCTAAAAAATCGCTATTTTGGAATCTATAAATGTAATATCGCTCATCCGATCTCCGATTGATCTGATTTTTGTTTCGTTCAATTTGTATTTTTGTTATCTTCGATTTGAGTCTACAATGACTATTTTTGGACTTTGAAATTAATATTGAATTATAAGAAAATTCAAAATACTTACTTGTTTTGACATGATATATTTAAAGAAAAATCCACCGATCTTCTAGCGTAAATTTTTTTGTTTGTATTGTTGTGGAGATTATGTAGGTGAGATATGGAGTATGAAGACATTTGCTAAATATAATGGAGAGTGGAAGAAAGGGTTCGGGGAGAAGGGATTATAAAGAGAGAAAAGTGAGGGAGAGAGAAGAAAGAAGACAAAGAAAAAGAATCCGTGAGTGAGCAATCAAAGGCTGTGAAAGAAAAAAAAATGGCAGAAGACTCTACGGCCAAGCTTTGAGCTGCCTCTGAAAAAAAAAGGGGGGGGGGGGAGGACACCACGTGGGGGGCATCACGGGGGAAAGGACACCACGTGGCATCACGGGGAGGGGGAAGGGGGGGGCCATGGGGGGCATCACAGGGGGAAGGGGGGCCATGGGGGGCATCACGGGGGGGGGGGGGGGGAATTGCAACACTTTGTTGCGGTTGGCATGCCAACCGCAACAAAAAGTTGCGGTTGGGCATGGAGGGGGGCCATGGGGGAGGGGGACGGGGGGGAAAGGGGGGCTAACCGCAAGATGCCAACCGCAACAAAGAGTTGCGGTTGGGCATGGAGGGGAGCCATGGGGGAGGGGGACGGGGGGGACACCACGTGGCGGGGAAGGGGGGGCCAACAGCAAGATGCCAACCGCAACAAAGAGTTGTGGTTGGGCATGGAGGGGGGCGTGGGGAGGGGGGACACCACGTGGCGGGACGGGGGGACACCAAGTGGCGGGGGGCCATCACGGGGGAACCACAACACTTTGTACGGTTGGCTTTTGGACGCAATGATGGCAACCACAACAAAGAGTTGCGGTTGGGCATTTCTTTGGCACTTACCCAACCGCTGGAAAGAGCAGCGGTTTGGTGGAGAAAAAAGAATTTCTCCACCGGTAGACAGGGATCGGCTCCCATATATATATATAAAATGAAACGAAGGCCACAGTCAAGCTATATCTATATCTGTACTACATATAAAAGTGTAGATCCTTGAAAATCATTTTTGGACCACAATACCTTTCGTATATCTAAAAATCACTACCTTGCTACACAATTAAGATACCCAAAATCTAGATTCTTTCAACAAAACCATTTATTTAACTACTCATAAATGCTACAATTAGTAAATGAGTATCTCTTTCATCTTTCATAAAACTTACCATTAATAAAATAAAGTTTGTTCATTCTCATTCGCAACTTAATGCTTTATGAAGATTATGACATGCACATCTCATGACAGAAGTAGAACAATTAACTTTGATCAAAAAGATTTTTTTTCATCGTATACGCTTACCACTTTTTGTTATTTTGTTAAAAAATCTTACCCAGACAGGACGAAATGTGAAAACACCTACCTTTTTCGGCCACCTCTAACCCGTTGTCAGAGAAAGGTAACTACAAAATTTTTGTCAAAATCATAAGTATACAATCATATTTCTTAACTGGATTCGAAAATGATGAACATGAACACATAAAAAAAAAAAAACTGTAAACGAACATGAATTGATATTTTCCTCTAGCTTTTTTGTATTTGGCTCTAAGACTTGATATTATTTTTGTGTAGATGTGTGTGCGCGTTAATTGTATGACTTAGGTCTGGCCATGCAAATATTAATAATTCTCTGAGCAAACTTCAAAATATTGAGCAACTTAAGTTTTTTCTCTTCATTTGATTTTTATGGATACTCTCACCGTCTTATTTATTTTTGGTTGTGATTAATAAAATCTTAAAATTACTCATTTCACATCAATTTTTGATGAAGTATCGGCACAACCTTCTAATTAAGAGTGACTCCACCTCTCGCCCTTCTCTAAAATATGAATCTTAAAAATAAAGAAAGTTAGAAATGACTATAATTCGATTTATTTAGGTATCCCACAGTACGTAGATGAATATTTTTTTAAGCATATTTAGTCTTCATTACAAGAAAATAATACATTCAACTTATGACTGTGTAAGTTATTATAACTTTAGTTCTTATTTATCTTTATGTATACTATCATTATGCATTTAGATAATGTCTAATTGGATACTAGATGAATGAACGATTCTACGTATTTGCAATCAGAAATTAACTTAAAATAATAAAAACAAATTCTCTATACCACTTTTAATGTTATTCGAAAGAGCATAGAACGAATTAAATTAATATCAGGTGACAAAAGATTACAGTAATGAGATTGAAAGCTACTGACAACATAGTTGCTGTTTCATCTGTAGCGCATAATTCTTTTTTGTTCAATAAAAAAAAAGCCTAATAACAATATTAATTCAAAAAAATATTTGTGTATTTGCAAATAGATAGGCAATTTTATGTTTTATGAGTTCGAAATCACTAACCTTTCACTTAGCAAAACTTAAAGAGTAATGCGTTAGATACTAATTATATAAGAATATCTTTCTCAAGTTACATACGGAAATTATTTTATAAAATAAAGTGACTAAAGACGACCGTGATACATTCACGACAATTATTGTGTTCATCAAGTTGGACGACATAATTATATAGATAAATAAAAAATAATTGAAAGCTAAAGTCGAAAAACTATGACCGACTATATAGATGATGTCATAATGATAAATATTATTATTTTTGATTGTTAAACACCTTTTAGTTTAGACTATGTAACACTATAAAATTATAATTACTTTTACTTCAAAAGAGTGGTGAGCAAGACCACCATAAGGAGATGGACCACCATTGACATAAAATCGACATATACCTACGTTCTATAGAAGTTATGCGCGACGAAGGTGCCTGTAAGACAATTAATATTTTTTAGATGAATTCATAACGTCTTTTAAGAAAATCCTCATGCATATATACATATTGATTTTAATCTACTTTTTTAAATTCAATTAAATTTATATGTATATTTGAACCACAGAAAATTAATTCTCATAATTTACACAATATAGGGGACTATGACTTGCATAGTACCGGAACTAGTATTATCGGAAGGGTGCCGAAATGCAAAATAAAGTCCAGCGTAACGCACAAACACGTACCGCCTAGGAGGATTGGGCTCGATGCATTAGAGAAGGCGCACGCACGCGCAGGCTCCTTGTTGCCATCTAAGCCCCCTGTTTTCTTTCATAAAATAAAATAAAATAAAATCACCCAAATCTCTATATCTAAACCAAACAAACCTAAAGCCCCGGTCAATCCACTGTTGCTGCTCTTTACTCTCTGCCCCGTCGCCTGCTGCTGCTCCCCTTACCACCGGTTATTGCTCCCCTCACCACCTGCTACTGCTCCCGTCGCCGCCGGCTCCTGGTCTCACCGCTGCCGCCCCCGCCCTCTGCTCTCACCCGCCGGCTGCTACTCTTGCTGCCGAGCACCACCAGGTTCGTCTTTGTGTGTGTGTGTGTGCGTGTGCGTATATAAATATATGTATGTACGTATGTATCCTTTCTCACGCCTTGTTTGTAATCTCTATAAAGAGAAAATAGCAATCCGAGCTGCCAATCAATCACATCAAAGCCAGGCTGAACTTGATTGCTCTCGCTTAGCTCCTCTTCCTTTGTTAACGGCCCCTTTCGTTTATAGCCCTGCCCTAATCGAAGACATATTGCTTCACCTCTGTATATGATTATGACTTGAACGCCGGAATTTCAGTTGTGAAGAAGATTCATTAAACAATCACGGTCGATGAGTTTGTTTCATTTAATTAATATCAATTTGCCTTTTTGCGCATTGCTTCAAAAAGGCGTGTGCCTAGGCTCCAGGGACCCTTTGCACCTTAGCCGCGCCTGTGCCTTTACTAGCAATGGTCACAGCCATAGTGTATCTCATACAATAACTCAATTTTTCTTTAGCTATCAAAGTTCCAAATGCACCGAAAGTGCATCTTCTTATTCTTTTTGTTGTAATCAGTGCTAGATTTTGGTAACTCAAATAGACAACCGCTCATAGCTAAATACCTTGCTTTTAGAATATTTAAGTCCCATACGTAAAATCCAGATGCTGTATACACTTTATGAGAAAAAGATTATGAAGTTAAATATTTGATCAAGAGCCTTCTTTTTTGCTGCAATAGAGAAGGGAAAAAGCCCAAAGTAACCAAAACCCAGTCTACTGGGAGCTCTCTTAGCTGTCATTTCAACCAGCGAAGCTGCGCAGGTAGCCAAGGGTGAGCGCTGGAGACCCACATCTTTGCTAACCCATCTGCACTTCTCCTTGCTGACAAGTTCCGCATACATGAACCACAAAGTCCATTCCCGCCCTGTGACGTCTTGATGCCGTAAGGACACGTCCATACCTATAAAAACCCAAGAGAAGCAGTATTAAGTCCAGGAAGTGCCATTAACGTCCAATTTCCAAAGAAAAGATGAACGCAAGAGACCCTCGTCTTCTCCCAGATACACTTGATTGCCCGATTATGATTACAGCCACACTTCAACAAACTGATGAGTTAAGAAAATTCACCCTAATCAGGATTATGCAAATAGTCTAGATAAATGGAATGTGCTTTATTTCGTTCTAAAGCAGTTTAGTAGTAATATTTCTCTAAAATCTCAGCACAAGACATTTACCAAATATATCACTCCGTAAATTAACTGAAGCATGACATTATATCGGAATATATCGAGTAGAATATGCAGATTATTAACATTAAGAAAAGGTAGAAGGAAGCGCTAATCGAACACTTGTTTAGATCTACTGCTTGCATTCCCCTTGAAAAGCTTTTAGGAAATGATTTGTTTTATGTGGTGTATTTAACTTTATTAAAAGCTATTTATGCTGTAAAAAGTTGCTATAAGGTCACAGTAGTGTGCGTGGTTTTCATAAGGGAAGCATGACATAAGTATGGTTTGGTAGTTAGATTCATCTCATATCCTTTCACAGCTTATTAAAGAATTATAGTTTTTTGCAAATCACACATGAGTCATCTTCCCTTTCAGGTGCAAAGCATGAAACAGAAAACAATTCAACAGCAGGTTAGAGGCTCATATAAGGAAATAATTTTATTGGCAAAAAAACATTCAGATGGAATTACCGACCAAACGTTGCTTGTTATTAATCCCAACCCATGTAAACCAATTTAAAGTGAAAAAGATAGATACATGTAATCTCCATCAATAGCAGCCAATAAAACACTTAATGGATTTTTTCTTGGAGGTAGCTTGCATCACCGATCAACTGAGAGTAGAGATGCAAAATTAAAGCTGTAATTCGTATGCCTCAGCCTCAGCCAAAACCTATGAAGCACCGGTGCGGCACTTAGGGTGAAGCACCGGCACCGGATACGCGTCGGGTGGGGCACCGGTGCGTGTCCACCATTTTTTTTTATTTTTTTAATTTCTTGAATCCCGGGTGTAGATCGGCTCAGATCTGTCACCACTGGCGACCATCGGAAACTCCGGAGACCACCGGCGACCATCGGGAACTCCGGCGGCTACCGGAAATCTGAGAGGAGACACTGGAGAGACGAAGAAGGAGGAAGAAGAAGAAGAAGAAGGAGGAGGAGGAGGAGGAGGAGGGGACTTACCGGCGACCCATTGCGGCGTCCCCGTGCGCCGAGTCCCCGCGACCCACTGCGGCAGCGGCGAGCGCCGTGCGCCTGCTTCTAGAGAGTCGCTACTGCTTCGATGTGCTTCTTCTCTTCTTCTGACTTTTCTTTGTTATTATGTTATATTATTTACATATTATTTAAGGACATTAGTTTTGTTATATTATGTAAGTACCCCAATGTTAAGTTATTATATAAACCAACCCCACTATTTCATAGAAATAAAAGTGATACCACATAAAAGCTTTATTATGTTCAGTTTTAAAATTTTAATATTTATAGAACAACCCATTAAACTTAACTAATTTGGTCGAAAGCTTTAAAATTTACAAAAGAACCCATTAAACTTAAAAACTCACTACTTTGGTTGGAATATTAATATCTTTTCACATATATCAAACACATATATTATGATTATTAAGATTTAAATTGTTTAAAAATTAAATACTAAGCATATATAATTAAAAAAATATTTATAAAATATGCCGTATCCCCGCCGCACCCGTATCCTAAAATTTTTAAAAATGCCGTATCCGCGTATCCACACCCGTGTTGTATCCGCACCCGCACCCGAGTCCGTGCTTCTTAGGCGAAAACAATTTCTAAGCATACTGAGTACGGAGGAGTCACGGAAGTTACCTTTGCCGAAACTTGGAAAACTCCATTGTTGCTTCAAGCGACATGATGATCAGGAAAATATAAATATCAGATGTTTGTGAAATTGAGCAATCAGGGTCGCAGAACCTAATACTTAAGTTAAGTCTGATGAATAAACGAAAGTAATTCTCATAGTTAAAAGTTAAATGCGATCTACAATTAAGATGTCCTCGCACGAAGCCTATATGAAGATTCATTCCAGATCCTTAGGCCATAACTACGTAAATCTACACCTAATTGATCCCTAATCTGCAGAAAATATAACCCTTTAACTTACCTCCAGATCGATGTTGATACAAAAAGACTATGCGCAAAAGTAAAGTTTCCATTAGATGCCTGAAAGAGAGAATAAATCATTGTGTGATAAGGCCACCCACCGCAACAATTATTTATGGAAGATGTATCATGATCCGCTAAACAAATAAAACGAGAGGGAAAGTCAAGGGAAGGCTTTGAAGGAATTGTACGTGGCATTTTGGAAATCTTTATGGCAAACTTGTATAGATTTAGATACATGTTTTAATGCTAAAGAAGTTCGAAGGTTTACAAAAAGCTGAAAGATTTCCAATAATATTGAAGAGAGGAACCATGCATTCATTTGGCAAATAATTTGGGGAGAGGAACCTAGATCTCAAGTCTTTCACTGGCCATAACATAAATTCATTCATTTCTACGACCAAGGATAATGATGTTGTTAGAAAAGTTTGTAGGGATAGTTTTGCCATTACGCTCATCCACACTCTTGTAGGTAATATTAGATCGATGAATAGAATCCAAAACTCTAAGCACATGGATAGCCAGAGTTACCAGCATCGGAGCACAAACAGTTTCCCCCACAATATAAAAAGCAACAAGCTTTTAGGTTCTTCTTCATTTGCACGCACAATTCCAGTTCCGGTTCCCGTTCCTCAAATCTCTCCTTTTCAGCTCATCTCTAGGCAAGCTGATTGGTCCAAGCCCTGGCCATCAGCAAGAGTCAGACTTGATACTTGTTCACTGAAGCAGGTCTTTCTTGTTCTTGTTCTTTTTCTCGTTTTTACTGGTTTTTTAATTTGTCAAAGTTACACTTGGACAGATGAATGCAGTAAGTAATTGTTAAAAAAACTGTGGTTCTTGCTGAAAATGTTGCTATCACCTTTCAGCCTGTTGTAGTCATGAAGCTGGATGTGAACGTTTTGAGGTACCTCTCCAAGGAGGATTTCAGGTGTCTCACCGCCGTCGAAATGGGCATGCGCAATGTTAGTTACTCTCTATCTTTTCTTTGTCGTTTTTAACGTTTCTTTTTATGATAGTGTATCAAATTAGTTGAACATAGACATAATATATTGAGTTCCTGATTATAATTGGCCATCTTTTATCTCCTTTTAGCATGAAATTGTGCCTGCGGAGCTTATAGCTCGTATTGCCTCCCTCAAGTAAGCAACTTCCTCCCTTCCTTCTTCTTTTAGCCTAATCTCTGTTCTGGTAAGGCTCATTATTTTGTGTATTTGGCAACATGGATATAGGCATGGGGGCACTTACAAGGTGTTGAAGAATTTGCTCAAACACAAACTTTTACACCATGACTCTTCCAAGTGTGAGCAAAAAGTCTTTTTGTTTCTCGATATCTATGTGCAAGTATTGCATACAGATGCTGAACAATATACCCATTTGGCTGTTTTCTGCCTTGTGTTGTCTAGATGACGGTTTCCGCCTGACCTACCTCGGTTATGATTTTCTTGCGATTAAGACATTGGTTAATCGTGGAGTGTTCACGTCAGTGGGCCGCCAGATTGGTGTCGGCAAAGAGTCCGGTAATACAGCTTTTCTACTTTCCTGCTTCCACTATTTTTTGCTAAAATTATCAAGTTTGTAGCTTTGTGAACTGTTTTATTCAGATAGTTTTCAGCAACTTAATATTTCTTTATCTTCCAGATATCTTTGAGGTTGCCAATGAAGATGGTACCATTCTTGCGATAAAGCTGCACAGGCTGGGTAGAATTTCTTTTAGGGCAGTCAAATCCAAGCGTGATTACTTGAGGCACCGCAGTAGCTATAATTGGCTTTATTTGTCTCGCCTTGCCGCTCTCAAAGAATTTGCTTTTATGAAGGTTTTTTACTCTTGCCTTTCCCATCCTTGGTTGTTCTCTGTTGTTATGATTGTTTCCCAGGCAGCATCGGATGACACTTTCCTCTGCTTGCAGGCTTTGCAAGAACATAGTTTTCCTGTTCCAAATGCTGTGGATTGCAATAGACATTGCGTGGTTATGTCGCTTGTGCAAGGTTATTCACTGTAAGAGTTCACTTGCAAATTTAGTCGCAACATGTTCCTTTCTTTATTTGTCCCCAAACACATTATTTCTAAGTAATTCGCATGCAGCTGGGATTGCCTTGTTTAGCTTAACATGTTTATATCTTACATGAATGTTTCAAAAACATACATGCATGCACACATACATATATGTGCATATATATATATATATAATTTTATATGTGTATGTGTGTATATCTGTTTCTATTTATGTATTTTGTATATAGGGGGCTGATCCACATCCACTTCTGGCATTTTTCTTATTTATCCAGCGCATCTCAACTCTCCACGTCGCACAACGGATGGCTGAGATGCCTTTTTTTCTTAGAAGTTTTTTGGCTAACCACCTGTAAGAGGAGCAGTTAGCATTTGGTAAACTAACGTCCAGATTTGCCCCTCATATCACTTTTTCCCTCTATCTCCAGAGTTCGGCCCACGTTCAAAACCACCAGACAACAGTTTTTAGTGGACAATAATAAAAATTCAACAAAGAATAAGGTTGTCAAACCATTACACTCTTCCATTAGGTGCACTTTAAATATGGATCTGTTGAATCTGCCATGGAGAAAGATGAGGACTTTGGTGTTGTGTTTGTAGTGGTTACGAGGGGGAAAGATAGAGAGGACGGAACGGCTGGATACAGGCCGACGGTTAACGACTACTGCCCACGGTTTTTGTTCGAACAGAGCAGAGTGAGAGAGGGGTTGATGGTGGTGCTGTGGCGGTAGTGGCTGTGTTAACGGCGTTGGCACGCTGCAGTCGGTGTCAACGTCTATATTGGCTGCGATTTGGAAATAGATGGGCGGCGATGGAATGGTGGGCTCGGTGGTTATGGCATTGGTGGTGGAGGCAATGGGGATGACGCGAGATGGAGATAGAGTAGAGAGAAAAAAGAAGAAATAAAAGAGAAGTGGAGAAGTCAGATTTGAGTAAATAAATGGAGTTTGTCAAACCTGGTGAGAGTGAGAGAAGACAGAGAAAGAGAAGAAGAAAAAGAATGGAGGGGCAATTCTGGATTGAGAACTGACCGCTCCTCTTTAGGGTGGTCAGGCGAAGTAAGCTTTAAAAAAAAGATCTTAGCCGTCGATTGTCTATTGTGGACGGCCGGATCACAGTTGGGAAAATAGAATATCTCCAGCCCTAGGTTTGGATCAGCCTGTTATGTGTGTGTGTGTGTGTGTGTGTGTATTCATACTTATTATGTGTTACGTATTATATATATATATATATATGTAGATGTATATGTATGTATGTGCGTGTGTGTGTATATAGGGAGCCCATCCCCACTCAGTGTTGGGATGGGCTCCTTCATCCCAACCTATTTGCAGCTGTTCATTACGGCCGTGGATGGCTCCAGATTACTTTTTTCAATATGTAAAAAGCACTGCACCAGATTATCTGGCGCAGTATTCACTTCTTCCAAAATACCCTTCTTCACTTTTTTAACGTTTTTTGATTCTTAGCATTTTAAAAGGCAAAGGCAAATTGGTAATCTGTCGCACTATCTTTGCTTACCAATTTGCCTTTGCCTTTAAAAATTCTCTTGTGGTTGGGTTTGTTCCGGTGCTTTTTTGTTTGAAGTCTTGTTTATTTGCTTCTTTCCAACTGCCACTACCACCACTCCACCTCCACCACCACCACCACCCCAGCAGATCCATTAACAACAACGGCCACCGCCATTTTACCACTACAAATAAACCACCAATATTCACCCTTGGCAGCACCGCAAACACCACAACCAAAACCCACAAGCAGTCAAAATAATGTTTGTACCAAAATAATTACCATAATTAACTAACAACAGAAATTTAACGTGGTGGGGGCTAGAGTTGGTGTTGGGAAGGCTTTGGCATTCGAATGGCGGTTCTGTGTTGCCTAATGTTTGTGCTCATGCCAATATATCCACCCCTGCCTTGACATGACTTTTTTTGTGTATGTTTGTTTGTGTTTGCATCTCGTATCTTGTCTCTATGCTTATGTGACATGTCAAATGCAATGCAAATATACGTATATGGGAGCTGATCTACAGCCAACAGAACTAAGTTGCCAACGCACCTGTGCTGCCCAGCAATACTGGCAGTTAGGTTTAGTCTTCCACACCCACCCCACCCCAACCCCCCGCCCCCCCTCCCCCCAGCTCCAGTAATTTACTACAAATAATTGTGGATTGTCCATTTTACCAGGGTACCCCCTTCAAATGCTATCTTTTAAGAAATTTATAATCGCACAATCAATTACTCTACTATCAGTCGGGGATTCTAAAGGACCACGACTTTCTTTTCTACTTCTCCTTTGCTATATCTCATCTTTCTTTACTTACTCCTTTTCAGTCCAGTCAAGCAGATCATCCTTCCAAATTACTTGCAAATTCATGATTCCTTGGGAGTCACCACCCAGAAGCCTGTTGACTAAAAGATGTTCAACAAAAGTTTGATAAAAAGGAATTCATTGCGAAGCACAAACATGTTGAAAGGAAGTCTTTTTTGGGTAACTAAATCCGAAAACCCCAAATCTATGGTGTAGTCGTTGAATAATCAAACAATACTAAAAATATAAGTACAGCCAAATCAGTCTGGCATTAAATTCTTTGACTGCAGAAGCTTCACCGCTGCTAATATTAGCCACCTCATTCAGTTACACCACCAAATCAGTGGGTATTTACCAGAGAAATCTGTCAATTGAGGAAGAACATTCTTGGCTCATGACCGGGGATAGAGAAGATCTAACTACATCCTCAGGAAATGAGCTACAAGGGTTCTCATTACCAAAGTAAGCCATTCACGATTTTGAGATGTCCAAGGAAGCCCTATTGGAGACATAAAGAACTGCTGCAGAGATCGATGTAGTTTTTCCCCTGCTACTACAGGATTGTATCAATTTGCTTTTCGAGGTATCTTTTGGTAAAATGGACAATCCACTACTAATTTTGGGGACTATGGAAACTTGGAAAAAAAGTGGAGAGCGATGCTGATGGCCATGAGTAGATACACATGTACAAATGTGTGAAGTTACCATATGCTCTAAAAAGCATAAGTTGTTGGAGAATGTGCCCAGCAATGTATACATGCTTGAGTCCCCTGTGCAATCCCTGCATTTGCACGTGGAGAGACAAATCAATGATAAACAAATCAAGGTTCATCACTACCAAATAACTTATCAAAAAATAAAAAGGTTCACCACTACTAAGTTCACAAATATGGATTGCAGTTTCACGAGTATAAAGGTGGAGCAATTGCAAGCTGTAAGAATTGACCCAGTGAGATCAGAGCTCTGCAAGCAGCAGGAAATTCAACCAGCAAAATTACTCTTGGTGGATAATCATGTATATTCAGCCCATGGGTTTTTTCTTTCTGGCATAAGTAATGATAACCCACCAGAAATTTTGACGAATTTCTTAAATCCTTCTTTAATCTTTATCCTTGTTTATACTTTTTTCTTTTCATTTCCCCAGTCACCTCATCCTCTCATTCATGATTTGGAGGCAATTTTGATTTTGTCTATTTGCCTCATCGACATGCTTGTAGTGTGCAGGTGAAGCAATTGCAAAACCCGGTCACGGTTTTCGAAACAATCGTTGGTCTTATTGTACGTCTGGCGGAGCATGGCCTTATTCACTGTGACTTCAATGAATTTAATATTATGGTATGCTGTTGAATGATAAGCTCCACTGAGGTCGTCTAGCTTTATGTCTCACTTCATTTTTTCAACCAAAAATAAGTTGATATCTCTTGGATTTTCCCCTTTTCTGTGGTGTAGATTGATGATGATGAGAACGTCACTATCATTGACTTCCCGCAAATGGTCTCGGTTTCCCATCGTAATGCGCAAATGTATGACGAGTTTCATCTTTGACATTCATCAGTCATTTAATCTACTTTTGGGCATTTTTTTTCGTCCTGTCTAATTTTGCTATCTCATGATCTTTATTGCTTAAGTTAGGGTATTTTTCTGCTCATCAAGTTTCCATTTGTTTAGGTACTTTGACCGTGATGTTGAATGCATCTTTAAGTTTTTCAGCAAGAGGTTAGTTGTCAATCTTTTTGCGAATCCTGTAATTTGATACGCTAAATTTGGCTTTAAGAATCGATGAACTACTCCTGGGATTAGCCTTTGGCGCTTTGCTGAGTATGCTGGTTTCCGTTAATTCTGTAATTGTTAACCTCATGTTCAGTATTTCGTTTTCTTTCTTTTCTTTTTTCTGTTTAATTAATAAAGCTTTGCGGTCGCTTTATAACAAAAGTTATGTGGTAGCTTAGAGTAGCTTTGATTAGCATAGTTCTACCTGCAAAAGATAGGGAGTGGGTTCTCCAGTTGGACATCTTCTGTTGAAGTTGATCAATCAGGGTGGACGAAATCTTCTTTTCTTTGACGACCAGGAATCATCCCCCCCACCCCCCCAACAGGTAGTTGTCAAAATTTTTCGTTTCCTTGATAGCGGATGTGTGACATAGGAATTAGCTAGGTAGCACGGACACTTCTCCTAGGTGGAGGTATGGTGTCCTAAACGGACGAACACCCCGTCACCCTCCGGACACCGCTCGACACGTGTCGGACACGGCTCATCGGTGTCGGAATTTATTTTATTTTTTAATTTCCGACACCGTGTCGGACACTTCATTGACGAGTGTCGGACATGGCGTGGAGTAGTGTCAGACCGTTTTGGGGCCAATTTTAGATGTTTTGAACTATTACCGTCTTCTTCTCTCTCACCTCACGGCTACTGTCTGCTGACCACATCAAGGCTGTCGCCGGTGTCGCCGGTGTTGCCGGAGCTGTTGCCAGTGTTGTCGGAGCTCAGTCGACGAAGATCCGAAGCCGAAGCCAACAAATCTGACGACTACAGTCGCCGAAAGAAGAGAAGCCAGCTGCTGTCGCCGTCTCCGTCGCCAAAGGTCTCGCAGTCGTCGTTGCTGGAGGTCCTCCGTCACCGTCGTTGGCCCACAGGTCTCGTCTCATTTGAGTCGTCTCCTTTCCCTTACTCCCTCTCGTTTCTTTCCTTTTTTCTTTGCCTTCTCGTTTCTTTCCTGTTCTTTTTTCTTTCCTCTCGTTTCTTTCTTTTCTTTTTTCTTTTTCTTTTCTCCCTTTGTCGTTGCATTTCCAATACATTAGACTAAATAAATATTGACCAAATAAATTATGACTTGTAACTGAATTCCTTGTTTTGTTTTGATAGTTTTTCATTATTATTTGTTATTTTAGATTGTGAAATATATTTGATATTTATTATATATATAAAAAAATAGCGGTGTCTTGCGGTGTCCAAAATCTGATTTTTTGAAAATTCAGGTGTCCGGTGTCGGTGTCCGTGTCGGACACCGACATCGTGTCCGTGTCCGTGTCGGATACCGACACCGTGTCCGTGACCGTGCTACCTAGGGAATTATTGAATATCCAAAGGAGTGTTTTTGGAAAACAGAATTTCTGGTTTGTCAAGATGTAATTTAAGCCCAGCTTGGGCGCTGAACGAGTTAAAAACACGTAGAAAATATTGCAATTTTTTTTTATAGCCCTACCAAACAGCAGGATGTCATCCGAGAACATCAGATGGGATATGCCAATCCCAGAGGAGGTAACTTTTGTCGGACAAATATCTTTGGCTTCTTCAGCTTTGGTGAAGCACATGGACAACGCATTAAGACATAGAATGAACAAGGGGATAGAGGATCCCCTTGACGCAGGCCGCAGGAGGGTTTGAAAAACGTAGACGGTTCTCCTTCCCAAAGAATTGAATATTGAACAGAAGAAACACAATTCATAACCAAGTTAGTGAAAGGTCAAGGAAAGCCTAACTTAGCTAGGTTTTGGGCTAGGAAATTCCAACTCAGATGGTCATATGCTTTTTCCAGGTCCAGTTTAGTCATGAATGGACTCCTTTTTCCCTTTTTGCGACGGATCATATTCAGAACTTCATTAGCAATTATGATGTTATATGCAGCACGTCTACCACGAAGGAAACTAGTTTGATTTAGGTGGATGACGGGATCAATAATAGGTCGGAGGTGGTTCACAAGAATACGGGATACAGTCTTGTACGTGGTGTTACACAGGCTAATAGGTCGGAATCGGGTGACCTTTTCCGGACGGGGGATTTTTGGAATGAGAGTGAAATGAGTTCTAATTAGGTTTGTGGGGATTTTCTCATTCTTGAAGCAAGATTTGATAAGCTCAGTTATGTCCGGTCCAAAAAATATCCCAGTCTTTTTGAATAACACCCGGGTGGAAACCATCTGGACCCGGAGCCTTATGAGGGCCCATGTCAAAAGAGCTTTTTTAATTTATTCATCGCTAGGAGGGTCTGCCAAATTTTGATAATGGGGGGTGGGGCTCACCTCAGACGGCAGGGTCCAGCTCCTAAGATCCATTAGAGATGGTGTAGTCTCGTAAAGAGTTTGGAGAGGTTAGAAAACATGTCTCAAATTTCTTTACTATCCGATATCCAAATATTGTGCTCATTTTTTAGCAATTGGATCTTATTTGTAGGCCTTTGTTGCATAGTGGTTAAATGAAAAAAGTGAGTGTTCTGGCTCCTTCACACGACCAATTTATTTTAGCTCTAAGCTTCCAATAATTGTGTTCTTGGGTCAGAATGGAATGGTATCCACTTTGAAGATCCTCTTCAATGTGACAAAGGAACATGGAGTAATGTAAAGCTAGGCTACGTTTGGCCGCCTGTGATGTAGGCAAGAAAGATTTTCTTTTGTTTTAAAATGTCACCAAAAACATCTTTCGCCCAATGAAAAGAAAAGAGAGAACTAGATAAAGTTAACTATCTCCTATAACCAAACTTGATGCCTGAGCTTGCTATTTCAAACACAGTGAGTCTCCATCACCTTTTGTCCATCCAAACATCATAACGCAAAAATAATATAAACTGCTAAAAGAAAATTTGTGAAGTGATGATAGCCAAAATATTTGTACCCCCAAAGGTGGGATTTTCCATAAGTACTGAGTGTGCTCATTAAAACTAATGATCAGGAAGGTGTAGGGGCTCAAATTTTTTCCAGCAGGAAGTGGAAGGTTTGGTTTTTGCAGCAAGTTGAACTGTTGATGGGATAGAGGTCATCGGTGGGTTTCTGCTATGTCATACCATCCTGTTCTTAAACATGGGGATATCCTACCTAGGATTAAAGAGTTACTGGATAGAAATTGGGATTGTCTTCTCAGTTTTAATTGGAGAGACAGTGAATATATGTTCTTGATAAACTGGCCTAGGCTAGCCTGACTGATACATCAGAGCTATCTTTGTTACACATGTTCCACGCGTGATTTGCTTGTCGAACTGGAAAAGGATGAGTGCCTGCCCTGGAGTGGTGGCTGCTTAATTAGTTTATTGCATTTATGTACCGGAAAACAAGGATATCCTGCCTAAGAATCCTATCTGTTACGGCATCCTTTAAAGCATGTTTAAAGAAGCTTGGGCAAAAGAGCTTGTCAGATGGCACATGTTTGCACATTTCTAGGTGCAGTGTGCCTAACTCTTTTGGAAGGCAGGAAGGGTGAATCCTAGTAAGAGCATCTCAGCTAGTATGTTCATAGCTAAGACGTGTGTTGCTTTGTTAATGACAACTTTATGAGTATGTCAGTAGAGTGTTGGAGACCCAGTCCTCTTGTCTCCACCTTGATTCCTTTTCTTGTGGGTAGGTTAAGTAGTGGGGAAGAGTTTCATGGAGGAAGAGGAGAAAAGGCCTTAGACTCCTGGCGCTTTCTTTCAGATGCCTCATGGTTTCTTAGATGAAACTGTGGAAGTGAAGTTCGAAAGCTTGTTTTACCTTGTCCTCTCTAGAGTAAGTGTAGTGCTGATAATTTGAAGGATTTTGGACTCGTTAGAGTTTATTGGGTGCGCTAATACTTAGATATACCAAATAGCCTCAAAAGGGTGCATACAAATTGTTTCAAAAGATGATTTGTCCTTCGTTGAAAGCATAAGTGGCTATGGAGTATGGGTTTTAGTATGAGATAGGACAGGGCACAATTTTGACAAGAAGGATGATGGTTGTCTGTGGGTCGTGCACCGGTCCTCTTTGGTGCTCAAGTGTGCTCAAAGGAGTAACAAAGAAGGATCGAGAGGCGTGTTCTTGTAATGGCAAGGCTGACCCTTGGGGAGAGGGGTCAGGAAATGGAGGGATGGAGGGACGTTCTTGATCGAGAATCGTGAGAATGACATGACAGGTTCCTTGAGAGTTCATGAAATTGTAAGATCTCTGAGTTGAATGTGCTTTTGAGAATCTCATAACAAAAGTTCTACGCAGAATGATATATTAAGTTTGTTGAAGTCAGAATCGTACAAGGGGATTCTTCTATTTATGGCGGCTTAAAGTTGTGCTACACATGAGCGTAATATCCTTCTAAAAGTGTAACTTGGCTGCCAAAAGTCATGCACGAGTATGCCAGTGACAACAAGCTCATGGAGCCCCCAAATCCTGTCATAACTTGTGTTTGCACATGGTGCAAGGTTTGTATGAACTTTACCCGCAAATGAGAAATGAAATACCTTCAGTGCAAGAGAGGATGTATGATGTGGGGCTGGGGAGTTGCCTGTAAAGTACCTGATTGTGGAGAACTTGTATGAACTTGTACCCGCAAATGAGAAATGAAATACCTTCAGTGCAAGAGAGGACTTATGATTTGGGGCTGGGGAGGTACCTATGAAGTACCTGATCGTGGTGATCATGGATTCTACTTGGCTTTGTGCCGCTTCCTGCGAAGCATCGCATTAAGCTCTTTTGCATAAAGTTGCCCTCTATGATAGCATTTCGTGCCAGACACATGGGAGCTGGTATAATGTATGCCCATACTACACTGTGAAACAACATTTTCATCTTGATTAGTGCGACAGACATTATTTTGTAATAATAGGTTATATGTGACACATAATAGATCAACAAATTTACAATAATGTTTTGTGATTTACTTATAAAAAGAACTGATCTATAAATGTTATATGGTTTGGAGATATATGTGCCCCTCAGAATCGTCTTCTTCCCTCTCAAAGGAAAACAGAAGAAAAGATTCCGCTCTTCTCCAGCTAGAGTAAGAAGAAAATTTGCATAACAGACAGCAGCTACTTTAAACAGAAAGAGGAGGGGGGTGATATAGGAGGGTGGATACATGAATCCAGAGGCTTACAAAAAACTCCATGTGGGGACCCCTTCAGGAAATGATGCCTTAAGAGATGCCACCGCAGTTTTTATCTAGAGGGGTACCTTAGATCCTTTCCCTGTTCAAGTGTCAAGCCTCTTTTTCTTTTGGCTCAGGCATGTATCCAGGTCCTTAGTGCCTTTGTGATCCTCTTGGAAAAACTGCACTAGAAGCTTAGCCCCTAATTGCGTGCCCTTCGAGACAAGGATTCCTTTTCAAAACAATAAAGTGTTTGCTTCGCAAACGTTCCCTGTATATAGTATCCTTTATCAAATTTCTCGCTTAGTGCCCATAACTCAAATCACCTTATTGTCAGAGTTTTTGAAGATCGAAACCTGATGTAAATGATATGAAAAATGAGGGTAACTGTGAGGAAATTCATATTCTAACAGTTGCCACATAGGGTTTTGTGTAAAAATGCAGATATAACATGTACCTTACGGTGCACCAAAAAAAGATACCCAGTCCCAGTAAAAAAACAAGTTCCCAAAACAATTGATAGGGATGGGGTTTTAGTTGGGGCCTCATATTTTATTTCGTGGTTTTATCACATCTATCTGGCTGATATTATGTACATGCTTCTTCCTTCTTTATATTCCTGTTAGTGTTATCTATTTGTATGTAGGTCCCTTCTGTTCATTTCCAATGTTTCTGTTTTTACCAGGTTCCACCTGTCTTTTCAAGAAAATGCAGAGGAATCTGATGGTTCAGATGCAGACTCTGATGAAATGGGCAGGCCGCGCTTTTCTTCTATATCAAAAGCTTTTGGTTTCCTAGACAAAGAACTTGCTGCCAGTGGTTTTACTAGAAAGGATCAGGATGACATTGAAAAGGTTTGTTCCATTTGGGGCTTTCTTGTTCCAATCTACTCATGGGCATGTTCTCTCATGTTTTGTAGGTTGTGATAACGTCCTCATCTCATAGTTGACACAATTTGTGTGATTGTGTCTGCAATATGGTGTCTTTACTGGATAATCATCTTTCAAGATGCCCTGGCAGTCTAGGGCCGTTGTATGACTTTCCATGCGACTTTGACTTTGCAGGATCTTGTATGTTGACTTTGCATTGTTAACTTATCTTTGACAAAACCGTAAAATATCTCGAGTATTAAACCAAATGTTATGAACCATAGGCCCCTTCTAGAGTACCTCAATGAGTTTATTTTTTGATTACTAGGAATACACAAATACAGAACTGCCATTGAGGGGGCATACCCGAGTACACCCCAAGTATACAAGCAGAAGCCCAATTGGTAAACGCTTTACAAAATCATCCGAATACTTTACACATCTAAAACAGAACCAGACATGCTTTCAAAATGACGCTTATTCCTTTCAACCAAAGATGCCACCGAAGGCATAAAGGGGCAATTTTCTAACAAGCATGCGGTGATTTCTTTTGGACATCCTTGAGGCCAGCAATAGAGAACTGCACAATTCACCCCAAAATTAGAGAAAATAAAAGATAAAAATTTCTTGAAAAATTTAAGTTGAACTCAATAAGTCATTGTGTAATCTGTTTGCAAAAGATATAAACTGTCAATTAGTCCATGTGAAGCCCTCTTCTGACGGGTGTGATAGATTTTTGATTTCAAATAAATGAGACCAGTTTTGGTTTGTCTTTATGCATGGGATCATTCCTACTATAGTTTTGAGACATGGTGGTGTATCTCATCTCATTTCATATTATCATGAGGTATACCATCGCTATCAAGAACTGTAATTGCTTCACTAGATCCTTAATTTTCCTCCTTATTGAACAGATCAGTTACGGTATGTCTCTATGCATGGTATTATTCCTACTATAGTTTTGAGGCATGTTGGTGTAACCACACCACTCTCTAAGAAATTAAATAGTTGTCTTTGGCCCATCTCATTGCATACTATCACAAGGTAGACCGTCGCTCTCAACAACTGTAATTGTTTGACTAAATCATTACTTTTCCTCCTTGTTGGGCAAATCAGTGTCATCCTGATTGCTACTTTATAGACGTATAAGGTCGCCATTATCTTTTTGCAGTTTATTGAAGGGGATCCCGAGAAGGATTCTGGTTCTGACGATGAAGAAAGTGAAGCTGAGCAGCCCATCTCTGACGATGAAGGAACTGAAGCTGAACTCAGCACTATAAACGAACCAAACATCAGCAATATTGGTTCCCTGTGCTTGCTGGACAAGGTAAACTCCAATAAAACCTTCACTGGCAGGCAACGAATCCCAGCGATCCTATTAATATGTCTCTCAAGTCACAACTAGCCATTCTGTTAGGGCTTTAGACTGTAAGAGGGGCTGTTGTTCAGAGTAATGCTACACCTTGATTCCTAATCTTAGTCTGTTGTTTGGGGTGGTTGTGTATTTGAAGGGCCGAGCACGGGTTTGAGTTCAGTTTAGCATGTCAGAGGGTGGCTCAGGCTAAATTGGTTTTTGATTGATGTTCCGTAAATTATGTGAACTACATATTCTGAAGGCTCCATGGGTATTGTATCTCTTAAAATTTCACCTCTCAAATTGGATAATTTTTTTCTATGCCATTGACATAATATGATTCAGCATGAACGAGATTCGACCAATGGCAAGGGAGGGAAAGTGGAGGTCCTGGAGGAAAATCAACAATCTGCTGAAAGCAGGCACAGTAGTGGAGCTGAGGTTCAAGGGGTGAGTGACCAGGTATAGCTATTATTCTCTTCTTTCCTACACGTCTTCTAATGTCTGCAGAATGCATTTTGTTTAGGTCTCGCGTGATGGCTTGCCTATCATCTTTACCAATTTTGTCATTGTTGATCAAATTTAGGCTTAATTATGAAATCGTTCTTACAGGAGGAAGATAGGGAAATTGAGCATCAAGATGATCCTGAACTTATGAAGCGTCTAACGAAGCAGAGAAAACATGCCATTCGAGCAGCCCGGGGGGGACATAAGATATGTGCATCTAGAAATACTTACAAAGACAAGGGTGGTAGATCCTCACAGAACTCCAAGATCCAGAAGCAATTGAGCAGCTGGTGAAAGTGTGTGAACGGCGAACAAAACAAAAAACAGAAGATGCCTACTGTGTTGTTTACAGAGTTATACAGTGAGCAAAGGGTTTTTGGTTTAAATTCAAGTCCTTGCTAAGATGCCGAACTTATACTTGCCTTGTATATTATATATATGCGCTTGAGCTGTGACCAAGCAAAGGCGGAGCATAATGCCCCCCTCCAGAAGAAGATTAGCTCCTCGCGTTAGATCGTGTAAGATGATTTTCCTGTATACTCTTGCGTGTATCCGTTTTGCGGATCATTTTGGTAAGCTGTGGCTTTAGGATATAAGAATATTTAGTGATGAGATGGATAGATTTGGCTGCGGTATAATCGAGTTAGATTGAAGTGTTTTTTTTTTGGCATCTGGCAAGGAGGAATATCTTTGGCAAGTTGACGTCGGACTGATGCAATGATAAACATGAATCAATGATCCAAAAAAGCTTCTCAAACACCGAGAAGTAAAATATGATAACTAATACATACAGTATTGGCCAACCAGTTTTACAGAATCGTGTGTATGACAACTAGTACGGTATCCCCTGTAACGTACGCGAAGCTTGTTCTCCACTCTTTCGACCTTTGCTTAATTGTGCAGGGACGGACATAAAAAATCGTGCGTGTAATAATAGGTACAAGTTCTGTACAGCAGCCAGCTTCAACACCGGGAGAGGGAGGGAGGGAGGGAGGGAGGGAGAAGAGCTTCAATTGATTCGGTGGGCAGGCTCAATCTCTCCTCCTGCATTACTCTCTTTCAATGCAGCTTCTTCCTTCTCTTCTCCTTCTACTATTTCTGTCATCTGAAGCACATGATGAGACTGAGATGACTCTTTAGGACCCACTTGGCTAGAGCCATTAGCGGCAGGTCTCCGCAAGCCTCTATCCCTTGCCTTCTGAGCCCAACCGACTAGACCCTCCTGTATATGCTCTTCAAATATTGCCTTTTTGAATGTACTTCCCATCTGCATTTTGCATATGAGCAAGGCGGTAAGTCAATGGTTGTCCTCGAACCGAATTCACCAACACTTCAAAGTAAATCCTACACCAACCTGCGTGACAATTGCGTAGAGAGGGAGGGTACTGTAACTACAAAAGACCTGGACGAATGCCCTGCAACAGGAAATTGACAATGTGCTTGTAAGCACATATTCTAAACCTGATAGCAAAAGAAGTATGTAGTATAACAGAAGGAAAGGAAACTTCAGATGATCATACCCTACAATAAGTCGGGGGATGATAAAACCAATTTGTCCCATGATGCAGGAGTCAAAACCATATTGGATCTGTCATTGGCAGTTTATCATTGTCACAAAATCTTTAGTGTGGCCATCAGCTGCTGTTAAATTATAACAAAGGCTACTCCCAATAGATATACTAAAAGCGATATACATTCTTTTGCTATCTTTTTCTAAATGAGTGCCAATTAGTAATATGGTAGATCTAGATTCAGTGCAATGCCTTACCCAAATAAAGAAGAAAAACGCAAGCTCAAATGAATTTTGGAATAGGATGATGTGAATCAATATAAGGACGAGGCGGGGTCGGTTCCACCAAAAGTGTTCATCTGAAGGCGTAACCACCAGATCTCCTTCTATGGCCGCGTGTTTCTCAGCAACCTCGTGAGCCAATTGGCTTATAACGTGCTCCAGTTTAGTGCCCACAGCAAGTAAAAGCTGGAAGGGAAAAGATACAGCTCCAGTCATACTCTATTCTTCTTAAACCATGGAATATTTGCAATCAATTAGAAAAAGCATTAAACCGGGTGTGCACAATGATGCATACAGTAACAAAAAGTTTAGAAGAAGTGCTATTGCTAGAATCAGGTAAGAGGGGCCAATTTATATGAATTTTACAGGGACTATGCACTTCTAATCAACTGTAGGTACATCTCTGTATTGGTTTTTTTCTTTTACTCCTTTTTCTGGAGGGGGAGGGAGAGGGGAGGGGGTGAGCTGATTGTTTTAAAATTTAACTACACAAAACATATAGTTGAATCATTTCCTGGAAGCAAGGATTAAGAAACTACAGATTCATTATACACGGGAATAATGAGGGTAAGACAAAGCTCTGCTAAATCCGTCATGGAGATCTAGTTTATTTTGTGAAACTTGACAGTATAGTATTGGGACAGCAGAAGGAGTCTCGTTTCTACTTCTATCTTTTTGGGCAACTTCAAGCACTCTTTAGTTCAAAAAACACATACAAACAAGATGGTGTAGATTTTATGGAATTGTAACTTATGGTTGTAGATGGAATGCATCTGCACATTGTAGAAAAGTATTTTCCACCTATTATGTTAGGGATACTTACAACAAATGGAACAAATGCTAGGTAGAAATATGCATGCCAACCTGCAGAAACAACACAATTTATAAGTAATGATCAGTTTGAGACAGGCCAGGAACAGAACCAACATGTGGGTGGCATTCTCTTCATAAACATTGGTACTGTTGCTATTCACTCAATTCTGGTTCCTCATTTATAAAGGGTATTGAGTGGTTGCAAAATTTATTATTCGAAAGCTTAAAAAGATAATAAACGGTCTAGTCGCTTCTAAAGTAAATGTAACGGCTTACCATAAACATTGAGTAGCAAGAAACCAACCACGAACATCCAAAGATACCAACTGCCATTTACGTAAGTTAGACCAGTCAAAAAAGAAGGATAAATTACAAGCATTGACAACTACTAGCCCTAAAGTAATTTTGGTATGCACTCTTACGATCCATGAACAGACTAAACATGATAAACACATGGTCTTCAACTTCGAAAACTTAGATGAGAAGAATCGTCTGCCAGACTTTGAATCGTGGTTTGAAACCTCAGAGACTCACATGCCAAAATTTTGAATTGTGTCAACGTATGGCATGCTATGTCTTAATTTCAGAACGTCACTTACCTTATTCCAACAACTCTCTTAAAATCTACTTCAAGGGCACGCATCATGTAGTTGTGAAAATTAAACTTTCGATTTCCCTTGCAATGAGTCTACAACAATGGAATAAATGGTTAGCATTAAACCCACGACAGATAGGCACATATTAAGTACTAGACAAACACTTAAAAAAAGATTTCCTGATCAAGTGGCGCACCATGATGAAGCCGTGTCGTAATGCGATATAATCTGATCTGGTTAGAGATGCATAGAATTGCTTGAAAAATGAATGCTGAAACAGTAAACAGAATTAGTTTCAATGATGTAAGGAATCTCGAAAAGAAAACTGAATTAAAAAATTGCAAAGCAACTATATTGCCATCAATAGAAAACATGCAGGCAAAAGCAATGGGAAAAGATAATATCAAAGAACCATTTGTAGTTTTCTTCATAGTTTTTCATGAATTGGTGTTCACTTCATACTCAAATTAACTGAATATTAGGAATGAATGTTGTCAGATTATGGATTTTGATGTTTTAGAGGATATCCCAGCTATATGTTCTTGAGTCTGTGAATGCACTGTAGTTGCTGACACAAGCTTTGCTTATGAATACAAGTTTGTACACCAGGAAAATCTGTTAAGAACTGTGCATGGTTTGAATGTGCTAGGGATGGTAATCCTGTATAAGCAGAATGCGGTCATCCATCTGGTTTTCACTCATTAAGAAGTCACGCACATTCTTAAGCAAGTATGACTGCTATAGCAACTTAAAAGTTATTTCACTGTAATGCTACTGTGCACATACAGAGCAGATTGCACTTCTATGTATCAAAGAGCACATCTTCTTTGATGATTGAATTTTGACATTCCCGTACTAGGGTCTTTTTTCCCCTTGGAAAACAGCTATATAGTTGTGGACTCTTTCATGGACAGTGCAAACTCAGATGCAGATTAGACTTGGAGAATAAAGCCTAGCACGTTGCCTGTAGAATTTTACTTTCAGATTACCCAAGAGGATGAGCGGCTTTTCATGACAGGTACATGGACTTACCAGCCAACCAAGTAGATGTGACCTTTTACCAATACCCCGAAAGCGGGACCTGATGAATGCGTGGTCACCGAGGTAGGTAACCGTGGGCTCGGTTCGGAGATCTGCATGAATCGTATGCGCGGATAATTAAAACAATGTAGCCAATTATTTGAGGCAGTAGAATGTGATTATTTACTGTAGAAACAGCAAGAGAAGAGTGAAGATCTTTGGGGTTGCTTTAGTGACTTACAATTCATATGACCTATAGAAACAACCAAAAAGCAGCAAAGCCAAGACCATAGAGCAAGAGTCAACAGGGAGAGATGAATATCAGAGAAGCGAGTAAGAGGGGGAGGGAGTGGGAGTGCATATCCTCCTTTGCCTAGCGTGTGAATAACATTCAACTTTGACAAATGCATTAATCCTTTTGTGACAAATGCATTAATCAAAGGGCGCGCCTACTAAAACTGAAGTAAAACGAACCTTGAAGAGCATAATCATGTAATTATAGTTCGTACCCGTTATCATATCATATGGGAACAATTTTTAATACATTCATGGAAGTAAATATATATATATATACACGGGGAACTAGCTGGGACTAATTAAGAGCAATACGTACCCTCTTGAGGATTATATTCCTTCTTCTGAACATCATCCTCCCAGCGTTTCCAGCGGCGTATCTGCACCACCGTATTTAAACGACCGGCAGAAGCAACAAGGTAAGAGTAGAGGTAGGAATTAATGAAGGGGATTGCATAACTACAGAACAGAGTAGAAATGAGGAAGGACTACATAGCTGCGAAGCCAACTTTACCTGCGCGCTACCAAAAATGACTGTCAGAGCGCAAAACACCACATGCACCACAGCCAGCACAAAAATAAAGATGTGAAGATGATGCACTGCTGTGTAAGATAATGCCGGGATCTTGCCCTGTTCCATCATCAAAGTCCAAAGAAGGCCAGGATCACTCGTCACAACAAAGACGGACGGAGGAGGGTGCAATAAAAAGAGCTACATACATCTTTATTAATTACACATCAAATTTCGGACATGAAACAGTGGAAGATGCCGAGCAGAGGATAGACACCCCCTCATTAAAGGACGTTCTATTTTCATTCTAATTCTCCAGAAAATCAAGACTTTCAACAAGATGCTTGGGATGTTCATGGCACAAGGCGGTCGGTCCACATGCCCGAAAACACCGGAAATACATTTGTAATTCTACTACAAAACTTTATTTATGGGTCACGTTCCAGAGCTGCTATAGAAACTAGTCAACCAAAACAAGTGGTTTAGGGCAAAATTAGATCAACAAGAATTCGGCCCAACTTAATGGTCCAACAAACTAGGTCTGGTCCGTTTTCATGGTTCAGTAGTATTACATGTGAGAATCAAGTTAAATTTGGACATCAAAAAATCTCTTCTATTAATGGAAAACAATATCTCTTTAATTACGAAATCAAGCCCCAATTCAATTCATGATCGGTTTTTCAAAATTAAGCCTACTACATAGCCCATAAATAAAGAGCTTAGTTTGGAGATAAACAAAACCAACGCCCTGCCGAAACTTTGCCACGGGCACATTGCATCCCAAGAATTGTGCTTCATTTGAAGAACAATACGCACTGAGTGTGCTGCCCATCAATCGAGCACTTCCGAGGCACGATGATTAATTTTCTTTTTATCTCAAGTCAAAGAGATTATCTTTCAACTTCTGTAATTCTACAAGTCGAGGATCACTACACTTGTTCGAAATAAATCCTCGGAGCCCTCGTTCAAACATTACTTTGATGATAATTCAACCTTAAAAAAGGTTTAAAAACGTTATAGTCCGAGTTTCAAGATCAAGTTGTTTCGGCTCTTAACGCCTCGGAGATCTTATAAGAAGATTTCACCATTTCTTTTCGTTTAAAAACCACAGAGCAGTGGTGATACCCGCTTACTTTAGATTTGGAAATCAAATTTGTCCCTTGTTTATTGTCTCGCGACTTTAGAACGAAATTTGTGTTTACAGCCCTAACCAACAAATACGGTTAGGAGATCGATTTTTGTAATTAATCAGCAATGTTAAAGTAGGCAACAAACTAGTGATCAAGTAGATGCAAATGTCAAGGACATTCAGCGTGCCATTTTGAGGTTGTATGTAGATGACGTTTGGGACTGACCGTAGAATAGTCAAACTTGATTTAATCGGTATATGGGTGTTTGACAAAAAAAAAGCTTAAGAGACTAAAATCTGTCTTGAAAAGTTAAAAACTGATTTAACCTACAATCATGAAAAGTGAGGATTATAAAATAATCAATTTTTTCGTAATCAGGTTTGACTTTCTAATTTACCATACTAAAGGACATCCCATGTCCCTTAATTATTTATTAGGTGTGACTAGTTACCGTATTATAACCATTGACGTGACATTGTGAATATTTTCAATTCAACATCATAAGTGACAACTTTTGTAAATGGCTGAAAATAGCTTCTTCTATAACTTATTTGTACATTATGATTATTTACAAATGAAAGTTATGTTAAGATTATTTCATTAAGTACACATTAAAAATTTATTTAATAAGTGTCCTTTACGATAAAATACTTTTTATAACTTAAGTTAATTTATAATTATTTTTTCTAAATAGCAAAATGATTCTTCTTAAAGTAGATTAAATCTAATTTTGAAAACTTATTAAGATTAAGTTAAAATCTGCTTTTTAGAATCAATCCTAAACGGATTCTTAATGTCTTTCAGATAATCTAACTAACTTAATGCTGCAGTAAACGTTTCGAGTAGTGATAGGAACTAAGCTACTTAACACCTTAATAGTCAAACACTCGGCATGACAATCAAATTTTAGATTTAGCGACCAAACTTGATCATGATTTAGTTTACTCGAGTTCTAAATTATTATATATGGACATTTTAAAATGCATGAAATACTCGTGTCAGACACTCGACGTTTAAATATGGGTATAAAATATGTGTCAGACATATGTGTCCGACGTATGCCATAGAACATGCCACTAACAACACTAATATGATATATATATTTTTTACCTTGCTATTACTAATAGATGATCTCAGTTCTAACTTAAAACATCTGGTAAGTTAAGGAATAACTAAGAATCAAGTAAACTAAGAAATAACTAAAAAAACAAGAGCAAATAAGAATACTTTTGACATGTTATTGCCTTTTCTTTAAGTTTTGAAAATTAGACGTATTAAATATTTAAACATGTATTCGAGTCGGGTACCGCAGCGAGTCCAAATAAATAACAGAGGGTAATGGTTAAGAAAGAGTAGATTGAAAAGATAGCCGTACATACCAGCGTGGCGCAATAATCACCGGTATTAGATGATGCTGCTGGCTCGGCAAGGAGGCGACGACCGTTGACCGGAAGCACGGAAGAGAAGAAAGATTGGAAGTGAGCAGTAGTAGTAGCGGATGAGCTTTCTTCGTCATCGGCGTCATACGGCTTGTCCTTGCAAGGGAGCCAGGAATCAGCCTGGCGTTGGGTGATGCATATCTTGGTGGTAATTTCCGTTTGGAACACTGTCAGCAGCAGGGATATGAACCCCAGCAGCATCAACTCTGCATCATGCAAATCCCGGTCAATCTTCCCAATTATTTTTTTACATCAAAATTATCATTGGTTCAATCAGATACATATCCAATCAGCATGCACGTTTCGTCCACGAGTAGTAGGTAGGAATGGAATGGAACTAACTAAGAAAATGGACAGAGAGAGACAAGAAAAGAAGAGCAGAGGAAGGGCATGCCTTCTTTGATTTTGAGCAAGGCGTCAAAGAGAGGTTTCTGCTTTTTCCTGAGCAAGTACTGAAACATATTCAAAGCACATGCAGATTCTGTTAGCATGAGTGAAATTAATATGGCAAACTAACAAGAAACCGGGGATGGGGAATATTACGTACACACACCCGAGGCTAATTAAATTTTTGTGATGAAGATAGATGCATGTAGCTAGAGAGCTGTATGTATTAGCATATACAGAACCTACCTTGCCAGCGAAGTGAAGGATCCTTTCAACGGCAAGGGAGATGGCGACGATGACCGTGCAGACGGCGGCAACCACCCAGGTGGGAGTTTGCTCTAAGGTGGTTGCAGCAGCTCCAACTTCTCCTCCAGCCATCCCTTTCCGACTATTCTCTGTCTCTGATTGACTCCTCGCTTCTTTTTCTTCTGTTTATATATATACAAGACTCGGTTGGGTGGTTGATTGAAAACAGAGAGAAGAGCAGCAGGAAGGCCTTTTAGTCTCAGGTCAGATGCTCTGCCCAGGCGTGTGGAACCCGCTGCCAAAGACAAGGCTGGGGGGGCTGGCTGGCTGTTATGTATCAGCAGTAAAATAATAATAATAATAATAATAATAATAATAATAATATTCCAAACATCTGAGAAGGGGTACTAAATACCAATATAAGACCGGGGTGTACGTGGTGGGGTGGGAGAATAATTGGTCAAAGGTTTGTAAGATTGAGGTAAATGCTGGCTGGCTGGCGATCAAAAAGCTAGCTCTGCAGATATTTATTTAGAGGCATATTGGCAGGCGGCCTATTGGAGCTATTTGGGACGTGAACAATACATACAGACAATTGGGCGTTTGTGTAAGCAAGCTGTGTTCCTCTTCGGCTGTTCCCATTTTTCCTCTACAGAAGCAGAAGCAGAAGCAGAAGCAGAAGCAGAAGCAGAAGCAGAAGCAGAGTTTGTGCTTGTCAATTGATCAATCTCTCTCCATCTGGAACCCTCTTCAATCCTTATTTGAAACGTTGAATTGAATTCTTAGCTGCTTTGATGTTTTCAGACCACGATTAGCCTCATTTTTGTGTTGACCACCAATGAAGTTACCATGATTCATCGGAGCATAAAGTCTTTCTAAAGCCATCAACTCTTCCTATTCATGGAAGAAAATTCATACTACTACTTAACGAAAAGTCCTTGTACCATAACAGGTCAAACTACACACACAAAACTATGTATATGTAAATGTGGTGATAACTTATTTGATCATCTACTACCAGATGAAAAGATACATTTATACTTCCTACTCCTTTCTTAAACTAATTAAGACATAGATATTTGAGATGAACCAGTACTAGAATCAACTCATACATGATTTTTGAGATGAAGTTACAATTTTTACGTAAGTACGTACGTACGTACATACTAGATCTTCTAATTGCTATTTTTCTTTCTCCGGTTCTAGATTTTTGTGTTGATGGTCATAAGTGTGACTAAAACATGTGATTAAAAGATATATCATGAATAATTTTCAAACAGAACATATACACGTGATTAGTAAGACAAAACTAAAGATCTTTGACAAAATAACCTTGGCAGGAATTTAAAGCTATTGGATTTTTTCTTTCTGCTTACTTGTTCGTTATACAAAACCTCAAGTACCCGAGCAATGCTCGGAAAACTAATTTATGTTGACTCAAGAATCAAATAGATAGATAAATATATTATTTCAATGTGCGATATAAATATTAGTAGACAAATTAGGTCAAGAAATCAAAAGTATATTTGTGTTTTGATGACAAATACTTGTAAGTGGTGGTATCATGCTAACAATGATAATATGAAGAGGTACCATACTGTTATGTATGTCAAAATTAAACGCTAATTCTTCTTAATATTATGTCTAATTGTTATAACACGTATTAATTTAAAATAAATGAAGCAAGCATTGACGATGAAAGGACACCCTTTTGTTATTTGTGCCAATATGAGGAACAATAACATCTTTTTAGAGGACTGGGAGATGCCGTGACGAAGAAAAATGTACCTTGTATATATTTTTTTACATGAAGTCGTAGCTTTCGCTTTACTACTTTAATTTCCTTTTGGGGAAATGACCTAAATCGACTCTATTGTTGTTGTGGTCCTTACTATTTGCGGCGGAATGATTTTTTAGTTAAGCTTTGCTCATTTCACTTTAAGTACAAAAAGAAGAAGAAAAAAAGATAAGTCAACACTTCCGAGTTTCTTTATCGAGATAAAAACATAAATATATGGAAGGTACCGGTACTAGAACGAGTTATTGTGCGTTCTTAAGACGAAGCTACATCTATTTATATAACAACATGCTCTAGTCTAGTCGTTATTTCTTCTCAAAGGCCGCAAGGCTATTTCTAATTTCGAGTTTTGCTATTCTACTCCCACATTTGTACCATACAGGTGAACCAACATCACCAAAGTGTTTTCCATGACAAAAAATTGGCGAAAGCATATTGCCCAATGAGTAATGCACCTTTACAAATGTGTAGTACAGCGTGTCCAAACTTGTCCTCACACCTTCTTAAAGAAAAGAAAAGAAAAAAAAATCTGTAGGTAAAATCTGATATAATTAATCAAATGTGATATTAGTGCAATGTATTAAACCTCCTTAGCTGGCAACTAATATGATCTAATGGTCAAAAGTAATCAATAGCGTGATTATTACTGTGATAAAAGTAAGTTATGAAAGAATATATACAGAAAAATAAAAAGACAGAGCTTTATCAATAGGTTGTTAGAATATTGATAGGAGAGGTCGGGGCAAAAGATGACATTTAACGCTCGTCTGTACATTTATATAGATGTTGATATTCGTGATTCTAATGCTCTAAACTCTATCCAAATTATCCTTCCTGCTGTCACATGTCACGTCGTGAAAGAGTACAAAAATATATGTAACATGTTATCAATACTCATTCACCTAACGAGTTGTGTCACTTTCGGGCAAGTTGATTGGTGGGTGGTCCATGATTGTATTATAGAAAAACAAGTGGGAAGAATAATTATACTATTTTCATGTTCTGGTGGAATGAGTAATTATTATTGATTTAACGAGGATCTTTTGGAGTATTGCCTCACTGCTGCTCATTGCTTGTATTGCCTCACTGCTGCTCATTTGCTTGACGTTTAAAATCATCTTTAGAACTTATCATTAGTTGCTAAAGAACTGAAAATTTGGTCTTGTAACAACAACATTTGTACCTCGATCTGCAACACTTTTTTTGAACTGTTCCTCTGCACTAATTGCAAAATATCCAAACCCCTGTCGGTTAGGCCAAGTTGAAGCAAGCTTTTCCTCGCCATGTGATAAGTGGCATCATTAACAGCGTTTACCATTATCAACCCTTTGGCGCTGCATAGAGATCGACATAATGTGTGGACAGAATGGACTCTCCCTTCATAAAAAATCTGTCCCTTTAAGTAGTGACATATTTTACTTTTTATATATGTAAACCGCCGAATAGGATACAATTGTCGCATCTTAGTTGCATTTATAGTAGTTTTCTCACAAAAGTTATATTCTTAGGTCTCATCAGTAAAATGAATCAGGCTAGTCAGGGCTAGCTTGTGTTCGCTTGTTTAGAAGTTCGTCCTCTTGTGGTTTTTGAAACTGAAGCTTGAACATTACTTGGCAGTTTTGTCTACTATCTAAGCTCGGCTAGATTAAGTCGAAAGTTATATGATGCTGGGGCACGTATAGGATGAACGGGAGAGATAAACAAGCAATTTGAAGCTCGATAAATGGTTTGGACAGCACAACTTTAAGGCGGGTCATAAGCATTGGGAGCGTGGTGCCAAGTCTGTAGCAGGTGTAGCCCATTGCCAGATTTCTCGAGTCTGGGTAATTCACGGGCTAATAGGAGCTCATCGGCAGGCTGGATATGGTAGGCCGGCAGCGGGGAGAAAGTGCAGTGCCATCTTTGCCTTCTTCATGAACTGGGCCCAAGATAGTGCACATAATTTAGCAGTTGCATGCTCCAACGCCCAACCCAATGCTCCGTATTTTTAGAAGACATTCTTGCCAGGAGATCGAGGAGGAGTATGAGGCCATCATCGTCGCTTCCTCAGCACGAGGAAGACTCTTTGATCTCATTCAGAATATGATTTCAGTAACAAGCATTTAGTTCAGAAGTTATTACGACGGAGTTCAGAGATCATTCAGAACATGATTTCAGTAACACAAATGGAGGCATCTTAGCTATACCACCAACTTTGTCTGTCAAACAGTTAGCAGTTGTTCCGTCTTGTGGCATAACTAGATTCTACCAGGATTTGTGTTTTACAGTAAAATATAACAGTGAATTGCATTGATAAATACCTTAACGAATTACAGGAAGACTTCACGTTCTACAACATATTGCTCTCTTAATTGCGCATACTTAGTCGGACATCATCTTTACAAGCCTTACTGCTAGAGGACATTAGGTTTTTTGCCAAAGTAACACACATTTTATCCTTGGATGGCGCAACAGCTAAAATAAGGAATTGTCTAGTAAAAGCCATACTTGCTTTGGCAATACTTCAACCTTACTCTTATGAATGTTGCAGAGAATTCTACAGAAAGAGAATACTGTTTGGCTGACCATCATTGCATCAAACATTGACGTTGAACTTTGGCCCTCCGCCTTCAACTTGGCCCTCCGCCTTCAACTTGGCCCCACGCCTTCGCCAGTCGCAGTACTGCCAGTCCTCAAACCTTGTCTAGGTCGCCTCACTTCATCCCTTGCCTTCTATCTTTACGCTTTTCCACATTGTCAACTATGGTATCTGACTCACAATAATGTACTCCCTTGTACCACCTACACGTGTCCACAAGCTCACTCACTTAGCAACATTTTAGCGACTATGCTATGGAGGTGAGCATCGATGTATAATTCATCCTTAGTCCGTCATGCCTAACCGCAAGACTAAATCTGTTAGTCACGCCACGAAAACTAGTCAGGGTCTTTCCCGAAGGACTAGCACGTCTTGGACGACAAGGTCTTTGATGCTATTTAGCATCAGATGCATGTTGTATGTAGTGATCGAGGTGCCCAATGCCTTAGTTGTGGTGGAAGCTATCATGCGGCTCATGCTTCCTACCATCACTGTCTCCTGGATGCACAGGCGAGCTTGACGACTATTATCCTTGAACTGCAAAATGCCGCTGCTCATTATAGCAGGTTTGCTCCTCTGTCTATTGGACATGACCTAATCCCCATATTTGGACCATGCCTTCTTCTAGCTTGTGAAATTCCAAATTCCTAATTCGGGTTAGCTCCTATTGCCATGGTTTTAGCCTTAGCGCATGGGCTGGATCTGGACACTACTCAATAACGGTGTCGGGAACACATATCCGTCAGTCCCATGAAAAATTATGCGACAGAATTCTCAATACCCATGCCTTGCACCCCTGGTTCTGTAGCATTAAAACCTGGCCGCACCAAGATGCTCACATATCCTTAACATTCAACATGAGCTTGTGCGAGGTGTCCGATCCTGTTGTTACTAAAGACCCTTTATCCAGAGGCAACACTCGCAAGTACAACATAATCAGGATCATTTCTGAGTCAAGTCTAAAGGTCGTACTTTTGTACAATTTAATGTGATTAACTACTTTGGGCATCTCAAAACATGGTTTGTGGGCCTAACACTTTTGTCTAAAGTTTTTGACTTGGTCTGATTGACCATTTCTCTTTATGACCTTTGAAGTGTGAAAAGTTTAGGTAGTCTTGAAAAACCACTTAGCTTACTTTTGTAAGCCTTTTTCTTCTTTATATATTGATCTCACTTTTCACATATTCGCACTGACTTTTCTCATTCTACCATCCAAAAATAAATAAATAAAAAACTGGCACAATAATTCTTCTCATTTTTCGTAGTATCTACACTATTATCTCGTGTTATGCTTAAATTATGTTATTTATATTGTGGGTATTTGGAAACACGAATGTTCGGAGATGATTCTTCATGTTCGGCTCCATTGCAAGTGCTATAGTCTAATCCCGTGAAATGGTGTACCATCAACCCTTTGCATCGAGCTATTGCAGTAGAGTGAGGGTAGGAATTACCTCTTAGGACAAAGCATTATGTGGCTTATTTTAAGTATTTACAAGATCTCTCTTATCGTCTTTGCTGTGTTATTATTTCAGATCTATATTTCTTTGTGCATGAGTTAGTGATCTCCATTACAAAATTATTTTCAAGGATTATTTCCAGCATACTTATTATCCAAATTATGCCTTGATCACGATGTTAGTATCAATGTTACAGATCTAAGGTTCATGTAATTTCGCAAACTACACACGTACAATTGGTCCCTTAACGTTAAGAGATTAACTTTCAGGCCATTCTCTAAGATGGTGGGACATCCTTCCCACTAAATACATCAATCGCAACACGCATCACCAAAATCATTAAAACCAAATTCAGATTAAAAAACACTGGGCTGCATATTACCGTATGTCTAGTGCACAAAGAAAGGTAGAAAGAGCCTGTGGATAGAGGTTGGCTGGGCACGCTAAGCATGGCGAAGAGGCAAGTTAGTCCACTGAGTGCAAAGTGTTATATCGTCGGGCGCTGTAGACGCACGTATGTGAGAATCTTGACAAAATCAATGTGTGTAGTTTCTTGAGACCGTATTAGTGGGCTATTCGTCTAAGGCCACGAGAGTGCGTGGCAATGGTCTTTATACAATGTTGGTATCAATGTGCTTTGATGAAAAGTAGTGTTTTCTTGTATAAGAGATGGCGGTTCGTGACACGGTACGCAAGTAAGTTGTGAGTGTCTTGAATTCTCATGGTCATTTCGCTGCGGCACAAAAAATATGCGGACCGTGACACCTGGACTTGTCTTCCAAGCAAGTAATGGGGTGACCACTGGGAAAAGAAGGGTGATGTTTAGCTTGATTTGTTAGGTTTTATTTTTCTTATCTATTGGCAATCCTTTTATACTTCGCAAGCTCTTAAGTTTATAACTTCTCTTGCATTCTTGCTATTTTATTAGTAACGAAGCTCTTGAATTTGATTAGAAGAAAAACTCATGTTCAATTCCATTCTTACGAGATAAATGAGAAAAGGACCAAAGCGTATTTCTAAATGGTGAACCCAAATTATACTTAGGAGCTGAATAGTTTGAAATGTATTTATAATTATTTAAAAAATACTAGAAATCTCCAGTTTTATGATAGCTTACATACGCTAATATCTCTGAATGTTTGAACCTACAAATTAAATAAACTTCAATTTTATGATAGCTTTAATATACCGATCTAATTGTATTGAAATCTATACACATGCACAATAATTAAAACTGGAAGGTACGCATCAATGTACCAATATGAAATACAAAATTTAAAGAGAATTGAGTTTCTGACCAAATATTCAATTTACTTTAGGGCAAAAAGTTACTGTGATAATATGTTTTGGATAAAAAATCCGGAATGTGTGGGTATCCCACATCGGTTATTCAGAGAAGGTTACAACTTGACCCTAAGTATATAAGTCTTGTTCCACATTGATTATTTAGAGAAAGTCACTATTTATCTCTAAGTATATATGTATTGTCTTGTATTGTGTTTTAAAATACAAGAGAAAAGAGAGGAAGAATCCTTCTTTGAGTAGGTCAAAGAGAGAAGAGTCCTTCTATTATTATTTTTCGATTCTCTTCGTTAATGCTTGGTGCGGAATCTAGTGTATCCTTTAAAAGGTGGTATCAGAGCTGAGGTTCACGTAGACTGAAAGCACCTTGCAATGGCGCCAAATACTTCGGCGAAGTATGATTTGGAAAAGTTTGATGGGTCAAACGATTTCAGTTTATGGAGGATGAAGATGCGTGCTGTTCTAATTCAGCAAGGGTTGTTGAAAGCTTTAAAAAGGAAAGTAAGGCTTCCTAATACGATGTCTGCTGATGAAAAAGAAAACATGTTGGAGAGAGCCCATAGTGCCCTGTTACTATGTTTAGCCGCAATGTGTTGCGAAAGGTTTTTCAAGAAACGACTGTAGTTGGATTGTGGCTGAAATTGGAGAGCTTATACACGATGAAGTCTCTGACAAATCGCCGGTATTTAAAGCAACGACTGTATACTCTTCGGATGAAAGAAGGTACATCGATCAGTGATTATCTTGACGGATATAACAAGGTAATATTATACCTGCAAAATATTGATATCAAGATAGAAGATGAAGATAAAGCTTTACTGTTGCTGTGTTCTTTACCTCCGTCATATGAACATCTTGTTAATACCTTATTATATGGGAAGGACAGTATCTCCATGGAGGAGGTTGAGGCTGTGATAAATTCTCAAGAATTAAAGAAGAAGGTTTTAGAAAATAGGAGAGATGAACATGGTTATGGTTTGATGGCTCGAGGTCGAAACGCTGACCATGCTGGGTCTCAGTCAAAGGCTAAAAAATTGAAGTGCTATCATTGTCACAAGGAATGGCATTACAGAAAGGATTGTCCTGAGCATAAAGAAAATAAAAAAGGATAATTCCAAGACGGCTGATGCTGGAGTAGTAGAAGATAATTCTGATGGTGTGGATGTTCTCTTAATTACAATCAGTTCCTCAGATGGATGGTGGATTCTTGATACGAGGTTGCTCCTATCATATGTGTCCTAATAAGGATTGGTTTGCCACTTATCATTCATTTGATGGTGATAAAGTTCTTATGAGAAACGATGTCACGTGTAAAGTGGTTGGGATGGGTTCAATTCAGATTAGGATGCATGATGGCATTATGAGAACTTTGACTGATGTCAAGCATGTTCTAGAGCTGAGGAAAATTTTGATTTCTTTAGGTACGCTTAACTCCAACGGTTGTAGCTAGCTATGAGGATAATGAAGGGTGCTCTTGTTGTGATGAAAGGGTTGAAACAAAATAGTCTCTATTTGTTGCAGGGTAGCACAGTTACAGGAGTAGCAGCAGCAGCAACAACTTCATCTTCTGATGTAGATTCTGACACTATTAGGCTATGACATATGCGTGTTGGGCATATGAGCGAGAGAGGTTACACCAAGAATGCTTATGACAGTTGTGTGTATCACTAGAGGCTCGCGGATTGTTCTCTTATATACTTGTTCTTGTATGTTGATGACATGTTGATTGTGCAAATCGATGTCAAATGTCAACAGTTTGAAAGAGCAGTTGAAAAGAGAATTTGAGATGAAAGATTTGGGTGCAACAAACAGGATATTAGGGATGGAGATTCAAAGGGATCGACCAACAGGAATTTTGTACTTGTCCCAGAAAAAGTACATTGAGCGAGTACTGCAGTACTTTGGTATGAAAAACTCTAAACCTGTGACTACTCCTTTGGCGGCACACTTCAAGCTTTAAACAGTCTCATGTATGCTATGATTTGTACGAGACCGATATTTCTCATGCGGTCAGTGTGGTTAGCAGGTACATGGGTAATCCTGATAAAGCTCATTGGCAGGCAGTGAAGTGGATACTTCGATATCTGAGAGGTACTGCGGATACTGGTTTAGTCTACCATCGAGGCAGTGATGCGAATGGTAGTGTTATTGGATATGTGTATTCAAACTACATTGGAGATTTGGATAGAAGGAGATCTTTGACAGGTTATATCTTCACTTTTTTGAGCTGTGTGATCAGTTGGAAGGCTACTCTACAGATTATTGTTGCCTTGTCTACTACAGAAGCTGAGTACATAGCGGTGACCAAAGCAGTGAAGGAAGCCATTTGGTTGAAGGGCTTAGTTGGTGATTTGGGATTGAAGCAGGAGTCTAGCACTGTTTACTGCGATAGCCAAAATGCCATACATCTGACCAAAAATCATATGTTCCATGAGCAGACCAAGCACATTGATGTCAGGTTTCATTTTATTCAGGATGTGGTTTCTCAAGGTACTATTATGGTAGATAAGATTTCCACAAATGAAAATCCAGCGGACATGATGACAAAGCATATTCTAGAGATCAAGTTTAAGCACTGCTTAGATTTGATCAGTATCAGCAGTATTTGAGTTGCAGCCCTAGGGGGCAGGTGTGGTAGCAGCATATGATATTTTCAAGATTGTTTGTGGCTTGTTTTATCCAAGCCAAGGTGGAGATTTGTGATAATATGTCTTGGATAAAAAAACTCGGAATGTGTGGGTATTCCACATCGGTTATTCAGAGAAGGTTACAACTTGACCCTAAGTATATAAGTCTTGTCCCACATTGGTTATTTAGAGAAAGTCACTACTTATCTCTAAGTATAAATGTGTTGTCTTGTATTGTGTTTTAAAATACAAGAGAAAAGAGAGGAAGAGTCCTTCTTTGAGTAGGTCAAAGAGAGAAGAGTCCTTCTTTGAGTAGGATAAGAGAGATGACCCATTCTTTGAGAGGGTTTGTAGAGAGAAAGATAGGTTTGTAATCCCCAGTGGACAAACAGAGTAAAATCGCTGCTACCACCATGGAGTAGGCTTTTGCCGAACCACGTAAATCTTATGTGCCTCTATTTTCTGTTATTGTTTTTCGATTCCCTTCTTTAATGCTTGGTGTGGAATCTAATGTATCCTTTAACAGTTACATTATTCATTTTGAAAAAGGCTATAGGGAACTCTCTGCAAGTTGTTTTCTTTGAGAGAATTTGATGGAGACGTAGTAGGTCTTAGGTAGTTTAGTTTTAACGTAAATGGAAGAAAGTTTTAGTCGATAGGATTTTTATAGTGACAATGTTCAGAAAGCATGCACGAGTTTAAGAGAGATTTTGTAAGCTCTTCACATTTTTTTCTTTCTTTTTTTAGTGAAAGTCAAGAAAGTAACTAAAGCATAATTCCAATAAAGATATTTTGAAAAAAGAGATTTGATATTTCATGAGAAGTCAAAAGCACCCTTGCTTTTTGGTAACACCAAAGAGTATTTTATGGAGAAAAAATTAAAGTTATAAGTAAAAAACATCCTTAGTCACCACTAATAATTTATGAAAATTTTAATTTGAAAAAAGGCGTTTTAAGGAAAAATGATTTTACCATTTTTACCTCATATGTGCTTATGTATGTATGTGTGTATGTGTATGTTTATCGCCAAGGCTTCGGTTCCTATGAGAGGTCCACGAACTCGCCTTTTCTTCCGTGGCATTCTTTTCAGAGCTTTAGCTCCTCTAGATTGAAATATGATGTCCTTTTGATCTACTACACTATTTGTTTTTGAAGACTGAAAAATACTTTCGGTCTTCAAATGCTAGAAAAAGTTTCAAATCTAATGAGAAGTAGTTAATCATAAGTGAACGTGACAACTTCATCATCATCAGGAGGGCCAAGGCAACAATACTTTCTTCAAAGTGAATCATAGGCTCCAAGATCGGTAGAGAGTCCTCCTCAATTTCATCTTATTTGTTTATAGAGTGAACTAGAGGAGTATATCTACTAGCAATCGGTGATGGGAAACTGACACAGTGAACATTAGCAATATAATCGATTGATTGGAAATTAAGGGATTGATTGGAGATTAAGGGTTTTATTTTTGTTAGATATTGATTTATGATGTTATGAAGCAAAAGAATTAAAGACAATGAAGAGTTGAGACGAGGCCAAGATGCAAAAAATCAAAGACTTGATTTTTTTAAACCTTATTTCTTACACCACCCCTGATTTACAGCTTACACCTGGGCGCCTAAGGTGTGCAACGCCTGCGCCTTTTTGAAGGGGTTGGACGTTGCCCTAGGCGAAGTGCGTCACTCAGCCTTACGCCTAGGATAACACTTGACTGCCCCGTAGCTATTACATCTTCTATCAAATTTGATCTAAGAAAATATCTTGCATAAAACAGAGTTTTCAGTAGCCTTTGAATTGCGTGCATGTCTATAGGTTGGAATAGAAACATATTAGTATATTGAAACTATCCTAAAATTAAGGTTTATTTCTAGATTTTGAATACATAATACTCCCTCCGTCCCTAAAAGAGTGATCCATTTGACTTTTCACGTATATTAAGGATTTATGTTATATATTGTGTGTCTTTCTTATTTTACCCTTTAAAGAAAATGGAGAAGAGAGTGGGCTCTGAGAGATAAAATTGGTTGGTAGAGTGTTAAATATGGAGAGGAAAATAGAATAAAAAAATATAAGAAGGGTAAATATGTAAAAATACATGCAGAATCTTTCCTAAGTTGGAAGTGATCAATTTTTGTGGGACGGCCCAAAAGGAAATATGATCAGTTTTTAGGGACGGAGGGAGTATTCATGTAAGAAAATTATAGTAAAACTAGATTTATTTGGGTTTTTTCAAATGAATATATAATCGTAAGATCAAACCATCCAGCTCCTAATTATAATCTGGATTCATGGCAAATAAATAATCCTAAGTTCGCATTAGAGTTATTAGAATACCCTTAATTGCATGATAACATATTCTTCACATAGTTATTATTTGCATGATAACAAGTTCTTCATATGGTTATTGTCTTGGTTATTCCACTCTCACGAGTGATAGGATTAGTTGAAACCCAATTGATAAATACTCCAATTAATTTGAGCTTAAATGATTAATCACTCTTTTTTGGCTTCAGAGCTCTCAAGCTTTTATAAGCAAGGGTTAAACGGCTTGACATTCTTTTGCTTAAGATACCCTATTAGAATTAAAAGGTTTCGGGAAATTAAGGGTATTTTTTACTTTCAAAACGGCGAGGCTAAGTTACAACTTGTTTGGCTAAATTTAGATATTTTGTCACTAATGATGTTAAAAGTTCACTAATGCATTTTTTAGTAGCAAAAGAGTATAATTTAACCAAAATAGTAGGGTTCTAACCCTACCGTGTGAAAATGATTGGCAATGGTTAAATGGCTAAATATTTATTCTTTACCCTTTTTAATTTTAAAATGTTTACAAAAAATAAGGATGCTTTTGACTATTAAAAGGGTGAGGCTGAAAATATTTATGGCTAAATTAAACATTATGTTGCTAGAGAGGTTAAAAGTTTATCAATGTATCTTTTAGTGATAAAAAAACATAGTGGTTGATTAAAATAGGTGTGGATCTAGCCCTATTGTATAAAAATGATCTCAGTGGGTTTTATGGCTAAATGTTTTCCATAAAAAAATCCTTTAATATTAAGAGGTCGTTTGAGGTTGATTCTAAAAAGTAGATTAAGACTAAATCGGAATCATTTTCTAAAATTAGCTTTAATCCATTTCAAGTATTACAGTATAAAAGTTATTGAAGGTATTTGAATAAAAAAATATTAAAGTAGGTTTAATGTGGCAAAATTACCATATAGTATATTTAAATTGAAATAGAGCATTTAATGTCTTTTATATGCGAGGATACTTTGGTCATTCCCTTGGTCAAACCTAATTATCAGAAACTGATTAAATCTTCATCCAAGAAAATAAGGATCATGAATTTAATCAGTTTCAAGCATATTAGAGCAGATTTAATCAGTTCACTTTTTTTTCTTTTTCTTTTTTGTAAAACACTTAAAACCTGATTTTACATGAATTTAATCAGATTTGACCATTTTAGGATCAATCATAAACACCCTCTAAGAGAGATTTTTACTTCTGAAATGGTGAGGCTAAATTATAATATTTGTGGCTAAATTTAAACATTTGGTTCTAAAGAGGTTAAAAGTTTACCAATGTATTTTTTTAAGACAGAATAAATTTAACCAAAACTGGTTTGGATCTAGCCCCATCATATAAATATGATGACAAGGGGTTAAATGGTTCAACATTTTTCCTTGAAAACACGCTTTTTTGAATCCTTACTACTTAAAATGGCCTTTTATAGAGGTTAAAGTTTATTTCAAACCAAGTGTGTTTTTGACTTTCAACATAGTATTAAGTCTCTTTGTCTAAAATACCCTATTTGAGTTTTAAAGCTTTATACAGTTTGTTAAAACTAAGGGTGCTTTTTTCATTTTTAGTTAAAATCTCCATAAAAAAAACTTTTCTTTATATCCGTACTAAGAAGTCTCAACCTTTGTAGGTATAGAGATTTTCTACAAACAAAAAAATTTGTAAGCAACTAAGTTACGCAATTTTTACCCAAAAGAAAAAATTTACTTGTATTGAATCAAGTTATCCTGAGCTTGAGATTGTATATGAGTGGTATTTGTATCTTAACAATAATATTTTCAATAACTTATCTTTTAATAGTTCAATACTTAGTTAGCTGGACTTGAGGGATTAATACTAAATCAGTAACTCTGCAATAACTTACTCAACTATATAAACTTAAGGACACACCAGTACACATACACCTTTGTAATAAATGGACATTGGGAGCACATTACTCACAGGCTTAATGCCATAAGAACAATGCTTATGCAAGCATACTTTATTAAGATTTCGTTTTTCATTCTATGATATACTTGAAACCTACAGAGAGCCCGATAAATTTGGTAATCAATTATAACGTTTTTTACTAAATTTATAATTTCAACCAGTAAAGGGTGAAAAGTTCACTAATGGATATTTTAGTGACAAAAGAGCATGAATTAAACCAAAACCGGTATGGATCAAGCCTCAGCATGTAAGTCTTTGTTTATCTTTAAAAAAAGCCATGTCCAAACTTAACATTAAAACTTGCCTGCATCAAAGGCCACTAAAGAACATTTTAACTTTTGGTCCTCTTTAAAAAAAAAAAAAAACCATTCCTAAGTTAAGGAATTATCACGTTCTTTTTGTATCTTTTTTCCCCCCCAAGGTGGATAGGCTACAAGCTTAAATTTGTTGACATAGACCCATATTGACTTTTTCAATAAGTAGGTGTATTATTACTATATAAATAACATGTGCTAAAAAAATAAATTTTGTGACAAATATATGTTGAACTATATGCACAACAAAATTAATAGCCTAATATGAACTACTAAGATTAACAAAGTCATACTAGGTTAAAAAAAAAACAGAGAGCTCTATAGTACACTACAAACAAAAAAAAAAGAGAAAAAAAGAAGATAACATTAAGGTAGCTTTTTGTTTTCAAAAAAACAAAAATCAGTGTAGTTTTTTTTAAAAACAAAAACAAATGGGTGTTTAATTACCCAGTTTTTATTTTGAGATTTTTTTTCCTTTTGGGTGTTTGATTACCCAATTTATATTTTGAGTTTTTTTTTGTGGTGGTTTGCAGTTGCGGTGGTGGGGCTTGGCAGTGGCCGGCCGGCGGTGGTCGCAGACGGTGGTTGCCTACGGCGGGCGGCGGTAGGCGGTGGGAGGTGGTGGTGATCTCAAAATAAAAATCAAAACTGAAAACCAAAAAAAAAAAATAGAGAGCTTTATAGTGCATTATAAACAACACAAGAAAAAAAAGAGAAGATAACATTAAGGTAGCTTTTCTGTTTTCAAAAAAACAAAAATTAGTGTAGTTTTTTTTTAACAAAAATAAATGGGTGTTTGATTATCCAATTTTTATTTTGAGTTTTTTTTTTATTTTGGGTGTTTGATTACCCAATTTATATTTTGAGTTTTTTTTGGTGGTGTTTTGCAGTTGCGGTGGTGGGGCTTGGCAGTGGCCAGTCGGCGGTGGTCACCGATGGTGGCTGCTTGCGGCCGGCGGCGGTGGGCGGTGGTTGTGGTGGTCTCAAAATAAAAATCAAAACTGAAAACCCAAAACTCCAAATGAGAGTTTTCAAAAGCAATCCTGTTTTAAAAACTGGTTTTCAAAACTAAAGAAAAAAAATAAAATCTGTGTCAAACGCGTTTATTTTCTCCAGTTTACAAAATTAGAGAAAAAACTAAAAAAATAAACGATTTCAAACAGAGCCTAATATTAAACGTAACTTTAGACAAATTATACTTGGAACAATGTAACTTAAGATATAAAAAAATGAAAAAGCACTCGCTCTGTAATTTATTTCCAAATAATAGATAAGAATGAAACTTAAACAAGACTAAAGTATTACCAAAAGAAAATTACATAGAGGGCTATTTTGACCCCGACGACTATTGCTATAAAAAATGATCATCACTGTACAGAAAGAAATAAGATGGACAATGGATGATACTTAAAGTCTTAAATAATTATATTTCAAACTTTAGTGGATATGCTTACTGAAAAAAGGACCAAAACTTTGAAAGTGAACGATAAAAAATTTAGGAAGGTCTGTAAAAGTTACAACTACTATATTTGTTGTCTAAACAATTGAATTTTTATACGTACCCTAATAAATCTTTTGAGTTCATAAAGTTCTTGGATTTAAAGATATAACATTTAAGCTTTTTAGGCTTTCTGTTCTACAAAATCTGTTATACACATATTAATCATTACTCCTTCCCATCATACACTTAATTTTTTTCGATTCCATTGTATTAAAGTTTTTGAACTTTTGTTAATATCACTTAATTGTAACTCAAATATTTACTAAGTTTTTAATTTTCATCTCACACTTTTTAGACGTATATACATGTCATAAAATTATATTATAGGACATTGGACAGCTTCGATAGATGTTCTTTACGTTCCAGTTTATGTGTATAGAATTGTCTCTGGAATGCTTACTTTACTTTTATGACTTTAATGTCAAAGTTGAAGTGTTTATAGAGATTTTAATATGTGTGGAAGATGTTTGAAACTGATTACAATATCATTGTGACCTAGGTAACAAGACGAAATATGAAACAGTCATGATTCCCTCCACCAGTGACAACTTGATGGGCCAAAAAGAAACAAGTATAATAAATAGTGACAGATGTTATTGATAATTGGCAGAAACAATTCAGATTTAAGAGTAAGGCTGTGTTTTTCATTTTTGACTTTGATTAGAAATTCACAATTTATTTACTAACTACAACTTAGTTGAAATAATCGTACCAATTAAGTTTAATTGAGTTTCTCACTACGGGTTATAAGATTCTTATTTTATGTATTTTTGTGTGTGCGTGATGTAATTCTTATGTTCATTTCAATGGTGAGGTTCTTGACTTTAAAAAAAAAAGGGGGGGGGGGGGGGGGGGGGGTGGCGCGCAGACAAGAAACACCCTCTCCCTATCTCTATCTCTATCTCTATCTCTTTGTCTATCTCTACGTGCATAATAATATCGCCACCACCAAAAGAAGCCACCAGTTAGTAGTAGTAGTAGTAGTATAACAAAAGTGAGAAGTTTACCCTCACCTCTACGTACAGGTTAAACGCTATAAAATAAAAATCAAGGAACAATAATAATAAAGAGAGAAAAGGACAGCACAGGTTAAAGGCTTCTAGAACATGACCCCCTCTAACGCCATTATCTTCTTGAAGACGGACATAGACTAACACCCAATTTGGGGGAGTGGAGGGGGGGGCCTCAGATTCCAGTAGTAGTCGCTGGTGGGGGAGTGGGGGGGGGCCTCAGATTCCAGTAGTAGTCGCTGGCCTAACACCCAATTTGGGGAGCGAACTTTAGGCCAGCAGAGAAAACAAACAAAGGGGGGAGGAGCACAGGCACCGCCCAGGCCTTCTAGAAGAAGCTGCTGCCACTCACTACCCACAGAAATACTGTAATTCATAACCTCCTGCTTTGCTTTTCCAAAATGGATACTCACTCAGTCGGTCCTGTCCCCACAGCCACAGCCACAGCCACAGCTACGCTAAGCTAAGGTTAGATATGATATTTGCTTTGCCAATTTTATCTACGCGCATGCTAGCTTGTGGAAATACATAAAGCTGTGTAGCATGCCACCAACCTTCCTTCCTGGCCCTACTGTAGTGTAGTGTAGTGTAGTGTACTGATAGCGTAGTGGTAGTAGCCTTGGTGTCGATGATCGATCTGACCATCACACGAAAGACTACTTACTACTGTAGTCGCCCAAAAAGGAGTGGCATTCGAGGGCCAATATTGGCTGCTGCTCTCATGCCATCCAAATTCATTTCTTTCTTTATAATCTACACTTCCCCGGCCTCCCTTTCCTGGCAGCCTACATATATAACCCACCCAATTGTCAACCCCCTCCCTCTAGCCAACTGCCAGATATTTACTGTATCATTAATTAATTAAGAGTTCATTTAAAGACCCACCCAATCCCTCTTTGCCCTCCCCCCCTCCACACACCCTAACCAGTCCTTCCTACTATCTTTATTTATTTATGCAGAAGTGGAAAGCTTATCTATCCACTTCACACATCCCATTCTCTTCTCCACCTCCGCAACATGCCCAACCCCCCTACTCCTCACTCTCCACTAATCAAATTTACATATTCACCCCCACAGCCCCAACCCCTCTCTTCTCCAATCGTCTTCCATTTCTTCTCTCTGCCTATTCCATTACCTGTATCTACCTGAGGAGCAGGAGCCTGCAATGCACTTTGATCGTATAAGCTCCCCCATAGTTGGCCTTAATCCTATTACCTCATTGTAACCGAAACAGAACAATTTGACGGGGCAGTGAAGAAAGAGGGAGAAAACACAAATTCAAATGGGAGCAAAAGGAGGTTGCCCTATGTACCAATATGCTGATGAAAAGATGCTCCCCACGCAGCATCAGCAACTCATACCTGGCCTTCCTGATGACATTGGATTGGAGTGCTTACTCAGAGTCCCTTTCCAATTCCACTTCCACCTCAAATTCGTCTGCCACCGCTGGCATTCTCTCATTTCCCATCCCTCATTTCTTCATCAAAGACGCAAATCTGCCCATGCCGAGCTTCTCCTCTGCCTCGTTCAAGCACTCCCGCCATCCACTCTCTCTTCAAGCAACACGTGTAGCAGAGATGAACACAACTGTTCCGTCACTACCCTCACCGAGGAAGGAGAGAATACGGAAGCAGTTGAAGAATATGACGAGAAGAGGCACAACCTCCTCCGTGCTTCCCCACCTTTATATGGGCTGAGCGTATACAACGCCACCAAACACGCGTGGCAGCGGATAGTAATGTCTAACCGCGCGCGCGGGGAAATCCAGTTGAAAATCCCCATGTTCTGCCATTGTGTGGTATTACCTTCAGCTAGTAAGTTACTCCTGATAGGTGGCTGGGATCCCGACACCCTGGAGGCGGTGCACGACGTGTACATCCTTGATTTCAGCAGCAGGCAGTGGAGAAAGGGAGCCCCAATGTTGACTGCCAGATCCTTCTTCGCCTGTGCATCAGTGGGACATTCCACCGTGTACGTTGCAGGCGGACACGACCATCACAAGAATGCGCTTCCATCGGCGGAGGTTTACGACACTGTTGCGAACGAGTGGAGGATGCTGCCGCCTATGGGAGAGGAGAGGGATGAATGCCAGGGACTGTATTGGCCTGGGGATTCTTCGGGCGGGTTCTTAGTGGTGAGTGGTTACGGCACTGAAAGCCAGGGCCAGTTTCGATCGGATGCCGAGTACTATGACCCCAATACAGAGTCCTGGTCAAGGGTGGAAGCTGTTTGGCCATTTCCAAATGCCAGCCCCAGAGCCATTGCCACCACTATTAGTAATTCTGGGCACGATTGGTCTTTGTTCGTGGCCGGCGACCAGGAAGCATTTGTCCATGAAAAATCAAAGAAAAAGGACGACGGGGTGAATTACGAGCAAACAATGGTCACTCTTCCTCATGGCTTCTCCACTAATCAATCCTCGCCCTGTGTTAACACAGTTGGACTAAAAAATGGAAGGAGGATGATTTATGTAACGGGATCGTCATCATCACCAGCTTCAGAATGCAATGCTATTGATGGCAGCGGAAGATCAGGAATGTACTCGCTGGAGATGGAGGAGAGTAGTAGTAGCAGTAGTGAAGGGAGTAGGAGCAGCAGTTGCAAATGGGAACGTATTTACACTCCTGCTGATTTCTCAGGCTTTGCATATTCTGCTTCCTGCCTTTACATATGACGATTAGACCATTGATAGTGTTACTGGATTTTATGTACTTGTTCTGCATAATTAAGTTTACCAGAAAAAGTATTCCATCTCGTAAACCTTCCAAGAACTTTGTTCATCTCAAGATAAAGACGCAACATTTGAGTACCTCAAGTCCAATTTATCAAGACCTTTGCGCAGACAGAGAAAATGTGAAGGCTTAACGGCTTCTCTAACATGATGAATCTTGTAAAGTTCTCTAATCCTCACAGATACAATTAGGTATCCCAACAAAGCCATACAGGGAGTGCTAGGAGGGCGGGCTTAGTCATTAAGTGGAGGAAAATACTTGAGAAAAGTTCGTAATATCGTGCCTTCTACATGCTGTACATGCACCACTATGGATCTTCAGCTGCTTTCGAAAGTGGACAGTCCTGAGGAGTTCTTCACAGCTACTTGACATCTAGAACATCTACAGAGCTAGTGGACTTCAATTGTCACGAAAGATGAGAGTAGCAGTGCAATGACGAAGAAAAAGAAAATTCTTGCAAGTGCATCAAGTTGCAGCGATACCATATCTATAATGCCCTTTTAACTTTTTGGTAGAATGGCGTTATGTCCACGTTGTCTGGTAAGCTAAAAGTATGCTACTCTGGCCAAACACCTTCCTTCTGTGTCCTCTTCACTTGTAATAAGTGGGAGCACACACAACCAACTTTTCATGAACGGTAATTAGTTTGTCCAGCGCATTATATTCTGAATTTTACAAGTTAACAACGTATCATTCAGTTTCATATCCATCTCCTCCTGTTACACTTCCCCATTCCTAAGTATAACCCAACTGTCAACACCCTCTTAATCCACCGCAAAAACAAAACCAATCTTTATATATACTCTATATCTCCCTTAACTTCCTACACTGTTTACAGCCCAGACCCCCCAGCAGACCATGGGGAAGCTGCAACACTCCCATCTCCACCTTCCATGTCTTCAGCTACCTTCTTTTAGTACTGAACTTGAGTGCATAATTTTATCGCATAGACGTTATGTGCCTGCCGGCACAGTGCACAAGGCTTTCGTGGGTCTGGGAGGGGTGATGAAAGCAGCCTTTCACCACCCTCTGAGGAGGCTGTTTCTGAGTATCAAACACATGACTAGATCATCGTAAGGAAAGCAAATAACAGAGACTAAAACAAACAGCAGAAGCATGCAGCATCAGCAGTTCACAGCCGAGCTTCCTGATGACATTGCTATGTAGTGCTCAACTATTCCTTTCCCATTCCACTTCGGCATCGAATTGTCTGCCCACGTTTACGACCTTGTATTTCCCATCCTCCAATTCCTCAACAATGACGCGGGGCCGGGGATGCCTGGCATCTAGTCTGTCTCGTTCAACAACTCCCAGCATCCCCACCATCAATGACGGCCACGGACTCAGAAAGCGGTCGAGGTGCACAACCGCGACAACCACCATACCATCACCACCGCCACCAGAGAAGAAGGGGACGAGAAGAGGCACAACCTCCTCCGCATTCCGACACAGGTATATGGCCACAGCATATATAATGTGTACGTGGCAGCGGAGTTACCACCTACTTGTGCTACCTTCAGCTGAAAAGTTACTCCTGACTGAGTGGCATGTGTTACCCCCTCTGGGGGAACAGAGGGACCATTGGTAGGGACTGTGTTGGAATGGAGATTCTTGTGGCCAGTTCATGGTCAGTAGTGGACACGGAACTGAAACCCCGGTCCAATTCCAGTCCAACGCTGAGTACTATGACCCCAATTGTAAAAGCTGTTTGGCCGTTTCCAAATTTCAGCCGCTGAGCCGCCTCAAACACCATAAGTAGTTACGGCCGCAGTTAACGACGAAGCTGTTCGTGGCCTGTGACCATCAAGCATTAGTAAGTGAAAAAAACAGACAATGAGGATAATAGGTTGAATTGCGCGGCCACAACGGTTCTACTTGTGCCAGGCATCCCCGCTAATCAAGCGTCTGCTTGTGTTACATCAATCAGACTAAAAAGTGGTAGGAGAAGGTTTTTTGCAAGAGGATCCTCATCATCTTTGCCATCACCAGCTTCAGAAAGCAATAACATTGATGTAGGCGGAAGACTGGGAGTCTTCAAGCTGGAGATGGTGGAGGATAGTAGTAAAGAGAGTATGGGAACATAGTGGCACTTCTGCAGAATTATCCGGCTTTGCCTACTCTGCTTCCTGCCTTAGCATATGATGAGACCACTGATAGTGTGCCTTGCTTCAACAAGATGTTACGTAATTCATGTGGCATATCATATAATGGCATCCCTGTTTATGATAATTAGGCAATTTGTACATTTCGCACTGTATTGCAGTTTTTCAAAAAAAGAATTGCATCCTACTTGTTCCTACCTAACTAGAACCGTTCGACGGGTAAACGTACTCAACCTTCGAGGCCAAGAAGAAGATGCAACATGACGACTAATCAACAACCATCGCCTCTGAACACCCACCAGCATACTCCACGGCATTCTTATGCTCATGGAGTGCTGCTCTCATCTCCTCGATCAAACTCTTTTGCTCTTCCTCCATGGTGTTCTGTAATTCAATTACCGGCAGAAGCAATTTAACACAGTGAATGAACACCAAGTCATGCAAATTCAGCAGCTATATATTGGTTTATATAAATATTGTGCAAATTGCTCCAGACAGGAATACGTGTAGCCATTACCACAACTGATGCTACCAGACGAGTACATCAATGCAAAGTGGAGCAGGAATCTATCAAGGGACGTGATCATACTCTTTTTCCATTCTAAGCATGTGATCCTTCATTCTTTTCATTCGTTTACTGCCCGAAACTTTCAAGGACGAATGAGGTAGTCACTTACCTTCCGGGCACCGGAACCAGAGTCAAAATTGCCCTTTCCCCCACAGATATACCACAAAACCGGAAGTTCTATGCTTTTTGCTGTCACATATAGGATCATACAATCTGTATAGAAAATCTGACAGACCTCATCATGTGCTATCCACAAAAGGTTCAATAGAGTAACCAATACATTATTGACAAGATTATGGGCGTCTTAAAGAATGGGTTGCAAATAGACATGCAACAGGAGCAAATTGCTTCTAGCGGAGTTCCACTGTCCTTGAAGCGGTGGAGTTTGCAGCCTCCAATGAAGCGGTCTCCATCTCCTTCTCTAACTCTGTTATGACTTTTTGTGTCTCTGATCTTGGTGGTTGCATGGCAATCAACAACAATCTTATTGCCTCACACTCCTCTCCTTGTGCTGCCTTTCTATCTTGTTTTCTTCAGGTTGTTTCTTCAGTAATCCTTTCTACCATCATGTGCCTGTATTATTTCCCGCCCGCCCTCCCAGATTTCTATCTATAACTTCTTTGCTCTTAAGGAGTGGAAGCTCAAAAGTCATCAACTCTTGTAAGAAAGCTTTAGCAAGCCTTCCACAGTCACCATAGTTATATGCGTCCTTCTCAATCTCAAGCGCAAAACTACTTCTTCCTATAGTTTCTTCAGTGGTGGTTCACCCCCCCATGGTGGTGCAGGTGAGAAGCCTGTGTTTTATAATTATTTGATATTCATATCGGCCAAAAGCATAATATGCAGCTACCTCTCCCTTACCAGCAACTCTCCTACGTTTGACCAACACTTGGATGGTACTTGTTTCTATCCTGCAAAGAAGGCATCAGTTAGCATACGAGTAATGCATTCAGCTGATCGTTACTTGAAGCGCACATCTAGCTTGTACAAACTTGTTCCCTTCCACTCCTCGCCTGATGGAAATTAACTTTGAGTGACTAGATTATTGTACGTATAGGTAACAACACATGGATACATACATTGTGAGGATCTAAGAAGCACTGAAATATCAAATAGACCTAGTTGTCATATCTGATACCCCAACACTGTCGCAGTTTTCACTGTCCCTTTTTTTCTATTTCTATACCGATTGAACACCCCAGGAATGTCCGGAAAATAAAAAAGATTTGTATGAACATGTTCATTTGTGTTAGATGAGAGCGTAAGAGTTCTAAAGCAAATGTATGGAGGCTTAAACCTTAAAATTTTCAGGAAGGAAGATTATCCCAATCAAAGGGGATATTTAAGGTCCTGATTCCAGCACAATAATGTCCGGCTATGATGCGTGAATACACACATGCACTAGAAAAGAGTGCAACACGACAAGGACTTTCATGGATATAAATGAGCATTATATCTGAAAGTGCTACTATATTGATGAGAAACAAACAAGTATCTCAGGAGTAAGAGTATAGCCATGGATATGGTGGTGCATTTGGAGGGAAAGGTGTCTGAGGGCTTTTGACGGCGTAGAGACTCCTAGCTCTCAGTCGGCACAGGCCAGCACTCTTCTTTTTTGAACCGCTTTTTCTTTTGGGTCAAGGAGGAGTTTTCATGATCTTCTGAAGCTGTTCTAGTCTTTTTTGATGATTTGCTTGGCGTCATCTATGTAATCGGGTTTGTGCTTTAACTAGAGCACCTCCTTGGTACTTTGGGCTTCTTTTATACGTAGGTTCCCTCGCTTTAGCCAGGGAACTTCCTTGGTGCTTTGCGCCTTTTTCTACTGAAATTTTACTTATCAAAGAATAAAATACTGTTATACCTACCTCAAACAACTATCTGTCCGTTCATGATGTCCAACCATTACAGAGACAGCGCACCAATCAGGGTTTGCAGAATTACTAAGAAAAGATATTACAGTGGTGATTCAGTCAGAATCTCATGTATCTCGGAAGAAGCCAGGAAAGGTGACAAAGGCTGCAAACACCCATAATAAAAGGAAATATCAAATCTTTGTAACTTAGATGGGATCAGCTCTATCATACTTATAGCCAATGTGATCAAGGGACCACGCCACAAGTTACTAGTTTGAAATCCCCCCTGGCCCTGAATATAGAGTATAACTCGTCGTTGCATACAAAACCAACAATCAGCAAGATATTCATTGAGAAAGTTCGTTCTCGTATGCATAATACTAATAACCAAAGAGGTAATAATGATAGTAGCAACAATAATAACAAAAATGTTATTTCCATCTTTTTATATGATTTAGACGTATCCTCCCTAATGCAACATCAAACCAAATTTACAATTTAGTAACTCATGTTTTGTAATAGGATGAATGAGTGATTGCTAGTTAATAGACCTGCAAATTGCAAACAATGTCTCCATTATGTCAAATTCCAAAAGGCAAACAACTCCAACATGCATATTGTAGAGAAAGGGCTTGGTAGGAAAGATAATTAATTCAGGAAGGGCTTCTAACGAGAATGTAAGCCAACTCTTGCCTTACACCAGAATGTAAAACAACTCCAACAAGCATATTGTAGAGAAAGGGCTTGGTAGGAAAGATAATTAATTCAGGAAGGGCTTCTAACGAGAATGTAAGCCAACTCTTCCCTTACACCAGAAGATACTATGACCTAGAGATAACGCATTTGACATTGTGGAAACAGAGTATCTCCAAAATTAGGGGAGAGCCTACGTAAGTCAACACCCGATGACCTATGGCGTGAGCCTCGTACAAAGGGCTGTGTTTTTTTCACTACTTGGATAGAACATGCCACGCAGAGGAGAACTAATTTAAGACTAAAATGTAACGGAACCGCACTTTACAAAGCAACAAAAATAACTTAGATAGGTCCATCCATAAAATTGTACGGAATCGCGATCTTAATCTTTTGCAGGAGAGAATTATCAATAAAAAGCAAGCCTTTCACCTGTTTATGTTACTTGTCTGTGATAGTTACACGATAGTTGCATGACAAAATATCATAGCAATGTAGACAATCGCGCTTAGCATAAAGTCACCACTTAGACTCTGAACAAGTAGAAAACGAAAGAAAAATGGAATTGAAGTAATTACTAAAGAAAAACATAAAATCACAATCGATATTTAGGAGCAGGCTGTCGTCTTTAAGAGTGGCGATAGGGGAAACCCACCTGTCACGGTGAGGGTATAAGGGCTGCAAGGTGGCGTCGAGAGCCGAGATACGACGAAGAGAAGTAATGGGTACTATTGGTATCCGGACGTTCGCACATGCGAACGAGTGGCAGACCTTTTAGAAAGACGATAACACCTCCAATCTAACTTCTACAGCCACCACTGCACTGCACTGCACACGCCAGAACCTTTCTCTCCCCCTCTACTTGAGTCTTTTCGGAAAAAGAAAGAGGTTGTCAGAGAAGTAACTCGCCGACGAGAATTAGAGTCGACGATGGGTGGTCGAAAGTAACTCGCCGACGAGAATCAGAGAAGTAACTCGCCGACGAAGAGAAAAGGCAAATGTCAGAAATTGTGTAGTCTCTTGATGATTTAGATAATTTAACATCTTACATTTGATCTAAGGGTCACTTCTAACCCCCAACTTGAATCCAACGGTTGAAAGACCCGTTTATTGTATATTACACTGCTCGAAAGTAATTAGGCTGTTAGGTAATGGATTCCCACTAAGCTTGGGGTGTAACTAATTTTTAATGCATCGGCTCTGTGGCGTTTCTCGTAAGAGTTTGCTTTCGAGATTAAAAAACAATGTGACTCTCGAGTTTCTTTGGCTCAGCAGCAAAGGAAAATAGATGATCGTGCTTAACCGTTGAAATAAAAAATTTCTATCGATACCTATATTATGGTCTAGTGGCATATTACCTACTTGCTTCTCACCCTTTACGATGTCTTGTGATATGTAATTACATGCTAGACATTTCACTGTTACTTGAGTCATACTCGTAAGATTTCAAACACCTTCCCTTCTATTTTTCATTCTTTTCAAATGGCTCAAAATATTCCCTAGCAATAAAGATGAGCTTCCTTCTAACACCAAATGTTGATGTTTGCACCAACAAATAATTTTTTCACAATGACATGTCTTTAATTAAATGCCACTAAATGAAATTAATTTTTATTTGTGAAAAAGAGATGATAATGAATTCAAGTCAACAAGTTACTTTCTAACTTCTGAAAATGTGCTCCAATAGATAAGGGATAAGTTTAGTTGGTTACTTGTTAGTAGGTAGTTATTATGTAAGTGATAGGAGTTATTTTGTAAGTTGACAGTTTGTCAAAGTGAGTAGTTTGTCTCGTAGTTGTAGTTATTTTTTACAAAGTTTGTAGTATAAATTGTGGGTCAAGAAAGAGCTAAATAATCATCATCAACTAGACCAATCAAGAAAGAGCTGAATAAACTCAATGAAATGTCAAAATTCGCTAAAAAGTTGAATAATGTATCCTTTGTTGAGAAAAGTGTGAAGGATAATAAATTTTTTAACCATAAAATGGTTTTACGCCAAAAGAATATAGAAATGGTGTTATTGGGGTCATATCAATGGGTAACAAGACCATAAAATGGGGACCAGGAGAAAAAAAATGGTGTTATTTGGCATATTGATGCTCTAAAAAAATGGTTAAGGAGCAATTGTTTCTTTTTAAAGAAGATGATGCCAAATCATTGGAAGTTCTAAACCAACGGTCTATTTTATCATCTTGTGAAAAATGGCCAAAGCAAGATGATGACATGGCTGATAAATGTTTAAAAATCCATTTGTTATGGAAGATCACTCCAATTTTTATAGATACCAAGGTACAAATCGGTTTTAAAAAAATTAAATTCATCAAATTTAGGCGTGCAACACCCACTTTGGATTTGCGATTCCCACCAATAATTTATTTTGGTTATATGCCTTATAAATCAGCATGATTTATATGTTGTCTGCATAAGAATATTCATTAGACTAATCAATGATATTATGACCATATGTATATATTATTTAATCTGAGTGCATAGTAGCCTACAAGATAAAGTTTCTCTATGGGGCAGAAAATCATTCAATTGATTGCCTACAACTGTTTGTAATGCTATCGACAGTGAAAGACTAGTGATAGTAAAAATGCTTTCAGATGGTGAATCAATAGATGCTGTAATGATATTGATAGTAAAAATGTTTTCACTTTGAAGAATGTAATGCTATCTATAGTGAAAAATGTAAGGTCATCGATAGTGAAACGCTATTGATAGGAAAAGACTATTAATAGTGAAAGACTGTCGATAGGAAAAAGGTTATCGATAACGAAAGGCTATCGATAGTATGAAAGACTATTCATACTATCGATAGGAAAAGGCTATCAATATTCAATCGCTATCGATAACCTTTTCCTATTGATGGTGAATAAATGTTTTATTTTCATACACTCTAATATTATCTTGGTGCAGCTAAAGCCAATCCATGGCTAATCGATAGTAAAATGCTTTTACTGAAAAGTGCAAGTCTGTCGATAGTGAAAAAAAAGGCTTTCTCTTTAAAAAAACATGACTTTTCACAATTTCTAAATATTCAATTGCTTGAGCCAGGGTCCACTGTTTGTACCAAAAAATAATTTTTCACAATGACATGTCTTCAATTAAATGCCACTAAATGGCATTAATTTTTATTTATGAAAAAGAAATGATAATGAATTCAAGTCAGAAAGTTACTTTCTAACTTCTGAAAATGCGCTCCAATTGATAAGTGATAAGTTTAGTTGGTTACTTATTAGTGAGTAGTTATTATGTAAATGGTAAGAGTTATTTTGTAAGTGGGTAGTTTATCATTAAGTGGGTAGTTTATCTTGTAGCGGTAGTTATTTTTTATAAAGTTTGTAGTATAAATGGTGAGCCAAGAAGGAGCGCGGAATAATCATTATCAACTAGACAAATCAAGACTTTTTCTTTCCTTCATATTTAGAAGCTCTTCTTATCTATCGATAAAGATTTTAGTTTCCAGAGTTGAAAATGTTGTGCTTTCTAAACATCTTCAGCATTAGTAAAAGTTTTTCTTTGTTTTTATTGGGGGCTCAATCTTTCTACTTTCAGTCTTCATTTCCATTTTTCATTTTCAGAAAAGTCCCCAAGCCCTAGAGAAAAAAAGATCCCACGCTTTTAATCGATTGTGTCATAGGTGCATAAATCGATTGTGAGTTTACCCAGCAGAGCAAACAGTTGAACTTATAAAGATAAATACTCAACCATCTCCAAATCGATTCCTCAAACAAACTCAAAGATGTTGAACCAATGAGAAATAAAGCAAACGAAAGAATATTCGCCAAACATTCATCTAATGTCAAAAACAATAAAACATAACAATCCAATTTCAGAAAATAAGATAAACAATAAGGGTGAAATGGAATTTTGGCCCAGTTTTTAAAATTTCCAAAAGTCCAACATAAATGGGGTGTTTGGTTTAGTTTCCGTTTTTAAAAAGGGCCCAAGAGTTTAAAAACAAGGCCTGTTTCTAAAAACTCAGATGTGCTATTTTCTGTGGTTTTGGAAACCCTTTTTCACGTGTTTTTGAGAGCTTGATTAAATGAGGTCGAGGCTTCAAGCCTCACTAGAAACAAAAGATCAATATTTCTTCTATGGTATAAAACCCACCTAACAATTAGGACTTCATCTCTTTCAAATGTATGCTCAGATCGGCCGCAGCTATACTCTATCACAAACGCTCCATAGCCCACCGCCTCCACCGATCACGGCCTCCGTCTCCTTTCTTCGATGCAGCAACAAATTGCAGAGGTATGGTTCCTATTTTCCTCTTTTCAGTCGCATTAATCCTCTCGAAGACAAGACCGGTAAGCCATCTCTCTATGTGTAGAGTTTCTGAACTCCACCGCATCCATCTCGCAGTGCTGCCTTCGCCTCTATCGCCTTTCTTGGTAGATCTACTTTTGCGTTGGGTATGTCTTCTACACTACCTCCATCTCCGAGATCTGAAACTGGTTTGCAAGACCTTGAATGGGGAAAGTTAGAGACCGCATTGCTGCAAGAATTTGGAACGGCAGAGGTTGATTTATTGTTGAGATTCGATTAATACCACTTGAATTTCAAGGACTAGGGATGTTAACATTGTAATATATTTGTTTAATTATATGTAAGACATTGTAATGTATGTGTTTAATTATTTGTAAGACATTGTAATATATTTGGAAAATTATGTTTAATTATTTGTAAGACATTGTAATACATTTGTTTAATTATGTGAAAATGTAGATTAAAAAAAAAACCCCAAAGAGCTGTCCTATCAAACGCTTGCGGTTTTCTGTTTTTGAAAAACATAAACTCTGTCAAACGTCCAACAGTTTTTTAAACTGATGAAAAAAAAACACAAAACTCTTTCCATTTAAAAAAAAGAAAAAGAAAAAACTGAAAACTCTATCAAACGAGGCCTTAAACACCATGAAGAACATCAGCTGCCATGACATACAAATGCTCATTAAAATCAAATTGGAAGAAAGAATGAACATCGTGGCTATTAAATACACATGCAAGACACAACTGCGAGTGATAAACCTACGTAGAAAAAGAGAGAGGAGATCAAGTTTGAGTTTTTTCTCGAAATAATACTATTTTAAAACTTAATTATCAATCTACAATATTTTGAAACTTATTTATACGTATACCACACTTTTAAAAATCGTGGTTTGAAATCACGATTTTAAAGTAGAAATCGCGATTTGAAATCACATTTTTAGTATGTGTGTGTGTGTGTGTGTGTGTATATATATATATATATATATATATATATATATATATATATATATATATATATATATATATGTTTTCCATTTTAAATTACGCAATGAAAAAAAAAGATATGAAAACATGGTTCTACTTAAAGTCGTGGTTTCAAACTGTAATTTCCAAACGCGTGACATGCAGGTAAATAAGTTTCAAAATGGAATAAATTAGTAATTAAGTTTTAAAATAGTATTATTTTAAAAAAAAACTCGATCAAGTTTACTTCCAAGCATTTAGCAAATGTAGATCCGTGGGTGACGAGACTCATGATGGTAGCAAAAAGATTCACTTTAGGCGACGAAATGTAAAACAGTCATTTTTTTGCTAAGTTTTAAAATAGTATTATTTAGGTTTGTTATTAGTGTCGACTTTCGTGGTTATGTATACTGAGTCATGGGAATGTCGTGACCGATAATGTCTGTAAGCTTTACAACAGCGCGACGGTGTATCTTTAAATTATCAATGCAATTCTCTTATTATAAAATATAAAAAAAAAGAACCATAAGCTATCACCAGTTCAAAATTAAACAAAGTCCTATCACTTGGCCACAGTTATTCAATACTCCGTAATAAACAAATGTATAGCGTCTCTGGTTAAGCGGTTGCACCGACCGACGAGCTAATTAAGGACCGTTCATGATGATCAACAGCAAGAGGACTATTGCAACAGCAATCGTTGAACTTTGCTTTTGTCTGCCATGGGATGGCGTGCTCGCGTTTGGAGTCTTTTCATGCCTTCCCACGTCGATCATGATCTCGAACCTGCAGGAACTATCTGCAGACGGTTCAGTAGCCGTGACGACCGACAAATTATGGAATTGATCACACGAGCCTTTTTGTTGATTCAGGGTCTGATAATACATGTTAAAGGCGTAAGAAGCATTGCTTCTAACATCCAGCCCGCCACAAGAGGATCCATACCCTAGACTCGTACAATCCGCATAGGTGCAAGCATAGTTGATACTGTCTGGCAGATTGGGGTCCGAAAGACTCGCTTCAGGCGCCATTATACACCATTGCCTTGCCAAATATCGGACACCCTTGGCCGGAACTAGAGTTCGATTATTAGCACCTCTAACGAGCGGGTACTTGACGGTTCCGTCATAATAAAACACACCCCAGTGCCGCTCAAAGTTTCCAGGTAGAATGCTCTTAGCATCCTCGTCAATGAGTCCAAACAGATAGATGTCAGGTGGGGTTTTGCGTTTTGGGCTACCTTGGCCTCGAATTATGCGGTCCAATAGGCCTTGGTTGAACCTACGGGCGTACTCAATGTTGGCGCTAGCGTCTCCGTCGGAGGGCCATCCAACTTCCCCAATGATGACGGGCAATGATGGGAAACCATTCTTCTCGAGAGCCGAAATTAGGGTGTCAAAGTTGGCATCCAAGACATTGGTGTAGGAGATGGGTCCATCTACGATGGGGGAGGAATTCCCGGAAAAGAAAGCATAGTCAACTGGGAAATGGGGGTCAGCATACAGACTAAGGAACGGGTATATGTTGATGGTAAGGGGAGCACCGTTGTCGCTTAAGAACTTGATGATGGAGATCATGAGATTGTGGATATCGGGCCTGAAATTGCCATCTGAGGGCAGACCGCTCTCGCTGTCGTAGACATCCGCATTTAGGGGAACTGTAACCTTGACTTGTCGGCCTAAACCAGCTCTGATTAGGGCGGCCTGAACATTTTGGAGTGCGGGAAATGTTGTGTGTAGGTAAGCATCCTTGTATGTCTTGAGGAAAGGTTCATTGCCCACTGCAACCGATCTGAAAATTCGTAACGTTTCGAATATGGTCAGTCTATGGAGAAAACGAAGATTCTCTTCTCAGATCAAATAAAAACACTTAAATGAAATTTTATCTGTTTAGTCAGCATCAACAAACAAGACAAAAGAGATGCACACTTTCTTGGCCAATCCAATAGAGATTGTAGCTGCTCTCTAGAGGATTTCGATGTTAGAGAAAGGTGTCTTGGTAGTCGAAACTCATTTGCACTCGGTTTCTAAATATATGTATTTGAATCTCTGCCTACCATCTGGGCCCTGATCCTGCGCACTTCTCTATACATACATATCCAGTGGAATATGTTTAAAAGTGCATGACCAGTAAAGACTGAAATGAGACTGACCAACCTTATGTCAACTCCCATTTTGGATATGTAGGAGGAAACATTTTGTGACACCCAATCCTCGGCCACCCGAACACTACTAGCGAGGGGCGCTAAGAAGTCATTGGGTATCCCAACCATAACTTGGATACCAGAATTCCCGAGAGCCTTCATTACCCAAGGCTCCGCTTCAAATAGCTTCACTTTGTCGAATCCATTATCCTTCATCAGTTTGACCACTATGTCAGGTGGCAGAGGATGTGTTGCACGCGTTCCCCAGTTGCATGCGAGGCCCTGCACAAGTAATAAACCTTCGTCTTGACCACCCAATGTGAAGATGATTAGCACCAAGAGTGCAATCAAGTCACGAAAGAGTTCCATTATGCTCGTCGAGTTTCATGGAGCTTTCTTACCCCCCTTTTATGGGGCATGCCGACTAAAAAGTGCTGAAATGTCTTTTCAGAGAGGAAAGGATAGGAACTTCAGCAAGCTTCAACAAGGAATTGGATTCTATTAGGTAACCCAGTTAAATCATTTTTCTTATAGACCGAGCAGTTAGATAGACACACAACTTTTCAAGAAAGGTATAGATTGAACTTGTTCAGGTCAAATACTAGTGCTGGTCATCTATCTAACTTAATCCCATGTCGAAGCAATGCACCTTTCCAGCTTAAACTTTTGCCCTTCACTCTCTCTAGATCCCATCACCGCCGCCACCGATCCTAATGCCAAAAATTGCTGATATCAGTTCTTTCTTTGATAACTACTGCTCAAGTTAGAAATGTCAATCATTAACCACCCATCAACTTGGGGTGCAAACTATTTAACCAGCACACACACCATCTCTGACCAACCAGTGAGGTGCAACTTCTTTGATATAGAGCCCTCGTTTACTACAAAAACATCAGCAAACACCAATCGAGAGTAGCAGCGACTGCATTTTGACAACAGCAACATAACTATGGGCAACTGCAAATCTAAACAATCGACACTATCCTATTACACTTAGGGCTTTCTATTGCAGTAGGAACTCCATTAACAGATAAAGAGAAATCGGATTACAAAATCTTTCTTCAGAAAGAAATAAAATAAAACCAAGATGACTTGGTTAGCCTCATTGTTACAGGTCCAGAGACTTCAATAACATTCCACCTACATAAATGTTAAAGAGGCAGCATATACTGCATGCGCATGGTGACTTCAAAGTGTGTTCCTGGGATGCCAACTGCAAAATGGAGACAAAAGAAAAAGTGTCGGTATGCAATGAGATGCGAAACAAGTGGAAAAACCAGGATATATGAACTGTGCATCAACTTTCTACAAAAATTTTGGCCTTGGCAAGCAGCAGAGACATCTTATCCTTTGCATATGTGATTGTGGAACAAAAACTCACTGTATCACATGTATTCTTTAACATGTTGACGTCACATACAATAAATGGAAAAGGTCTTTCATAGTTCGTCTGACCACAACCTGGGCCATCGTATATTTACGTTTCATAGACGATCTTAACCCACTCACACAATCAAGTCGCCAAAGTGCTAGGGTAGCAAGCAAGATGAGACATTAAAAACTTTAGCCTCATAGAGTCAACCAAAATTGATATCATACAGTACTGGATATTGCCTTTGTTGGAGTCTGGAGACTTTCACAAGAGTATATCCGCATCACAACTCTTGTAACCTCTAAACAAGCAGACGCCAAGGGTGAATGGGAGGAAACTCAGGTTAAGCATATTCTCGTCGAGTAGACTTAGACATGTTTATGAGAATTATGCAATTTATATACTTCACATTCTACTGCTAGACTGACGTCGTGCAGTTTTTCAAGGAAAGGACTGCATCCTACCTATTCCTAATCATCAATTCTCAACTAAGATAATTCAAGGGCTAAAAGTACTCAAACCTTCTAGGCCAAGAAGATGCATCATGATGACTAATCAACAACCATTGCTTCTGAACATCCAGCAGCATACTCTACCCCATTCTTATGCTCATCGGGTGCTACTCTCATCTCCTCGATCAAACTCTTTTGCTCCTCCTCTATGGTGTTTTGTAACTCATCCACCTGCAGAAGCAATTTAACTCAGTGAATGAAGTAACAAGGCATGCAAATTCAGCAGTTACATACTGGTTTATATAGCATTTGGTGCAAATTTCTCCAGACAGGGAAGCAGTGTAGCCATTACGACAACTGATGCTATCAATGGATTCCAAGTTCTAACATATAAATTTACAGTAGACCATATGTTACATGTGAAATCTACACATACACAGTTTATTGTTACTGGATAACAATATCTGCATCGGTTTGGGTAAGATCAAGGCAAAGTGATTCTTTGGATGATATTGCAAAGGTTGCATAAAGACTAGAGACAGATTGACAGCCTGGAATATGATCTCTGATGATACATGCCTAATATGTTCCCATCATCAAGAACCGTTGGAGCATCTTTTTTGTCTCATGCCTTTTTACTGACCAAATCTGGCAAGTGGTATTCCAGCACCTACAGCTCACATCCAGGGTTGGCTCACGGGTACATATGTTAAAGCTAGCTTCTGATCAATCTCGAGGAAAAAGTTCTCGCGTTAAGTAAATTGGCTTTGGCTGCTACTGTTAGTACAGTAGGGCTAGAAAGGAATTGAGTCTCTTGAAAACAGGATAGAGAGATATGGATGGGATCATCAAAAGCATTGAGGAGTTGATAATGTGAGGGTGCTAAGCTGGCCTCCACAGAAATGCAGAAGAACTAATGAGCTGCTCTGCCATGCATGGCATATACCTGTGAGAGTCCTCAGATGATCTGTCTGGAATTTTGATACAAGAGGCTGATGTACAGTTTTTTCCGGCTGATTTTGCTTTGATAGGAATATCCCATGTCATAGATGTATATGTTTTTGCACTTCAATGAAAGGGACATTTTTCCCAAGAAAAAAATCAAGGCAAAGTGAGCAGGACTCTTTCATGGGATGTAATCATACTCAAACTTTCAAGGACAAGGAAGTGGTAAGTTACATTCCTGGCGCCGAAACTCTACTCCAAATTGACATTTTCCCCCGCAGCTATACCAGACTGTAACTGTGAAAAACACAAAACCAGGAAGTTCTATACTTTTCACTAGTATACGATAGAATCATACGTCGATCTAAAATCTGATGGACCTCATCATGTGTTGGGCACAAAAGGTTCAATAGGAGAAACCAATAAATTACTGGCAGGATTACGGGCCTCACAAAAATGGGTTGCAAATACATACATACCACATGCAACAGAAGAGCAAATTGCTTCTTGCGGAGTTCCACTGTCCTTGAAGAGGCAGTATTCTCAGCCTCCAACAAAGCGATCTCCTTCTCTAGCTCTGTAATGACTTTTTGTGTCTCTGATCTTGGTGGTTGCATGGCAATCAACCTCCTAATTGCCTCGCACTCCTCCTTGTGTTGACGTTCTATCTTGCTTTCTTCAAGTTGCTTCTTCAAATCCTTTATATCATCATGTGCCTGTACTATTTGCCGAGTTATCTCACCTTGCAACTCGTCAAAGTTCTCCTTCTCTCTTAGATTTGCATCTATAACTGCTTTGCTCTTAAGAAGTGGAAGCTCAAAAGTTGTCAACTCTTGTAAGAAAGCTTTAGCGAGCCTTTCACAGTCACTGTAGTTATCTGCGTCCTTCTCAATCTCAAGTGCAAAAGTAGTAAACTTCTTCTGAAGTTTCTTCAGTGGTGGTTCACCCCTTGTGGTCGTTGTCCGGGTGAGAAGCCTGTGTTTTATAATAATGTCATCTTCATGTTGCCCAAAAGCAAAATGTGCAGCGACCTCTCCTTTACCGGCTACTTTCCTACCTTTAACCAACATTTAGATGGTTTTGTTTCAATCCTGCAAAGAAGGCAGCAATTAGCATACAAGTAAAGCACTGAGCCGATCGTCACTTGAAGCGTACATTTAGCTTCTAGAGATTCGCTCCCTTCCACCCCTCACCTGTTGGAAACAAACTTTGAGTGACTAGATTATTGTACATAAAGGTAACTACTACACATGGATACCGACATGTCAAACAGACCTAATTGTCCTATCCTTAGTTGCACAAAGCGGGGGCGGGAGCGGGGAAGGGGGCGGGGGAGCGTAAGAACCTTGAAGAATTTAAGGTTGGGAGCGACTTGAATAAATAAATTCGTTAGAGTATTACCATTTCTTGAATATAGCTTGATAGAGGAAGGGAGAGAGGGAGGGAGGGCAACAACAAACAAGGAGGTTTTAAGGACTTGAAGGAAGAGAGAAACAAGGAATTGAGCCGAAAAGGGCTTGATTTCTAGGTACTCTCTCCATGCATCTCTGTCCAGCTGAAGGGATCGAGTTCCCATATGAGCTTGGGACGAGATCCCATGGTGCTCCTAACTTGGGATCGCAAAAGCGAGTTTCCGAGAGAGAAGCGTCACCATATGAGGAGTTTCCTGCAGCTAAGGTCCTATCCGATACCCCAACATAATGTCGCAATCTTTACTGTCCTCTTTTTAATTTTAATACAAATTGAGTCCTTTTTAAATCTCCAATACAAATTGAGCACACCAGGAATATCCAAACGATAGATTTGGAACACGTCTATTCGTGTTAGATGAGAGCATAAAAGTTCTAAAGCAAGGTTATGGAGGCTTAAACTTTGATTTTTCAAGGCAGGATGATTACCTCAATCAAATGAGATATTTGACGTCCTACTTACGATGGCGGTCTTTCCGGAAAAGTTTTAAAAAGTGGGCTGTTTATACGAAAAGCCAAATTAGGGATCTTTTGGTCAGCCACACCCCGTTGTTTCTCTCGTGGGTGTGACATAACATTTTTTGTTTTTTTGGGTGGGGGTGGGGGGAAGACTACTTCAATCTCTTTTAACTTGACATTCGGTTTTGCAAATATGCCTTTTTCTCACACCTCTCAGCCTTTCCAAATTATGTTCCTTCTGGGTAATGACTTTACATGTTGTTGCCTGTGTCCATAGTACTTTAATGTTGTCAAGTTTTGATTGCTAAAGAATACATTTCACATTCGCCATGTCCCCCATGTAGAATATCAATGTTTGAAGACGATATTGTTTCCTATTAAACCTTCTTGGTCGGATGTACATGAACTAGAGTCCCCAACACATGCATATGCAAGTAAACCAGTTAGATTAAGTGTAAAACAAGAGAGAGTGTGTGGGTCCAAATGAGGAGAGTCAAGTGAAGTGGAATGGGGTGATTCGACAGATGTTGGTGTCATATCAAGTAGTTGTTAACCACTTCCACTTTAGCATTCCCTCTTCCAAGCTTATGCGTCTGCCAACACCTCTAACAGGGTGATATCACTGGAACTGTCATTGGCAAATTAATGTTGAAGTAATTCCAATATCCCGCCAAACTCCCTCTTTTTCCTTCCGTTCTAGGTACCTAACTGGATCCACAACTTATTCTATTTCACATGAATGATGACAATAGTGCCTGTTCTTTTAATGTGATGCACTGATACTGATATATAACATTTTGTGTTTCCCTATAGTCTGGTCTAATATGGCAGGGAACATATTTCCATTTGGTTCATCATGCATTTAACTTTTCAGTGTTGTAGTTAAAGCTCCAGCTTGTCATAGATAAACTACCTTCAGTGTTCAATAACCAAATCACTAAACCAAAACAAGGGAAAACAATATACCACACTACTAAAAATCCTCAAATACAAGCGACCTTAGCCCTTGAAACTATCAAATCTGAACATTGAATTTAAAAAATAATTGAGGTCGTGCAGAGGCACCCATATTTTTGCTGAATATCCAAAGGATTAGCATGAATGAGACTGTATGCAACAGTTTTTCAAGAGTGAATCATAAAACAAATATGCTACAGCTTCTGAACAGTAAATCAAAGCATAAGAGTGTACAAAATCCAATTCAGTAAGTATTGACAATAGACTGACAAAGACTTACATTTACGTACACTAAGGCCTACTTCTCACAGCTTCAGCTTAAAGGAGAAACAGCTTATGCACCAGATTATTTTTAAGCAGATTATTTAAAAAGCTATTGCCTACTATTTGTTTGCAACTATCCAAGAACAATTTTTTTTTGTCAATAATCTCATTGAGACTGTTTCTTTCAATAAGTTGAACAAGCTGTTGTTTGCTGGTATTTGACTTATAGCGTCTCAGCCTGAGACGCTATAAGCCAAGAGCTGTTTGTTACAAGAAGTTGTAACAACTTATTGGTGCAAGATTGTCCACTAGTTAGTAGGTGAATGAAACAGTAAAATTTTTGTATGTCAAATAGCCAAGTGCATACATCAATATAAACTCTAAGAAAAAGAACAAGTAACCCTGGTTATGATCTCAAAACAAAGGTGGTCTCAAACTCTCTATATGTGTCCTTTCAGTTACACTTCTTGCGGCAAGGAATGTGCACTGCTTAATGTTAATTGAGGATTCCTTGGTTTTTCTCCGCTCCAAAATTCAGGGAAGTCATGTTAGGAAACCCCAGATCGAACAAGTAGGATTGAACTTGTTCATGTCTTTTCAATGATGTTCAGATACCTTAAACTCTCTATCCATGTCCTTTCAGTTACACTTTATGTTTGGATACCCCAAAATAACTCGAGATTTCAAGTAAATGAACTCCATACAAAATCAAACCACCAACGTGAAAGATTTTTGTTGACAAGGGAGCAATTGTCTGCGAATACAAGTTCACTTTTTTAATTGTTCTTGTCTTTTCTGCTTTTTTCCTCGCGGGGGGGTTGGGGGGGGGGGGGGGGGGGGGGGTTTACATACAAGATATGGGTGAACAGCTTCAAACATGGATGCAAAATTATAACAGGGACAAAGTACTAGTACTACATACTCCAGCCTCAGCCAAATCGCGCGGAATTACACAATAACCAACCTTTTTATTTTCTCACCCTTTTCTCAATAAAATCAACTGAATAACCACCCTCGAACAGTGATCAAACAAAATCTTAATCTTCTATGATTTAGCCCGACGAATCAGAAGGATCTCTTTCAATTTTCCCAGAACATAAGATTAAAAGATACCCATGTAGTCTATGAGTTCAAATTCATAGAAGAAGAAGAAGAAGGGGCTTCGATTTAAATGAGAAGAACAGAAGAAATAAAGAAACGTTAGGTAAGAAGAAGACGTACCTCACGTGGCAAGCGTCGTCTCCGGCGATCGGCTGTCGGCAATTAAGGCTGCCCCGCGGCAGCAGTGGAGGTTGCTTCGACTGGGTTTAAGTTTCAAGAACTAGGTTTCTTCTCCTACGTTCAAAACCGAAAGAAGCGAGAGTCCATATTGAAGGGCACGACTCGGTCATTCACCATAGTCAAAACAGGGACAAAATTGGCATAAAATGAAGTATATCAGTTGAAGACAAGCGAGAAACTTATCTATATCTCTGTCCGGTCTATATCTATCTATATCTAAATTCTATATAAAGGAAAAACATTGTTTGGTTCGGTGTAACACATTTTTAGTGTTACATAATTATCTAACTAAAATGGTGACAAATTATATTTTATAATTTTTTTAAAAAATTCACAAAATATAAGTTTAAATAGTGAATAACTACTGCTAATTTTTATAATGTACAATTCATTTTATCGAATGCACCTTATACATTATGTTACTTGATTTTTTAACAAGATTTTATACTATTAACTTCAATTTTGTACACGCATCGCGTGTCCCACGGCGACACATGGGAGCTTAATCCAAAAGCTTGGTATCTTTGATTTTAGGCTTTGCATGGGTTGTACCCAGATTCTCGCATAGCTTATACATTAACGACAACACGTCATTGACTTACTTTTTCAATCTATGATAATAATTTATAAAAATAATCTGAGACAAATAAGATCTCAGATCTTTAGTGGCTATTAATTATCGCTACTTGAGGGTTGTAGTTTCTTACTAGAACCTAAGTCACAACCCCCAATAATAGATGAACAATCTAATTCGCATGTAAGGCTTAAGCATTAATATTTTTACAATATCCTTATCTACAAGAAAAACCTCGACATTGGAGTGAGTACCAAACCATTCAAACTGACCTGAACCATCTAACTTTATTAACGGAAATGATCCAACCTAAACCGTAGAAAATTTTGAAGGTTTTGCAAAGCTATCCCAGCTAGTTTAACAATTTATCAATATGAAATGATTATGAAACTACATAAAAGAACTATACTCTGTTTAGATTAATTAGGTCACATTTGTGAGTATCTAGTGCAAGAGTAGTCTAGTCTATAAATACTTGAGATCTTGATTTGCATGCTGTTCATACCTTATCCTGGCCAGACCCCCGGGGCCCGCTAAGGGACCTGCGTCGCACGACACATCACCCAGTCAACGGTCAATTATTCAACGCCATAACCAGGTCAAACAAGCGTCCACAGGCATCACCAATACAGCGACGTCAACACAGTCAAACCATTGGAAAAAAGGGGTCGACCCCTTCCCTAAGGGGGTCGGCCACCCCTTTCCTAAGGCGGTTAGCCACCTCACCCCTTAAGGGGGGTCGGCTACCCCTTCCCTAAGGGAGTCGACCACCCCTTTCCTAAGGGGTCGGCCACCCCTTCCTCCTAAGGGGTCGGCCACCCCCTTCCTCAGGGGGTCAGCCACCCCTTCCTTTAGGGGGTCGGCCACCCCTTTACCTTGCAAGAGTCATTTTTAAACCCCCGACATCACTTATTTCGCTCTCTACAAAGCGCACTCAATGCCAATGGTCAGTTGACACTCATCACCGACCGTGCACAATAGTCACAACGACAGCATACTGTCACAAGTATTGCTCTACGACAGTCGTCGCCACGCCCATGCGCCATTCTTATGATACGTGCCCCCCGGCACCAAGTATTGCTCCGCGACAGTTGTCGCTGTGCCCTTGCCCCCAGGCTTATGATACGTGCCCCCGACACCAAGTATACCTCCGCGACAGTCATCGTTGTACCCATGCACCATAACCATGTTATAGGCCTCCGGGCATCACACCTGTTCACCACACCATGCACCCACGCCATGGACGTGGAACATGCTTCGACCCACTCTCCAGAGTGTGCGGCATTTCGGGGGCTCCGCTCGTAGTGCTCCAACACGAGGACCCCTCCTTGTGGCACGGGCTGAGCGCCATCACTGGCTCAATCAACTGCGGGACGGGCTTCGTGCCGTCGCCAACTCAATCAAACTGCGGGACGGGCTTCGTGCCATCGTCGGCTCAATCAAATTGTGGCATGGGCTGAGCACCATCACGGGCTTAGCGCCATCGCCGGCTCAATCAACTGCGGGACGGGTTTCGTGCAGTCACCGGCTAAATCAACTGCGGCATGGGCAGAACGCCATCACGGGCTTAGCGCCATCGCCGGCTCAATCAATTGCGGGACGGGCTTCGTACCATCACCGGCTCAATCAAACTGCGGCATGGGCTGAGCGCCATCATGGGCTTAGCGCCATCGCTGACTCAATCAACTGCGGGATGGGCTTCGTGCCGTCACCGGCTCAATCAAACTGCGGCAGGGGCTGAGCGCCATCAAGGGCTTTGCGCCATCGCCGGCACAATCACCGGGTGCTCTGGCCCTCGCAGCAGGATGGGCTCACAACCCTGAAGCAATCATCGGCACAACCTTAAAGCCACTAACATCACATTTGCAGGGAACTCTGACGCGAAGACTTCTCGACAATGGACTCTAAGCATAAAGCGGCGACCATGCCCACTCATGTTGCTGTTGATCGTCGGCACCACCAGGGCAATGACCCACGGGTCACTCCAGAAAGGGAGCAAGTCCTTGGAGGGCATCGCTCCTAGTCCGCCTGGAAGTTGGCTACAGGGGCAACCCTCACCGCTGCCAGGTTCTCTGCGTATCTCTTGAAGCACCTTGTGGGATTCAGTAAAGGCTTGGACTGGAGGCTGGGGCAACGGGCTACTCTGATCATGCTACTGCAGCGTGATCAGTCTCCTCAGATGGGCAAAGAGATGCTGTGAGGGCAGGACAGCACGAACTTGGGGACCGGCAGTCCAACGGAGAATCAGTACTTTGGCCCCCCTGGCGACGTGTCGTTCCCACGGGGTGACACATGTCAACTTATGACACATGCACATTTTTGCCTATAAATAGTGGACTTCAAGGATCTTTCTCTCATTTGAACTTTTCACTTTCTCTCTCTAAAAATACATTCTCTCTAAAATTCTAGTGAGAGAAACACTCTTGGACTTCAGTCGCCGGACCCTCAACGATGCATCCTCGACAGGGACTGTAGGCCCTGTTCATCGTCACCCTGCCTGCGCTGCGCTGCCAGCCCTCGCGACCTGTCTAGAGAGCCTTGCTCTCAGCCCTTACTCCGTCCTTGTTGTCTCCTACTTTATCTACCTGGAAGCTGACTCAGACTGCATCCTTTGTGGCACCTCCACGTAGCATCGAACCCTTTTCAGCATCAATATTTTGGTGACTTCGCTGGGGAGGTGAGCATCGTGTTGCAGTCTGCTGCACTGAGGCATCATGCCTATGCAACGACGAGTTACGAGGGCTACCAGCCAAAGCCTTATCCATCCGGTGCAAGAAGAGGACCACCCGGTTGAGCAAGAGGGGACTAGTGCTTGCATCCCCAAGGCCACCCCACATCTGACGTGCAAGTTACAGTCAATGCGGCCATTCAGCAGTTCACTCCTACTATAGCCAGCATACAAGACTCGTAGGCCACTCTCATGCTAGCCATGAAAGAAATGCAAAGATCCATGTAGGCTATGGCCTCACAGCAAGTCATTCCACCGGTCCAGCCCACAGGACCTGGGCCATCCCCTGACGCTGCCCAGGCCCCAGTGTCGCGACCACTGCCGCATCAGCCTTCCAGACCCCTGGCATTGGGGCTCGCGACATCCTCCCTGCCTATAGCTGGCACGCTGCATCCCACGATGCCATCGTACAGACCGCCGCCGGATCTGGGACCGGTACTGCAGCAAGTCATCCCTGTTACTGCACCACAGCATCTACCTGCCAGGAGTTCTTTTGAGACTCATGAATCCATCGAGATGGAGCCTAACCCCTACCTAACAGAGCAACATCAAACAACCGGCCAAGTGGTGGACATGTCTCACCCAACCACCCATGCTGTCGCACACGTGCCTATGGCAACACCTGCCCTGTATCATCCTCCTGCTCCCCCAACCTACCCAGTTGCACCGTTAGGGGGCTCGGGGGCTCGTGGAGCCCCAGCCAGCCATCAGCCGCTAGCTAGCCAGGAGGAGCTACTCCCTCATTATGTCTCCAAAGCCGACTTTGATGCACTCCTCCGCCGGCTGTCACAGCAGTCTGCACCCGGCTCGCTAGCACGACTGACAGACTGCACGCCGTATGCCAACGAGATGGCCACCGTACCCTACCCGCTCAGATACAAGCAACCCACTTCGTGCTCTTTAATGGGCATGAAGGCAATGCCCGTGAGCACTTGACAAGATTTGTCGGCTCATTGGAACAGTATGGCCCAGGCCAAATCCCTCACGGGCTTGGCATACACTTGGTATCATCAGATCCCCGCGGGGACAGTCCTTGGGATGAAATGGCCCAACTATTCTTGGACAAATTCCACTACGAAGCCGAACACGTCACCATAGTGGACATCACCAGAATACGCTAGAATCTCGGCGAAGACTTAACCAAATATGTGCAACGCTTTCACCTTAAGTGCCTCGAGTGTACAGATTTCAGCAAGGACGAGACATTGGTCCCCATATGCATAAAAAACATGAACGACATCTACCGGGTACACATTGAGAACTTGCAGTTGAGGTCTTGGGGGCACCTCAAGGAAGCAGCACGACGTACTTACGAGACGGTCGGCCCTGTCAAACCGTGGAGGACTCGCACGCAGAATGCACTGTGGGCCTCGACAAATATACCTAGTGCTCAGCGCGACAGCAACAGCACCAACCATAACAATGTCAGCAGTTACGCTGGCTCCAAGCGTCCGCTCCCGAATAGGGACCAATGCCCTGACAAACGAAGACAACATGAGACCCCCTACCTTTCCATGCGACCTGAACACGGTGAAAGAACTCTTGACAGAATGGGTTGTTAATGACCGCAACTTCAGATTGCCACCTGTGCGGATCCCCATCACAGACGAAGAAAGAACCCCGCCCAACTACTGTCCCTTCCATCAAGCCCTTGGCCATCCTCTCCAAAACTACAACGCACTACGAACTATCTTTGCAAGAAAGGTCGTGTCAGGCGAACTACAGTTAAGGAAGAACAACGATGTGCGTAAGGACCCTTACCCGAACCATGGCAACAACAATCGAGGGCATCAGGTGCTCATGGCCGTTACTGACCACGCCGAGTCTCTAGTCCCTGAAGTTTTTGCAGAGGTCTCTCCTATGGTCACACCTTGTATTCCTCCCACCCTTCAGCCAGCGTCCTCAGTCGGACAGATGTCGAAAATTAAAAGCTTTTTTGATGAAATGGGATTCTCACCCACGGCACAGACTTACCTTTCAAACTGTCTGATCGAAATCACCACAGGCCTCGGTCCTGAATGTTTCGCCACAGGCCTCGGTCCTAAATGCGGACGAGGAATCGCCGCCAATCAAACACCACAACCAACCGTTATACCTTGAATGCACTATTAACGGCACAGGCTTCCGTCGCGCTTTAGTAGACTGTGGCGCCTCGATCAACATCATGCCTCTCATCACCCTGCAGTAAGCCGGCATACCACCAAGGAAGATCATCCGCGACCCCGTCAAAATTACTGGCTTTGGGCAGGGCCCCCAGTCCACCCTCGGCCACATCACTGTCGACCTCATGGTCGGAACTGTCCGTCGAGACACCACTTTTCATGTGATAGATAGCGAGTCCTCTTTCCACCTTCTGCTTGGACGACCTTGGATTCATGTTAACAAGGCTGTCCCCTCAACGTACCACCAATGTGTAAAACTAGTGGCCGGTCCTGTGGGACACGAGGTAGCACTAACGATCCCCGCAACCAGGTTACTCTTCGAATATGCCGAGTCTTACTTAGCCGAGGCCTCCTTCTTCACTGAGCTCACCCCGGATAGTAAGAACGCCACTCACATCCATTCCACCAAATTGTCAGATTGGGACAAGCTGTGCGGAAACAAACCTCCCAAGTCCAAGTCCGAATCCAAGAAAAACAACAAGAACAAAGCATCAGCTTCAGCGCCGCCACCCGCGGTCTTGACCAATTCTCCGCCTTCATCCCCTAAGTCCAAAAAGCACAAGTCTGAACCTACCTTCTGACGCATGGTCAAAGACGGGAAAGTGATTTACCAGTTATGACGGTGTACGGGGGTCCCAGGTGGTTCGTCATCTGACCCCCTTGATTCTGACCATACCGTAAAAATAGAATAGTGTTGCACGGGTCGAGCATTGCCCGGCAGACTCTGAACTTACTCCGGGCGCCGCCCCACCCTGCTATGAAGACGGCCCTCGACCGCAGGCCAAAGATCTTGAAGAAATTAACCTGGCTGACCAGGGTGAGGAACCTCGACTGACATACATTGGCACAAAACTCGCCCCAGGCCGAAGAGAGGAATTGATTACCCTCCTCCGTGAATATCGCGATGTATTGGCATGGAGTTACAACGAGATGCCTGGGTTGGATCCCGCCTTGGTGACGCACCATCTCAACATCGCTACTGGATTCAGCCCTGTCCGACAACATCCGAGATCCTTCTGCCCCGAGCTCGAAATAAAGATCAAGCAAGAGATTGAACGACTTCTACAAGCCGGCTTTATCGAACCAATTACTCATCCCATATGGCTGGCCAATGTCATCCCTGTCCAGAAGAAGAGCGGCCAAGTCCGCATTTGTATTGACTTCCGCGACCTGAACAAAGCGTGTCCCAAAGATGAGTTTCCACTGCCCAATATCAACATGCTCACAGAAGCTACCGCCGGATACGAGACCTTGTCCTTCATGGATGGCTTCGCCCGCTATAACCAAATTCGAATGAATCCGGACGACTGCACCAAGACAGCTTTTCGGACTCCAATGGGTAACTTTTGTCGGAAAGTCATGCCCTTTGGTCTCAAGAATGCGGGTGCTACCTATCGGCGAGCCATGACCGCCATCTTTCATGACATGATACACCGTACCGTAGAGGACTACGTCGACGATCTTATCATCAAGTCCAAAAGGGAAAGTGATCATCTAACGGACCTTCGAGCAGTCTTCGATCGTTGTCGACAGTACAGCATGCGAATGAATCCGTTGAAATGTGCCTTTGGAGTCTCTTCCGGCAAATTCCTCGGCTTTTTGGTTAGTCGACAAGGGATCGATGTTGACCTTTTAAAGCTGCTTCTATCCAAGAAATGCCCCCACCTAAGAGCACCAGACAGTTGAAGAGCTTCCTCGGCAAGGTTTCCTACCTTCGACGATTTATCCCTGCCTTAGTAGAACTTATCACCCCCTTTCGGTACTTGACGCACAAAAGTGCACCGTGGAGTTGGGAGGCACCCCAACAACAAGCATTCGAATAGATCAAGGTGATCCTCATGTCACCACAGACCATGGTCGTGCCCCAGCGGGGTGTTCCACTCTTGCTTTACTTAACCTCCACACCCAGGTCCGTGGGGGCCTTGTTGGCCCAAGAAGTGGACGGGGTAGAGCGTCCAGTCTATTACCTCAACCGATCGATCAGGGGACCCGAGGCCAACTATTCTAAGCTGGAGAAGCATTGCTTCGCCTTGGTCTATGCCTCGCAGAAGTTCAGGCACTACTTCTTGTCGCACCAAATCATGCTTGTCACCAAGGCAGATCCACTACGATAGATGCTTACGCGCCCTGCCTTGTCGGGACGACTTACCCGCTGGTTATTGCTGTTAGCCGAGTTTGGCCTGTCCATTAAAAACCCTACAGCTCTGCGGAGCCAAGCACTTATCGATCTTCTGGCCTTCTTTTCACGACAACAGTGTGAACCGACTTCAGATCAATTACCGGGGGAGGAGACGGCCTTGATCTCCGACATAGATGACTTGTGGATACTCGAGTTTGACAGCTCAGCCACTAGCAAAGGTCCTGATAGAGCTCCCCTCCGGCAAGGGGGCACCGATATAGTCCTTCACAATCCACAGGGTGTTACCACATCCCTATCCTTCAAGCTTGCGTTCCCGGTATCCAATAATGAAGCTGAATATGAGGCCCTTGTCATCGGCCTCATGCTAGCTACCAATATGGGGGCTAAGTCATTATGCATAAAGGGAGACTCAAACTTGATAATGAAACAGGCTGACGGAGAGTTCGCGGTCAAAGAGCCAGCCCTGGCACCTTATCGTGCCTTAGTGTAACACTTGGAGGGAAGACTTGGCCATGTCCAATATGAATATCACAACAGGTGCCACAACCAACATGCGGACAGCTTGGCCACAATCGCATCAAAGATTGAGTTTGACGGGGAATAGCAAATGCTAACCATCATCAGAAGAACCGCACCATGCACGGCATTGAACCTAGTCCCAAAAGACACTACTGCCGGTGATTGGAGGCAGCTAATCGTCGACCAACTTAGGGCACCATCTCTTGCGTCCACCTCCACCCCCACGGGTTTCTTGATGTTGGGAGACGTCCTATACAAAAGATGTCCCGGAGGCACCCTGGCCAGATGCTTGGCCCCGGCGGAAGAAAGGCATAAACTACAGCTTGGCCATCAGAAATGTTGTGGCCTCGACGGCCCCCCTCTGTATTGTCGTCTCTAACGCATGGGCCTCTTTTGGCCGTTCATGGCCAAGGACACTTCGGATGTACAACGGGATTGTTCAGAATGCATGTATGCGCCGGATAGCGCGAAGCATGTGTCATTAACGTTGAGGGCGACTGGCGTCAGCCTTTCCTACAATACCTAACTCATGGACTCCTACTGCCGGATCGCGGCTCGGCACGATCTGTCAAGCGCCAACCGGTCAGATATTTTGTGACGGAAGGCGATTGTTTTGCAAAGGATTTTTGGGGCGCACCCTACGATGCTTACAAGGTGCCTCGGCCATGCAAGTGATTAATAAAGTGCCCAATGGTGCTTGTGGGGAACATCAGGGATCGCATAAGTTGTACGCGGAATTGCTAAGGTTAGGGTACTATTGGCCGACCATAGAATCTGACTCCATCACTCATGTCCGACATTGCCAGCCCTGCCAGAGACATGCCGAAAGGATGCATACCCCAACGTTTGATCTTCATATGATCGTGGCCCTTTGGCCATTTCACTCTTGGGCTCTTGACCTTATCGGCCCCATACATCCGCCGTCAAAAGGCCTTATATGGATCATGGTCGCAACGGAGCGTTTCACAAAGTAGGTTGAGGCCGTACCTCTGCGAAAAGCCACGGGAGGCGCCATTGCCAACTTCTTGCGTGACCACATCATTTTTTGTTTTGGCATCCCCCGATGCATCATCTCCGACAACGGCACGCCATTCATCAATCGGGATGTTCGAACTCTCATGGAAGCGCACGACATCAATCACACCACATCAACCCCTTACTACCCGCAAGGCAATGGTCAAGCTGAAGCCTCCAACAAAACACTGTTGCGTGTTTTGTCACGCATGGTTCACAACGTGAGCGGCTTTTGGTCCGAAAGGCTGAGCCATGCCCTTTGGGCTTCCAGACACACAGCCAGGAAGGCCACACCCTTCTCCCTTGTTTACGGGGACGAGTGCGTGGTACCCACCGAGGTCGCAGTTGCCTCAGCCCGACTAGCCCTCAGCAGCGGCCTCGGGGAAGAGGAAACCAGAATGATGGCCCTTGAAGGCCTGGATGAAAAAAAAGCCAATGCTATGCGCCGACTGAAGAAACACCACGAACAACTTGTCAAAGCCTACGGGAAGACCGTCAAACCCCGTTCTTTCGTAGAGGGTGACCTTTTCCTCCGAGCCGCCAAGCATGTGCGGGCCAACCTGTCAGTCCCTAAGTTCACACCCAACTGGGAGGGGCCACTTGAAGTGCACAGGGCCAGAAGCAACGGCTCCTATCTCCTGCTCGACCCAGACGACAGGAGGCTCACGGCCCCTGTCAATGGTCGCTACCTAAAGAAATACTATGCGTAGCCAGTTGCAGCTTGTTCATCACGAACCCCACACGCAGTTTAGAACACTTACATAACATTTTGTTGTATACACACGCATATCCTGACTTGTAACTCTTGTCGCTCATTACAAGTTCCTTTTTATGAAACAATGTTTTGACCCAAGCATTATCCATACACAGTCTGTTCGCTGCACATTTATTTATGCTTAGCCTGCCTCTTTTTACTCCTAGCCACTGAGCTGTGTGCCCTTGACGGGAAAGATGGAACACCATTGGACAACCATCAGACATAAGACATTTGATAATCGTAACAAAATAACAAGAGCGCAATGCACCCACAACAAATGACAATAGGACAACACGCAGCCATGTTTCATAACGCCAACAAGGAAAATATATGTACATATAAAGTTTTTTTGGCCACTATCGGGCGTGGTTTATCTATCAAATCCGTCATAAGTCCTACAGAAAGCTAGATAACAGCACTACTACCGGATGAGAGCTAAACGCCTCCAACGTGTGACGCTGATCCTGTAGCGTCGACCATCCAGCCTCGAGCTCAGCCTGCCACCTCAGATGCTCAACCTCTCAAACCTCCACATCAGCACGCCGCCTCTGCAGGTCACTCAGCCGTCTCTGTAGTTCGGTTAGCTGCCTCTCTATCTCCGCCACCTCCCTATCAATGACTACCAAATCTCCACTAATCTCGGACCGCTCCACCTCTAGCCCTGTGCGCCGCCTCTCGAGTAGCACTTCTTCCATCTGCACCAAGGCCATCCTCTCCCCCATGGCACTGCCCTCGCTCCTCGACTTCAAGAAATCAGCCATCTAGTCCAGGTGCAAGCCTAGAGAGGTGAATGGAGCAAACTCCGTTAGTGACCGTTCAATAAACGCCGTCGACCAGCCTGTCGTAGGAACACTGGCGAAGGGTAGAAACCACTCTACGAACCCTGCATATACCCACCTCTGCAGTACGGGGTTCTCTATAGTCACTCCCTCAAACGTCTGCAGGTATGTCGCCTTCACCAACTCTAACCGGCGCACTGTCTCAGCGGGTAACTGGAGGCTCTCCCATGATACAACGTCGGCCTGCCCACTCGACGATCCCCTACTCGCCTCACCAACCACTACGCCACCCACCACTGCCGCAGGCCTCTCCCGCACTCCACCTGCCGCCCGTGCACTGACGGTTATCGAGTGCATCGCCATCAATGTCGCCCCCGCCTCGACAGCTGACCCTAACGACGCGTCCTGCTGACGCTCCGCATAGGCTGAGCCAGAATCTCCGGCTCACGAGCACAGGGTGCCACCGTGGGCTCCAGCTCCACTTGGTCCTCCCGCTCAACCCCCACGGCCTCCGCCTCTGTGCCTGTCCACCAGTAGCACTTGGCATCAAATATCAACGACTCGTCAACCGCTCCACCATACACATCCTCCACTCTCTCCTCGGCACCCGGCAGCGGGCTCACCCTGCAGCTCACGCCAGCCCCCGACGTATCAACCGCCTCCTGCTCACCCTCACCAGCCAGCTCGTCTACTTCAACCGCCACCCCTCCTCCGCCACGGCAGCCCACCAACGTCATTAACTCCCTCCACCGTCTGCTCCTCGTACTCTTGTCAAAGGAACCAGCACTTGTCTTACCTCAACCACTGGCTCCTCCGACTCCTCCCACGGCCTCTTCGACCCTGCCAGGCGTGAACCCGAAGCGCCTGCACTCGTCCGACGAGCGCTCTTCATCATACTCAGACCCTTCGCCCTCCTCATCCGGCTCCTCGCCTGGGTCTCTCTCAGAGCCCCCACCAGCACTCTCTGACACCAGCGCCAGCATGCCATCCTGCCTCACAGCTGTTACTAATATCAAACTCAATGCCCGATAGCATGCAAACACGTCCGCCAGTCGATGTGTGCCCGATGGCTGTGCCAGCCACTCTGCCCAACTCGCACGCAATCGTTCCCATCACTGCGCATACCCCACGGTCACTGCCCCCGCTATCGCTGTCCCTGGCCTCCTCCACTCTGTCACCGGTGCCAGCCACTCACGGACTCTGTCATACCGCGTGTACCCAAATGCAGTCGTCACACTCCACGGGCCATAATATCCATACGGCAGCTCCAAGTCATAGCCGAACGCCAGCGATAGCCGATCTGGGCAATATCGGGCCAGAAATACAGGTTCTCCGCGGGCTTCCCACCATTGTCAGTCAGCACCGGAAGCCAACCCAAAAAATAAGCCACCAAGAGCACAACATCCGCCAGCGCCAAGGACCCCCTCTGGCCAGGTCCTTCGTCATCTCCTGTCCGTGCAACCAGGGGCATTCCGTACGACGAATGCATATCTCTATACGACCGTGCCAGACACGCCTCGCGAGAATCTATCAAATGTGACAAAGGACAATCGGGCCTCTTGATGCCCGACCATGTGAACGCCCATGATCCGCTACACCACGCCGCCACCTCCTGTGATCTGCCACTATGCGTCACCGTCCTCATCGTCGGTATCGAATGCTGGCACATGAATCCTACCAGACGATAATCTGGAAAACACTCGTACAGGTACCACTGCAGGAACATCCAGTCCACGTACGCAGCCACCTGATACCGCCCATGCGACCGCTTCATGTCATTCACCAACTGATCCAGACCCGAGTACAAGGTGCCCAGATACACAAGGCCTAGTCCGACGCGCCTACCCTGGGCCATCCGAATCGCAGGGTAGGCGCCGAACCCTCGACGCTGCATCCTCGTCACAGACTGTCGACTGTTGGCTGTCGGCCCTATTCATCGTCGCCCTGCCTGCGCGGCGTTGTCAGCCCTCGTGACCTGTTTGGGGAGCCTTGCTCTCAGCCCTTACTCCGTCCTTGCTGTCTCCTACTTTGTCTACCTAGGAAGCTGACTCAGACTGCATCCTTTGTGGCACTTCCACGTAGCATCAAACTCTTTTCAGCATCAACACACACAAATGTGGCCAGCAAGATTGTTTCCACTATTAATAGAGTTGTCAAACGGGCTGGGCAGCCCACGGGCTGGGCTGGCCCGACCAAGCCCCTTTTTGGGCCGAATTGGCCCGGCCCTCTTCATGAACAGTAGAGGCCCGGCCTTTTAGGGCTTAGGGCCTGGGCCTGGACCAAGCCTAAAATTTTGAGAAAAAAGCCCGAGTCAGGCTCGACCCGAAAAAGGCCTGGGTTTGGCCCGGCCCGAACCGTGGCCCGAAAAAAGCCCGGGTTGGCCCAGGTTTGGCCTGGCCAGGGTTTGGCCCGAATATGGCCCCCTCTTTACTTTTCAAATTCAGATTCCCCCCTTTCCCCCCAATAGATTTATTCCCCTTTTTTCCCCTAAATTCCACTTTTACCCCCCCCAACAGCAAAATAACGGCTAGTTTGGGGGGTATTTTGGTCCAAGTTAATTTTTCAACTATTTTAAGGTTTTTACACTCTTACCCTTCCCAACAACTATAAACGGATAGTTTTTAGGGGTATTTTGATCTTTTGTGAAGTTAAAAAAATCTATAAATTCACACCATTTCTCTCTAATTTTTCACACCAATCTTCTTACTCTCTCTTATATAAACATTCTACATTTCTACAAGCTTTGCTACTCTTGCTAATTACTACTCTTATTTACTAATTAGTACTCTTGCATATTATTACTCTTGTTTACTAATTACTACTTTTGCTAAATTTTAATTTTCTCAAGATGGCTACAATGTTATCGAAATGGAGATATATACGACCCTTTGAGGAAATAGTAAAAGTGATGGATAAAAAGTTTAATAAATATTGGAGTGAATTGCCTGTTGTTTTTGTTGTTGCTACTTGTTTAGATCCTAGGTTAAAGTTGCATGGCCTGAACGTCTCTATACAAGAGATATCGATATTAATGTACCACCCAGTAGAGGATACAACCGCACTCACAGTGAAAGTGAGCAAGACATTTGAAGAACTGTTCAACCTCTATCGTAATTCTGCTGACGTGCGCAGACGAGCTTCATCATTGACTGCTGAGAGGTATTATTCACCATACCTTAAGGGCTTTGAACATCTAGTAGCAAGACAACTACCAGGTGAAGGTACTTCTAATTCGGCAGGTTCGTCTACTTTTTCCTCTTTTAATGAGATTGGTGTATATTCAAATACTGATCATTATGCTAATTTATCAATGCAAGAACATGTTAATTTTAATTTGTTAAATTTTTGGAAACAAAATCAAAACATGTATAAAACTTTAGCTCAAATTGCACGGGATGTACTGCCAGTTCAAGCCTCTACGGTTGCTTCACAGTCGGCATTTTCAGCGAGCGGGAGGGTTTTGGATGACAGGAGGAGTCGTCTTAACCCCGAGTCGCTCGAGCTATGTGTATGTTGGAAGGATTATCTTGATGCGAAATACCGCGAGCAAGATAAACCGATTGATGATAGGAAGAGCAGTAACTCGGATGTTGAAGTACTTCCGAATGATTAGGTAATTTCTTTTTATTTTCCTTCTCTTAAGTTTTAAGAATAAAATTTCTCACAAAATATAGTTTTTTTTTCATATATATATATATATATATGATATAATAAGTTTTTACAAGCAAGATAGATATTTTTTCGTATATATAAAAAAATAGGTAACTTCGCCTGTTTGTTTATAAGAAGCCGGTCCCAAGCCCGGATAAAAGGAGGAGGGTCTATAAACACATTTATCTTCAATGTGTATGATTTATAATGAAATAAAAGGATAAAGATTATGTTCGTTAAATTGTAAATATTGGACATGCCTATAGTACAATTTGCTTAAACAATAATAACAAATTACCATAATTAAAACCCTTACCTTGAATAACAAGAAAATGTAAAAAAAAAAAAAAAAAAATTGGGCCTGGGCCCGGCCTTAAATGTTGGGCCTAGGGCCTAGGCTTGGGCTTGGACTAAGCCCAGATATCCCCAGAAGCTGGCCCGGCCCGGCCCCGACCCGTTTTGCTAGAGGCCCGATGGGCTTGGGCTGGGCCGGCCCAAGCCCAGCCCATTAGACACCTCTACTTATTAATCTCTTGCCTCGTGTTATTTTGTATGAATGAAAAGACATACTAACATAACATATATCTTATTGGGAGGCTGAATTTTTTTTTCATTTATCCTAACCACCTCAAAAAGGGGCGATTAGCAATTTTTTCAAAAAAGTTCCAGAAATGCTCCTCTCCACTTATGAATATGAAACAACAGCCCACCCTCGTGCCCATCGCCACCTGTAGAAATCTGATCTACTCGTTTTTTCCATAATCTCAACATAAGTTGTCGTGCACACGCGATCCGTGTGCGAAGACGACTTGTAAATTATAAGCTGTAACAACAAAGACTAAATTTAAAACAACAACCTACATGTATAAGATTCAAATTATAAAGTGAAGAATTCGAATATTATTAACCAACAATACGTTATGTATCAACATTGCATACGATACAACCAATAATGCAGGACAACTAATGTACAACCAACAATGCAGGAACAATAAAGAATATGGCAGTCTTGTCCACATTTCTCCTTTTCTTAGCTGTCGTATAAATTCCTATTTAATCTTCGCATGTTGCAGGCTAAACCATTAGAGCCCTTCCTCTTTTTACACACTGCAACATTCAGTTAATATGCCTATGGGTCCTAGGCACAACCATGTGATCATCAGTAGCCCAGCAAAAATTAATGACAACCTTTTGATATTCTGCCCTTGACACCCTCACGACAATACCTATCAGAAATACTGCCAGTTAAACACATTGTCCCGCTATCTAGTGACGGGCCACCGAAGCAGCCGGCACTATGTCCATCACCACGACCCACCACGGCCGGTCACCACATCCCCACAAACCACCTTTCTTAGTAAAAGCAAAGCAAATTAATGAAACTAATCTCCGTAAAACACGCAGACTCTTAGCCAAGATAGGCCATAATTAGACCACGTGACTTACCACATTCTCCCTATCAAACCCGAACTCAAAAGATCGGACGACTCTACCAGAAAATAGCCGAATAGATCGTTAGAAAAGAGAAACTGTGTGAGAACTCTTCGGCCGCTAGCAAGCCCAAAACGCACGGCCATTGCCCCCAAAAGAATCGTGACCACCAACGTAGGCTGATCTTTGACCCACCGACATCGACCAATCTTCGACCCACCAACAACTAATGGCCACCACACTGCCCACCAACAGCCTCTGCTCGCCACCGCAAATAACCATACTTGCGCACCACATCTCCACAATCATAGCCACCTGAGACACATACAATAACCAACCATCACCAATCCTACACCACGACCACTACATCCATCAAAACCACTATTTCGGGCGGTGGGACAATGCGTAAGGGAGAAATGGAGAAATGAAAATAAAGGGGTTCGGACACTACGCAAGGGAGAAATGAGGATGTTAATATATCCATGAAAAAAGAACTGTTAAACAAAAATATAACAATAAAGGAGTACCTTATCCGTTGGGTGGTGGGACACTGTATAAGGGAGAAATGGTTTGACAGAAATGGAGAAATGGTTTAAAGGTGAGAAAAACAATGCAAAAATGGTTTGCACAAACTTACACCCGTTTGTATGCATGAAATTACAAGAAAAATTCCAGAGAAATGCAATGAAACTTACCGATGGAGAAAAGAACAGAGGAATTCGTTGGCGGTGACTTGCGGATTACAGTTTGTAATGAAAGAGAAGGGGAGGAAGAGCTGTTGATGGGAAGTTACCTAAGGTGAAGGAGGGTATCTGATAACCGAAATCAGAGAGTGGGCTAGTGTCTTTTGTCATTTTTTCCCTGGGGGTCGTCTTCACTATTGTAAAGAGAATAGGCAATTCAGGAAAATGAGATATTATGGACATTTGTTTGCACCACAGTTAGTCTGAATGTAACACCAAAAAGGGTGTTATATCAAACCAATTTTTCCCATATTAAGTTATTTAGATAGATATAGATTATCACGGCCAACTTCAAACTCGATACATCGCCACCCACCACCTCCCCATCATGGCTACTGCCAACCTCTATCTGCCACCACCCACTACCTCCCTACCACAGACTGCACTCACTAACAATCACATGCACGCAAGCACACAACTCAAAAATTCCCACTATATAATAACCTAACACCAACCGCAGGTTCTTATCCTCTTTCACCCAAAAAAAACCACCATCAATGACCATCTTACCAATGAACATTGTCTCATACCACACCAAAGAGGCAATGAGGGATAGCATGGTCGTTGTGCGTCGTTTGTTGAGGTTGTTGGGGCAACGTTTATTGTGCCATATACAGCACAACATCCGCCATCACCATATAGAGCTCCATCATAGATGAGAATTTAGATAGATAGAGAGAGAGAGAGAGAGAGACAGTGAGAGTGAGAGAAATGATGGCAGTAGTGTCGGCGCTGCCGCCAGAACTATCGTCGCGATTGTCTTTCAGTTCTAGCACCACCGCCACCGAATATACTTTCAATTATTGCCGACACCACCACCCAGTCTTTACCCACCTTATTACCGGTGCTATGGATATATTGTTCTAGGTTTCAGTTTTACACACACACATACATGCATGCACACAGACGCACACACACATAGAGAGAGAACTACACTTACACAAAGAATAAAAGGGAAAATTTGAAAATTTTAGTAACTGCTTGTCTTACAAGCAGTTGGGCAAAATTTAAACCCAAGAAAAAAAGTTTATCTCAGCCGTCAAATTGGGAACGTGGACGGCTAGATCTCAGCTTTCCCAGCACTGAATATGGACCAACCCAATCAATATATCAGCTTCGCATCTACACTGATGCTCTCTATCTCTATCATCTAATCGAATAAAAATTTTGAATTAGCATAGATAACAATATATATGATCTTTTTATGCTAGGCCCATTTGAGCGATCTCAAAACTTGCTAGTGTTTGTGCAAAAAATGGATATAAGGAATCAAAAATATATGTAGTCGGTCCTAGTCATACTCCAAAGGGCTTCATAGGACATATGCCCCTTCCAGATTTCAACCGAGGACATTGGAATTCACATCCAATACTGAGAAAAAATTGTCTGACCTCCTAGGCACTGGCAAGAAACTGAGTATATCATAAGAGATTTAACTTGACTTTTTAGAAAATGATTTCACTTTTATATAACTAAATACACCAATGTGTGGCAAGGATTATGGTTGTAAATTTGGATTGTATTGACGTAGGAGTATATTTTCTAGATATCCGCACAATTAGCCACTCAAAGAATTGTAAAAGGGGTCCACTAAATTTTACTCCAAGATTCTAGCCAAACCACACAGGCCGAAGGCAAGGATAATGACCAAAAAGATGTGAACAGGTTTCAGTGCTGGAATAGTAAAGAAAAAACAATTATTATAATTTGCAAGTTTGAATCTACCAAGTCTGGACTCATTAGGGATTTATTAAAACTTGCCATAGAAAAAGTTGGATTTTGTGAGGGAGCTAAGATTCTAAAAGTGATTCCAAACTTTGGATGGGATATCCCTCATGGGGTTAAAATATGGTTATGTGGTTTCCAGCTTCCAGCCCAATTAATCTCTGATTATACAGAAGTTTATAAGTTGATTTAATCAAAAAGTGGCCCGAAGGCATAGCATCCCAAAATAAGTTTATCTAGGAAGTTTCTCGATGAGATATGGATACCAGAAATGATAGAGCACATAGATGCAGGAAAAAATTAGCTCAAAATAAGGTTAGTTCCCTTTCGAATCTGTAATGGGATCTAACAAAGAGTTTTCCTGTATAATTCAATTTTGAGTGTCTCGAAGAACTATGGGTGGGACTTTGGGTAATTAGTAGTTGTCCCACATAAAGATAGACAGTCCATTTCCAGGTTTTCAACACATACCTAATCTACACTATCCCTACCATCAAAGCCGAAGAAATATTGCCACTATTGGGAACTTTAAAAGTGAACAAGGTCAACATTATTTACTTCTAAAAATTTGACTCACTAAGTCTTCCTTATCTGTTAAGATTCTCCAACTTGTTTTAGCAGGAAGAGCTAGATTGGAATCTTTGAAACCCAATCCTCTACTATATTTAGGACCACAAAGTGCACCTCAATTAACCCATTGAATGGCATGACTATATTTGCATCCACCCCACTCGAATTTGCTAAATATATTGTCTAATTGTTTCTATACATAGATGAGAAATTTGAACACATGTGTTTGATAACACACCGAGGGAGGCAAGAACCTATCTAATGAGAATAGTTCTGCCATCTCTTTTAGGAGTAAACTTTCATAACCAGCACAATGGAGTTATACTCTAAAAACTATAACCCCGAAGAATTATTTCTTGTTTGTGAAAAATCTAGGCTTGTTCCAAAAAAGTGCCAAATCTTTTGCCAAGTGGAATGCTTAACTTATTTGTAATGTAATGCTTGAGAAAGCTAGAAGTAATGTGGCTTAGGATGAGGGACAACTTATCAAGACTGGTTTTTTTTTTCCAAAGTCCTCACAATAAGTATCAAGAAGGATTTTCAGTAGTTCACCTCCCAAACAAGTCACTTTAAAGAGTAGAAGAGAATCGTCAGCAAAAGTAAGTGATTTATAGGAGGAATAAGGCACCTGATTTGATACACATTAAGCCATCCAATTCCTAGGGTCATAGGAGGTTAGTTAATAGCACGTTTACACAGAGAATCATGGAGATAAACGATCTCCCTATCGGAGCCTATAAGTAGGCAAGAATTTATCTGAAGGAGACCCATATATGAAAACATCAAAGGATGTGTAGACAAATATTGCATTATTAGCTTGGATATGTAAGCCAAGAAGCGAAACTTATACAAGACTTTTGAAGGAAATCTCATTTAATCCTATCATAGGCCTTACTCATCTCTATTATCAATGCACCAAAAGCCTATTCTCATATTCTTTAGTCTGATCAGGTTGGTAAGCTCCTAAGCTATCAAGATGTTACCTCTAATGAAGTTTCCAGGGATAAAGGCATTCTGAAAAGGTGATACGAGGGAGCAAATAACTTCTTCCAGGTTGTTAACCAACACCCTTACAATATTATTGTAGATAAATTTGCAGAGTCACTGGGAACCAAGGGATTCTCAACTCTTGGAATCATGGCAATAAAGTTGTTATTTGTTTCCCAAAGCATATGAAAGAAGTTTACAAAATAAGAACGACTTGGGTTATTTTAATAACTACGATTTGTCAACCCTGATAATACACTAGGGCTTGAATTTAATTGGAACTGGGAGCTTTCAATATGGAGCTAATTGAAATAGAAAGTTGTTCTGGATCAGAGGTTAAGATAATAAGATTAGTTTTTATGAATGATATAAAATTTTTGCATCTTGTGATGGTGGTCGAGGCATGAAAAATTTTATATTGTGATCTCCACCTTTCATCCATTTTCCCCTGATTATTAGGCCTAGTGTCATTCTTCAGAGTCCAAAAGCCAATTGAGAGATGTGATAAACAAAAGAAATGGTGTTGGGTTAAATGATCAGGTAAAATAAGTTAAACTTAACACATTAAGATTGAGTGGACTCGGTTTGAGACGTTAGGTAACTAAAAGCTCGTCAGTCCAAGAAAAAACAACTGCTAAATGTTGCCTGGTAACCATGATTTTGTACAACAGAGAACCATTTATGAAAAAATTTTCAAATAATAATCAGGTAGCAAGCTCGATGTTTAAGCCACAAAACTTCAAAACTAAAAGGTCTAGGGCCTGCGAGGGGATCCAGGATTTCCTTTTAGTACAAGAGGAGCATGATCAGAAACTTGGATACAGTGATTATGAATGGCTGCATGGGAAAATAAAGATGCCTAATCAAGATCCTAAAAACCCATGTTAATCTTCTCCAAAGTGCATGTTACATTGTCTCCATGCTGGTCTAAGTAAAATGAGGTCCTAAAGAAGAGATATCAGCTAGGCCCAGATGGAACCAAAAATCTTTAAGAGAGTGTGGTATCGTGTGGAGCAAGAACATGATTAAAATCCCCAAAAAAACATCAAGGGGCCTTTAATGCTACTAGGAATGGCGAGCATACGAAGCCAGATAGTTTTTCTTTTTGCTAGGACATGGTGGGCATAAAAAAAAGTCCCCAGTCAAAGTGGAGCCATTATAATAAGAAATAGACAAGAGGATAAGGTTCTTTTGTATAGACACATAACCGATGCTACAATCGAGCCTTTCCAGCCAAGCCAAAGACCTCTTTTCGCACCTACAGAGTCTACTTCAATGAATGATATGAATCCAAATAGTAAAAGCATTACCCAATAGTCAAGTAATCTTTTAGTTTCTTGAAGGAAAAAGATATCTGGAATATGAAGACGGCATAGTTTTTGGCTTTATGAATTTTTCGGGGTAACCTAGTAAACTAGTACACTCGTTTAAACAAACTAAATGATGTATCATGGAACATCTTAGTCTTCAACATTTCTTGTGGGTGATTGTTCTTGATTGAACATTTTCTTTCAAGAATGTCTAAGTTCATGACTCATTATACTTTTCTCACGCCTCGCTTTGATTACTAATAGCATATTAACTATAGTTGCTCTAATCTTCTACCCAAAAGACATGGACAAGCATATGGATGTTGATCTGGACATCTCCTTTTCTTTTTAATGCTCAAATTTTTGTACAAGCATCTAATCTGGAAGTACCTATCTTTAATAAGGTTTACTTATGGTAAAAAATCGTACTTACTAGAAATTTACGAAAGAAAATTGACAAAGAAACAAGAAATTATGATGCTCAATTTCAAAAGAGTATGTATGAACATATAATAAAGAAGCCCTATGTCCTTTTAGTGATGTAATCTCGTAGCCGTAACTCTCACTGTTAATTACTTTAAGTGTATAGTGTATGACAAGCATAAACCTCATTGAAGCAATATTCTAAAAGAATTATTAAGCCCACTCTCTTGTATGTTTGTTCAACCTCATTTTGATTGCTAAAAGTTCATATGTTAAGCTAAAGCATCTTAGAGCTTTGCTTTATACTTTTTCATAAATATTAATGTGTAACGACTCAGTTCACAGCCACACTACAGGGCTTTGCCTCCTTCAAAAGGGCTAACTAATAAGTACTTAAGAATTTATTGACAAGTCTTATAAGGTCAAATTCTTTCTCTCACTTTTGATGTAGGACAAGACCAAACTTTAATCTTATATCTCACATAACCTAGGACCTCCTCAAGTACACAGCTAATGATGGAGCCCCATCACTGTTGTACACAACAAGTGCGGGACTTCAAGTAAAATGTGTAGTGTTCACTGACTTTTTTCATTTATTTTTTTGGTAGAAAAAAAAACGTACATCTCACGGAAGTATAAGATGTAAGGTCAACATCCCAACCTCAAGGAGGAAAGCCCAATGGAGCTAACTACATGTACAAAAGAACTACTTAAATGTGTGTATGTGTGTGTGTGTGTGTATACAGGGCTAACATCCTTCGATCCATAGGGATTAAAAGAACAACCAAAGTCCAAATTATTGCAAAAACCAAAAATAAACTGCAAACCTGAGTTGGACTTCTCGCTTGACCTAGTAAGCATCATCCCACAAAGAATCCAATCAACACCACTGACTAAACCATAGAGCATTGAGCGCGTAGTCATTATATCTATTCGTGGAATAAGTGATGATCCAATGGTTCTTACTCAAAGAATCCTTGGAGACTTAAGTTAGGATTTTTGTTGAATCATCGTGGTTCTAGTATAAATATGAGGTTTTAATCGATTCATATATATATATATATATATATATATATATATATAGTAGCACGAATGTCATCCCACGGAGAGCATAACTCCAATTTGGAGTTCCATGACTAATGTCAAACTTGAGGGTAGTATTGGAACGCGTGGTATGTGAAGTATTAGAATCGTTTTGAACTAAAGTTCTTATTGTTTTGAACACATTAAAATGTTTTGACCCACTGCAAATGCAGTTACTTACGAGATGTTAATATTGTATTATCCACTAGTATAAGTTATTTGGTTCTGTTGCTAATCTAATTTTGAATTGAAAGCTAGTGCATTGGTTAAGGTATTCGTAATTTATCAAATTTTAGTACTATTTTTTTTATTGTGCTTTGTACTCTGTGAGAGCATGCATGTATGTATCGTTACCGGGCTTCGTACCCCTTACCCTCACCCCCAACCACTTTCACGTTTGCAGCAACTTTCGAAGTTGTACAAAGGATTGCAAGGTATGACTACGTAAGATTCTTTCTATACTTCTTGTTGGATAGATCATAAGACACGAGTAAAGTGGCATTTGTTATATGTTATTAGAATACTGAAAACATAGCAGGAACATCTTTAGCAACAAAAATATTATATCCTTTTTCAAGTGACTTGCAAAATTATACTTTCAGTGACGATAGTCGCTATGTCCTACAAATTCAACACTCTTTCTCAACAACCCCAAATTATCTTTAACCATAGAAAAACATTCAATTAATTATGTAGGAAACGGAAAATATTTATGTAGGACTCATCAAAGTTGTACAAGTGTTAGTTGCGATGTATACCTTTAGCGATAAATATAATGGATAGTGTTTTTGCAATTTTTTGTATTAGTATTCTTATAGTATACTTGGGTTCCTTGTTGAAGAAATAGTTGTGGAGTATAGTAAAAGGATAGTTAGCGAAGAAATAGTTGTGGAGTATAGTAAAAGGATAGTTAGCGAGAAATGGGAAAAGGAGAAAAACAGTGGGCTAAGGTTATCCGGTGATCAGATACATCAGCGCTTGTTGATTTGATTACGTGCAAGTGAATTCTATGCTTTTGGGTTAAGGGTTAATCACGCATTCACCCCATATAAAATGTAATTATGATCTATTCATATATTAGAATTGGAGAAATATTTTGTTACAGCATGTCATGTTTGGTAATTGGTATTGATCTTCTCTAGATTTTGATTGGTATGGGCTTGATTGTCACATTTGAATTGCTTTCAACTCAATTGATTCAATGTGTATAATAAATTCATTGATGTTCTACAACCCTAGTTACATTCTTGATCATTATAATAAATTGAGCATTTGATCTTTATGCTTTTGATTATTGACTTTGATTTGCGATCATTTCGTTGCTCACTTTTGTAATAACTTCAAGAATCCCTATTTTCTTTGTTCTTTCTTTGATTCTGAGTGTTCCGACACTTTTTGGAAGTCCCAAACAAGCTAGTATGGAGTATAGTTCGGTAATTTTGAATTTTTTCAAAATCTTGCCGCTTAATATTTGAAAATAGCTCTAAACATTTCTACGTTTACGTTTTAGGCAATTCAACTGAGTCATTCAATTTGCTCTATGTTTTTTTATATTTCTTATTTATTTTTTATGATCCTAAACATTCTAAAATCCTTACAGTGTCATATTTAACTTGTTAGTGCTAGATTTTATTAGAATCCTTCTATTTCTTAGTCGAAATTGACTTTAAATTTATTGGTCACTGTAGAATTTGTTATTTATAACAATGCAAATCAATCCACTTAGATTTGCTCATTCTTTATTGCTCACTTGTTGTTTTTGATAATTCTAGACATTTTGAAATCTTTAAAGGGGTACCTTTAACTTTTTTATTTTATATTTTACGAAAACCTTTCTATTTCTTGGTCAAAATTAACTTTGAAAGTTATTGATTAGTGCAGAATTTGCCTTTCAGTTTATCAACCGAAACATCGTTATACTTGGCATTTGTCTAATGCACCAGTGGACACTTCTTTTCTCAAGGCCCCACTCCTTCAAATACTTATTTGTCTTTTAACGAAAGAAATACTACCGTGGAGAAGGAGTACGTGACAAAAGATCAAAATATTTTTTTTTTATAAATCCCAATTCTTATCCACATAGTGAGCAATAAGAGTCATATAACTATTGATTCTTAATAGAGATCCGCAAATCCGTACTCAAATAAACTCTACCAGGAATTGATGCTAACTCAATCCTCAACAAATCTTTTTTTCCTTCCATAAAATTTTAACACATTAGCCTTGCAGTGTTTCTCGTAAGAGACCTGATTCGGGATTTAAAAAGCTATGCAACTCTTGAGTTCCTTCTTGCTTAGCAAAGGAAAATGGATAAGATTGAAAATACACAACTTTTTTCGATATTTATCATAGTCTAGTGGCACAAATCTGCTTGTTCTCACCTTTACGACAATCAATGATGTATCGCAACATGTTAGATGTTCCACTATTATCCGATTCATACCCTTATATTTCAAACACCTTCCCTTTTGTTATCCTTTCTTTTCGAATGGCTCAAATTTCTCCTAGGCATTAGAGCTAAGTTTCTTTTAACACCATACATTGAACTTACACCAACATATGAAATTTCATCCATCTCTATATTGATTCCTCAAACAAACTCAAAGACGTTGAACCATTGAAATAAAACAAGCAGAAGAATACTCAGCAAACATTTACCTAAAGTTAGACATTGATATATTTTTGGGAATTATTAGTGTATGCTCTGATTTACCATTTTGGAGTCCTCTGATAATTATAGGATTTTATGTGATCTATGTGTATTCGGATTAACGTTTCGAAAATAATTCGGGGCGTTACAGTTGGTATCAGAGCTTAGGTATGAGATTCTGTAGACTCATGCTTAGGATTTGATAACTCATCCCCGTTGAGGTCAAGCTATCGTTCCTTTAGCTTGTGGCCTTTGATCCTGTACACACAAATTTCATGTCTTAATCTGGAAGACAAGAAATAATTGCACAAAATTCAATTTATCAAATTTAAAATTATAGGTTACACCACTCTGTGATTTTTACATAAAACAAATGTAAAATCCTCTAATTCGATCTTCGATTTGGTCACGATCCAAGGGCAGAAATAGCTTGATCTTAGAACGTGGATTTTGACTTCTTCAATCTTCACGCTTGAAAGATCGTCGAAGCAGTATTTGCTCAAGGGCTTTAAAGCTTTATCCCGAACAAGTATGTTGATCCTTGACTTGTAGAATCACTGATGTTGAAGGCAAATTCCTCTTCAATTTGAGGCGAAAGAGAAATCAATCTTCGTAACTTGGAAGTGCTCGATTGAAGAACTGTACTACGTTAGTGCGTATTGTTCTTCAAATGAAGTACAACCTGGGAGACGACAGCGTTTCGACGGAGCTTAAGCTTTGATCGCGGAGACCCTATGTGTCCTCCTTCTTCTCTACCTCAAGCCCTTTATTTATAGGGAAGGTGCTTATTTTTGAAAATCCCATAACTTGAGCTTTGATTTTGTAATTAAGGAGATTTTTGTCCCCTTAATTATCTGATCTCCTCAATTAAATAGATATCTGTCTCCACTTAATTTAGGAATGATTTTAGTCAAATTTGACTTTTCTGGTAGCAAGACCATGGGCTGGACCATGTATTGCTATTGGATTAGTCTTTCTAATTTGTCTTTGACTTTGAGCCCGTTGTCTTGTTTGACTCCATGTCGGCATCCGATCCATACTTTTCGGCGACGTTGAATATTTGACCAGTCAACAAAAATATTGTATTATTGATTGGTTCAAATTTTTGGTGTCTACAAATTGCTCCCACTTCAAGACTTGTGCAGTGCTACTTTTTGTTGGTTACCGTGCAAGGCTTGAAGTATCTCTTTCTTTTTTTTTTGGAAAATAATTCATTGCACTCCACCAATGAAATTGGCATCGACTCACTTGCTCAGTGCTTGCCGCCAATGGATCTCTAGGGTTTTATGCCTTTATGAAGTAATTTCAACTCACCAACTACATGGTTTCAACGGCCAGAACTTTGGTGATTAACAAGCTCGTTGATCATGTGAGCGTCTCGATCACATGTCATTGTGTGAGCGCACAACGTCGTCTTGCCCGAATATGACTTTTTATTATTTTTAAAAGGGCTAATTACAGCTATGTCCCTGAGGTTAGGGGTAATTACAGTCAAGGACACAAAGTTTCAAAATGTAACATTTCGTGACCAAACCTTTTATAATGAGCCCCGTGTCCATCCGTCAGGGTTCCGTCCAAAAAGTGTACTTTTTTTATGATGTCATCAATACGAATTTTTAAAATGTACCAAACAGCCTTAGTACTGCATGTTCATGTCTCCGCAGTCCCCCACCTTAATTTAAAGATAGGGTGTTGGGCTTCCCAATCTGTTGCCTTTTCCATCAATTTCTCAATCGGTTTCAAAACCCTAATTTATTTCAATCTCAATCTGCAAAATAGGGTTTCAAAACCCTAAGTTATCTCAATCTACAAATTAGGGTTTCAAAATGTTCTTAATTTGCAAATAGGGTTCCAACCTTAATTTTTCTAAATCGGCAAATTAAATTTCTATTTTTGAAACCCTAATTTGCAAATTCGGTTTTATGTTCTCTCCTTATTGTCGGTGAATCTGAAGTCCCCGCCGGCCGTCGCCTCCCTCCCCCGCCCCTGCCGTCGGCAGTCCCTCCTTCCCCGGCCCCTCGCCGTCGGTAGCCCCTATCCACACCACCCCACCACGCCAGCAGCCTCTCCCCGCACCACCCACCATGTTGGCAGCCTCTCCCCGTAGCACCCCACCATGCCGGTAAGCCCCTCCCCGCACCACGCTGCTGGCAATCCCTTCGCAAACCCACACAGCCGACAGCTCTCTCTCTCTAAAACCCTAGTTCGGAAACCCACGATCCCGCCGATCTCGCTGATCCCGGCATTCCCTTCTCAAACCCACGATCTCGCCGATCCCGGCAATCCCTTCACAAACCCACAAACCCACAATCCCGCCGTCTCGCCGCCTCCACTGGCTGCTGCCTCGCCACAATCCCCGCCGATCGGTGGTTTGCACCATCACCGCATCCTCTTGACAAGAACCATCCCACTTTTTGGCAAGGTTTCCATGGGCTACTTCCACTGCCCCGTCGTCTCGTCGAACACCTCCGGTCCTTAGTCCCGAGGCCCAAAAGGGCTCGCAGCGGCCCGCACCCGTGGTGAAGAGGTAGAGGTTGAGAAGAGAGAGAGAGGCCTTTTTAAAAAGAAATAGATATTTTCAGAGAGGAATGAATGGTATTTCAGGGGCAATTAGGTCTTTTTGTCAAAACCGTTAAGTATTTTTGTATTCCGTTTTCAATCATAAGTGTTACATTTGAAACTTTTGTCCTCGCGTGTAAGTACCCAAACCTCAAGTATATGGCTGTAATAGCCCTTTTTAAAATTCCGTTGCATGGGCTTTATCCATGAAGTTGGCACCGACCCAAGGCTTCTTGCCCTGTCTGCTTAGGGTCAAGTGCCTTTATATAATGAGCCCCGAACCGCAAAGTACCGTGTGTGGGCAGCCGTGATTTAATCGTGAAGACCTTGGTGATCAACAGGTGCATGAATTTCATTTCATGTACCAAACAGCTTTAGTGGCGGCGCATGTTCATGTCTCCGCAGTACGCGTTTGAACAATCGAGCAATGCCACGCTCAAACCCAGACCAATCGAGGTCACGGGCATCCATTGATGCCACTGTCCGAACCGGTTTTCCGTTGCCTCCGGCAGCTTTGTTGACGTCAACACTGTTTAGTCAGCGGGATCTGGTCATTCCTCACGCCGCCGGATTCATCGAGGCGACCGCTGGCATGGTGTTGGCTCTCGTTGCTGATGGGAATGCCGTCGGGTCTTTGATGGATCGGCTACAGCACAGGGAGGGGAGCCGCATTTTTTTGGACATCGGCCGCGTTCTGGCCTAAATTTTCGCCGCCAAGGCCTGATGGTTCCGACTGCCGCCCGTATCTGCTGCGATCGCCGCTGAGTCATCCGTTTCCATCCTGTCGCCACAGATGTTCGCCGGGATCTCCCAGCTTTGTTTCCGTGTCGCTCACTTCTTCTCTTTCTAATTATCTTGTTCTTTTCTCTAGAGTTATCAAATGGCCCCGGGCGGCCCGCGGGTTGGCCCAGCCCAGCCCCTTTGATGAACAGTACTGACCCGGCCTTTTAGGGCATGGGCTTGGGCCATGTTTACATTTCTCAGGAAAAAGTCCGGGTCAGGCCCTTTGGCCTGGCCCGGGTCTGGCCCGGTTCAGGCCCATCTCTTTACTTTTGAAATTTCACTTTTCCCCCTTTCTCCCAATGAATTTATTTCCCTTTTCCCCCCTAAACAGTACTGAAGATTTAAGTAATGCGAAGAATAATAGCACATCTTAAAGTCTTTGATTTTTTTTCTTTATAAATATAGTGGTCATGGGATCGAGTAAATTTTCAACATCTTTATGTATTGAAATTGCTGACCCCAATGCATCGTGTACCCCACATTTGCTGTATTTTGTCAATTTATGTTACAATTTGAGTGGGCTGAAACTTGAAATCTGTTAGGGACGCTTTAATAAAGCGTCCCTAACAGCAAATTACCATAATTAAAAAAAACCCTTACTTGAATAACAAGAAAATGCCAAAAAAAAAAAAAATTTGGGCCCGGGCCAGCCCAAGCCCGGCCCTAAATGTTGGGCCTAGGGCCTGGCCTTGGACCGGGCCCAGATATCCTCTGAACCAGGCCCGGCCCGGCCCGGTTGGCAGCCCCCTTGGCATGGCCCCGGCCCGATTTGTTGGAGGCCCGATGGGCTTGGGCTGGGCTAGCCCAAGCCCTGCCCATTTGACATCTCTACTTTTCTCCTTTGGCTTAATTTTTTTTTCTTTCTGTTTTCTTTTTTTTCTTGAACATTTTGAACCTTCACAACTCTTTTTTTCTTTTTTTTTATGCCGAGACAAATTTCTTCTTTTCCCTCTCTTGCTTGCCCGAATTTAATAAGCTAATTTTTTTTCCTTTTTATTGAGCAGGTAATTTGTCAACAACAGATATACGGGACTAGTGGTTTATCGAACTGTTTGGAAGATCTGTTTAACATAACTTGCATTTTGCTTTTCTTGTGCTGTATCATTTGTCATAATGGAGTCACGCAGCAAGCTCCTCTGACTGGCCATAGAAATGCGCTCGACACGTCTCGCACGTTGACTTTTCTTCATGTGCGAGTCCTCTGTCGACCAGTTTTATGATGCGCGACAGCAGCATCGCTCCATCAGCTAGTTCCAGAAATGCGCTCGACACGTCTCGCACGTTGACTTTTCCTCATGTGCGAGTCCTCTGTCGCAGCATTATGATCGCGACAGCAGCATCGTCCATGAGCTAGTTCCAGAAATGCGCTCGACACGTTTCGCACTTGACTTTTTCTCATGTGCGAGTCCTCTGTCGACTAGCATTATGACCGCTTCAGAGCATTGCTCCTTCAGCTAGACGATGCGATCAACACCTCTCGCACGATTGAGCTTTTCGGATGAAGCGAGACTCTGTCGACTAGCATTATTCAGAAATGACTTCGACAGATGATCGACGTTAACCTTCAAATTCGGGCTTGAAGCTTGGTCGGATGAAGACGACTTGCAGCTAGTTGAAGGGCTTCGGTGCTTGATCTCCAACAAGATGATACGACTTTGACCTTCGAATCCAGGCTTGAAGCTTGATCGGATGAAGACGACTTGCAACTAGTTGAAGGGCTTCAGTGCTTGATCTTCAACAAGACGATACGACTTCGACCTTCGAATCTGGGCTTGAAGCTTGGTCGGATAAAGATGACCTGTAGCTAGTTGAAGGGCTTTAGAGCTTGATCTTCAACCAGACGATGCGACGTTGACCTTCAAATCTGGGCTTGAAGCTTAATCAAATGAAGACGACTTGTAGCTAGTTGAACGGCTTCAGCACTTGATCTTCAACCAGATGATGCGACGTTAACCTTCAAATTAGGGCTTGAAGCATGGTCGGATGAAGAAGACTTACAGCTAGTTGAAGGGCTTCAACACTTGATCTTCAACCAGATGATGCGATGTTGACCTTCGAATCCGGGCTTGAAGCTTGATCTGATGAAGAAGACTTGTAACTAGTTGAAGGGCTTCAAAGCTTAATCTCCAACAAGATGATACGATGTTAATCTTTGAATCCGGGCTTGAAGCTTGATCGGATGAAGACGGCTTACAGATAATTGAAGGGCTTCAGAGCTTGATCTCCAACCAGACAATGCGACCTTTACCGTCGAATCCGGGCTTGAAGCTTGATCAGATGAATACGACTTGACTTAATTTTTTTTTTTATGTTTTTATACCCACGGGCTGTAGAGCTTGATCTTGGATATGATTTCAGTGCATCCCATGTGAAGGGCTTGGCCTCTTTACATTTTGAGGGGCTTCAAAGGGATGCTGAGTCTTTTGGGGATCTTTCAAGCTTTAGATGCCCCCAGCACGGAGGCCTTAGGCTATATGTTCTCTTGCAGCTAAAGAGACTATAGATCCAAAGATGATGGAAGCGTTGTTTGATTCTTCAACTTGCTCGTCATCTAGATGGATTTTGCCTTTTTTAGACAAGTCCATTATCACTTCCTTGAGTGTGAAGCACTTTTCAGTCGGATGACTGATGAGCCGGTGGTACTTGCAGTATCTTGGCTCGTTAACCTGCCCCGCCTCTTCCGTGCATTTCATCTTAGGGAAATCAATAAGCTTATGTTCGAGTAAGAAGTCTAGTATCCCCGGGACTTCCGAGTCTGAGAAGGGATAGACTTTTTGTTCTAACTCTTTGAACTTTGGTTGTTGTCTTTCTTTCCCTTGAGACTGATTTTTCTTCTTGTCTTGTTTCTCTTTTTTATGTTTATTGGAGGTCTTTAATGGAGTTTCCATGATAACCATTGAATCTTCTGTGGTTGCTTTTGAACCCCACCGCCATCTCGCGACTCTAGTGTCTTCACAGGGGTCACCTATTGGTGGATTACTTCCACCGTGACTTGCTATGGTGATCTACATATTATGGCCTTGTGTTGCCAGCTCCTCAAAGGTACGAGGTTTGTTACCTTGTAAAATGTATAGGAGCCCCCAGTGTATGCCTTGCATACACATTTCTACGGCAGAGGCTTCAGACAATCTTTCTTTACAATCCAAGCTCAAAGCTCGCCACCTATTAATGTAATCCACTACAAGCTCCTCTTTTCTTTGCTTGGTGTTTGTAAGTTACATCATGCTCACTGAACGGCGGGTGCTATAGAAACGATTTTGGAACTCGCGCTCCATTTCTTCCCAACAGTCTATCGACTCGGGCTCCAAGTCAGTATACCAATCAAAGGCGTTCCCTTTGAGAGATCTAACGAACTGCTTCACGAGGAGATCCCCTTCCGTTCCAGCATCGTTGCAAGTCTCAATGAAATGGGCGACGTGCTGCCTTGGATTGCCCTTCGCATCAAATTGTTGGAATTTAGGCGGTTGATACCTTACTGGCATCCTCATGTTGTCGATCCTCTTTGTATAAGGCTTCGAGTACATGAGAGTGTCGCGAGAAGGTCCTCCGTATTGGGCCCTGATTGTGCTTGCTATCATGTCTTGCAGCTGCTGGACAGATAGAGAAGCGGCAGAGATGGACTTACTCTCTTTGTTTTTATATCCACCGAAGGTGGATGCATCTGGATGCTCGTTGGTATCAGCTTGCTTGAGAGCCTCGTTTGCGTCATCCGTATCACCTGACTTTGATTCTTCACTTTTCTTTGATTCCAACTTGTTCATCAAATTTGCAATCTGAAGATCTTTTTCCTCTACTGTCTTTGTCAGTTTTTAAATTGCACGAGACAAAGCGGCTAGTTGCTCTTCAAGTGAAATGGCACTAGTCATCATAACCGGCAAATTGAAATGATGCTCGAAAGTATTTGACGCCATTGTCGTGTAGTGTAGGCTTTAATTAACTTCTTATGGAGAAGGAGATGAGAGGCATAGTGGTCCCACTGGGCGTGCCAAATTTGTACACACAAATTTCGTAACTTAATCTGCAAGACAAGAAATAATTGCACAAAATTCAATTTATCAAATTTAAAATTATAGGTTACACCACTCTGTGATTTTTACATAAAATAAATGTAAAATCCTCTGATTCGATCTCCGATTTGGTCACGATCCAAGGGCTGAAATAGCTTGATCTTAGAACGTGGATTTTGACTTCTTCAATCTTCACGCTTGAAAGATCGTCGAAGCAGTGTTTGCTCGAGAGCTTTAAAGCTTTATCCCGAACAAGTATGTTGATCCTTGACTTGTAGAATCACTGATGTTGAAGGCGGATTCCTCTTCAATTTGAGGCGAAAGAGAAATCAATCTTCGTAACTTGGAAGTGCTCGATTGAAGAACTGTACTACATTAGTGCGTATTGTTCTTCAAATGAAGTACAACCTGGGAGACGACAGCGTTTCGGCGGACCTTAAGCTTTGATCGCGGAGACCCTGTGTGTCCTCCTTCTTCTCTACCTCAGGCCCTTTATTTATAGGCAAGGTGCTTATTTTTGGAAATCCCATAACTTGAGTTTTGATTTTGTAATTAAGGAGATTTTTGTCCCCTTAATTATCTGATCTCCTCAATTAAATAGATATCTGTCTCCACTTAATTTAGGAATGATTTTAGTCAAATTTGACTTTTCTGGTAGTAAGACCATGGGCTGGACCATGTATTGCTATTGAATTTGTCTTTGACTTTGAGCCCGTTGTCTTGTTTGACTCTATGTCGGCATCCGATCCATACTTTTCGGCGACGTTGAATATTTGACCAGTCAATAAAAATATTGTATTATTGATTGGTACAAATTTTTGGGGTTTACAGATCCTTCTTAGAACGATGAAGCTCTTCGTGCCAACCTAGACTTTTCGAGTAAAACAAGGGATTAAGTGCTACTTCCCTTGCCACTTACAAGCAAAAAGCAGCCAAGGTTCATGACAAGCGAGTATACCTTCGTGTTTTTCACGTAGACAATCCTGTCCTTCGCAAGATGGAAGCTTCTACCCCCAAGGATGCCTTCGACAAGCTAGCACTTCAGAAGGCCTTTACCAGGCTCCCATCACTTGCAAGATCTTGACAGGAAGCCTATTCCCCGCACCTAGAATGCAGCCAACCTGTCGCGCTACCATGAGCAAGACATCTTTGTCAGGGGCACATTTTCCCACTTTAGACTGTCGTACTTATTACTATCCTAGCACAAACAAGGCTTAGCCTTTAGTTTCAGTTGTAGAGTTATTTTTCATGACAGTCAGCCCTAAAAGGCATAACAATGTAAGCTTACGCCTCCGCGTGATGTTCTTCGACCGTCTCTTTGCTAGCTGGTTATACTTCACTCGGCTGCTCAGATTCCTCAACCATTGGCTCCTCAAGAGCTTCTGCCACAGCCTCTAGAAGCTGGCAATGAGTTGTGTTCGTAAACCACGGGAAAGGACTAGAGGATGCTATCGTAGTGTCTCCTCGGCCTTCACTTCTTCAGTGAACTTGTGCTGGAAACCTCTCAAGTCCAATTCAGGGAATGCCTTGGCTACAATGGCCTTGCACCACTTGTAGCCTTAACTAGTGCCCTCTTGCTGTCGCGCAGGCACAACTTTATAAGCAGGAGATTGCTTAAATGCTGCCACAGCCTGTGCAGCTACTGTAGCCTTTTCAGCCTCTAAGCGCTGCTCCAACCTAAACTTGGCCTTCTCCATTTTTGTGACCTTCCTGTTATTTTTTACCACTGTGTTCTCAAACTCTTCCTGAGGTTTTCGGCTACACGAATCTTCTTTCTTTCCTCATGTAGAAGCTACACAGTAGTAAGCAGCTTCTTAGCTCTAATCTGAACCTACGATAGTGCTTGCAAAAATAACACTAAGCACTTTTCTAGGAATTATGTAGACAAAAACAAACGGGGTAGTGCACTTATCATTACTGCATCCTGCACCATCCTTTTTTGCAGTCATGATAAGGTTTGTTGTAGGGCAATGAATGTGATCCATGTGATGAAAGCCTTGCTAGACCATTTCCAAGCCGTTTCAGAAATCTTGAACACCAACTCCTTGGCGCTGAAGCTCCAATCAGATGATGAGTTTTGATTTAGTTGAAGAAGAAGCTCCATATTTTGTAGGAGCCTTCCTCTTCTTCGACGCCTCCTTAACAGGTTCCTTCCTTGTCCCAGGCCAAGCATAGTGGTATTGACCCTCTGCTTCTTGGATTGAGGACAACCTTTCTCATGTTTGTCAAAATCTAGGTCAGTGACCTCATAGTCTTCGACGCTAATAGCAAGAATGTTGTCTGTGTCGAAAAATATAGGCTTTGATTTGTATTTCTACAACAAAATATTAGTAATACCAAGAGATTAAACGTAGCAAAATAATTGAAAGTAATTCTATATGAACGCTTGATAAAATTATGTAATCAAAAACAGTAAAAGGATATAAAATAGTCCGTCCGTGAGAGTCGTGACAGAGTCACTGTCCTAAAGACGTTATCGCCTCCCTACGTGCAGGTGTTGACGGCAGATAAAGTCTCCAAGATAAAACCCATTGACGCAGCTATATCTCCGCCATGTGCACGTCTACAGGAAGACGGTATGAACAAGTCTACGATCACGTTGCCCAAGTATAAAATATGAAAATAGCTAAAGAAGAAAAATATTGTGATCGTAAAGAAGAAAACAAGAAGTGTGGAAGCATAATTGCTTCTAGTCTTCTATGTCACACCCCATGACCTTATATACTTGGCCAACCATAATCCATTTATTGGCTACATAATTAAGATTAAAAGTCTTTGTAACTCATGGAATAATCATAATCATTCTCAATAATGCCAAATAATAAAGTATATTATATACACCATAAACACATTTGAGTTAATAATATTCATTATTGCATTTGTAACTCATTTCATAATTTACATATAAGTAAATACATATAGCCATAAATTGCAATATAATAACAATGCTATAATGTATATTTTATTTTATTAAAATATTCCAACAATCCCCCACTATTTTGATAAAATAAAATGATGATTTAAAATACTTAAAAAGCCACTAATGAAATGTATATAAAGCTCACCATTCCAACAAAATTTAAAGCATTTAAAACCTTCTCAATGAAAATCATGATGCATTCATAAAACTCATTTATTATTATATGACTTTTTTTTTTCTTTCGCAAAATAAAGCCATGGTTATTGAACATTATAAACTCATAAAGTAACAAAAATAGAAAATACATAAATAAGATGGGCAACTTGTATTGTGCAATAGGTGTTGGTGCCTTCCGGGCTTGAACCAACACTTAGTGTTGACAACTTCCATTTGAGAGAGCCGTAATGGATTACGCCTTGAATTAGGTCCCTTGGCCAAACTTCAGTTGTCACACACACAATACTGATATGGGACTTAGTTCGCGGGTTAGCGCTTTTAATGGCCATGCGCTCTTATCTTGATTCTCGTGAGAGTCTTTAGGGAATGGCCCATGGTTCCCACAGTCGTAGCCTCATGACCACTCTCACTTAGGTGAGTCCTCCAAGGGTACGTGTGACATGTACCTCGCGAAAATATTCGCTTCGGGCTCATTCAGGGAAAAACCCTTCCTGGACGTCACACTAAGTAGCACAAGCACCGTACGGATGGGGAGGAGACACTCTCCTATTAACAAAAGGGTGCTACTTTTATCACGAGTCACGCTTTACGGGTTGTTTCTACCCATTGAACCTTCTTCATGGGATCTCCAATCACAAAGGATGGGTTACTCCCGCTGGTGACTCCCTATGGGCTCACCCCATCCGCCTCAGGTGAAAAAGGATCTAGCCACTGTGCTAGTCCCGAGGCAAGTTGCGCAACTTTTATAAAGCCTCTATAACTTATTTTCTCTTCATCGATGAAGTATCACAAGTTTGCAGAATTTTAAGGGCCCAATAGTGCACATGAAAGCAACATTATGAATCGCATCAGGTAAATCACATTTCAGTGGTAACATCCACTTCGCTTAGCATCAAATATGATACTAGCTAGTCAGTAGTCTCACTACTAGGAATCAAACCTTTGATCAGTAGTCTACTACTAGGAACTAGTCTTCAACATAATGTGACCAGTAGTCTTTCACCTACTAGGAGCCACATTTTCCTCAACATGCGTCATTCTTCGCATAACATAATCTCACATCAATAGCAACTTCACAAAAATCCTCTGATAAGTTTCAAGAATTTTCAATTCTCAAGCTTTGCAAAAGTTAGATAAAATCCATGTTCGAATTTGCAATCATATGATTAATAATTGGGTATCCAAGATTTAAAGTACCAAAAAAAATCAATGCACCTCGTATTCAAAAAAATCAAAACTTAGATACCATTTGAAATAGATACCACAACAATAAATATCAAAATAGCCAAGATAATCAGAAGTCAACGACTTCGGTTATTATGATTTAACATCTTTACCAAAGTATAATTTCAATTACTAAACTTTCAATACTTTGCAAATTTTGTTTTTTTTTTCTCCTTCCACATTTTAAGCTCAATTATGCAGAAGAGCTATACAAGCCCGGAGATCCAAACTAGCAAAGCCCAAGTGCAAGAAACAGAGATAGATGCATGAGATATTACATAATCTCACTATGGATACATGCAGGCGACATGCTAAAATAGACTTAAAATTAAGAACATATTATATATAGATGTTCTTTATGTCGCTAATCTTCTTTGTATATACATGACTCAAGAAATCATAATTATCTTCAAATCATGCACCCCCACATTTCGCAGCCATGTATTTATCAAAGAATTTAACATCAACATAAGGATTTTCATAATTTTATCAAAACAATTTATTTCATAGACACATTCAGCAAAATAAAATCAGCTTCAAGTTACTTGTTTTCCAAAAGCCGATAATTCCATGAAAATTTTTCCCTCTTGAAAGAGAACTCCATAAACTGATTTTAGGTGGTTCACCAAGCTATAACTCTATGTATAGAATCTCAAAAATACCTTTTCCTTTTTCATACCAAAGGCATGTGACAAAAATTAAAGAGGAATAAGTGTAGGTATTTTTTAAGATACAACTACTTATAGACAAACATAATAATCTACAAGTAAAGGCATTAACGTTATTGTCACTAATATTTAAATTTTGAATCCAATTCATACAAAAAAAAAAACAAATATCTAGCAAAAGTTCATTTTATTTTTCTCTTTGCTTTTCTCTATTTGATATCTACAAAACAGAGTATTAGATGAAAGTGCTAGCTCAAGAAAACATCCACTGCAAGTAAAAGACGTACGCTTATCATAGTAAGAAAATGTTTACCTCTTCATCCAAAAACTAATGCTTTTTATTTTCTTTCCTAGTTTTCGAAGGCTAAAATGATTGTAACCCAATATTTTTCTCCCAAAAGAACACGCATAAATAATTGAACTAAAATGTAATCCACAATTCCTAGGCTTACAGATTCTAAATATAAAAGAATCTCACATCCTATAAAAGCATTCCAATTTGCTAAAGATTTAAAAAATTCCTTATTAAATCGTACTGTTATAATTTAGTTGTAACACCAAATATTACTTAAGTTACCCATGTTGTATATTTGATGAAAAGATGTAATTAAAAATATTTAGGAAATTAATGTAAGTATGCAAAAACACAAACACCAAACATTATTTAAGTTACCCATGTTGTATATTTTATGAAAAGATGTAATTAAAAATATTTAGGAAATTAGTATAAGTATGCAAAAACACAATCATTCTTCTCAAATTAAACCCAAATATTAATTCTTCCTTAAACAAGTTTATATAAATATATCAAAGTAGATTTATTGGATATTCATGTATAACCACTTTTGCATAACATCTAATAATGCATCGAAAGCTACCATGATCATAGGCTTACATGAAGCCAACTCAAAGGCTTGGCAAGTATTTTCCTTTTTTTCCTTCTTCTTCTCTTTTTCTCAAAGATAAAATTCTCCAAATATATGGTATAAGAACTCGTGTTGTATGTTTATTGCAAGTAACCTCAAAGCCTTGTGGGTCAACTAGTCAAGATGTATATTTGTAGCATACTATCTGGCTTGAGAAAAGTAATCTTGTCAAGCATGTAAATTACATCATATTCTTAAGTCAATAAATTGTCAACCATGTAACTTACAAGCATTCATTATGTACACTAATGAATATGTAACTAACTGTTTGTAACTTTCAATAATTTTTTCAATGGACATCAATTTAATTAAAAAGTCTTTTGAAATTATGGTGCCTCTACTTCTTCCAAGATTCATTGCATACATAGCTATATGTACTAAAATTGTTAAGAAACTTACCTCGATACAAAATATCTGAAAAGTCATACCAATTTTGTCGCCATTTGGATTTTCATGCCTGTTACACCACATACCAATGTGCGAAACAAAACCACTGGTTTTGAAGTCTTGTACTCCACCATGATACTTGCAACAAAATCTTTTTGGAACTAACTATTAGAGACCATTTTAAATTCATCTACCGGAATAGAACCCATTTGACCAGTGTCCACTTGCTAATAAGCAGATTCAATCACCACCTTCTGTCTTCCTAATTTTCCCAAATATACATGGGATGCAACACATGCTCATTTAACATAGACATGCAATGTCAAAACCAACATTGAATGTTCCAAGCAACTAATTTAACAGCACTGAAGTTGGTTGATAATTAAAGCCGTGATAAATCATATTTCTTTCAGTACTACTGCTACTGCTCCTAAAAAAAATGCCTTGGTACTTAGTGTTCAAAACAAACCTGGTGGTAATTCTTTATTTGTGCTTTGGTGCCCATGGCTACCTGAGACCTTGTTGACTTCAAGCTTCTGATCCTCCTCTCTCCGTTCCATTTAACTTTCTCTAGAGAGATCAACAAAAGACAATTTTTTTTTCAGAAAAAAAAATTAAAACTATATACAAATCAAAACCATAACGTCTTTAGAATGTTGGAAAATATAGGCTTTGATTTGTATTTCTACAACAAAATATTAGTAATACCAAGAGATTAAACGTAGCAAAATAATTGAAAGCAATTATATATGAACGCTTGATAAAATTATGTAATCAAAAGCAGTAAAATGATATAAAATAGCCCATCCGTGAGAGTCGTGACAGAGTCACTGTCCTAAAGACGTTATCGCCTCCCTACGTGCAGGTGTTGACGGCAGATAAAGTCTCCAAGATAAAATCCATTGACGCAGCTATGTCTCCTCCATGTGCACGTCCACAGGAAGACGGTATGAACAAGTCCACGTTCACGTTGCCCAAGTATAAAATATGAAAATAGCTAAAGAAGAAAAATATTGTGATCGTAAAGAAGGAAACACTAAGTGTGGAAGCATAGTTGCTTCTAGTCTTCTATGTCACACCCCATGACCTTATATACTTGGCCAACCATAATCTATTTATTGGCTACATAATTAAGATTAAAAGTCTTTGTAACTCATGGAATAATCATAACCATTCTCAATAATGCCAAATAATAAAGTTTATTATATACACCATAAACACATTTGAGTTAATAATATTTGATATAGCTGAAAATATCCCTCCATTCCCAGGGTGACACGTGGCGGTTACAGCGCATAACCTATTCCAGTTCCTTGCCGATATAGCACTTACCATTCCAGTCACCGGATAGAATCCTAAAGAAGATCTGACTCTATCAGCAGAGACTGATATGGTATCCTCTAGGATCCTAATGAGATTCTGATTAGAGTTGACCGAAACCCAGTCCTACTAGGACTCCTTCTTCTACCACTATATAAAGGGGTCAAGCCCCTCAGGTAAAGACAGGTTCACACACAATCACACATTGTGTCTTACTGCTTCTTCAGAGTTCTACATTGTTAGCAATCTCTGACTTAAGCATCGGAGCGTTCCCCCGCCGGAACCCCACCCGGCGGTCACTCCGTGTTCTCTTTTGCAGGCCAGATTCTGGTGTGGTTCCCGATCCAGTTTTTAGCAGCAACAGATTGGCGCCATCCGTGGGACCACTACAGGGAACATGGCCAATCATTCTTCTTCTAGCGACTCTTCACATAGTCGTTCTCCACACCGTCACACCCGAACGAGCAGCTCTCGTCGACTCAGTCGTGACCACCGTTCGACACCTTCACGTCGTCATAATTCTGCGGAGGATGCACACGTTAACGTCACATCTGCAACTCCCGAATCAGAAAATAGACCTCGAAGAAATCACTCTCCGACGTCTACTCTGAAAAACGGGGACCTTCGTCATCGCCTGAACCGTAAGTTATTTAAAACACCCCATGCCGAACTTACAAAAGAGATTCACGAGCTAAAAGATGTCGTGAACACTTTTCAACAAAAACTCGACATGGCAGTGGTTCCTCCACCCACTTACCATTCTCATCTCGACCCCGGCGATCTTCGTCTTCGTCCCACATCCAGATCGAGTTATGGCCGCAAATACCAATCAACGGCCGATCCAACTTACAATCACGAAGACAAAAGCAGAGATCATGTAACCAGGAGTGGATCATGCTACCGTCGCGATTCTTCAGTCGAAGACAGTACGAACTCCTCTCCCGCACAGGCCGCCAGAGTTAAGACCCCTCGAAGACCTATCCACAGGAAGAGGACGCCTGAGTCTCGTTCCCAAGAACGGGACTCCTGGAAGGTGGTCCCTAGATATCATTCTCCAGAACGATCTCGCCCAAGGAATGAATCCGGATATCCGTTGTCGAAGGCCATCGAGAAGGCAAAGCTACCTCCCAATTTTCGAATGCCTCAATGTGACCTCTACGACGGGACTGGGGATCCAGAAGAACATGTTTACCAGTTTCAAACAAACATGCTACTCCTCCAGGTTTCAGACGCTGTCATGTGCAGAGCCTTTCCAACCACTCTAAGGAAAGCTGCACATGCATGGTTCAAATCTATACAACCAAGGTCCATCCACTCATTCGGCCAATTATCGGATCTCTTTCAAAAGCACTTTGTAAGCAGTCGCTCCCGAAGAAAGAACTCGGCGAGTCTGCTGAACATTGTGCAAGAGAAAAACGAGTCTTTGGCATGCTTTCTCGGACGATTCAACACAGCCACCTTGGAAATTGATAACTTGGACGAGTCCGTGAAGTATACTGCATTCCTCCGAGGCCTTCGACCCACATCCAAGTTCGCATTCTCTGTGAACAAAAGTCCTCCAGGTAATATGAAAGCCCTTCTCGAGAAGGCTAACAAATATATTCAAGCAGAAGAATACCTAGAGACACACAGAGAAAGACGTGGAGAAGGGAAACCGGAACAGAGAAAACGACCTCGAGAAATAACTCCCCCAGAAGGAAGGTCAGCGAAACGTCCTAAACATGATGAACGACGTCTGAAAGACACATTTAATCTGACACCCCTCAATGCAAGGCCGTCGCAAATTCTTCACGAGATCAAAGATAACAAGGCCCTCCAGTGGCCAGACAGAATGAAATCCCGACCAAACAAGAGGAACAAAGATCTGTGGTGTCACTTTCACAACGATCATGGCCACACAACTGACAACTGCGGGTCGCTCAAACGAGCAATTGAGGCCCTTATCAAGCGTGGCCAGTTGAGAAGGTTTGTAGCTCCTAAAGAAGATAAACAACAGACGCCTCCGGCAATAGAAGAAAGAGAAGATCGAGAAGAGAATGCGGGTATTATCAACACTAGATCCGAAGGAATAGCCGCAGGAGGTTCATCGGGTAAGGCTCGCAAAGCATACGCCAGAGAGGTGTGCGTAACAAGCCAGCCCCGGAATAAGAAGCTCAAAACTGCACCCACAGCGATGATCACCTTTTCCGATGATGATTCGAAGGGCATAAAGACCCCGCACGATGACCCATTAGTCGTCACCATTAAAACTGGGAACTTTGATGTCAAGCGTGTCTTGATAGATAACGAAAGTTCCGCAGAAATCTTATTCCATGATGCCTTCCAGAAGATGAATATTCCAACGGACCGTCTTCGAAAGATGGAAGCACCGTTGTATGGATTTTCCAATCACCCGGTTGCAACCGAAGGGATTATCGCACTCCCAGTTGCGATTGGTACACCTCCGACACAAGCCAATCTCATGCTTGATTTTGTGGTGGTAAAAATCCCCTCAGCATACAATGCCATATTGGGACGACCAGCACTAAATCGGTTACAAGCGATTGTGTCAACTTATCACCTCAAGATGAAGTTCCCCACGGAACACGGGATTGGAGAGGTGAAAGGAGACCAAACTACGGCTCGCCAGTGCTATGCAACATCATGCCGATCCAAGAACAAAGAGGCGCTGATAATTGAAGACCTCCGGGAAGACACAAAGATGCAAAGAGGAGAACCTGTTGAAGATCTTGTGAGCATTGAGGTATATCCCGGAGAAAAAGACAAGACGGTTCGCATAGGCTCAAATCTCAAGGAAGTCACCAAGCTCGAACTGATGAAACTATTGCGAACCTATGCGGATATTTTCGCATGGACGGCGGCAGACATGCCAGGGATCGATCCCGAGATCATTACCCACAGGCTAAAAGTCGACCCATCCAAAAAACCTGTTAAGCAGAAGAAGAGGACTTTTGCGCCAGAAAGACATGAGAAGATTGAAGAAGAAGTAGATAAACTCTTGACTGCAAAATTCATTGAAGAAGTCTACTACCCAGATTGGATCGCTAACGTTGTCATGGTTCCCAAATCCGGCGACAGATGGCGAATTTGTATTGATTACACTGACCTGAACAAAGCATGTCCCAAAGATAGCTACCCGCTTCCAAGAATCGACCTCCTGATTGACGCTACTTCTGGCCACGAATTGCTTAGTTTCATGGATGCATATTCTGGTTATAACCAGATCATGATGCACGAAGACGATGTCCCAAAAACGTCATTCATCACAGAAAGAGGGTTGTACTGTTATAAAGTAATGCCCTTTGGACTTAAAAACGCCGGGGCAACTTACCAGCGCCTGGTGAACATGATCTTTCGGGACCTGATCGGAAAGAACATGGAAGTCTATGTTGACGATATGCTCGTAAAGAGTGTAAAGTCTGAATTCCATGTGGAAGACTTGAGGGAAACTTTCGACATCCTTCGAAAGTATAGAATGAAGTTGAACCCGCTCAAATGCGCTTTCGGAGTTGAATCAGGGAAATTCTTGGGGTTTATTGTTTCTCAACGAGGAATTGAGGCAAACCCAGAAAAGATAAAAGCCATTCAAGCCATGACGCCTCCAAAAACCGTCAAACAAGTGCAAGAGTTAACGGGAAGGGTTGCAGCTTTGGGAAGGTTTATGGCACGATCAGCTGAACGATGCTCGCCATTCTTTAAAGCCATCAGGAAAGCAAAGAATTTTGTATGGACGGACGACTGTCAGAGATCGTTCGAAGAGCTGAAAACACACTTGAGTTCTCCGCCCCTACTTTCGAAACCCTTTCCTGGAGAAGACTTATTAATATACCTCTCTGTCACGGAAGTTGCCGTCAGCACAGTTCTGATCAGAGAAGAAAATGGGATCCAGAAGCCCATCTACTACGTCAGCAAGGTATTGCAAGATGTGGAGACAAGATACCCGAAGATCGACAAGATTGCACTGGCCCTGATCATATCAGCTAGGCGTCTTCGACCATATTTTCAGTCTCATACCATTATCGTTCTGACAGACCAACCACTCAGAAAGGTATTGATGAGCCCTGGGGCATCAGGAAGATTGGTAAACTGGTCAGTCGAGTTGGGAGAATTCGATCTCCAGTATAAACCTCGCACTGCAGTAAAAGCTCAAGCCCTAGCGGACTTTATTGTCGAATGCACGTTGCCCGAAGACCCACCTCAATTGATGATCTCTGAGGTTACTGATCCTTGGAACCTTTATGTAGACGGTTCTTCAGCTGTTGGCAATAGTGGAGCCGGGATCATTCTTATAAGTCCAGAAGGTTTTACTATTGAATACGCACTTCGTTTTAAGTTTGAAGCCTCAAATAACGAAGCCGAATATGAGGCTCTTCTCGCAGGAATAAGGTTAGCACATGCATTAAAGGTGGACTCTCTATCAGTTCACAGCGATTCCCAACTGGTGGTCAATCATGTCTTGGGAGATTATGAGGCCAGAGACGAACGAATGGCTCAATATCTCGACCTAGTTAAAACTTCAGCAATGAAGTTTCAAAACTTCACCATTCGCCAAATCCCCCGAGACCAGAATACTCAAGCAGATACGTTATCAAGACTCGCTTCTGCTGAAGAAACGGAGGCCCGGCGACCAGTTTACCTTGAATTCCTCAACGATCGCAGTATTGGTTCTCGTGATGAAATTGAAATCATAGATCAAGAACCCTGTTGGATGGACAGGATCATCAAATACCTGTCCACAGGCGAATTACCAAGTGAGAGACATGAGGCCAGGAACCTTCGCGTCAAAACTGCTAGGTATGCTTTAGTTGAAGGTATTCTATACAAGAAATCATTCAGCCTTCCTTACCTCAGGTGTCTACGCCCATCAGAATCCTATACGCGTTACAAGAAGTACATGAAGGGATATGCGGTCAACATCTTGGGGGAAGGACGTTGGCACAGAAAATCTTAAGGCAAGGATATTACTGGCCTACGATGCAGAAAGACGCCATCGAATTTACTCGAAGGTGCGACCAATGTCAGAAGTTTGCACCACTCTCTCATACACCCGTCGCCCCGTTAACTTCAATTGTTTCCCCCATCCCCTTTGCTGTATGGGGGATGGATCTACTAGGACCTTTTCCGATGGCGTTGGGACAACGACGGTTCGTGATTGTAGCAATAGACTACTTCACCAAATGGACCGAAGCGGAATCTCTGGCAACCATAACTTCAGCCAAGTGTGAAGACTTCTTTTGGAAAAATATTATCTGCCGTTTTGGGGTACCCAGAGCTTTGATCGTTGATAACGGCAAACAGTTTGACAACAGCAAATTCCGAACCTTTTGTTCGAACCTGTCGATCGACTTGAGGTTCACTTCAGTAGCCCATCCACAATCCAATGGTCAGACTGAAAACATGAATCGAGGCATATTACAAGGATTGAAGAAGAAGTTAAATGAAGCTAAAGGCGCATGGGTGGATGAACTTCCCAAAGTATTATGGGCCTATCGAACAACTCCACACTCGGTCACTGGAGAAACGCCTTTCTCTCTATGTTATGGTACCGAAGCGATGTTGCCAGTTGAGATCGGAGTCCCAACAATACGAGCCTTACATTTCAGCGAATTAAACAACAATGTCGGACTCCGTGCAAATCTTGACTTAGTGGAAGAGGCCCGAACTCAAGCCCATATACGATCCGTTATCGTTAAACAACGAGTCGCACGATATTACAATCAGAAAATCCGATCCAAGCAGTTTAACGAGGGAGATCTAGTCCTTCGCAAATTAGAAGTCTCGAATCCAAAGGCTGCAACGGGAAAGTTATCTCCAAATTGGGAAGGACCCTACCGTGTGATTAAGGTGCTCAAGACGGGCGCCTATGCACTCGGCACACTTTCAGGAGAATCTATCCCTCGCACTTGGAATGCTGAAAACTTGCGCAGATATTACCAGTAGTGTCTTGGCCCAAGCCAAAACACTATCTTTTTGGGGGATAAGGGGCTCAGACCTTGTTAGAACTCCGAATGGTCTTCAGCAGATTTTTTTTAAAATGGGTTGTCCAGCAATCCAATGTAAACTTTTTCTCGAGCAATAAAGTTACGTTTCTCAGCATTGTTGTGATAGAAGCTTAGCCAAAACATTCTGTCCGAACAGAGTGGAGGCCGAACACTCTGCCCGAACAGAGTGATCAATATAGCCAAAAAACATTCTGTCCAAACAGAGTGATGGCCGAACACTCTGCCCGAACAGAGTGATCAATGTAGCCAAAAAACATTCTGTCCGAACAGAGTGATGGCCGAACACTCTGCCCGAACAGAGTGATCAATGTAGCCAAAAAACATTCTGTCCGAACAGAGTGATGGCCGAACACTCTGCCCGAACAGAGTGATCAATGTAGCCAAAAAACATTCTGTCCGAACAGAGTGATGGCCGAACACTCTGCCCGAACAGAGTGATCAATGTAGCCAAAAAAACATTCTGTCCGAACAAAGCGTATAACTCTTGGGTTTTATAAAATACAAGAGATGGCCAAACGGATTAGCTACAGATCTAAGTCCGTGAAGAAACAAAGGTTAATGGAGACATCGTCACTCCAACAAAGCCTTTAAACTTCTTCGAAATTTGGGCCGAGCGAGGGTGCTCGACTTCTTTGCCAACTCTTTAAGTGACGAATAAAGGGTTTGAGCCAAAGTAAAAGTTAATAATACTGTGTGAATGGTAAGGATAAACCTTGAGAAACACATAGTAAAACATAAAAGATAAAGAGTTTTACAATAAGCCCTTAAACGGGCATCAAAATTCTCTGTCTATATAAAGAAAAAAGCCCAGATACAAAGGCTGAAATCTAAGGCTCGGGGGCATCACCAGAAGGACCTTCCCCTGGAGGATGAGAAGCTACAGCATCACCTATCTCTGACGGCAGAACGGTCTCTCCCGACGGAGATATCACCGCAGGTAGAACGAAGTCATCCAAGGAGATGTCAGGATAGCGCTCAACAAACATCTCCTTGGCCTTCGCAAAACCAAGCTCATAAATCTCAAGGCCATCGTCGGTACGCTTCTTCAGCCACTCATCCCCAGCGTTTCCATCCAAGAAGTCGCGGATGCCTTGGTCACGAGCTTTGGTCACCTCTTCTGCTGCCTTCCTCTTTACTCGCTCCAGCCTCTTCTCCAGAGTCGCAATCTGAGCAAGATGATCTGCCTCGTGCTTGCTCAGCTCTTCAGCACGATGAGAAGCTTCTTGTGCTTCCTTAACAGCCTCCCTCTTCTGTTGAGCCTCTTCTGCTGCCACTTGCCTCGCCATCTCAAAACGGGAAAGCATCTCAGATCCACTAGCGTACATCTGGAATGAAGATTGGAACCATCAGTTAATTGAAAGTTGAAATCAAAATAAAAACTTAGTTGAGACAGAGGACATTACCGTATAGACGGCCTGGGCAAAGGAGCAGGCAAAGGTCTCGTGTGTCTGAGTCTGGAAGACTTCCTTATCTCGAGGTAGAATTCTGTGAAGAAGATGCTGCTCCGAGACATGGCTATCCGGCATCCCAAGGTCATCGCACCTAAGTGTCCACCTTGGTCGAAAGATAGGATCGTCATCAATGGACACCTGCTCCAAGATGCGTGGAGAACGTTCTGGAGGAGTGACCCTACCCTTCTTAGGGATAGGGGGCAACTCAGCACTGGGCGGTTTCTCCTTACGCTTCCCCTTAGCTTTCTGAAGAACGCCAAGAAAACCTCCTTGAGGCAATTTTCCACTTCCGCTAGCCATCTCTGCAATCAAGTTAGAAATCAATACGGGATTGAATAGTGAAACCGGATTGGAATCAAAGACTTCCATAAAACACACCTACGGGAACAGTCTCGGCAGGTGACATGCTAAGGATAGCGGGAGGAGGAGAAGGAATCTGAAGACCGGCTGGAATGGGCTTTGGAGAAATGATCTTCGCCCACTCCAGTTGCTCCTCCGAAAGAGGCTCATCTATGCAAAGACCACCTCGAAGCTTAATATGACTAAGTATATGTTTAGTCAAATTGTTGGGGGTAGGCTTGCCAGGATTTTCGAAATCCTTACAGAATGGATTCCAGTCTCTATCAAACGGAAGCTCCCCCCTGTCCAGGCGGCCAACAAAGAAGTATCTAGAATGCCAGCCTTTATTTGACTTCGGGCCTCCCTTCAGGAGTCGTTGCCTACTATGAATGTAATACCATCCAGGGCAATTGGCAACCCCCTTGACGAAACACATTTCGAAGAACACTCTCATAAAATCTATGGCATCTGGTTTGTAGCCTGAAGTCTGGACCAAATATATAAGGCCGGCAAGCTTCCTCCAGCCATTTGGAACAAGCTGCCCGGGAGCCATGCGGTAATGCTCGAAGAAACGAAGAGCAAAAGGGTGGAGAGGAAGCCTATACCCAGACTTCACCTGCTCCTCATATATCCCAGTTTTAAACTTGGTTCCATAGTTTGCTGGTTCTTGCAAACCAGGAAGAAGAGCATACCAACCTTCGGGAAGAGGATATTCCCGAATTAAATCCTGCAACTCTTCGGTAGTCATCTTGCCTGACTTCTCGTCAGCAGTATACCAAGGTTTGGGATTAGCCTTATCGTCAGCTTGATCCTTTACATCTCCTAAGGCATTTTTTCTAGACAAAGAATGCGAAGGTCTAGAGGATGAAGGTGGTAATGGTTGAGAAAATGAAGGTTGGAATGGATGGGAAGTTGAAGCTAGTGGTAGTTGTGGAGTGGAAGTTCCAACTTCACTTCCTGAAGTTGGAACCCGTTCCGAACTCGAAGATGAACTACTCTCATCGGAGGAAGAAACAGACGTTGATGTTTCGGACATGCTTTCAACCCAAACTAAGAAAAACTTGAAGTGCTGAACAGAAAGAAGAAAACAAGAGGACTTACTTGAAGAGTAGTGTGCTTCCAAAGAGTTCGAGTGAAGAAAAAATGAACTGAAAGTTGTCTTCTTATAGAGAAACCTCATGTAACCGTTTCTGGGGAAACGCAACGGTTCATCCGCCACACACGTGTCACAAGCTGAAAAGTAGGGAAACTTGAAAATTCTCAGTTCCCGCTCAAAGACATCAATAGAGAAGAAGACACGTGGAGGGAACGAAGGTAGTGGCCGAACAGAATCTCGTCCGAACACTCTGCCCGAGCAGAGTGACAACGGCCGAGCAGAATTCTGTCCGAACAGAGTCGCGTCTGAACACTCTGCCCGTGCAGAGTGACCGTGTCCGAATAGAATCTCGTCCGAACACTCTGCCTTAGCAGAGTGACAACGGCCGAGCAGAATTCTGTCCGAACAGAGTCGCGTCCGAACACTCTGCCCGTGCAGAGTGACCGTGTCCGAACAGAATCTCGTCCGAACACTCTGCCTTAGCAGAGTGACAACGGCCGAGCAGAATTCTGTCCGAACAGAGTCTCGTCCGAACACTCTGCCTTAGCAGAGTGACAACGGCCGAGCAGAATTCTATCCGAACAGAGTCGCATCCGAACACTCTGCCCGTGCAGAGTGACCGTGTCCGAACAGAATCTCGTCCGAACACTCTGCCTTAGCAGAGTGACAACGGCCGAGCAGAATTCTGTCCGAACAGAGTCGCGTCCGAACACTCTGCCCGTGCAGAGTGACCGTGTCCGAACAGAACCTCGTCCGAACACTCTGCCCGAGCAGAACTCTGTCCGAACAGAGTCGCGTCCGAACACTCTGCCTTAGCAGAGTGACAACGGCCGAGCAGAATTCTGTCCGAACAGAGTCGCGTCCGAACACTCTGCCCGTGCAGAGTGACAACGGCCGAGCAGAACTCTGTCCGAACAGAGTCTCGTCCGAACACTCTGCCCGTGCAGAGTGACCGTGTCCGAATAGAATCTCGTCCGAACACTCTGCCTTAGCAGAGTGACAACGGCCGAGCAGAATTCTGTCCGAACAGAGTCGCGTCCGAACACTCTGCCCGTGCAGAGTGACCGTGTCCTAACAGAATCTCGTCCGAACACTCTGCCTTTGCAGAGTGACAACGGCCGAGCAGAATTCTGTCCGAACAGAGTCGCGTCCGAACACTCTGCCCGTGCAGAGTGACCGTGTCCGAACAGAATCTCGTCCGAACACTCTGCCCGAGCAGAGTGACAACGGCCGAGCAGAACTCTGTCCAAACAGAATCGTGTCCGAACACTCTGCCCGAGCAGAGTAACAACGGCCGAGCAGAATTCTGTCCGAACAGAATCGTGTCCGAACACTCTGCCCGAGCAGAGTGACAACGGCCGAGCAGAATTCTGTCCGAACAAAATCGTGTCCGAACACTCTGCCCGAGCAGAGTAACAACGGCCGAGCAGAATTCTGTCCGAACAGAATCGTGTCCGAACACTCTGCCCGAGCAGAGTGGCAACGGCCGAGCAGAACTCTGTCCGAACACTCTGCCCGAGCAGAGTGACCGCGGCCGAGCAGAACAATGTCCGAACAGATTCATGCCCGAACAGAATTCCGTCCGAGCAGAACTCTGTCCGAGCAGAATCGTGTCCGAGCAAAACTCTGCCCGAGCAGAACTCTGCCCAATCAGAACACTTTTTGAAATTTTGAAATGTTGACAAGCAGATTCAATTCTGTTTTTGGCATATTTCGCTATCACCAGTGGGAAAAATGTGCTTCCACCCGCTTCATTAACGCTGGTAAAAGCAGGGGGCATATGATATAGCTGAAAATATCCCTCCATTCCCAGGGTGACACGTGGCGGTTACAGCGCATAACCTATTCCGGTTCCTTGCAGATATAGCACTTACCATACCAGTCACCGGATAGAATCCTAAAGAAGATCTGACTCTATCAGCAGAGACTGATATGGTATCCTCTAGGATCCTAATGAGATTCTGATTAGAGTTGACCGAAACACAGTCCTACTAGGACTCCTTCTTCTACCACTATATAAAGGGGTCAAGCCCCTCAGGTAAAGACAGGTTCACACACAATCACACATTGTGTCTTACTGCTTCTTCAGAGTTCTACATTGTTAGCCATCTCTGACTTAAGCATCGGAGCGTTCCCCCGCCGAAACCCCACCCGGCGGTCACTCCGTGTTCTCTTTTGCAGGCCAGATTCTGGTGTGGTTCCCGATCCAGTTTTTAGCAGCAACAATATTCATTATTGCATTTGTAACTCATTTCATAATTTACATATAAGTAAATACATATAGCCATAAATTGCAATATAATAACAATGCTATAATGTACATTTTATTTTATTAAAATATTCCAACAGTCTGGGACGATATCTTCCATACTGAAATTGCACCCGATGATCAAAGGCTCGTGTGCTTGCGCCCTCAACTTCCATTGCTGCCCTGCTCCGCCCAGCCATGGGATATACATCGAAGGCAATTAGCACAAATATTCCCAAGCTTCGCAGTTACCAGGATTATGCTCACCCTTCTCTTCGAAGGCAATTACGAGGATTATGCTCACCCTCCTCTTCGTCCAAGCCTTCATAGTTGAATATGATCCCACATTCACGAAGCTAGTTGTTACTTAGTGGATGTTTAGAATCTATTGGCTCAGCCGCTTTAAGATAACCAATATGCTCGAGATCTATCTGACCCAACTGTGAATTTTTCAATGCATTGCACGACCTCGTGTCTAACTCTGGATTCCACTGATTGGGAATGTTCCATGCGACCCCCTCGATGAAGGCGGGTTTGAAAAATAGTTAGCTTGGGCTCTAAGCCACCGACTAAAGAAGTACCAACCCACATGCTTTGTAATGATGCAGATGGTAAAAAAGAACCTAAACACTCTAATCCTAGGCTCTAAGTGAGGTGATGACACGCATATATGAAAAGGGAAAAAAATCTCCAATCATGTAAGGATAATTGGCCCGGTGCAAAGTCATATTTATTGAGCACTTTGCCAAAAAAAAGGGATGAATAAGCACCCTAAGCCATTATAGAGCATGTCAGCATACACAACTATTTGGTCTATTGTGCACATATTGGCCACTTCTCCTTCCTTCGGTAACCTCAACTCAACGTACTTAGGAATCTTATAGCACTCCCTTAAGACTTTAAGTTCATAAATACGCAGTTTACTTCTAAGTGTAAGAGCATAGAAAGGCTTGGGACTATCAGCATGGTTGGCCAAAATCTCCATAGTCGACACATGCTAGAACGCATGAGTTGACTACGGGCATAAACATGTCTAACACCATGGGATGAAAAGTTAGTTTTTCTGCCCGTACACTCCTAGCAGTGTCACTAGACTCAGAAACATGCTCGCTACTTATAGAGACATGTTTTTGGATCAAAACTTAGAAGATTTAAAGAGTTGAAGAGTTGGGAACCTTACTTGAAGAAAAACTGATGAAGGATGAAAAACTCCGACGTCTCTCCAAATTCTGCAGTGGCTCCTCTTCAAAATTGACCTTCCAATTCTTGAAATCTCTAGAAGTATGAAATCTCTCCTTTTTCTTTGAAATGGAATGAAGTCCAACAAAAATAAAGGGAATTTCCCTTGTATATAGGGCACTTATTCATCTAAGAATGCAGATTTAGTGACCTTTTACTTCCTTCGAGATGGCCTACGCATGGCATGATTGCACATATTCCTATGTGCACACTTTATGAAGTTGGGGTGCAATATTTATTTTGTACCTAATCATAATTGGCCTAGCCGTAGATGCACTCTGTTAAGGAGTTGCTTAAGCCTTTTTCGAGCAATGCATTCCTTTTTCAAGGAATCACTTGTAGAGCATGCACACTCCTTTCTTAAGTAAATGCTAAAGCCTATAACGAGAATTGTCTTCTTTTTCAAAGAGTCACATAAGCCTCGCAAAGCACCCAACCTCCTTTCTCAAGGAGATGCTAAAGCCTTCAATGAGCAAAGCACTCTTTTTTCAAGAAGTCATGTAAGCCTCGCTGAGCATAAGATCTGCTAAAGCCCTTTGCTCATTGTGCAGAGCAGATGAGCTCCATGGCGGTCTAAAGCTCTGTTCATCGTGCCGAGCCTATGAGCTCCATCAAGGGTTAAGCTCTCTGCTTATCATACCGAGCAGGTGAGCACCTATGTTCTCTACTCATCATGCCAAGGAGATGAGTTCCATCATGACCTTTGAACCCTGCTCACCAGACCGAATATACGAGCTCTGTCATGACTTACGCCTTTCGAGCAAGACGAGCTTCATTATGACCTATGCCCTCTGCTCATTACACTGAGTACACGTACTTCGAATGAGCTTCAACTCCTTAATTGGCGGGCCGAGCAGACTTGCACTTTGAACGGGTTATGTTCTCTGCTTGGCTGGCCGAGTAGACTGCTCGTAGGCCCCAATTTTCTACAAGGCAGCAAAGCAGACATACTGCCTCAAATTGGTCATGAATGATGTTCGGTCCCCAACATCCCACAATCTCATCCGACACAGATTACTCCTCTGTTCTGGGCCTGAATCCTGATGCTTGAACAAAATAGTTTGAACCGATAATGATGTTAGCAGACAGCTAACTCCAATCACATTCATGATAAGGGCTAGCTACCTTGCACATTCCTTTTTCTAAAAGAACATAGAATAGGGGACACATGATATGTGAAAAAACATCCTCTCCTAGCGTAACACATGTCACGCCGCAATGATAGTATGGCTATTACTAATTCTACTCAGATCAGACCTCTGTTCCAATCGGCCTTGTAACACCCCAAACTTTAATACTGCCTAGCCAATTTAAAATATTTAGTGACAATTTTTATACACAACATTTAGTGTCGATTAGCGCAACCGAATTTTATTGGATACCTTTAGCCACGAAGTTGTAGGAACCATAAGTTATAATTTAAAGATGAAAATTATAAGTGATACCAATTTAGGTTTTTAGTGACGATTGGTATGACCAAATATTTTCGTTAATTGTTAGCGACAATTAGTAAAGCAAGGTTAGTAAATAAATAAAAGAATAAAATAAATTCAAAATCTGATTTATTTGAAAAAAATTATAGCCAACTCTCTATTTTTGGAAGGGAATCAGAGAGGGAACAAGGGGAGGAAAATTAGGGGGAACGTAGGGAGAAATTAAGGCTTACCTTAAACCATTTTCGGTTGAGAAAATGAGCACCTTGCTCATTCTATCAAAGCCGAATCAAAAGACAGAGGGAGAGATAGAGAGAGAGAAGAGATGAAGAACTAGAGAGAAGATAGAGATAGATAGAGTTGCTTACACTTTCTCCCGCCATAGTTGGTAACAAAGCTTTAACTCTCCATTGACTGTTCTTTCTCACATTCCAGTTGAACATGAGTGGTTTGCGATTTACCAAAAGCAGCTAAGCATGTTTTTGCCTAAACTGTGTTGTGGGTTTTGTAAATGGAAATGAGTATTCTTATGTGTGTATGTAGTGTGAGTTTTGGGTGTGTTCTTAGGTGTAACAAGAGAGCAAAAAGGGCTGCATGGCTACCTAGTTGTGAATGTGCGTGAAGGGATATTAATAGCAGCCATGAGGGGTGAGTTTGGGCAGCCATGGTTGTGTGGTCAGTGTGTGTTTGAGTGTGCCATGAAAGTGTGTAGCTGAGAGCAAAAGGGGAATGGGTGTAGCAGTGAAAGAAATGGGGTGAAGGGGTATTGTTGTGTGTAGGGGTGTGTTGTGTGTGTATGTAAATGTGTAAGCAGCAAGAAGGAGGGGGCTGCCATGGCTCGGTGCATGTGTTTTGAGAAAGAAGAAGCCACTGTCATGAGGCAGTGGCTGTGCTGTAACTACGGATTTTCCTTGTGAATAATAAGATGACATGGAGGTGTAGAGTATATATGTGGGTGAGGGTGATAATTATGTAGGAAAGGTGTGTTGTTTAACAGGTTGTGCATGTAGAAAATGTGTGAGATTGTGAGTGAACATGTGTGTGTAGTGAGATACATGTACGTGTGCAAGTGGCTTGAGTGTGTGCAGTGTGCGTGAATGTATAGATTAATTTAGTATTTTACATGTATGTTAATAGAATGAATTGTACTGTGCTAGGAGGTGCAAATGAAGCTGCGTGAACAATAACTTCTAGTTTCGACAGAGGTGGGAGGGAGAAGAAGGGAAGTGGGTTTTGAGTATGCAGTTAGTGGGTATCGGATTAATGTTAAGTACGATTCATGCATGGGGTAGAGTACAGTGATGGTTAACGAGTAAAATTTTAAATTATAGTACTTTAGGCTAGGTTAGGATTTCTGGCTAAAAAGTGTAATTTTTTGAGAATGTATGTATTTTTAATATTTTCTGCAAGTTTAGATTTATAAAATCTTTTGGATCCCTTAAAACTCATGAAAAAGTTCTAAAAAGTTTTGAGTAGTGTTTTTATAGTATAAAGAAGTCTCAGTATAAGTTTGGTGATTATTAGAATTGATTTATTATCATTTTCCATATTGCATTAAATTTGGCAAAATTAAAAATAAATAAATACTTTTAATACTTTTAAATTCTAATTTTTATTTATATAATTTTTATAGATATATTAAGGCTTTTAAAAAAATTATGAGTCTTTACTTCCAGTTAGAAGTAATTATAGCAATTTATGGGTTTTTAGTGTATTTAAAAAAATTATTTTTAATTCAAAAATATTCAAAAAATTATATTTTTATTCCATATGCATTATTAAGCCATAAATAATATTTAATAAAAATTAAAAATATTTTGGAATATTTCTGAGCCTCGAAGAGTGTGGCGATTTTTTGGGTTAAATTGGCTGTGTGTGGGACTCGCTTCGAATTTCACAGTTCCGAGTAAAGAAATAAGTACGCTGCGAATAGTTATGTTAGGATTATAATAATATATTAATGTGGATAATGTTCTAATAAATGATATGTTAATCTAGGTTAATTTCGAGGATTTGATCGAGGGCACTTTAGCTTCATTTTACTTAGATAGAGATAAGGAATTTCTATCCGAAATCCAGTTTCATATGTTTGTCCTCATAAATATTTTTTTGTATTGTTAGCGAATTTTCTTTAAACTTTGTTATAGTTGAAATATCCATCCCATTAACACCCTATTTTGAGCCTTACACGTTTATTGAAAATCATATTCGATGCTTTGTATTTATTTCTCGTGGTACATCGATTTAATCATTGTATTATCGTTTGTTGTCGTTCTGTTAAATTGACATGAGATTTCTGCATTGGTGTGTTTTGGTGGGAGTTGGTATATGTTAGAGAATATTGGTGTGGACCAATACCTTGACGGACTAGCCGGTGTGTTAGTGTAGGCTAGTAGCTTGACGAATTAACCGGTGTATTAGTGTGGGCTAGTGCCTTCATGGACTAGCTGGTGTAAAGTGTTAGTGAGCATCGCATTTGTGGCTTTGCTAAGTGATTACCTTGCAAAGCCTGTATGGCTTTGCAATTGTTCATGTTCAATAGTATTCGTGATTGTTTGCATCGTATCTGAAAATCATATTGATATCTGATCGAACTAGTTATGATTCTTTTGAAATTCTTGAAAAATTACCATTGAATTGCATATGGGATTTATTTCATAATTCCTTCCTTTGATCAGCGACCTTACTTAGCTCGCAAAAGCTCATTCCCTTTTGACTTCCTTTCTGCAGGTAATAACCATCCATAGATCTTATTAGGTATTGATTAGTGCCGAACGAGAAAAAATTGAAATTTAAGTTTAGTATTGGTCATTAGAACCCCTGCATGAGTTATTATTATTATTTAGAGATTGATGTTTTATCTACGATAGTTTACTAAGATTATGATTAACGGTTTAGTTAGTCTGACAGCTTGTGACATTACTTCGTTGACTTTGAGATATTATTATCTTAGTGTAAATGATCGATCGATTGTTTAAGGTTCTGGAAAATTCTGGAATGTTATACAGGCCTACTATCTCATGATTCGACAATGATCCTTCCTCATTTATAGCTCTGCCCTCTAGATAATTATGACCTGATTGTGTCCCATTAGGACAAGATAACTTTTCCCTCTATATGTTTGTATGTCAGACTTGAGGAAAAGCCAACTCTCATATGTTGAGCCATCCTTCTTCATATACTGAATTAGGCATCCGAAATTCTCCACTGGGTCACATCCGGCGCGTCACCAATTATCTTATTTGTGCTGTGCAGATCCGTTTGCTAGCTTCCTTCAGTCTCTCCAGATTTGTCTACAACAGTTGTAATCTTTGATCTTTGGCATTTAAAGACCATATTGTGAATCCCCATATTTTTTCAAATAAACTAGATTGAAACTAGATTGTGGAGGGAGGGGAAGGGCAATACAACCCATATTGCTTAATGGATACTTCTTTGTAGGCATAGGTGTGACATAAGTTATGTTGCATGGAGGCTATGTCCTTTTTACTTAATGGATAGTTCTTTTAGTAGACATAAGCGTGACATAAGTTATGCTCCATTGAGGCTATGTTGTTGCCATATTTATTTATTGTATTGCCCTTCCCCTTCCTCCACAATCTAGTTAATCCAAAATAATATCGGGAGTCCTATTATAGTCTTAATTGCAAAATATCTCAAAGATAAAATCTATGGTTGATTTTTGAGTACTTTAATATAGCTTAGTGACAGGTTTCTTTGGTACCTCTAACTAGTGTTACACATAAACTACATGCTCCTCCCATTTTAGTCCAAAACGTAGTGTTGCTATGGGGCAATATAAAGAGAGAGAATATGGTTGGATGCCAAAAAGATAGCAACCTATGCTAGAGATATAGCTTCTGATGGGGGACGAGTGACGGACGAGCTAAGTTGTAGAGTGTCCCATGATACAGGCAATGTGACTTTTTGAAGGGGGAGAGAAGTGATAGAGAATTGAGGTGCATTAGGCAGTTACCAAACTTGAGGGAACCCAGTTGAATAAGGCGAGGCCAGTCTTTGTGTTGAAATAAAACCAATGCATGGACGCATGCATAGTTTGGAACCAATAATAAGTTAAATATGTCCAGGAAAGGCTTGGAAGAATCGTGACAAAAAGAGAACTAGAGATGATTCTTCGTCTATAGGCTTTCTATGGAGGAAGAGACCCATTTGATGAACCTTTGGAGAAGTGTTAAGTGGGTGCCATTCGACATTTACAAATTAAGAAAGCAGATATGAGAGAATTACATAGGATGGGGATGAAGCATCACAAATTAGGATTGTGGCCAAAGATAATGATGAAAGCGATTCTTTATATATTCATATGTTTAGGCCGGGTTGAGGATAAAGAAATGTGATAAAGCACCACGATTGGATATTTTAGTAGGTAAATTAACGCCTCAAATGGTGAAGATCGTCGTATGACCCAGAAGAAAGATTGTTACGAGCCATACTCAAAAGTCTAGTCTAGGGGAGTTGAAGGAGAAGAATAGACAAGATACAGTCCAAATAAATCGAATCCGATACCTTTGCATTTTTTTGTAGAGTCGTGGCTCCATATTTAGAAAAGCTGAGCTCTAGACTTAAGGTCGTACGAGTTACATGACACAAAGCACCACGATTTCATTTTGTTTGCGCTCAGTTGCTTGAGCCTTCGTCTCCATGCTTTAGGTAGTTTCATCCTCCTTTGGCAAGTAGAACAAGCAACTTAAAAAGCATAGTTCTGCTCAAGTTTAGGTTGTACGCTCCATTTGTCTTTGATTGACGAGTATCCTTTTTAGTAAATCAGCCGCAGCAATATACACCATGTAGGAATAATCAAAAGAATGAGAAGCATAAAATAGGTTTTTGGTTCGAGATTGCACCATGTAGGAAAATACATAGCTATGCATTATATAATCAGTCGACATTAAAACACAATTTGTACAAGTGCATTAACAGTTCTAACATAAACCATCAACAAGTAAGTAATCGGTTATAAGATACGTATAAGTTCTTACACATTCGAGGTTGTCAGAGAAGTGTTTTTGAAAGAATGGTTTTTATGCTCTTTGGCTTTTGATTACTCCTTCAAGATTGGCATTTGGTGGAAAGATTTTTCAATATGCTTTAACTTACGACCCTATTGTTGAGCAGGTTGCAAAAAGCAATCCTCTACCCAAGCATTTTTGAAATAATGTTCTTTTATCGAGTGTTTAGGAGGGTCTTTCCTCTTGATTAACCTCCTTGAACAATACGGGGAAGAGGAAATACGAGTTTGTTTTCTATTTCTTCTGGTTTTGGTATGCATGTGCCATGACTCTCAAGAATTTAAATCTGGTACTATTGCTATGGTGCAGTAGAACGTGCCAATTTCAAGGGCAGGGTTTTTGCATTGTTGGAAGGGAAGCGCGTGAGAAGGGAAAAAATAATATTGGAGCATTTGTTTTGGAGGTTTGAATTTCAACAGCCATTTTGAAAGCACTAGTTGCATGCACGTCGATATTCACGTTAAATATTAAGAAAATAAAATAAAAACTTTTTTACCTGACATGTGAGTTCTTCTATGAATCTGTGCTCAACTGTATAACTTATATCATGCCAAGAAGTAATTTTTTCAAAAGAGTTGAAAAAAGTATTATGAATCACAACCTTCATTATTTTTGAAAGTAAATAAGCTATCTATAAAAGTTCAATCACCTAAATATTACATATTCAAATTCAATTCAATTTCTAATAGAAAGAAAAGTAATTGAAGACGACATTTTAAAACTTTTTTGACTTAATTTTCTTTTTTCAAGGGAATTTCACAAGTCTCTTCGTCGTCCACCATGATTGCATCTTCGAGAACTTCTTAACGATCATTTGTCCTTTAACTCTCTCGTTGTCCCTTTTGTTATTGATTTTGACGACGAATGAACGTCTTTTCTAATGCATAATTCTAGCCTTCTCAACATTTTATAATTCATGCCATTCTGCAAGTGTTTTTTCTCTTTTAAGTTAGGTGCATTATACTTCAAAAGAACAAAGCATGTAAATAATGGATTTTTCTGGATTGTTTGAACTTGATTAACATTTTTGTAGCATCAAATAGAGTGAGGATCGTACTTTTTCCTTCGTCAACCACAACAATCTTAAGTATGTACATGGTTCAGCCAAGAAGTAATTTAACAAATATGTAGTTCGTTAGACCTGCTACTTTTAAAACCAAGAAACCACCGGGTAAATGGAACAAGTTAATTAGAGTTAACCTTTTGAAGTACACAATTCTCGTACCTCATCATCATATCCTACTATCCAATGCCATATCCTATGCAATGTTCGGGAGTAGTTGTAAGAAGCAAAGATAGAATGAAAACCAAGTTCATGAGAGTGGTGCCTTGCTCCACTTAAAGCAAAGGGAATCCTAAGATTAGATTTCTTAAACATACCGAACTATCATCATCATATCCTATTATCCTACGACTTATCTTAAGCAATGTTTCATATAAGTTCTAAAAGGCAAACATAATGGGACACTGGTGCATCTCATGAGATATCTCCGTACGATGCTTTTACATCAAACTACAACACAAAAATCATGTTAATTTTCTATTGATTTAATAATTAGGCAAACATAATGGGACTCAGGATTCGTCGTTCTAGCAAATGTAACTGCTGTAATAGAACCCCATCTCTAGAACTCCCTATGATTAGATGGGCTTCCCTAAAACTATAAACAAAGCAGCAGCGACATATTTATCTGTGAGCCTTATTATCATTTTACCCTTAACATTTATCCTCCAATAACAAGGGACAGATAAAAGGCCTCTGTCCCATGTTTTTTGACAATTTTTTTTTTCAATCAGTAGTAACATGCCAATGTTCTCACTAAAATTCTACCATAAATGGTTGAACCATGACTCTTTGCCACACTTAAGAACTTGATATATGCACAACATTTGATTTGATAAATTCAGCAATCAAGGGCATTCACGGTATAATAGACTTATGTAAGAGTATTTTTTACCACAAAATAATTTATAAAGTTTGGTTTCAAGGAAATTTATGATGTAACTATTTTATGTAAGGGTATTCTTGATTAAAAAAGAATTTATAAAGATTGAGAGTTTCAAAAGTGGTATAGAGATAAATATAGATAGATTGTAGCTTTTTGCTAAGTTGTCGTAACAAATCTCTTTGAAGACTCTTTACCTAATGTATCTATCCTGTATGGGTTCTTGAAATTATGTTATTACGATTATCACCTTTTTTGCCCTTTTGATGTTTCATGATTTTTGTTTTCCACTATATTGTCTGGGTCACTCCTAGTCCTAATATGTAAACTTAGGACATTGACTTGGGGTTTCTTGTCACTTTAACAAGTTAACAGGTTACATGAGTAATTTTCTCCTACCAGAAAAAATTAAAATTCCGAACTGCTTAGTAAACAAGTCATATCCTTTCGCACGTAAATGAGTACTTGTCATAATTAAAAAGTGAATGTACGTAAATAACTTGTGGATGACAAGTTATGAAATGACCAAGCGGTTATTGTGGCGTTCTTATCTAGACAGAGTTCTCATCCGATCCGGTGCTTAAAGTTGGTTCCAAATATGATGTGGTTAGATGTAAGGGAAAGTGCTCTAAAATGGTTGGCTCAAATAGTTTGATATGTCAGTTCGTAACATGATGCACCACACGACGGACGGACATGATGACGGTAAAGGTGGTACGTATGAGTTTAAGATATACTACCACCTCTTACGATTATCTTAAATTTAAGAGTGACTTTTTTTCTATGCTTGATTTTTGAGTTAGATGACTTGTTTACCTATTTGGTATTAGTACAAGAAAATTCTTTTTCTTAAATTTTGAGTAATGTTTTTAAGTGGCGTAGGGAAGGTGTGAATGGATGTTGCATGGTAAAGGAAGTAGAGCTGCCTCCGTAAATTGTGAAGGCAACTTTCTGGGGTTGAAAAGTGAGGAATGCGAGCCTTCTCTGCTAATTAATTTTAGCAAATTTTTAAGGGATACAGATCTGCTTTTATAGTAGGGTCAGGGTGCGTGCTGTTGGAAAGATTTCAAGCTTCGAATAAAATCTAACGGCCACCATCATTTTTCCACGTTACCATGACTTCTTAAAAAATATCACGAAATATCCGCGATATATATTTTCCGTCAAATGACGGAGTTCAGGCCGCGTTCAAGGTGATTTTTTTTTTTCTTTTTCTCCGTCTCATTCTTCTGTAGGAGTCGAACCAACACCTTGAAGCCCTAAATTGGGATTCCATGCTCAAGCTCCCACCATCGAGTCCTATCTTAACGAGGAAAAAGTAATCAAGGATCCCATGCTCGCACCACGTAAGAATATATCTTAGTGCCGCCAACTCTCATTTTCCAATTGACAGCACGCGCTTGGAGCTTTCATCCGGGTGGTTTGTACGTGGGTTGCTTGCCGTTTGCAATTCTTAAAAGAACCCTCGGTACGAGTACTTCCAATTTCAATCGAACCAGCAATTGAAATTGATATATTGTATACTTTTCATGGCAGCTAATACCCCCAAGAGAGAAGAATCAGAGCAGAAGAAAGAGGGAGAAGAAGACGCGGTTCCTTTAGAGAGAAGGGAAGGGTTCTGGTATTTATAGAACAATAACGACGTCGTATCCGGGTCTTTAGCGGGTGAGTTGCCCGCACAATCGGTTCTCACATGTCACATTTGAAACGCGAGGCAACAACAAAGCAAGTGCTTCTCCGAACTTTAAATGGAGGGTATAAGTGTAACTTTGCCAATATATATCCATTACCAAACAGCCCTTTTATTGTTTTGTCCTCGTCATATGTGGCTGACTCCCCTCGGATTTGAATTCTGCCATAACCGCCGGCGACCAACTTCCTAACCGAGATCTACTCTATCTGTCTGCCCATTCCGCCGTAGTCGCCGCCCACCAAACCCAGTTCTCCGCCGTCCATCCCCTCAATTTTCGAACCACCGTACAACAATTCCGACTGCCTCTTACTGAGTGCACCACGCCAGAGTCCACGAACCCACCAACACTCAGGTGACCTCTTCTCTATGCATACTCAAATTTTCTCTGTAGTTAAATCCCGAGCCATGAAGATTCACCCTGTAATAAGGGTTCAATTTCACTTTCTGGGCAAGAAGCTGAAACCTCATCCTACTTTGATTAAAGTACTGATGTGGATTCTTATGTAAATGCCCCAGATTGAACATGGATTTGCCATAACTTGCAGATGTGCATAAACTGTTCTGTAACCTGTCTTTTTTTTCCCCCCTCCTTTTCTTGTTTCTTTTTCAATGTCACTGACTTGGTTTTGGATTGATGCTGCTAGGTACGTGGTTGAAGGTAATTGCCAAGAACAAGAACAATTAGAGTGGATGATGGATATAAGGTATCGTGTAATGTTTTTGTTCCGTCATCCAAACCCTGGCCTATATTTTTATTTGTTTTTGGGGGTTCCCATATGTCATAGTCGCATACCTGTCAGAATTGCATGCTGCCCTATTTTTTGTTAATCTTTTCACACTTGATAATCTACTGCTATAAACGTGCAAAACTCGTGGTTAAGAGTGCATGTGTCACAAGTTAGACACACGCGTGTAGAGAAATCAACAGAGTCTGTACGAATTTAGCTATGAATTGCAATTTAGAAAATTAACAGAGAAGCTTAGAAGAAAAGAGAAGAAGGAAGAAGAAGGAGAGAGTATTATTGCTTGTTCATGAATTTTCTGATGATGACTCTCTCTCTCTCTCTCGTCTCTTTTAAAACAAACCTTCCAACATATTTTCAAACAGTTACTGCATTCCAAGGGAGGGAATACAGCTGCTCCTTCAGACACGATTCTAACCAACTAAAACACTACACCTGTAACTAATAAAACAGCTTAGCATGAGACCATGACGTGGCATAACACCTGGCTTATTTAGTTTACTAATACTAAACGATGACGTTTTCATAAATTATATATATTCGTTAATTCCGTTAATCTCGCTGTCAAAGCTCTTCCCCCGCCTTTGCCGTAACAATTGCCAGAGGAAGCTTGATCTTAACCTTCAATGGCTGGCGAGCAGATATGGCAGCAGCAGGTATGTGTCACAACTCACAAGTTAGAGGCATGTGCAACTTGATGTTTATCAGACCATGAGGTGGCAATGGAAATTGAGCTGCTCTTTTTGGGAATGACCAAGTGACATTATTGTTATTTGAGTTTTATTAGTAGATGACTAGATGTAAATGTCGGAGGTTCAATGACAGAACTCAGAGTCTTTAACAATTATACAAGCTCGAGTTTTATTGCCTCCCTTTTTCTGGATCCTGGTCGGACCTTTGCCTATTGGACGAGCTGATGATGGCGTTACTTCTTTACTTAATTGTGTAGTATACGCCTTACATGGATGATGGTACAGGTTGTTATTCCAAACATGGTTTTCTTGGAAAGAGGGTGCCATATTTGCCTTTCATTGTCTAAGTGCACGTATGTGCTATTGTCATCTACCATGGTGTTTGATTTTGTTTAGGTGGCTTGGGAATTATTGCTTTTAGGTATTTATTTATTTACCAAAAATAGCAACTAATTGGCACCATGCTAGTATGCTTACGAAGAAGAAATAGTACGTCAATGGCCATTGTACCATGTACAAATTCACTTGGATCATTACACTTCACTTTTAGTCATTTGGCCCTTGTATCCCAGGTAAGCCCTTTTGTTAACCTGTCAAGTGCTCATGTGGCTCGCACTTGGATGATGTTGAGGGGCAATAATGTCTTTGACATGTAGATTTTAGTATTTCTGACCACTCTTATCCTTTCCTCTATTTTTTCTTATTCTTTCTTTCTTATACCAGGGAGCACACCTTACTGCTCAACTTTGAGGACCACCTCTACCACCATTCCGGCCAAGCAAATACCACCCAGTACCATGTAATAGCTGTTTAATCCACTTCTAATAACCACATAAGATACTCCTCTGCACCAGTTGTAAGCCACGTACAAGTCACCTGTCAAAAATATCTTTCGGATCTAAAAAAACTCACTTCTTTTAAAGTACGACCCAGTTACCTCTCCTATCTCTTACCTTTATGTTAGCAAATTATCCTGCCATGCAGCCACTCAACCACTAAATAACTAAGCTTCATTGCCACTATCAGATGAGCTCTGACCGGTGTCAGAATCAACGATCCTTCCTCCATTCCGTTTCTATGAATGCTCCTGTTAAGTTTTCCAAATTAAGCATCACCAGATTTTGAAATAAAAATTGGCCTTGGGCTTAACCGAGATGACTCGTGCATGATAGTAAGCGAAGCTAGGGTCTTGGAAACAAAACCATGAGGCTATGGGTCAGTGATTAGTTTCATTGGGTTGTACAGGTTGTGTCACTGGTGGTGGCGGCGGCTATAATAGGGTTTGTGATGTGGATTTGGTATTGATGGTCCAGTGAGAAGAAGGGGCAGAAAAAACTCTTTATTCATTCGGTTTGTCACATTTGTGTGTTTGACATTAATGTCCTTATAAAATTAGTCAGGCCCCTGGCACATGACTGTTTAAGGTAGTACTATTGACTGGCGGGCTTAGTTGGATTTTGAGGGCCAGAAGAAGGTTTTCCGTTGACGTGACTCTTGTTTGTGGATGATTTAGCAAGTTTGAAATTTGAGTTTTTCTCCTCTCATGCTGATATAAAATCAGTTGAATATTTTTACATTTTTGAAAACTATCTCTTGCATTTGCTATAGTTTAAGCGTGCCAAACCTTTTTTTTAATCAGGGTTTCATGTGTTTGATCTGTCATTAACATTATTCATACATGTTCAGCACACCAATTTCAACTTGCTGTCTAACCCTTCTTTGAATAAATTGTCCCTTAACTCTTATGTACTCAGTTTTATTGTTCCATGTGTAGGCAAGCTTCACTCAACATTGGTAGCCGGTAAAGCTGATCAAAACCATGCCTGCTATGACAGAGGTCCCTTTTCTTTCAACTGATAATGATTGATTCCCTTGTATTTTCAATGAACTTATGACCTTTCCACATTACAAGTAGTATGTATATGGAGTTACTTTTTTGTGGTTCTACTTCTCCTCGTGTACCCATTTCTCTTCAAGAAGAAAAGTAAGGAAAAGACAAACTTTTGGTTCTTCAGGTCACCAGACAGACGGGTAATAGAATCTCTGATTGGGGTTACTCTTATAGAAAAAAAATTTGTGCATGTGATTTTGTAATGTCAGGGAGTATCAACATAATTCCTGCCTGGAACTGGTTAGTTGTTATATTGAGTTAAGGAAATAGGGGGGGTTTCATGTGTTTGATTTGTCATTGACTTCACTACTTTGACATCACTTGTCAAAATGAGGAGTAAAAAGGTAATCTCAGTTAATCTCCTGCCAAATGTTATTTTAATGGTGTAAGCGAAAGATAGTTGGCAGTATATACTTGTGTAAACCTGCAAGGCATGATATGGAACGTGCATAGCTCTTCCCCCTATTTTCCCAAGCCCTGAAATATGGTGTTAATTGCATTTTGCAATGAGTGAAAGAGCATACAGGACTCAACTTCAAAGTCTTGATTTGGGGAAGTAAAAGTGCTAGAAAATGAGGTCTGATACTTTCTCTCTGTGTCCTCTAATCTACTTTATTTTGTAGGTAATGCCTTTCTTTGATCTTACTTATTGAGATTTCTGCTATTGGCATCTCTTTTTCTTTCTCTTGTCCCGTGCGTGTGTCTGAAAGAACAATGCCTAGTCTTTTGTTGCCTTTTCAATTATAATCGGCTTGTTGGATCTCTCTCTCTGTCTCTCTCTCACACACCCACATACACTCACCTCACCTTTTTTATTGGTTTTCTTTTATGTTTGTTATCAGAATACTGAGAGCAAGGGCTTTGGGCACGTATTTGATGTACTGGTGAAGGAGATCGGAAATCCTGTTGATTTTGAACTTCCAGATTGGTTAAACAAATGGAAGCCCACTCACTACACCTTTATAAAGCGCAGTATCCATATTGCTGTTTCATGAATGTTTTTTTGTATGCAAGTTTGTTTTTTGTGCTTTGACTATGGAATTTTGGCATAGAAGAGTGCTTCCCTTTGTTTTTTTTCCTCACCTTCCAAGCTAATTTATAGCAGCATTATCATTTATTTTTTCTGCTGTGGTATGAGCCCTCGCACATGTATCTATGTATGTCTGTGTGTCAATTCCTCTTTCTGTTGAGATTGACCAATCTAAGATATATATCTCACTAAGAAGATTAAGAGACGTCTGGAGGATGATGGCATATTTTGTTCCTGCAGCTCTCCAATGGGATCTTCCGGTGTCTGTGGTAGAGATTGCCACTGTGGGTAAGGACTGCTTTAGTAATCATGATTGCTCTGGTAATCTCTTTTGAAAATTAAGACTTTAACATAGCTTAGTGGTTTGCTATGAATTCTAGGGCTCTAAACGGGTTCCATACAGGACCCTAGTTGGATACCATGTACCTACTTCATTGAATTTTGAAGCCTAGTCTTACTGATATAGGATCACGGTGCACATCGATTGACCCAAATAAAAGGAGAAATTGAAAAAGTTAAAATACTTTCCTCACCCTGACTAGGGATTAACAGTGGCATACGATGCCAATGGCACAAAGCTTAGGAGAGTAAATTTGAATATTTCTTGGGCAACACAAAGCCTAGCCTAATATATCTAATATTCTTCTGTTCCTTATTACCATCACTTTACTTCAATAACGCTAGGCACCTAAGACATCTGCTTTAAGAATCTTAAAAGCGATCAGTGACCCAAATAGTCAGGGATCGAACTTTTCCCCCCCTCATATCTTAGGATTCCTAGGTTTTGAGGTTTTCAGTTGTAAAGTGTTCTATACTTTGTATAAGCTAGGGCATAGGGGTGCCATATGTACGTGGATAAAACAGGAAATGTGTTGATGCGTAAGCAAGGTTGAGATTTTCTGCGTAGTTTCTATCATTGGTGGTTGCATAAAATTACATACGCAACATATTGGGGAGTCTATTAAGATAAATGTACTCGTATTTTGAACTTGTGTCCGCGATTATTGCCTTCTTTCTGCAGGATGCTACTGTCTAGCTGCTCTACAGGCTGTAAATGTGGAAGCTCATGTCTTAATAAACCATTTCATCAACGTCCGGTGAAGAAGATGAAAATAGTCAAGGTATAATGTCTTCTTGGAAAATAGTTAAAATAACAGGATGCGGTTTTGGAGTATAACTATGATATAGCTGTCTGAATTTTCATTTTAAAATGTGCACTATGAGTGGATAAGAGAGTTATTAATTCATTTTTTGAACAATGCATCATGGAATTACGGATCAAATTTTGGCCGGGGGTGTGGGGTGGGATCTTAGTTGCAGGAAACTCCTAATATGGTGACGTTTCTCTCTCGGAAACTCGCTTTTGCGATCCTAAGTTAGGAGCTCCATGGGATCTCGTCCCAAACTAAGATGGGAACTCGATCCCGCTAGTTGGATAGAGATGCATGGAACAAGTGATAGAATACATGAAAATCAAGTTCTTTTCAACTCAATTCCTTGTTTCTCTCTTCCTTCAAGTCCTTAAAGTCTCCTTGTCTGTTGTTGCTATCTATGTAAACTATGCTAAACAAATGATAATACTCTTTACGCATTTATTTATTCAAGCCGCTCCCAACCTCAGATTCTTCTTGGTGCTTACGCTTCCCCGCCCATGCCCCCGCTCCCGCACCCGCCCCCGCCCCCCCGCTTTGTGCAACTAAGGGTGGGATACTGTGGGGGCGCTTCTAATTCCACACGAGTACATGAAAAGCATGCAGAGCCAGGGAACTTGAAGAAATCTGGGAATTAGATACTCATCCCTATTGTCATGCCAATTCTATATGTGCACAAAGTTTTATTTTTCATTTTGGACAGGTTTTGGTCACCATGGAATTTGCTTGGGAGTTTCTCAGCTAATAGAGTAATTATGACTAAGCTCCACGAGAACTAACCTAACATGTACAAAGAGACAAGGAGTCCTGGGTTCTTAGTCAGCATCACTGCGTTGATCTCTTCTTTCTCTCTTCCCCCCTCGCTCTCCCGCCACCATGTTGCAGCAATTTCCCTAAGATTAACAAGTATGGCTTCCTCAATTTCAGGGTAAGAAGATACAGTTATAGTACAGTGCACGGAGACTTAAAGGGGAAAGAAAGGATTGCGCTGCCGCGTCCCAACAAAGAATCTCATTCCAAGTTTTATTCTGATACACCAAGAAGTATAAATGGTTGTAATTTTCTATAGGTAGGCTGTCAACTTCTTTAAATAGGAGATTGATATCCCTTTTTATAGCCCAAAAAGTTCCTTTGGAGTTCAAGTTTCTTTAGAAGTTGCAACCTTGGGTGACAACTTTATCGCTCATTTAAAGCTAAGGACTGATGGCACTCAGTTTTTGCATATTAGGGTCTCTCCGGTGGAGGTTGTAGAGGCTTTTGGAAGGCTCAGTATTGGTGGTTAGGGGGTTGTATGGCAATGTTTCGGGAACTTTTAGGTTCTGGAAGTTTTAGACGAAGCCTGAATTGGTCTTCCAGTGCAGTGATTCCCAAGAAGGGGGGAGTAGAGGGTGATCAAGGATTTTAAATGGATCAGCTTTGTGGCAAGTGTCTGCAAGTCATTGGCTAATGTGTTGCCTCTGTGATTGCGCTAAATTTGGATGATATTATTTAAGAGTCTCAGAATGCTTATGTTGGGTGGAGACAAATTCTTGCTATGGTGCTCATAGCTAATGAGTAGATTGGGATGGGTGAGGTAGGGGGTTGTCTGTAAATTGGTTTTCAGAAGGCTTATGATCACGTAATTCAAGTTTTCTTAGTGGTTATAGTCTTATGGAAGCTTTGAGAAAAATGATTTAGTCGGTGTGTCGGGTGGAGGGCTTTGTAGTTAGGGTGCGTGTGAGTGACGAAGGATCTATTGAGGTGTCTGAGGGGTGGGGGGCTTTTCTGTTTTGAAATGGTTTGGGTTGAATACCAGTTACACCTAAGCTGGCTGATGTTTTGGGATGCAAGGTGGGTTCTTTTCCTTCTTCATACTTTGGTCTTCTATTAGGAGCGGCGACTGAACTCCAAAATTGTCTGATACCCCCTACTTGCCTTTTGTAGAGGTTGGCAGGGTGGCAGAGGCAATACTCTTTAATGGAGGGAGGCTTATTATTGTTATTGGCACTTTATCTAGCCCTCCAACTTTTTTCTCAGTCCTTTTTTCCTCACCTGCTTCTGGTTTGAAAGGACTTTGTTTGGGAGGGTAACAGAAATGCTTATTAGTATGATAGTATCATTTGGTGAAGTGGGAGAATGGATTTGGCGTGAAGGAGTTTAGGTGATTCAAACAATCTCTTTTTGTGAATGGCTAATGGGTGGCAGGAGTTTGTGAAGGAAATCTCTTTGAGGAGGCCTTGACTAATTTTTTCTCGTCGTATAGATTAGTGGCGGAATCGAGAGTTTAGAGTGTCAGATTATGTGATATGTTTGAATAGGGTCAGGCGTGAAATCCGCAGCCTAGAGCGACTTTTAGTCTTACTTCCAGCGTTTTAGGTGTGTTGGCTGAGATGGATCTTCCTACCCATCTAGTAATGTACTTTGGTTGAGGCCAACAAGGGACATGATCTTTTTGTTTGTTCCTTCCATACTTAGTTCTGAAGGGGTGGACAATGTTGCCATGGTGAAGTATTTCGTGTGCACATGCTCCGCTCCTTTTGGTGTACAAGATGACCGAAGGTCTCATGGAGCCTGTGGAGCATGCCTCTCTCCTTATTTGGATTTTAGGGGTGGAGAAAAAGAACTATTACAGTGGATATTTGTCACTTGTTAGGTTCCATGTTCTTGAGTTTTGACATAAGTTCTAAATTTTGTGGCTACCTTCTGCAACCCCCTTACCAAGATATCCCGTCTGTATGTGTGCTTTAGTGGGACATATTCAGGATGGCCATGTAGTGTGCCTTTATCGTTTATATTAGCAGCTCGATCCACAGTTTGTAAACCTCACCTGTTTCAATATGTAATAATTGTAGCTTCTGTTAGATATCATGTGCTTTATTATTGTTTGTCATTCACGTATAAACTTAGCATGCACAATTGACATTTTTCTTTCAGACTGAAAAATGTGGATCAGGGATTGTTGCTGATGAAGATATCAATCAAGGAGAATTCATCATAGAATATGTGGGAGAAGGTGACACTTTTTTGCAGGCATAACTATAAGTAAGCGCATAATGCTTTAAAATCATCATGATTTTCTCTGGAAATGCAGTTATTGATGACAAAACATGCGAGGAAAGGCTTTGGAAGATGAAACACCGTGGTGAAACAAACTTTTACTTGTGCGAAATTAATCGAGATATGGTGATTGATGCGACTTTCAAGGGGAATAAATCAAGATACATAAATCACAGTTGTTGCCCCAATACTGAAATGCAGAAATGGTGCTTTGCTTATCCTTATATTTGATCTTTCTACTATCATATTTTTTTGAAGTCTCATATGAGCTTCTTTTTAGGAGGATTGATGGTGAAACAAGGATTGGCATATTTGCAACTCGTGAAATAAAAAGGGGCGAGCATTTGACCTATGATTACCAGTATGAGCCAGTAAATTTTTCTTTGCTTGCATATTCACTTTTGGTCTTCTCCTCATTTTTCCTTTCTGCTAAATCATGTTTAGCCAGTCTAACAAATTTAGCAGGTTTGTTCAATTTGGTGCAGATCAAAATTGCTACTGTGGTGCTGCTGGCTGCAGGCAAAAGTTGGGAGTTAAGCCTAACAAGCCAAAGCTGCCTTCTTCCGATGCTGCACTTAAATTTGTTGCGTGTCAGGTGGCTGCAACCTCCCCAAAGGTGAAAGCAATGCTATCAGGGCAAGACGTATGTGTTACTCTTTCACATAGTTTTACTGTATTGACAGTTTGAGTTTTACCGCTGCTCTGTTTTATTGGACCAATATTGCTTTTGTAGTTTTTGTATTGTGAAGCTTGGCTACTCCAAATCTTAATGCAGGTGGCAAATCCAAATGTTGTTTGTATTACTATTATCATCCTGTCAAAAGTAAATATGAATCTGGGTGTGCTATATGTTTGCTTTTCTGCACCTTTATAACTTAAAAAGTCAAAAAGACCTTACTTTCTGTTTTCTTCTTTACAATCCAAAATATGTTTGGTGTTTAAGATGCAACAGAGATAAAATTATACTACCAAGCAATTATTTCGTCGAAACAGAGATGAGACTTACAGTTGAGGCACTCTGAGGTTCTATTTGGAAGCAAGAGTCATCTATAATATGACACCAGAACTGTAGACATGAATTATTTACTCTACTTAATTAGCTATAAATTGGCGATGCTACCACTTCTAGCCAATGCTTTTTTATTCTTGACGTTGCCATTGTTAACTTCATGTGGCTGTCAAAATGCAAATGGCCTGAAATTTGATTGGCCATTTCCCTTGCTATCAGGAAAAAATGAAAAGGTGATTAAAAAGAAAAATTGAACTATAGGGCGCAGCATCAGTTCTTTGTCTGGATGGCACTTTGTGGGTTCAAATCGTGAAGAGGTTAGGAAGAGTTTAACATTCAGTAAGAAGTTCTCTGGGAGATCATTTGAATCTCTCTCTGTTGGGATATCATAAACAGAAACACAATGGATCTAATACGTTTAAGCAGTTTCACGTTGGATGTTGTCTTTTCTTGTGGCAAAATCTTGGACTCACATCTAGTCTGTTGCATTATATTCAACCCTCTTCAAGGTTTATAGTTTGTATGTGTAATCATGTTTGGTGGTCCTTACCTTCTAAATCTTGCATTTGGTTTGTCATCTAAACTTTACATCATTTAGATCTATAATGTCATCTTTCTGAATTAATCTGTCATCTTTCTGAATTGATCTGATGTTCTGTCGCGTCATTGCTTATTACTTTAACATGTGGACTGACTGAATGCGTTATTGTTTGAAAGGTTTGTCAAAACGGATTCCTGCATATAGGTACGGAATTTCATGGAATCTCCGTTTATTACGTTTGTTATAGTTCTAGGAATTCTTGGCATCATAACCTGAAATCTTGAAGTTGCTGCATATGTATCTCGGTATTAGGAAGTTCAAGACACGATGCTCATCAGAGAAGTCAATGTTCTCATAATTGCATTGGTGAAGTTATCTCAATAATTCACCCCATGGGGAAGAGGTATTCCTTGGTATCTCTCCCTTATGTTTCTGGAATTATTTTTTATTTAGCTAATGTTTAAGCTTTACTTCGAAAGCATACACATGCCAACCCGTTTTTCTTAAATGTTTCACATGTAAAGCTTTTCTCGCAGAGAGTGGGAAGATGATCTAGAGATTGTTGAAGGTGAAAATTATGAAGATGGATTGTTAGAGCGTCATGGACGGGGTGTGTTGGAATATGGAAATAGTAAATGGATATCTAACATAAGAAACATTTGAACTGTCAGTGCTCATTTTTCTCCATATACCTCTTTGCCGGCTCAAGAAAGCCAAGTATTCCCCAAGATATGTCTTTTACTCATCATCTCCCAAAATAATTGGGGTCTGCTACATGAATCCTTTTTTCCAAATCCCCCCTCCTTTACGTTTCCTTTAATTTTCTAGCACTAGAGTGTTTTATCACTACTTCTCCCAGAGTAATCCTCGGTCTACCCGTACCTTGTCTTACCCCGATCAACTTGGCACATAGTACTTACTTCTTACATGGGCATCTAGAGACATACATTGGACATGACCAAACCATGTTTGGTCATCTTTTCCTCAGTAGGCGCCACCCTCACTCTGTTGCGGATATCCTCATTTCTTATTCTTTTCCCTTGTGTGGCTGCAGATAAGCATTTGCATTTCGAGTACACTCATCTTATGTGCATGGTGTTTCTTAGCTGCCCAGCGTTCTGAACCATACCATGTTGCTGGCCTCACTGCTGTCCAATAAAATTTTCCTTTCAACTTGAGAGGAATGTTATGGTCATACAACACTCAGAAGCAGCCCTCTATCTTACCCCTGTGGGCAACTTCCTTGTCAATATTCCCCCCCATATGCATTAGTGGTCCGAGATACTTGAAGATATATTTCCTAGGTACTTGTTGACCATCCATATTTACTTCCTCCCCAGATCTCCTCTCATTTTACTAAAATTGCTTTCAAGTACTCCATCTTAGTCCTGAGTAATCTCTAGGTTTTAGGGCTTACGTTAAGCTTTTGGATTTTAAATTTATATCATCCGGAAGTAAGATACACTATTGTAACTCAACTGAATATTCTTAGCAAGCTCATCAATAACCAAAGTACATAGATACGAGCTTAAAGCTGACCTTGGTGAATTCCAATAGTAACTGCAAATTCACCGGTCATTCCATTATTTGTTCTCTCCGTCAATCACATCATACCACATAACTTTTCTTGGTACCTTTCTTCTCTAGGGATATGCCATTCACTGCAATAATTATGTGGCAATATTGATGGCACAGTGATTTTGCTGCGTAAACAAGTGATAACACCAAGGCAGAGTATTTTTAATACATGACATCGACAGATAGAAGTTACTTGAGAAGTAACATGCTATGTGCTTCCTAGATAGATATGGGAAATTTTGTGATGGGTTCTGTAATGTGATGTCATCAATAAGGTTAAAAATGTTTCTCTCATCTTTATGCATATGGGTCATCTTAGCTCTGTTCCTACCCACATCAAGACCTACTGTAACATACACTGCCTTGCACCACAAGTCGTCAATTAATTAACTAGAAAATTTGTAGTAGTCAACTGTTCACATCACCCAGAAGATAGTCCACATACTTTGGATCTATCTCTTTCCTGTCTCGGTTTCAGGAGGACTTTCAAATTCGAGTTCTGGAAGTTCGAGTAATCTCGTCTGCAAGTAATGCACAGCACCTCCGGAGGCAGACTTCTTAAGACATCCCGACAAGACCGGTTTTTTCCTTTTAACCTCTTCCTCCTGAGAAGGCCCTTTGAAGTGGTCCACTCCAATTAAAATAGGACATTTTGTCTCCTCAACAAAAGGCAAAGTAATCGAATCAAGATAATACCGTGCATCTAAAGCCCAGTTTCTGTAAACGTGTTTTGTTTTGTTTCGGGCATCAGTTTGCACATGGTATGATTTAATCTAACAGAAGTGGGAAATAGAATATGTCAAAGAATTGTCATTCTCCTTTCCATTTTGCGGCCATGCATTCCATTTGTTTGTCATATAACTTGGGGGCATTGTTCGACCGATTAAGATAATGTGTTGAGAGAAGACAAGTTTTAATAGGAGCTGTTTTTGTGTAACTTTCTTGACTTAGATTATCCTGCAAATGATTTGTGGCATTTGTGATAGAAGAGAAATATGTTTGTCCTTCACCTTTTGTTTGCATCCTCTGCATAAAAGTAAAGAAAGAAAAAATCGCTCGGTTTATGTGCCTTCTTTTGTTAATTAGTTAGAATCGTGTTGGTATCCGACAAATGTGAGTAGGAAATGTTTGAAGGTACATGCCTTTGTAAGGATTATAACTCAACATTTTTAAATGCCTACCCTCAGTTTGATTTTCTTGTTCCTACTTGTTTTATATGGGTGCTCAATACATCTTGCGTTTTCATGCACCAAATAATTTCAGGTCCTTTGGGATTGTTAGACGATTTGATAACCATACCAGAAAGCACTTGGTAAGTGAAAGATTTCAATCTGGTTTGCGTATGGTAAACGAGCCTATAACTGTTACATGCATGTTTTGCAGATCATGTTCGAAGATGGTAGACTTGAGTTTCTTGATATGTCAAAAGAAGATTGGGAGTTTTGCAGATTGTAGTGTATGTGCGTAAGTCTTACTATGCTACTACTTTTCCTGTTTTAAGTTTTAACAGCGCTGAGGAGAAGTGTTGGATTTTATTTTGAACGCAATCTCAGCGTGGAATGAGAGAGCTCTGAAAATTACTTTATAAACAGAGGATGAGATAAGATATTGACCAGTCTTTAGACATTTCAGACGAGTTAAGTGCCTTGTGGAATGGTAAGGACCAGGTACCCAAGCTTATGTGAATGGCATATGCAGGGCAGCATTGTGGGATTGCTAGTTTGACACTCGGAATTTCTGCTTTAGAACTTTATAAGTAGATTCAAAATGATTCTGGGGAGATTCTCTCCCTGCTTTTACTTGCTCTTTTGACACTGTTGTTATCATGAAGAGTAGGTGGTACCAAGAAGTGATACTTGTTCAGGTTTTAGGCACTCGATTTACTTCTTAGGATCATGTCATTAAAAAATTCCACATTAGATTTTCACTTGGAGAGAGTGTGGCTATAGAACCATTAACTGTGAATGTAGTGGTGAATTAGTAACGGAGTTGACCAAGTGTAAAGCATGCTCTCTTTATTGCAAAGTACTGTACGAGATATATGGCCCTTCTACCTAAATCATATTCTCCATTCAACCATGATGAGGAAATTCATGGACTAACGTGTTTGCTGAGAATAGATAAAATCCTTAAGCTGTGGGGGACTGGATTCCCTTCATTCCTACTTTTTCTTTTTCTACTTTTTTCGTTCAATTTACGGCCATGATCCCAGTCGAGCTTGGGTGGTAATAGGTGTTTATTGTATTGCATATGATAGCGTGCCTACACCACAGATCTATCACACGCTATATGCTGTTTTTCTTTAATTGTTCAGCTTCGCAATCCGCAGCTGTTACGTGCATCCAGTGTATGTGCACACTTTTTATTGACCTTTAATAAGTTCCTTGAGCAGAGTAAGTGGTTAGTTCAGGTAGATAACCTTCCTGTCCTGATGCAGGTATCAATAATCAAAGCCGAGAATACCTGCCAATTGTTGTTTTACAAGACCCACTGTACTCTGGGTTTACAAATGTTGTACTACCAAATGTATTTTTTGACGCATCTAGAATGAGGCATTTTTGGTTTAGTGCCATTAGTCTACGCTTCTTTGTACCAGTGACTTTTAACTCTACAATTTTGTATATTAATAGATGCATAATGATGATGAGTTTAATCTGTTTGTGACCTAAGAGAATTTGCTTTTCTTCCAGCCTGCAATGGTGCTCCGAGGAGTTCTATAGCATTCTTGATACCACAATGTATGGTTAGCTTAGACTATTATAACTCTCTCTAAAATTTTCTGACTTCTCTCTACACCCAACTTACCACAGCAAAGACACCGTGGCCGCCCACCGTGCGTTGGTGCGCGTGGTGCGGCGGCCGGATTCCGGCCTAGCTGCATATAAACAAATTTTTGCAAGTCGTTTGTTTGGGTTCTTTGAGGTTTGGCTTCTATAGTGGCCGACGGCGAACGGAGGGTCGACAATGGGGACGACGGCAGCGAGGTGGTAGGCGCCATCTACGATGATTTCATTAGATCTATGTAGATCCGGGCGTTTCTTCTTGATCTACTAGATCGTTTGGATCTAAATCGATGTGGTTGGAATTTTACCGGTGGTGATCGGAATTCTGTCGGCAGAAGTGCGGGGTCAGTAGCAAGTTGTGGGTTGGTGGTGCTCAGTGCTATGCTTGATGGATGAGGTTGATGTTGCTAGGTTCAGGTTTTCCATGGATGAGGTTGATGTTGCTAGGTTCAGGTTTTCCAAATCCGATGGTGGCCGGAATTGTCGGTAGCAATTCGGGATCTATAGCAAACTGTGGGGTTTCACACTGTGGTCGCTGGGTTATGAATTTGGGGTTTGGTGATGGTAAATTGAGTTGTCCTAGTGGGGGCGTGGGGGGATAGGGCCTCGAGGGGGCTTGGGGTTTTAGGCGCGTGGGCGGGGGGGGGGGGGGGGGGTTGTGGCCCTCGGGAAGGAGGGGGTGGGTATTCGGGATAACCTGTTCTAAGGGTTTTTGGGTCCGGGGAGAATTTTGTCTTGCTTAGTCTTGATTGTGATTGTTGGTTTGCTACTAAATTTTTTCGGTTGACGTGTTGAGGGTGGAAATGCCAGAGAATTATTGTGAACCGTGTGAAATAACAGAGAATTATTGTGAACCGTGCGCAATTGACAGCCTTTATTCTTTGCGATGTGATCCCATTGAGGGTCGGGTGCACATTCCATTTCGTATGGCTTTAGTTGACTTCCTCATTGTAATCTTTGTGCTTTTCTATTTAAGTTGTTTCGTATTTGTTTGTTAGGTGTTATAAATAACCTTTAAGCCTCCACATGTTACTCTTAAATTAGGCTGAAGTGTAGGATATGTTCTGCTTCAGTTTAATTGTAATTTGTATCGGGTCTATATGTTATTTGTTAATTTCTGAGCCCTATGGTCTTGTATACTCAGAGTTACGAGAATGTCTTGACCTTTATCAGCCATTTGGCACTCTTGTAATCGCTTCAAAAGCGTTTTATCAATGTCATTCTCGATCTTTATTTTTTAAACAAAAGTATGGTTAGCTTGTCCATTGGTTTTTATGTATGTTTCCAAGAAGATGAAGAAGAGACCTAATTTTGAGAAAATTATGTATAACCTTGTTTGTTTACTAATATAAATACATGAAAAGTACCAAATCTAATTGATTAACATGAAAATACCCCAATGCTTATACATCTTCTGTTGAAACGAGTGCGTGTTTTTTGGAGAAGTGACCCAATTTTCTTTCGAACTGCAAAAATGAACACAGTCCTGACGTCACTATATGCAGCTCACTTTACTAGGAGGAAAGCGAGCATGTGTTAATGATTTTACCAAAATTTGCAATTTGGTAAGTTTTCCTGTTAAGTGCAAAATTTTAACTTAGTTTGGTATATTATTTTTTTTTCTTTACAAAGAAAACTAAAAACTAAACACGGGGTAATAAACCCTGTTAGCGTCAACATCAATCAACGTTCCTAACACCTTAGGGGTTGATCAAGGTAAACACATACCCCGTCTTGGTTTGAAACCACATTGGCAAGCATATTAGCACATTGGTTGCCTTCTCTCATGACATATGAACTGTTAGATAGTCTCCACGAGCAAAAAGTGAAAGTTCTTAATTAAACTGTTCAACGAGTGAAAATGATTTCTTGGATATATTTGCTGATAAAAACTTTTCCTTAGTTTTTGTTTTTTAGTTTCTGATGCCGAGGAAAGTGGGTTCGTACCTACGTGGAGGTGCCACAAAGGCTGCAGTCCGCGTCAGCTTCCAAGTATGCCAAATGAGGGACAGTAAGGACGGAGTAAGGGCCGAGAACAAGGCTTCCCAGACAGGTCGTGAGGAGTGGCAGTGTCGCGGAGACAAGGTTGAGACGAACAAGATCGGCAGTCGGTGATCCAAGTCAAGGTGCAATGCTATGATCCGAAATTATGTTTCTCTCTCTAGAATCCAAGAGCTCCCAAATTCTAGAGTGAGAAAGTGATGTTTTTAGAATGGCTCCCAAAAGTCCCCCTTTTGAGTTGTAAAGGTTCACTATTTATAGGAAACAGTGTGCTTATGTCATACAGTGCCACATGTCGTCCCCTGGGAGTGACACGTCACCAGAGGGTCCCAAAATACCGATTTTCAGTTGGACTGCCGGTTCCCAAATTCGCATTACCTGTCCCGCACAGCGTCGCTCTAACTGTCTGAGAAGACTGACCACGCCGCAGTAGCATGATCAGAGTAAGTCCGTTGCCCCAGCCACCAATCCAAGCCCTTACTGAATCCCACAAGATGCGTCAAGAGACGCATAGATAACCTGGCAGTGGTGAGGGTTGCCCCTATGGCCGACTGCCAGGCGGACTAGGCGCGATGCCCTCCGAAGACCTGCTCCCGTCCCGGAGTGACCCGAGGGTCATTGTCCTGATGGTGTCGACGATCAATGGTAACATGCATGGACATGGTTGCAACTCAGTGCTCAGAGCCTGTGGTGAGGGGTCCTCGTGCCGGAACCCCCCCGTGGTTGTGACGGCGATGGCTTTAAGGTTGTGAGCCCATCCCGTGGCAGCGATGACTATAAGGTTGTGAGTTCATCCTGCTGCGAGGGCCGGAGCCCCCCATGGTTGTGACGGCGATGGCTTTAAGGTTGCGAGCCCATCTCGTGGCGGCGATGACTATAAGGTTGTGAGTCCATCCCGCTACGAGGGCCGAAGCCCCCCCGTGATTGTGACGGCGATGGCTTTAAGGTTGTGAGCCCATCCCGTGGCAGCGATGACTATAAGGTTGTGAGTTCATCCTGCTGCGAGGGCCGGAACCCCCCATGGTTGTGACTGCGATGGCTTTAAGGTTGTGAGCCCATCCCGTAAGCATGTAACATGATTGTGGCGCGTGGGCGCGGTGCCTACAGCACGAGACATTGATTGTGGCGCATGGGCGCGATGCCAACGGCATGAGACAATACCTGGTGCCGGGGGCACATATCATGAGAAAGGCGCACGGGCGCGGCGACGAATGTCGCGGAGACGGTGCATGGGCACACGTCGGGTGTCCCGAAGATGGGATTTGAGCTGAGTGTACCTGTCATAACAAGATGATGAATGCAACATGTAGTAATGACAAAGTTGGAAGTGATGGTATGCGGTCGTCGTACGACGGACGTCGCGAGGTTCATGCACGACGGACGTCGCGAGGATGGTGCGCGACAGACGTCGCAAGGTTGGTGCGCGGCGGACATCGCGAGGTTGATGGACGAACATCCGTAAGGTGATGCACGACGGACGTCGCGAGGTTGATGTACGAACGTCCGTAAGGTGATGCACGACGTACGTCGCGAGGTTGATGGACGAACGTCCGTAAGGTGATGCACGACGGACGTCGCGAGGTTGATGGACGAACGTCCGTAAGGTGATGCACGACGTACGTCGCGAGGTTGATGGACGAATGTCCGTAAGGTGATGCACGACGTACGTCGCGAGGTTGATGGACGAACGTCCGTAAGGTGATGCACGACGGACGTTGCGAGGTTGATGTACGAACGTCCGTAAGGTGATGCACGACGGACGTCGCGAGGTTGATGGACGAACGTCCGTAAACATTGCGGAGGTGCAAAGACTTGAGAAAACAAGTGCGCGCGAGGGGGAGGTCATAGACCAAAACATGGGGGAAGGCCAAGGCCACCACCCTTGGGGAGGCCGAGGCCGACCCCTTGGGAAGGCCGAGGACGACCCTTTGGTGAGGCCGAGGCCGACCCTAGGGGGTGGCCAAGGCCGATGGCCAACTCCCATGAAGGGAGGCCAAGGCCACTCCTCCTCCTAGGTGAACTTTGGGCGCGCCGACGGTAGGTGTTTTGATGGGCAATGACGAGTCCGGAAGTTGTGTTATGACAAGCGCGTCGACATGTAACATACCCGTGTGACGAACAAGGTGCCAAAGCCAGGTACGAAGTGTATGAAGCGATCAAAGTGCGAAAGAGACTTTGCACGAAGAGTGAACAACCGGGGGGAAGGCCAAGGCCAACCCCTAGGGGAGGCCGAGGCCGACCCCATAGGGTTGGAGGAGGCCGAGGCCAACCCCGTGGGATTGGGGGGAGGCCGAGGCCAACCCCGTGGGGCTGGTCAAGGCCTTTGCCCCTTGGCCCCCTTGCTCGGTTACGCTGTCGGTCGATGACTCTGACGAATAGGTGCTCGTATGGTCCCGGCGTGACAATCGCGCTCCCGTGGGTCACGTTAATACAAAATAAATTGCGCCTAAGTCACGCACAAGGCGCGTGAAGCAAAAAACGCACGTGATTCGAGCGTGCGCGCGCCGACCGGATCGATGCGTTGGACGAATGACTGTTGCATATGCCGACGTGCTTGCGCGGAGCGGGACCCCTAGTGGGCTCCTGGGTCCAACCAGAATGGGTTGGGAACATAAGCCCTCTGCGTGGGGTGCGCGCGGAGGGGCGACCCGAGCGGGCGCCGCACGCATAAACGCCGGCTTTGGAAAAAAGCATCCGGGTCGAAACTTAAGGTACGGGCGTTATATTAACGCAAGGCGTGAGGGGTGGGGGGCTGGGTCCCGGTTTTGGTGTTGCTTTTTTTTTTTTAGACAACGCTAAAAAAAGGCGTAGAAGGTGGAGCGTTATTTCGGACAAATGTAATGCGAAAAGGGTAACGGGTTGAAGAAAGAATGGTTGGAGATTTTGGGGGGGAAAGTTTGAAGTTGAATTTGAAATAAAAAGAGGGGGAAGTTTGGGGGGGAAAGTGTGAAGTTAAATTTGAAATGAAAAGAGGGGGAAGTTTGGGGGGGAAAGTGGGAGGGAAAGTGGGAGACTTTTGGGAGAGAAGAGGGGGAAAGGTTGGAAAGTGTAAGACTTGAGAGAAAGAGAGAGGACTTTACATTTAGAAGAAAAAAGGAGAGAAGAGGGAAAGAGAAAGAAGAGAAGAAGAGGTAAGATTGAAAACTCATGAGATTAAGGACATCACAAGAGGCCAAGAGGATGCAAGGAGGGAAGAGAGGAGGAGCAAGTGGGGGAAGGGGAGGCCAAGGGCCAACCGCGACGGTGGCCCAAGCACACCGCCGGGCCGAGGCCGACCCTGGGGGAAGGAGGGGAGGGGAGCGTGGTGGAAGGGGGCTTGGGGAAGAGGGGACAAGGTTACGGATGGCCGAGGGGTTGGAGGGAATGGGGAAGGGAAGAAGGGAGGGAGAATGGGGGGAAGAAGGAAGGGGAAAAGAAAAGAAAGGAGGAAAGGGAGGGGCGGCCGAGGCCGAGGGTGGTGACGGCGCGGGGAGGGAAAGAGGAGAGGGAAAGGGAAGGAGGAAGAGGGAAAGGGAAGGAGAAAGAGGGAGGGAAAGAGGGAAGAGGGGAGAGGGAAAGGGAAGAGAGGAGGAAGGAAAGGGGGCAGCGGGCCGAGGCCGACCTGGCCGAGGCCGAGGCCGACCCTGCTGGGGCCGAGGCCGACCAAGTCGGGGCCGAGGCCGAGGCCAACCTGGCCGGGGTCGAGGCCGGGCGGGGGCGAGGAGGGCGCGGTGGTGGCTTGTCCGATGCGAGGGAGGATGTTGGAGGCTCACCAAAAAAGACGAGGAAGAAACAAAGCGCGCGCCGTCGCGGTGGAGCAAGCGGGCAAGCCACGACGTCGCATGGCGACATGTTTGGTGATGATGAGTCCGCACCGGTGGAGATATCGGGAGTGCCGTTGAGCTTTGATAGTGGAGCGAGGAGCTTTGATCCGGTACCGAGTCATAGCAACGTGTTGTTGACGACGAAGGGAGTGGTGCCGGGTTGCCCGCCGAGGGAGCTATGGCAAGAGCTGAGTCAGCGAGTGGCTGCGGATGTGTTCCTGGGGCGGTGGAGTGCTTCGTCGATGGCGGGGAGTCCGATGGTTCCGTCACCGTATGTCCACGCACCGAGTGGGGAGGTTGCCCCGGTGATGTCGCCGAGGTATGTGCCGGGTTTGTTGGCGGAGCGCCTAGATATGCCATGGTCGCCGGTGATGTTCAAAGGCCACAACACGATGCCAGTGGGGTGGAATTTTTGGTGTATGTACATGCTAGAGCGTTCGGCTTGGGTGGAGAGGTTGGAGGCGTTGGGATTGGTGGCTGCGATAGAGGCGACCTTCAGGGTGATGGATCCAGTGCGGGATTTTAAGGGCTTGACATTGTTGCTTTCGAGGTGGAGCTCGCAGACTCATACATTTATCACAGAGTTTGGGGAGATTGGGCCGACACTTCTTGACGTGATGATGTTGACCGGGTTGCCGATGCACGGGGCGGAGGATGCGTGTTCGTTGCAGTTGACGGCGGCAGAACGGTCGATCGTGAAGGGGCTGCAGGGGGTTGCGAGCGAGATAAAGAGCCATCGGAAGGGGACGCATAGCGGGTGGATCAAGCACTTCTATGGGACGGCGACCGCACTACCTGGGCAGAAGTCGGTGTCAGAGAGCAGCTTTCGCATGGGTCCTTACTACAAGAACGAGAGATATGAGTTGGCGGGCTTCCTTGCCATGTTCTTGTCGAGGTACATGCTTCGATTGTTTGTGCTGCAGCATATCTTGCATTGTTATTATTTTTTTTTTGGTTGTTTGCAATTACTTGTGCATGCGGCGTAGCCGAGTCTTTTACTTAGAGAAAAATTATGCCTTGAAAAAAAATGTTAACGTAGCGTACGGCCATGAATCGCATTGTTTTTCATCATCTAAACAGGGTTGGGTAGTCGTAATAGATGTTGTATGCTCTATATTTGTAGGTTTGTATTGGAGGGTGCGCCAGAGGATGGCGTGTCCCCAAGGGTGTACAAGTTGGCCGTCCGGATGGCGGGGGGCGGTCGCGTTGGGCTGGCCCCTATTTACTTAGGCACATTGTACTCGCGTCTGGATCAGTTTTCCAATGACGTGCAGAGGTCATATGGACGCTACCAGGTGGGGACATACATAGATTGGATGTTTTTACAGCGGTATCTGTTTGAGATCTATGTGGACTACCGGCCTCTGGGGTTTCCTCTAGTACATCCGTCGCCGAGGAAGACGACAGTGACACGGCCTGGCAGGTCGCGTGAGGTGTCAGCCTGGTACGCGGGGGGCCGGGTATATGCTTGGGCGGGCAGGAAGAAGCCCCAGTGTGAGTTTGCGGACGTATTCGACGATCGAGATGAGTGCATTCTTCGTCCATATACCACCATGCATAGCTCGTACGGGATTCCTCCATGGATTGGTCTGCAGGACAGTATTGTGCGACTGCAGAGTCGAGATGAGTTGACAGACATGGCAGTGACCTTGCTAGTGGCGTACTTTCCGGGGTGGCTCCCTGTATTGACTGATGACGGCGGGAAGCCGGCTATTAACCGGTATTACGTGGCGAGGTACAACCCTGACCGCCTATCCATGAGCTTTGGTTATGACTTGGAGCCCCCATGTGGCTATGCTAGGCCGTGGGATGTGAGGAGGGCCTTTGGGTATACGATCCTGGAGGAGGCACGGAGGTGGCCGGTGCCGACAGAGGTGTGGAGGAGGCCCGGGACATTGTCAACGGGGGTGATGACAGTCGAGTATGCACGATGGTAGACGTGAGTGCGGGCGACGTGGGCAGAGTGGATGGCGCAGTCACCGTCCGGCAGGCAGCAGGTCGACGTGTTTGTCGGGGACAGAGGACTGGGGCTGATATCCGCGCAGGTAGTAAGGCAGTCAGGCATGTCGATATTATTTACGGGTGTATCAGATTTGCCGGCGCCAGCACGGGCGTCGCGGGTGCCGGGTGCTGGCAAGGGTCCCATTTCATCGTTGCGAGTGGGTATGATGGAGAATGCATTGCAAGCGGGTGCGGGTTCATCGGCAGGTGGTAGACACAGACCGAAGAGGCCACAGGAGGTGCTTCAAGAGTCAGACTCTGAGGTTAGTGCTATCGTTTGTTTTCGTTACACCGCTGTTGATTATCATGTGGAGTGTTCTAAGCTTCGTCTCTTGTTCTCTTGTTTTCTTCTTCTTCCTTTTTTTTTGACAGGGATTTGATGATGCAGAGGAGGCCATGGAGGTAGAGTCCGACGACATGGCGGTGGATGCTGAGGGCGTCGCATATGATGCTGGGGGAATGGATGCTGAGGGAGCCGAGGAGGACGAGGAGATAGATGTTGAGGCGACTGACGAGGTCGAGGAGATGGATGCTGAGGCGGCCGAGGAGTGTGAGTCGAGGGATAGTGCAGCCGTTGAGGAGGCCGTGGCGGCGGAGCAGGCAGCAGCCTACATTGTTGAGCCAGTCGAGTCGGCCAGTCGTCTGAGTCCGTCGCCGATCTTAGTCGAGGAGGTGTTCGGGAGCCTGATTGGTCATACGTTCGATGGTGATGATTGATGGGCCAGTAGAGAGCCCGATGTTCTGACGGGAGCACACGACGGGTCGGGAGCTACACATGGGATGGTCAGAGATTCGCTACCGCGACACGAGGGACCCGGTACGTCAGTTATGGAGCCTGTGGTGGATACATTGTCGGGGGGCCGTAGATGCTGGGGATGCGCTGTTGGCGATGCATGCGGCTACTGTGGGTGTACGGTCAGTGGGTGGCGGGGTGACAGGAGCAGGTGATGCTAGTGGCGGGTCGTCAGTCGGACAGGAGGATGGTGCACCGTGGGAGGGTGTCGGGTTGCCGGATGCGGTAGTCCGTCGGTTGGAGATGATTAGGGCGACACAGCCGCAGACGTTTGCTGGAACTAGGACCATGCGTGGCGTAGCATTGGCGAGGGCATTGTACACTGCGCTCGTGGATTAGTTGGCGACACTTGCCGGCCTCAGCTTGGACGTCGGAGATCATATCTGATTTTATGTCGGAGCTCGAGCCTTTCGTATCGTATGGCTTCCAGTTGGACTGGTTGGCCGATTATATTAGAGCGAGGGGACAGAGTGTCGAGGCTGTGGCGGGGCTGACCGCGATAGGGGCGCAGGAGGTGGTTTGGCAGGGTCATAGGCGAGTGCTTGATGCAGTATTGACAGATGTAACACGGGAGGTGGGCGAGATACGGGTGCGGCTTGCCGAAGCAGAGGCCCGACAGACAGAGGCAGAGAGGCGACGGGCCGAGTGGGAGGACAGATGGTCTGACTTACAGAGACAGTGACAGGCCTTAGAGGCGTACACTTCTGATCCTGTTAGTGGATTGCTGGCTTCTTTACAGTAGATGCTGGGTACTTTGTATTTTCTATCTGTCGTTGGCCCGTAGTGGCCCGGAAACCTGTGACCTGTATGCATTTGTTGATATTGATGATGACAGCCATATGGTTATTTTGTACCTGTGTTGTTGGGATGTGGTGCTTAGCTTGTGGCATACTTTTGTGATCTGCCTCTAATGTCTTCACGTTGGTGTTCCCCCCTCCCCGCCCATGGTTAATCACTTAGTGAAGAATGATGTACATGGGAAGAGTGCATTACATATAGGATAGAGGCGAATGAATGATTTTGCATTGATAATATTTGGGACAAAATGCCATTACATACGTAAAGTAAGAACTTGTAATAATCAGCAAAAGTTACAAGTCTATAAACATGTGTGGGTATACAAAAAGTGTGATGTGGTGTTCTAAACGTTGGGCGGGTAGGGCGGGGGGAACAATCCGCAGCCAGTTATGCATAATACTTCTTCAGGTAGCGGCCGTTGATAGGGGCCGTGATCTGTCCATCGTCGGGGTTGAGCAGAAGGTAAGAGCCGTTCTCTCTAGCCATGTGCACTTCGTATGGTCCTTCCCAATTTGGTGTGAACTTGGGGGGCTGAGATGTTGGCACGTACATGCTTGGCCGCTTGGAGAACAAGGTCACCCTCGACGAATGTTCGTTGCTTCACTGTCTTTCCATATGCCTTGGTGAGTTGTTCATGATACTTCTTCATTCGGCGCAAGGCATTGGTTCTTCTTTCCTCAAGCCCTTCAAGGGTAATGCTCCTGGTTTCTTCCTCCCCAAGTCCACTGCTTAGGGAGAGTCGGGCTGACGCTACCACAATCTCGGCTGGTACCACACACTCATCTCCGTAGACAAGGGAGAAGGGCGTGGCCTTCGTTGCTGTATGCTTGGAGGTTCTGTAAGCCCATAGTGCAAGGCTTAGCTTTTCGGACCATGAACCACTTGCGTCATGTACCATTCGTGATAGCACCCGCAGTAGTGTCATGTTAGAGGCTTCGGCTTGACCATTCCCTTGTGGGTAGTAAGGGGTGGATGTAGCGTGGTTGATATTGTATCCTTCCATGAAAGCTCAGACGTCCCTGTTGATGAATGGTGTGCCGTTGTCGGACATGATGCATCGGGGGATGCCAAAGCGACGAACGATGTGATCACGCAAGAAGTTGGCAATGGCTCCTCCCGTGGCTCTTCGTAGGGGTATAGCCTCGACCCACTTTGTGAAACGCTCCGTCGCGACCATAATCCAAGTATGACCTCGAGATGTTGGGTGAATGGGGCCTATGAGGTCGAGAGCCCAAGAGTGAAATGGCCAAGGTGCCAAGACCATGCGGAGGTTGGACGTCGGCGTGTGCATTCTGTCGGCGTGCCTTTGGCAAGGTTGACAATGTCGGACATGGGAGATAGAGTCAGACTCCATAGTTGGCCAGTAGTAGCCCATCCTTAGCAATTCTGTGTACAGCTTTTGGGACCCTTGATGCTCCCCGCAATCACCATTATGCACTTCATTGATCACTTCTCTTGCTTGGGCACCTTGCAGGCATCGCAAGGTGCGTCCCGAAAATCCTTTGCGAAATAATTCGCCCTCTGTCACAAAATACCTGACTGATTTCCTTTTGATGGCTCTGGCAAAGTTGCGGTCACGAGGTAGGATCCCATGAGATAGATATTGGATGAAAGGCTGGCGCCAATCACCTTCGACATTGATCACAAGAGCTTCCGCGTTGTCTGGCACATATAGGCATTCGGAGCAATCCCGTTGTACATCTGCAGCATCCTTAGCCATGGATGGCCAGAAGAGACCCATGCGTTGAAGGCAACGGTATAGAGGGGGACCGTCGAGACCGCAACATTTCTGATGGCCGAATTGAAGTTTATGCTTTGCTTCCTCTGGTGTTAAACACCTGGCCAGAGTGCCCCCGGGGCATCGTCTGTACAAGACATCTCCCAACATTACAAAGTCCGTGAGGGTAGAGGCATGAGCCAGAGATGGCGCTTTGAGTTGGTCAACGATTGGCCGCCTCCAATCGTTCGCGGTAGTGTCCTTCGGTATCATGTTCAAGGCTGTGCATGGCTCGGTTCTCTTGATTATGGTTAGCATCCGCTGTTCACCATCGACTTCTATCTTTGACGCGATCGTGGCCAAGCTGTCCGCATGTCTGTTGTGGCACCTATTGTGATGTTCATACTGGACACGGCCGAGTTGTCCTTCCAAGTGTTGCACCAAGGCACGATAAGGTGCCAAGGCTGGTTCTTTGACCGCGAACTCTCCGTCAGCCTGCTTCATGACTAAATTTGAGTCTCCTTTCACACACAGTGCCTTAGCCCCCATACTGATGGCAAGCATGAGGCCAATGACAAGTGCCTCGTACTCAGCTTCGTTGTTAGACACCGGGAATGCAAGCTTGAAGGATAGTGAAGTGGTAACACCGTCTGAATTCCGGAGGACTATACCGGCACCCCCTTGCCGGAGGGGTGTGCCATTGGGACCTTTGCTAGTGGCAGAGCCGTCGAATTCAAGCGTCCACAATTCATCGATGTCGGTGATCAGGGTTGTCTCCTCCCCAGGCAATTGATCCGAGGTCGGTTCATATTGTTGGCGTGGGAAGAAGGCCAGGAGGTCTGCAAGTGCTTGGCTCCGCAGAGCTGTAGGATTCTTGATAGATAACCCGAATTCGGCCAATAGCAACAACCAACGGGTGAGTCGACCAGACAGGGCGGGACGTGTAAGCATGTAGCGGAGTGGGTCAGCTTTGGTGACGAGTGTGATCTGATGTGCCAAGAAGTAGTGTCTGAATTTCTGTGAGGCGTAAACCAAAGCTAAGCAATGCTTCTCAAGCTCGGAGTAATTGGCTTCGGGCCCCCTGATTGATCGACTGAGATAATAAACAGGATGCTCCACCCCATCCACCTCTTGAGCCAGTAAAGCCCCGATGGACCTAGGCGTGGAGGTCAAGTATAGTAAGAGGGGAAGACCTTGTTGGGGTACCACCATGGTTTGCGGTGACATGAGTACCGACTTGATCTTGTCAAAGGCTTGCTGTTGGGGCGCACCCCAACTCCATGGTGCGCTCTTGCGTGTCAAGTGCTGAAAGGGTATGATGAGTTCGGCCAAGGCAGGGATGAACCGACGGAGGTAAGAGACCTTACCGAGGAAGCTCTTCAACTGTTTGGTGCTCGTAGGGGGGGCATCTCTTGGATGGAGGCGGCTTTAGAAGGGTCAATGTCGATACCCTGCCGACTGACCAAGAAGCCGAGGAATTTGCCGGAGGAGACTCCAAAGGCACATTTCAGCGGATTCATCCGCATACTGTACTGGCGACACCGATCAAAGACTGTTCGTAGGTCAGTGAGATGATCACTTTCCTTCTTAGATTTGATGATAAGATCGTCAACGTAGTCTTCCACTGTGCGGTGTATCATGTCATGGAAGATGGCTGTCATCGCCCTTTGATAGGTAGCACCCGCATTCTTGAGGCCGAAGGGCATGACTTTCCAACAAAAGTTACCCATAGGAGTGCGGAAGGCCGTCTTGGCGCTATCGTCAGGGTTCATGCGAATTTGGTTATAACCTGCGAACCCATCCATGAAAGATAAGGTTTCATGTCCGGCGGCGGCCTCTGTAAGCATGTCGATGTTGGGTAGTGGAAACTCGTCCTTGGGGCACGCCTTGTTCAAGTCCCGAAAGTCAATACAAACGCGGACTTGGCCATTCTTCTTTTGCACAGGCACGACATTAGCCAGCCAAATTGGGTGAGTGATAGGTTCAATGAAGCCTGCCTGCAGAAGGCGTTCAATCTCTTGTTTGATCTTTAACTCGAGCTCGGGGCGGAATGTCCGCGGGTGTTGTCGAACAGGGATGGATCCGGTAGCAATGTTGAGATGATGTGTGACTAGGGCAGGGTCCAATCCGGGCATCTCATTGTAACTCCATGCCAAGACATCACGGTATTCGCGCAGGAGGGAAACCAACTCCTCTCTTCGGCCGGGGGCGAGTTTTGTGCCAATGTAAGTGTGCCTTGGTTCTTCGCCAGGGTCGGCCAGGTTGATTTCTTCAAGGTCTTCAGCCTGTGGTCGAGGGCCGTCTTCATAGCAAGGTGGTGCTGCGCCGGGGGTGAGGTCAGGATCCGGTGGGCAATGCTCGGCTGTGCAGCACCATTCAGTCTCTCCAAGTGGTTCGGGGTCGAGGGGGTCCGATGAGGGACCCCCTGGAGTCCCCGCGTACCGTCATAATTGATAGACGATTTTTTCGTCTTTGATGATACGCGAAAGGCCGGCTCACCCTTTTGCTTCTTAGACTTGGGGGAAGAAGGGGGGAAGTTGGTCGTGGCAGCAGGCGGAGGCGCCAAGA